>VXAU01005824.1:366721-966721 GCA_013399695.1 Formicarius rufipectus | reverse complement strand
TGGGGGACTGGCTTACCCACACCTAGAAGTGGATAGATAAGGCTTATGCAGCAAGTTGCCTCATTTAAAAAGAAGTAAAATCTGGTGTTTAGGTTGGTGCACAAAAAGCCATTCAGTAAGACTTGACTAAACTGTGTCTTTCTCCTGTGCTGGTAACACTGGGAGTGTGTCTCACCTTTTTAAAGCTGCTCTTTGCTTGCGTGTCTCATGTCACCTACAAAATAAATGACTGCATATTCCCAGCCCTACTACTAGCCTGAGAGTAATACAGAACTTCTCAAACACATCCTAAATAGAGTCTCCTCCTCCAGCCATTCAATAAGACACCTCTCCAAGCCTTTCTTGCTGAAATCAGTCTTTTTGGAAGTTCTTTTCACTTTTTATTTCTTAAAGTAATTTTCTTTAACTTCTCTCTCACCTGAATCATCACATGGAAAGTCACAGACCAGTGGAGAGTTGAGAACTGCTAACAGATGTCCTTTGTGTGCCAGGAACACTCACATCTTCAGCAGAGTCCATGAGATTGTGATCCTCAATTACAGACATGGTCTTCTGGGCAGAAATCTTGCAGGTGGGATGTTTAGGGGCCCAGTGCTTGCAGCAAGGACAAATCACACTGAGGAAAGCCATCCTGAAACGCTGGGACAACAGGTTGTAAATGATGGGGTTCGTGGCAGAGCTCAGGTAGAAGAAAACACCTGGGAGAGAGAGAGTCATTTGTGTGTGAAATGATCTCAGAAGAGGAAAGTTCCTTAATTTCCTTACAGCTGCACCAAGCTTTGGTGCAAGGGTGGAGACAGGGACAGCAGAGTTCTGCATGCTGCCTTCCTGGCATAAGCAGAGGGATGTCTCACCAAGATTAGCTCAGACACTGCAGTTACAGGGAAAAGAAAGTGGGAGAGACAGTTAATTGGAGCTCACTCTCTCCAGCTCTTCAGGAACCATCTCTCTCTTGAGCTGCCCTGCCCTGCCTCCAGCACTGCCCTACTCCCCACAGCAGCACTGGCACAGCAGGTACCCTAATCAAAGCTGCCAGAGGATAACTTCCAGCCAAGAGAAGCTAATTTCTTACAACACACCAGGACAATTGCACAAGATTGGATTTGTCTGAGCTGCCTAATGGCCACAGTCAGTGTTTCCCCATGGCAGACTGAAAATAAGATTCCTCTTTCATTTCATGGGTGGCAAGGCCATAAACATTTGGTTTCATCACCAAGTTTTGAGCACTATGTAAATCTTTTGTCTTGTGATTTGGTAAGGTTTCCCATTTGCCTCAGTGACCCAGTGGAGGAAGATGCCTGCTCCTGTGTGCTTGTTAAAACAAACTGCTGAAAACCAGCAGACTTCACTTCTGAACATTCCCAAGAAGGAAAAGCAGCTGCAGAAAATTGCATGTAGTTTTTACTCTGGCACAATTCTCATCACTGCCCACCAAATCCTGAGAAGGTTTTCCATGCGTGTCTCATGTCACCTACAAAATAAATGACTGCATATTCCAAGCAAGCTACTCATAAATGCCTTTTTATTTTGCCAGTCCCTGTGCAAGTGGAAGAAGAAAGTTTTACCTGACACCACATGAATTATGTTGAATGTATTAGCCAAAGGCTCAGTCCATTCCACAACAAAGCTGAAGAAAAGTCGATCTATGTGGAACGGAGCCCAGCAGATGGCAAAAACTATCACGAGGACAACTGGCATGGAGAAAGGGGAAAAGAAAAACCTGTCAGTCATGGAAGGATATGGTTCACCAACCTGCACAGAGCAGAGGGAGTTCAGAAAGCTGGATGAAAGACTAAAACAAACAAATTATGTTCATGGTTTCAAAATTTTTGCCATACTTTGTCTTACCGTTGCCAAGCAAAAGAACAATCTTTCCACTGTCTTGGAGAAGCCAATGCATGCACACACAGTGACATGCAGAGCAGGGAACAGCCAGGTAATACAGTTGGGGCATATATGGAGCCTAAACCCATTCCAGGCACAGAAGATCAGGCTGGCTTCAAAGTACAATTTCCTGGTTCAGACAGTGACTTAAGGTGTCTGAAAGAATAATGTTGTTGCAGAAAATATTGAAGGTGATTTATGTTTCCTGCATAAACGCCATCTCAGTAGGAAGGTGTTCTTTGAGTTAAAGACAGCCCTAAATTAGGAAGTGATATAAGTGCTTTCAGGGTGATTGGAGCATAAATTCTCTTGAATGTTGAATGTGTTGAATGTTCTCTTGTTGTTGAAGTCTGCTTAGGTCCTACTTTTCTTTGAAGGTCTGTGGTTGGTGATGGATGTGGCTTGGCAGGATCATCTCAAGAAGAGAAAACTGAGAGGGGGCCCCATTAATGTGTGTAAGTATTAGAAGGGAGAGTGGCAAGAGGATGGACCAGACTCTTGGTGGTGCTGAGCAGTAAGACAAGAGGCAACAGGCATAAACTTGTGCACAGAGAGTTCCACCTGAACATGAGGAGGAACTTCTTTACTGTAGAGGTGACAATGCACTGGAACAGATTGCCCAGAGAGGGTGTGGGGTCTCCCTCACTGGAGGCATTCCAGAACTGTCTGGATGCAATCCTGTCCATTCTGCTCTGAATGACCCTGTTTGAGCAGGGAGGTTGGACCAGATGGCCCACTGGTCCCTTCCAACCTGGCCCACCTTGTGATTCTGTGATTTCTGCTCACGGACAGAACTTGTGCTGTGATTCAAACCAGACGCACATCCTTCTTTAAAAATGTACAGAATAGACTATTTGCACTCTTGAGGGCTGCAAGAGCCAGTTTGGAGTGAGGGACATTGGAGGATTGCCATGCAAGCATCTGCCACGTGGGTTTACTCAAATTCCTCTTGTGCTGAGGAGGAAAATGTACTGAGTGTTTTGGTTGATACACATGGTGTCTCACTTCCATGACCTGTAAGTCCAGATAAAACATCAAGAAGTCTTTTTTTTTTTTTTTTTTTTTTTTTTTTTCTTTAAATAACAGCTATTCATGTCATAACTCCTGTATCCAGTGAATTGGCTTGATTCCCTGCAGGATTGGTCACCCTCCTGTCCACGGTGAGTAAAGCACAGAAGGACTCAGTACTTACACAGCATCTTGGTGACTGATTTCCTGGATGGTCTCTGAACATTCACAGCCATTTCCTCTACTTCCAAAGCTTCATCTCCTTTCAACTGGCAAAAGGAGGGAAACCAAAGGAGAGCTTAGACAGGAGATCACATCCCACCAGGCACACCTGCTTGTTCCTTTTTATAGTTATAGTTTGAGAAAACCAAATATGGGGCAACTGAGGATTTACTGAAAAAAAAAAGAAAGTTTAAATTTAATTTTTTGTCTAGAGAAACTCTGAACCTTTAGGTGCAAAACAATCTGTGGATTTCATGCATCTGAATGTGTATATTTACAGCAAGTTTTTATTTCACTCCCCACTTGTCTTTTCTCAATGAGTCAATATTTGGTTCACAGTTTGCGTTCAATTTCAACAGTATTTTGCTAGGCATTATGTTCCCTTCTAGCAAAATATTGTTTGTTTGTTTTCCTAAAAGGTTCCCCACAATTAAGCACAAACCAATGATCCAAAAAACACCCAGAGAGGCCTCAGTGTAACACAGCTGTAATCATTGGAAAAAACCCTGTAAAATTCAAGGGAATTTGTTTCATACCCTATGTTTTTTTGACTAACTGATATTCAGCACATCTAATGAACAAAACCCAGACATGCTCCCTTGCAGACAGCCAGGGTGCATCATAGAGATTCAGCCACTCATTGCTCAGTTATACAACTGAGGTTTTTCTCCAGTAGTTTTTCGTGGACTTCTGAAAAATGGACATAAAGAGGAACAATCTGACCCCTCCAGAAATGTTTCCAGAATATACTTATGGTGAAAGCACTGCTCCTTTGGTGATTAAAATACCAGGTCTAGAGAAATTGCTTTGAACACAGAAAAAATCATCTATGAAAAGTTCATATTTGGTCCCAGCTTCCTGAAGAGGGAACTCCTCCTGATTAGCCAACAGTTTTTTCACCTGAGAGAAACTGGAAACAAAACTTTTAGTTACATGGGAGAGAATAACAGGAATGAGGGAAAAGATAGAAATTGTTCTGGATTTGTAAAAGCTTGTGAACACAGGCTGACTGAGACATTTGTTTTTCCTTTTTACATTGTGACTTTGCTTTCTGACTTCTGATTAATAATATTTTTCTCTAAGGATGATCACATAAGACTGTCTTTCAGTGTTCCCTTTATTCTATTTGAAAAATGGAAAAACATGTAAATGATATTATAATCAATTATAGTGCAATTCAACCTCTCACATTTTACATTATTCCCTTTGTAACTTTTAGTCATGGTCACAGTTGCTTAAGGAAGAGCCTCAGTTGATTTGTAGCACATCTAGCGATAAATGTCTGCTCAGATTGATTAAAACCCCTCGTTTCACTTCAGTGATTTTTAGTCTCAACAGTAATCTATCCCAGGCATAGTCCAAAACCTCAGAAAATACAGTGTTCTGATGCTGCAATGAACTAGAGACACATGTATCTTTATTTTTCACCCTCCTCCTGTCATTTTGATGATGCTATAAAGCTCCTCTTTAGCCTCAGGGGATGAAGGTGTAAATAGCAAGAATAACTCAGCAGTTGGATTTTAATAATACAATGAATTATTATAAAGAGGGAGGAAAAACTAAATAAATGAGTCCATGGCAAAGGTTGTAACTTGAGTTAATGCCAAAGGTTTGATAGAAGGAGAACTCCAGCCTAGGCAGTGGTTCCTTTTACACCACTGTGATGTATGAGGTGTTGTAGGGTTGTCTGGAGATGGATATTACCCCTTCACTGCAAAAGAAGTAAAAGTGACAGAAGCAAGAAGCTGAAAATTGGATTTCCCCCCACATCTTTACTAGCTACGTCATTTCATAGTGGAAATCAGAAGGTAGAGTGAAATTAGGTCTTCATGTTTCCCCAGGCAAAACTATTGAGGCCACTCTACAAAAGCAGAACTGTCATCTGTGAAATCCTTGGCCTATCTGACACTATTGGTGATCAGACTTTCTCTCCAGCTGATGGAAAATTGATACTTCAACACCACCAGGATGGTACCAAAGCCTGCAGTCCCACCTGTTTTGGTGGTCTGGCTGAAGCTGCTGCCAACCTGCTGCTCAACTGCAGCTTTGGTGTGCTCTTGCTCACCCCCATGGCAAAGGAGAACCTGCCAGGGGGGACAAGGTTTGCTGAAACACTTCCATGGAAAGGAGGCAGACTCTTCCAGAGGTGTGCTGGGCTCTGCAGAAAATCACCAAAGGCAGTCACTGTCCACAGGTGATTCTGGTTTTAACAACTGGGCATCTGGGAAGCAAAATAGATTTTGATGATAACATCTGGACCAGATGTGTATTGGTAAAAGTTGTCTTGCTTCAAAAACAGCTAAAATAAGGATTTCCTGAGGGGTTGAGAGACTAAGAGGAGTGTTGGTAGAAGACTCATCCTGCCTAGGCAAAAGTCATCTGACTACTTAGAACCCCTGAGAGGTGTCTGAAATAGGTGGGTGAATATATTTCTGGACTCTCCACTCTCTTTATTCAATATCAAAAATCCTTGTTAAATGAAGTCTGACTTTTAGACAATAAGCATCTAACCCTGTGTTCTTTTAGAGATCAGTTTGAAAGAAATGGACAGGGACCTGGCACTGACTCCTGTGCAATACAGACTTCTTCCCAAGCACTCCCGCCCCATTTCTATCAGCCCTGCAAGGATTAACTCCCATGAGCAGCCATTCCCCAATGTTCTCATTTTCTCCTTCTCCTCTTCCTCCTCAGCTTTTTGGGTATTCTTCTTTATGCTGATGCTGGAACTATCCATTGACCATGTCAATGTATTATTAAATCATTAAGGCCTTAAAATTATACCCAAGTAGACCATGAGGTAATGGATCATGAGGTTATCAGCCTGTGCAATAAATGTCCCAGTGAAAAAGGCAAATATATTTTTTTTTCATTTTTCAAGGAATAAAATTTAAAATTAACTCAGGCACCCCATGACCCATGTTTGCTGCCTTCTCTTGACATGTCCCACATTCCCTTCTCTATTGAATCCTGAGCTCTCCTGAGCACTGCCAAAGCTTGAGGGAGAAACTGGGGCAAGGAAATTCCCTTTTTACGAAGCCTGGAAGTAGAAGGTCTTCGTTTCTGAATTTGAGCTGCTGTACAACCTTTGGATCAACTCTGAGCCTTTCCACTGCATACTGTGAGTGATATGTGGCACTCAGGAGACTAGAGAGTGTTGCTAAAGCTTCATAGATTTCATCTTTTGTGAGAAGATGAAAAGTGTTTCCTCTTGAAAAACTATATATATATATATACACACACACATCATTCTTCTACTGTTTCTGTTGAAGAAATTAAATTATCTTGCCTATTGCATTTTGGAGCATAATGCAGCTCTAGTCAGGATGGATGCTGTTTAAAATTTGAAAGCATGAGCTGGACATACAGAAAAGCAGAGGACGGTGAACATCATTGCCCTTAGGAGAGACAGCTTGAACATATCTGTGAATTTACAGAAGTCCAGGGGGAGCAGCACTCATCTGCTACCAAGCTTCTCTTCTGGGATGGAGTATAGGAATATCTGCTGCAAATAGAAGTTATTGCAATCTTCAAGTCTTCTTTTCATTACTTCAGAGATTTTTCTTTTTCTTTCAGCATTTTTGCCTCCCTCTAGGACTTATTTTGCAGTTTTCATTGAAACTATATAAAGACCTCACAACAGCCACTGGGTAGTGGGGATAATTTAACCCATTCTCTGCTTTGAGGATCTGCTGTGTGGATGGATTTCTGGCAGATAGTCCTTGCTTTTTTTCCTGGGTAAGTAAAAACTACTTCTCTGTAATTTCAGGTAACAGAAAATGTCTGCCAGCACAACAAAATGATATACACACCAGCAGAGATCTGGTAGAGCTTCTTGTGCATTATTTAATAACTTGATTTGTCTCCCTTTCTTGCTATGTGATCAGACACATCTTTGTACACTTTGAGTTATACCCAGTGCAAAGAGGTGGGATTTATATTTTCAAAATATCTGTAATGTATGAGAAGAAAAAAGTATGATTAGCAGTGTATTTCAGCCTTGTGTTGTATTTTTTTTAATACTGTGATACTGATTGTTTTACTCCCACGTTTACATGGTAGATACTTGGTAAAACTCAACTCATGTTCTGAAGAGAGAATGAAAATAAGCTCTAAGGTAGCCTGGTGATGTAGGTATATGAAGAAATGATTGCTGAATTTGCTAACTGCAGCAGTAAGGTAGCATTTTGGTTTATGAGAGCTTTGTGAGTTTTAACAAGTGAATATTATTATCACCTCCAGGGCAGGACAAAAAAGAACTAATGCAATGGAAATTCTGCAGTCATAAGAAAAGGGGAAACAAATAATACCCAAGATTCAATCACTAGCCTTTTTTTTTTTTTTTTTTTTTTTAATTATTCTTTTTTCATTTTCCTTTTGGTCCATTTCCTTCTAGTCCCTGCTGCAAAAGTGTAAATCTCTAAGAGACTGGAATCAATCTACAGACCTGGGTGTTTCAGTAACATTCAGATGTGAGCAGCAGGGATGGTAAGTTTTAATAGCAAGATTTGGGTAGATTATCCCCTAACATCGATTTCAGAAAGGGATTGCATCAAGGAAGGATTTGGATCTCTTTTTTTTTTTTTTTTTTTTTTTCCCCCCCACCCCAGAGGTTTGAAATACTCTTGCCTTTGTTTTGGGAAAACAGATGGGCAAGAAAATGGTTCAATCACTCAAAACACACATGCAGACACAAACACACAAGAACGAGCCAGGGAAACACTGAGCACAGTTGGAGCAAGACTTACTCTCAGCCCCATCAGGTAATACAGCACACTTATTACCCCCATGGGCAGCACATAGAAGAGAAGAGACGTGATCTGGACAATCCAGTTGTAGATCCACAAGGGCATGACCACGGTGCAGGTAGCGGAGCCAGGGATCAGGGTGCCATTGGGGAAGTACTGCAGCATGATGCCGTGGGTGCCCGTGTTGGGGAGGGCAAAGAGGACAGAGAGGACCCAGAGCGCCACGATGGTCCTCAGGGCGCGCCTGCGGGTGCTCTCCAGCTTGGCCCGCAGAGGGTGGAGGATGGCGATGTATCTCTCCACGCTGAGCGTGGTGACGCTGAGGATGGAGGCGAAACACACCGTCTCGAAGAGCGCCGTCTTCAGGTAGCAGCCGACGGGCCCGAACAAGAAGGGGTAGTTGCTCCACATCTCGTAGACTTCCAGGGGCATCCCGAAAAGCAGCACGAGCAGGTCGGAGACTGCCAGGCTGAAGAGGTAATAATTGGTCGGGGTCTTCATGCTCCGGTGCTTGAGGATGACGAGGCAAACCAAGAAGTTCCCTACCACCCCAACTACAAAGATCAGGGTGTACACCAAAGCCATGGGCAGGAACAGGTGGCTCCTTCTGGGCCCACATAGGAAGGCTAAGTAATCCTCAGTGCTGTTTAAATACCCCCTGAAATGTTCTTCATGTAGAGCAAAGTGGTTTAACCAGGAGATATTACTGATCCAGGCCATTACTGTTCTGCTGAAATGTTCCACTGCTGAGATTTGCTCTTCTTTACGTTTCTCTGTGTTAGTTTGTTCACTTTTTGCAGTGAGAGAAGGAGTGGGTGGAGTTGTCTTGCCAGACCTGGATGCACGAAGCCAATGAGGATGTGAGTGAGGGTGTTTGCCTGGCTCTGGGTAAGGTTTTGCTGTTCAACCGCTGTTCCCCTGAACGGAGCCCCTCAGCCAGAAAGCCCCTCCTTTCACACATATTCATTGGCTCGCTAAGTGCATTAGATTATAGACTATGAACAGAAATTTCAGTCATTTGCATCAGCTCCTGTAGCTGATGCTTTCACTGAATCAGAAATGTGGGATGTAGAGAGCTGGAAATGGTAAATATAAGATGTGAGACCAGTTGCAGGTTATGTTTGTCAGAGGATGGAAAACCAGACTGGAAAAACTCTGTGTGAAAAGCTTTTAGAAAATTATAATGATATTACATCCAGTTATGAACCACAGGCAAAACAACAACAGAAAAAAGAATCTGGCATGGTTTTATTTTTCAAATCTCTGCTGATTTTTATTTTGTGTTGTCTATGGCAGCAAGTACTTGGAAACAGAGTCTGACGGGTAGAAAGCCAAACTGGTTTTTGTAGTCATACATGTGGAATTAGGTTACTATAATGCTTCAGCCTTTTAAAAAAATACTGTAATTATTTTTCTGCTGCAATATAACAAAGGATTTTAATTGCAATTCTTGTTGACATCAAAATATTTTCTCACTTTTCTGGTATGCTGGAATCTGGTCCTATATTCTTAGATAGCTTTGTTTTGGGAATATTTCTGTACACCATATTATTCCATGCTTATTGCCTCTGAGACATGAACTTTTATAAACTCTTATTTCTTCATGAATAACAAGCATGCTGCAAACACACTTTCTGAGACAGAAAAAAAAAGCGTATTTTGCAATGATCATGGCTGTGTCTAAACAGATCATTTAGCTCCTTATGAATGATTGATTCCTCACTGAATTTCTCTAAAACAAAAAAGCATCCAAACCTGTGGATGTAATTTTCTGAGATTCAGAAAAGTTCAGCTGTTTGAAGAGGTGAAAGAGCTGAGGACTAGTTTATGGTATTCTTGTCAGGTTGGTGTGTAATTTGTCTGCCCAGAACCTCTCACTTTTTAGTATCTGCCTCCTTGATGTCATGGAAACTTTTTACACCACTGTCATCCTTTAGCAAGGAACTCCTCGAATCTGTTATTTCTATGTTGTTTTTTTTCTTCTTCTTCTTCTTTTTTTTTTTTTTCCCTTGTGTATTATGTGTATTTCTTTTCTCTGATTGACCCTTTAGATTAACCTGTCAAGAAAAAAGATTGTTTCAATAAGCATAGACTGCCTCCAAAAGTAGCAGCGGTATGTGAAGAACCAAGGGCTGGTGCCACTGAGGCATATTCAAAGTGTGGAGCCTGAGGATTACCGTGCAATCATTTAAAATGTGAAAGGCATGGAAAGGACCGCAGAACTACACTAAAAGGCAGAAACATCTCTCTTGTGATGACTTTCAGATCTGCTGAGATTATCTCACACAGGAACTGTCTCCATCAGAAAGACTCTACTAATTTCTTTCAGCATTGCACAGAGGTAATTTGTGTTCAGTAGACTGAAAGGTCTGATTGGATTGCTGAGTAACAAATGTGCTCTTTTGACCTACTGCTCCCTTCCTTGAGGATTCATCTTACAACTATTCCCTGCATTTTAGCAATGTCGAATTTGATCTTGATCTACTGTTAATGTAAGAGGTAGGAGCAGAGGAGTCATTAGTAGGGTACCCAGTCTGATTCTTTCAGAGCACAACAGGAGAAAAGTATTTGAGAATTTGTGCAGGTCTAAACCTTTTCTGTACCTTGGATTAACTTTCAGTTTTGTTGGGTTTTTTAGTTTCTTCGTGGTTTTGTTTTTTGTTTGTTTTGACCTGCTAAACTGAAATGGAAACTTGAGGTCTGTTCAGTTTCAACCCAGTCTTACAGAAAAAGAAACGAGAAGGGCCTGAGTTCTTTGCCAGAAAGCCAAAAAGGCAGTAATATCCACATGATCTCTGTAAGAAAAGAGTAATGGGCTGCAGAAACACAACAGGTCACCTGAAAGTGTGAATGTCCCAGACCCACCTGTGTCTATATCCACTTGTTCTCCCTTGTAACTTCTTTCTGATTCTGCTGGGCTTGGAGGCTGATAACTTGTCAGAATAGAAGCAGAGGAAAAGCAGATCACCCGTGGAATGATGTTGCTATGACCACGATTATGTGGCAGATGAAGAGGACAAGGAGACTGGAAAATATATTTCAGTTCATTTCTTGAAGTTTTATTCGTGTTCTCTGTCATATCTATCTCAATAAGGATAGAAGAATGTATCCAACCAAAGACTAGCTCTGGCTCTATATGAATGGAAATATTTTATTTTTACAACTGAGACAGAAAATAAAAACAGATTTTCCTTATGAAAGTAATATTAAAGCATTTGGTATTTTTCATTATAAAGCAAACTTCACTGGTCCTTGATTTTATACACTTGAAGGAAGATGGTGTGTGCATGTTGGCCTTAGAATTGTGCAGCTTTATGTAATAGTAATGTAATGAATGTAATGTAATATTTCCATTAATGTAGTGTAATATTGGCAATATTAACCCAGACAAGTTTTTTTGGTACTGTGAAAGAGTCAGAGTCAGGCGCTGACTGTGATACCCCTTGTACACATCTATGTGTTCCATTAAGGACAGTAAAGTGCACATCTGAGAAGGGCTGAATTCAAGTGTCTTCATGTGTGCCAATGCCTTTGTAAAGGTACCCATTAACTGCTTTATATTAGGTCAGTACGTGGTGAATAATTTTGTATTTTAGGGAAAATTAGACTCCTGCTTGAAACAAGGCAGAGGATGGTAGAGGTTGTCCAGGCTACAGCAAATGGATAAATGCTCCACTTCGGAGAGCTATGAGCCATTATGATGGACTACTCTGAATATTTGTTCGTCTCAGAATGGACAATTTTATTTGTGCATAACAAGGTAAATAACTCTGTTGATTAGCTGAGATGCAATCCTGCATTGACACGTCCGCTTGGCAACCAGCACTTGGGTTGAAATCTCTCAGCAGGTCTGCAGAGGACACTGCTCAGGGTCTGCAGGGAAGTGCTGCATTGCTTACTGTACACACACCCTCAAGAGGAGATCCTACTTCCCTGGAAGGCCTGAAGAGGTATTGGGTTTGCCAGAATACATGTCAAGCAGGTTCATTATTTTTTATCTTCAGCATGTGTAACTTGGCCTTTTCCTAATGTCTGATTTCCATTTGCAGGTTCTGTTGTTTCAGTGGTTTCTCCCTTTCTGCAATTTGAAGATACTGAAGGTAGGTGCAAAAGTCTTTAGAGATTCTGTGTGAGAAAACTGCTGCCCAGCCTGTCTGAGCCTGCACTCCCTGCTCCTTTAATGGAGCCTTTCAGAGCTGCCCATGGGGCCACACAACATTCTGAACTGCCAGTTCAAACTCCCTGTTTTCGTCCTTGGAATTCTTGGCAGTACCAAGTATTTCTGTCCCATAGGGGTACTAAGAAGAGGATGCAAATAAGAGCTGGTAAGCAGACATGTTAAGCCGTATTGCACTAAAATAAAAGAATTTAATAAAAATATAGCTAGAAATATTGCTTGAAAAAATATAGTCCCACTCCCCTTATAAATTCCTGAACTAGAATTATAGATGATGGATTGAATCTTTTTTAATTCTACTTTGAAAGAATTGTTAGAAATGTTCACTGAAGCAGTTGTAATGTGAATCCTTGTTTCCTTAAGTATAACATTCAACATATCATCAAAGACATATTTGTGCCTTTTTTCTCCCTCTGGGCTGGAGAAGGGAGCTGCAGTATAACAATAGTTGGATCTCAGCAGCCTTTCCCTGCCTCATTGTAAGTCATTTTGCAATTATCTGGCCTCTTCATAGACAGCTTTTCCATGCCTGTGCATGATATCTGAATTTCCCAGGATATCAATCAACATATGCAAGAAATGGATTTCATGACTACAATACAAAATACCAAGAAGGGCATCTCTTTGCCTGGAGCAGCTGGCAACTTGCACAGCCAGTGCAGACACAGGCCACTTCAAGAGTGGAATCCATTTTAGCTCACTTTGGTAATTAAAAAATGAATCTACACAGATTTTTCAAGCTCTTACTTTAGTCAATAATGGAAAGAGGAACCTCCAGCAAGGGATTTGTCCAAAATCATAGCTCAAGGTAAGATAAATGGAGTAGCTTAATTTTTCATGTTGTCTGCAGATGGAAAGTGTGTAATAAGATTTAACACCAAGCTTCTTGAACAGCTGAGACTAACTTAGACCTTAATTTTGTACAGTCTTGTTCATTCTCTTCCCATCAGTCTTTGTTGGGAGCCATGTACAGGCTTCATCTTTGGGAAGGTGTTGGGATGGCTGAAAACATGGCCAGAGGCAGCAGGTGAAGAGTGAGGACAGTCCAGTGCTAAAAGTAACTCCTTACTCCTCTCTTACCTACTGGGGTGGTCCTTATTGACATGTCTTTCAACAGTGTTGAAAATCAAATAAATACTTCGTTAGTATTTATTCCAGGAATTACTGGGAATGGTGTCTTTGGTGTGTTTGTGTGTGTGGTCACGCTTTGAAGAGGCAGTGGGTGTCAGGTTAAGATGTGGTTAAGACTTGACATTCAGGGGAGCAGCAAAAAGGCTGAAAAACAGCACTGACACAGAAAATCTTGTCGTACTGAATGTGTCCCACATGACAAAGTGACTTGGAGTTATATGGAGGGAGATACAAGGATTATCATGAGAGAAAACATATGAAGTCACAAGTATGGGAGAGAATGAGTCAGATTGTCTGAGTCAGGAGGGATCTGGTACTACAGGACCCAGACTTGCATAAGAAGGAGCAGATTATTCAGCACCTCTCCTTGGCTTCCTGCGTCTTATTATTGATGCTCCACTGCAATCACTTCCTCCCCAGTGTTTGTTGTATGTTTCTTGGGAGAGCTCTACTCATTTTCGAAATCTGACCCAAAAGAGACTTAACTAGTTTCCCCGACATATGAGTGTTGTTTTTCAACCCACATCCATTTGGCTTCTGTTTCACACTTGGGATTTGGGCAAGGATTTTTCTCCAATGAAAAAAAGCCATCCATAGCTTAAGGTCTGCATTGTGTCTGGATGTGTATTAGATGTGTAGTGGTGAAACAGGAGTCACAGTGACAAGTCTTCCCGTGCTCAAAGAAAGGTAGTGATGCATTGTATAACTGGAGGTGGTAGACAGTCAGAATTTGTTACAGGGCAACTGAATCCATCAATGAAAATGATAAATAGACACACAGAGTTTATATAGCATGTATCATTTATAAATCTAACAGTAAGAGAATTGTTAAGACAATCCCTTTCCTGAGCATTCCTTTCTTCAAGGATTGGTGTGGAAGTAGCTTTGCTGTAAGGAAGTTAATTTGAAAACATTTGCTTCTATTGGAATACTGGTCTATACTTTTTATTTGCCTGAGAAATACAGTGAGGTGTTAGATTGTATTCTATGAAACATTTTGTTCAGAGCTACTTACACAAAAATACTAATAGTTTCACAATTTAAGAAATAGGAAATTAGTATTTTTTGTCTTCTTTTAATTTCAGAAAAGGCTTGCTTAAATTACCTATGCATGTTTAAATGTCTAAAGTAAAAGAATCATTCTACTGACACTTTGGCAAAAACACTTGTCAAGTTTCCATTTCCTCCTGCCTCAGCTGTTCTTCATGTTGCTTTTTAAGTTGTATTACAGCGATCACTTGTCTTTGTGTCACATTGAGAATCAATATTACTTGACTTGGAATTGAAGAAACCTTCTTTATGAAGAAGGATGTGCATTAATTTAGAACATTAATATGCTGACAGATGATGTTCTCTTCCTGCTCTTTTCCCCATTAGACTCTCCCCAGGAGTCATATCTTGGTTTAGTTAAATGCAGCAAGGATGGTAATGTTCTCTTGAGTGTCTCCTGCTACAAGGTTAGAGAGAGAAAGAAAACTCTAGATACAGCAGTGATGCAAAAGATACGAGTCAGAGGGATAATTTACTGTATTTTTCAAATAGCCTAATAGGCCTTAGACATGGAAAGCAAACTGGATCAACTTATTAAAAAGCTTGCTTCAAATTGTGGTGTACAATCCAAAAATGATTTTGTGCTTTGCAACCCACTCAGCAGTGAGATGACCTGAGGCAGAACTGCAAAATAAGGTAAAATACCCCATCTGTGCCCCCAAGAGCTGGGGAGCAGAACAAGGAGCAGTTGCCATGCAATGAGAACAGCTCTCCTGGACTGGGTCAGGGGTGGGATTTGGTGAACTAAGCACTCCTCTGAACTAGTGATTTGGGACTGAGTGGCTTTATAAAAGCAGTTCTTCTCTACCAGAATTTAGGTGAGTCTGCTGGTTTGAGGTTGGAGGCTTATTCCCCACACTGAGACTGAAGCTGAGGCTTGGGAGCTTCCCACACAGACCCCTGCAAACAGACAAGGGGCTGAAGGCAGTGACCGCTTCATTTCAGGTGCAAAAAAATGCTATTTGGACACTGGTGGTGGGACAAATGATCAGGCAAGGGGGAACTGGACTTGGTTCACTTCTATTTACTGGAAGACCAGTTCATCCTCCAGACTGACAGATATTTTGCCTACCCAAGACACCTCCATTATCTGCACATTGGCAGACTCTGATCCACAATTAGATCTGAGCTGACCCTGAATTCTATTGATCTGTTCTGATTGTCCTAAATGCTGAACACATCTTGTATTGATGAACATCCAAATGTATCCTGCAGTACTGTTTATTAAAGAAATTTCTGCATCAGACAGAAATGACTCAAATCTGAGTCAAGTGTTGTTCTCTCAATGCAGGAAGTTGTATTTAAATAAGTAATAACAAACTCTGAAATGGTATCAGCAATAGACTAGATAAGGAAAACAGAAGTAGATAGTCTGATTTATTTTTCAAGTCTATTTAAAGATCAATGACTAAAAATTAATGTTGCTTGAAACAAGAGGAGCTTAATGACGGCTGGCAGGACAAAGGAGAGAAATAAAATGGAGGGGGAGACCTGACAACCTTGAAACATTAACCTGGTAGGAAGTTAAACAAAGAAGCACTGGGGATTGGAAGTGAAAAAGGACAAGATGAACTTTAGCCATGAAAATGAATAGAATACACCAAATGAAAGACAGAGATAAAGGTAAAGACAAAGATAAAGAAGAGAGACAGACAGAAAGCAAAAAAATAACCTGTACAGAAACAGGATCACAGGATGATGCAGCCTGTGAGGGACCTCTAGAGATCTTTAGTCCCACCTCCTGCTTACATCAGGGTCTGCTGCAGAGTCAGACCCTGGCTCTGTGCTGAACAGGGACTTTTCAGATGAAGTGTACAGGCCATGATTTTGTCTCCAAGAAGTGAGAATCAAGGCCTATTCTTTTTGCCAGTGATTCTTTCAAAAGCATTCTACAGAGCAGTGAAGATGGTGCTTCACAGGTTAAAAAGGCTGTGCTTGATGGGAAAAAGCTTATTTTCCTGAGCACATCCCCCTTTGCTTGGCTATAAAATTTCCCATGAGATTTTCAAGTGCTTTATAGGTAGTGCAGCCCTTCAAAGGAAGATGGACCCTTTTTCCAAGACAGATACAGAGGAAGTATAAAATTCTAAAAAATGTGTAGTGATTTAAACTTTTTTTACCCTTTCATCCTTCCAAATTCTGCATTGAGAGACATTATGTCCTTCTCTGACAACAACTGCTACACTGTCAAGAGCCCTGGAGAACTTTAAAGCTCATTTGTGTCTGCTTCATACACATTAACTTGCAGGTGTTTTCTTCATACCTTACACATATTTATTGTGGAGTAGGTGTTTTTCTAACTGCTCTTGACATTTTAAAGGTACAGGCCATGGAAGGTGTTCTCTTACTCTATCTTCACATTAAAAAAAGGGCTAAAATAGGAAATGATGTCATTTCCGTGCAATAGCCAGGTTGTGGGAGAATACATGTAGATGTATTGCTCTGTTGCAGCCAGACTTCTGAGGTCTGAACTTCATTTGCAAGATGAAAAGTGGGCCCAAAATATGAGGCTCAAAATTAAATATGCTCTTTAAGAAAAAAATACCCCCCCCATTTGATTAGTTCTGTATTTCACTGCAATGAGCTATTACCTTGAGTTTGTTAAAATACATGCTCTGTGTGGCTCAAATGCCCAGATTTGAATCAGAAACCACCAAGTGCCATGGAAACACATGAAAGCACCTCTTGAAGAGCAGAATGAAAATACTCACATGTAAATCCAAAGAACTGAACAGCCAAATGCACTTTTGAAACCGTGTTATTTTCTGACAGTACATGCATTAATTGTGGTTGTTCACTCATTTACTAAAAAAAAAAATTCTTTCTACTTTTCCACTTCAATTTCAAAGATTTGCTGCTGAGTTCAGATGTGCTTTAATCTCTGCTGGAACACTCAGGATAAAGTGAGCAAGAAACCTCCTCAAAGCAGCTGAGCCAAATGAACCTGCAGGGCCACAGAAGTGCAGTAGAGCTCCAATTCTCCTTCCTGCTCCTGATGGAGAGGGGTCTCCAGGCATGGAGCATGAGCTGCAGCCCAGCACAGCTGTCTCCATTGCAGGCTTGAATGGGAGTACAATAAGTCAACTGAGTCCTGGGCCTTGTTTGATGGGTGTCATCAACCTCACACCCCAGTGAATGCATGTCCAAATTGCTGCTCCGTGTGCTTCTGTGGGTTGTCACAATTCTGTGTCACTCTGGAGCATCAAAGCAACAAACACTGGTAATATTTCACCCTTTTTAAACACAATGAAGATATTTGCTTCTACTCACTTAGTCTTTGTTGTTCTCTTGCCAAACCTTCCTGGTAACATAGAAACTTTCTGTTCCTACATATTTCATGGTAAACTGGTTGGTCCTGACCCTTCTGAATCCAGGTTACAGGTGAATGTATAGAAGTTAAAATAATGAAATTCTTTGTAGGAAGCAATTCCAGTTGCAAGCTTGTGGTTAAAGCAGCTTCCTTTTGGGAAATAAAATTCTGATGAAAACCGGAGAGTTTTGTGTCTTGTGAGGAGTTACTGATTTTAATTGAATCACTTTCTTCCAGAAAACTTCTGAAAGTAAATTTTGACCTGCTTTAGAAATGCAAGAATAAAGGTTTTAAGATAAAAATATTGTCATGACTTTTCATTTATTTTAGTTTCAATATTCCTATATAATTTTCAGGTCTGTCAGAAATATTACTTCATAGGTTTTGTTGGGAATGTGTCAAGTTACATTGTGAAACAGAGCCAGAAATAGTGTGACATTTATGTGTTTCTGCCCTTTTAAATAAGTTTTAAATACAGTTACTATCAAGTGGAGATTAAACTAGAAAAGTACCGCAAATTCTTTCAGAGCATTTCTCATTTACTCAAGAAGAAAAGAGCAGCACTGAAAGCCCTACCCTGGTAATTGGTGCTTTCAATAGCCCAGTGTTTACTAGGGATAATTAAAAAAAAAAAATGAAAAAAAGTCTCTTTTTATGAAAACTATCAGAATTTCAAACTTTTTTTTTTTTTTTTCCCAACAGCAGCAGATTTCAGTATTTTGGCTGCTCCTCCTGATTCTCAAAGCAAATAAACCTTCAAGTTTCAGCGTTTTCAGTGAATGCAAAATTCCCCACAAACTCTAACAGTCATCAATTTTCCTTTCCTTAGGTGGGTGATGTGTTTATCTGATGCCTGAAAAGTTCCACAGTCACCTTCGCAAACCTGTAGGTAGACAAGGCTGCATTTACATAGAAAGCAGACAAGCTTTTAGGAGGTGCATCATCCCCCAGCTCATTTTCATGGCAAACAGACAAGCTCAAAGGTGAGGCCTCAATTATACACAGAGGAGAGGGCAGGAAAGACAGGGGTCAGTGCAGAGATAACCCATTAAATTGTTAACAAGATGAATTAAGGACATTCTGGACTTCTCCATGTGTGCAGTTATATGTGTAAAGTCTTTATATAAAGCTGGCTATGAAAGTACATATATGTAGTTTTCCTTTTCCTGTGGTCTCCCAGTTCTAAAGATGAGTTTTAAATATATGAAAATAAAAATATATAGATAACCTGACCACTATAGCAAGAAATATTAGTCTATATTTTGGAAGACAAAAATATAAGACTTGATTATGAGAATGTTTTTAAAACTTTCTTGTTACTCTAAGATCAAAGTATTGGTGGTGTTTGAAAACAAACCAGTGCTTATTTGCTGTCTTCATTTACATTCCATTTTTAAGTGTATGAGATGACATGAGCTTCTCTGGAGGTTCCTCAGAAAATGTCAAGCTGTTGCACTCAAAACCTTTCCTGTGAATGCACTTGTTTTCAGCACTTACTAAAGGTTTGGACTGTGTGGGGGTGGGTTTCTAAGAAGCACAGTGAAGGGCTTTGTCCTTTCCAAGAAGAGCCAACAGCCCAGTGCTCTGGGTATGGACGCTACATGTGTGGTATCAAATTCAGCTCTCCATTCCTACACGCCTGTTAAATGAATTCCAAAGTGGCCAGAGGTCTGGCATTTCAGCTCTTTCAGTGGTGAGCAGGTTCAGATGTTTAATCTGGAGCTGTCAGTGCAGAGGTTTGAGCCTGACCTGGACTCACCATCCCGTGGAGTGAGCCCTTCCCCATAGGCTGGCACTCACATGTGCTCCGGGTTTTCCCAGGGTGACATTCCTGTAGCCTTTGTTTTCAGTAAGACCTGACCTCAGAGCATTGGTGTGGTAGAGGCGGAGTTTCTTTTCAAGATCTGGAATTTATTTCAAAGGTGGCTGAGATTCAGTGAAATTCTGGCGAGGATACGAACCCATCGAGCACGAGCAAGTGCAGAAGACAGAGAGGACTTTGAAATTTTCCCAAAGAATAAGTAAAAATTCTTTCCCTCTTTCCTTCTCCCTTAGATGACAAACAAAGGCCACTAATAATGACAAACTAAATGTAAAAACTGTGACTTTCTTGGGCCTGAAAAATGGGTCAGTAATTCACCTTCTCTAAGAATGCAACGTTTATGACTCCCAGACATCTCTTTGCCTCCCTACATTTTATTATTTGTTTCCCTTGCACGTCGAAAATGCCCTCAAGTATGAAAAGGAATTGTGAGAGCAACATGTGATTACACAATGACAAAAACAGGATTGTTTAAAATAGTTTTGAAACTTTAACCTGAACTACAGATGAAGATTCTCTCCTAATTTTGTTAGTGTTCACAAATATACCTTCAGCAATGAAACCCCTGCAGCCTGGAAAGGGGAAATGTAAACAGGTAAGCAGTTTAAAGAAATAAAAAAGTAGTGGAAGTTATTTTACAACTTATTTATACCCAAACAAAAATTAATGCATGTAACATTGTTTATTTGCATAATTAGAAAGATGTTCTAATACTTCTAAAAGTAATTTTGAAATTCACTTCAAGCAATGAAATATTTTACTAATACCTGTTATCTATACAATTTTCAGTGCAATTGCTCCCCTTTTAAAAACTGAACATTATCAGAGCTTAAATGCAACAGGAACATAAAAGCCCAATCATGAAAATGTACATATTTCAACAAAGTCAGACTCATACTTAGGACTCTCTTTGAATTAGGTCCTTTCTGTGTATAGTTCAGGAGGATAATGAGAAATCTAGCAGGAGAAGCTTAGTAAAATGAGTGATAAGTAACTTCTGCAGGTAAGACTGGCTTAGTTCTACCTCTGTTTTCAGGAGCTGGCAGCTCCTGCGTTTCCTCTGAACTCAATGACAAGGACCTTGATTTAATGAATCTATTTACCTCATTACAACAAAAGGCACAAAACCCAAAGCCAAACCCAAAAAGGACTGCAACTATGGAAAAAAAAAAATCAAAATATGTTCATGCAGCTCTTCCTGCCCTGCAAGGACACGAGGATATCTGGAGCTCACTTGCACTGCTGCACTTCCCTGTCAGCATTCCAGGTGCTGAACTCTGTAGCAGGGAAGTGTCTCACCACTCTGAGGTTATCCATTCCATGTAATTTTTCCTGGATGTGTAACTGGCATTGCTCAGCCTTTCTGTCCCAGGTGTTGCTACAAATCAAATAACACTTGCCATATAAAGGGTATTATTTAGTTAACTCACACTGATAACCCCTCCTGTGAGTCTTGCCTGACATATGTGTGTGTGAACATGCTACCAACCTAAGGAGATTAGAACTGGCAATGCATGTATTGATATATTATGGCACCGAAAAGTGGAGCTTAAGGACTAAAGATGGTGATCCATCATTGCTAAAACATAATATCCCAGCCCTTATTCCCTCAGAGCTGGCCTTCTCCTCACCTTCTGAGCATTCAACTCTTGTTTGCGTATTTTTGTGCAGATGTCTTCCATGATTTAATATCTTTGACAGAAGAATAGATGTAGTGTTTATTATTGATGGGTCTTGCAAACACAGATCAGCATGCCCAGAGCAGAAGTAGTTTGTTTCCTACTTAATGGTAAAGTGGTTGAATTCTAAAAAGGGCACTGATGCTATTGTTTAAGAGTGGGCTGAAAACGGGCAGCAAAGGGAAATGATCTACTTGAAATTCTGCACAGTCTGTAAGATAGTAATAATCTTCTGCCATGGAAGAGAAATTGAGGTAATTAATGCCTTTAAACTCCAGTTAGCAACAGCATCCATTTCTTTCCATTCCCACCACTGCTTAATAGCACAAGGCAATATCTGAGCAGGGAGAATGGCAAGTCCTGGGACAATATTTCAGGAAAGGTGGTGGAATTGCTGTGATAAGGTTCTGAAGTTGCAAAACAAATGTTTTGCTGTGGCAGCAAAATGTCAACTCAGGATAAGTCTACATTGGCTAATTTAGTGGTTCTTTAGCTTTGTGTATAGAAAGGATCTGACTTTTCTGGGGTGGGGGAGGGTGAAAAAGAAAAACCTCAAGCCATACAGCACATAGATAGGTAAGGAAATAAGAGACTTTGTTGGGAACAAAACATTTGCAAACTCTTTACCTGCAAAATCTATTAGCTTCTGATTGCAGCAATACTCTTAGGAAGAGTGCTTCAATTTCATATAATCCTATAAATAAGGACCATTACTGCACAGTGAATTTCTCCCTCTGGTAGGTACAATGTGATAAACAAAAGATAATATTTCTATCAGAAGATAATTTGACTATTAGCCATAAGAATAAGGCCTGGAAATCCCATGGCTCAGGCATGGGTTTGCCTGAATGAGCTCCCCAGGGTGATGCTGTACCCTCCAGAGCTTGGGGGCAGGGAGCTCTTCAGTGTCTGTGAGCAAACACCTGTTTTCCTAACCAAATCCCAGAACGTGGGTCTCACTTTCCCACTAACTGAATTCAACAAAGAGAGAATGTCTTTCTTCCCAGAAAAAAAACCCCACAACAAAATCCAAACAAAAAAAAAAATCCCACCACCACCAGAATACAAACAATGCCACAGCTTTCCTTTCTTCAAGTTTTCTGTATTTTCTCTGAAAAATAAAAAAAAAAAAAAAAAAAAGTGATATTTTACTTTGGTTTTGGGACACAACTTCAACTTGTCCACCTTATGACCATTTCAACTGCCAGAAGGAGCAGTGTATGGACTGATGATAATTTGAAGAGGGTAGCACAGAGGCAACCATGCCCAGGAGTCCAGTTAGCACCAGGAACCACCTGCTGCTTCAGGACCATGTTCTGTGACGTGGAGCAAGGGCATTCTGGGGTGCTCCCCTTCCTGGGTATTGTTTCCAAGCTGCCAATTGCTTGGCAGGATCCAAAGCTGCAATTTGGACCATTTAGCAGGCAGCTCATCATCCTGTATTTCAAAATGGGCCAATTTTGCAGGAGACATTTGTGAAATAACAGCACATTTGTGCAATCAGGAGGAAATGGGGTCATTTCAAACCCCCTCACGATTCTCAGTGCAGCTTCATCAGTGTTTTATCAGTGACTTGCAGCCTCTGAGGCTACTGGTTGTTCCTGGTGAGGTGTGGACAAGCTGCAGCATCTCAGATGCCTTTGGCCAGCTACCTGTGCCAACAAGTTGGTGTTCCACTGGAAAGAAGGTTTTATTGCACATGCAGAGATTGAGCAACCTCATGGCACACGTGGCTGGAGGAGGATTTGCTTTGCTGATGATTGCTGTCTCCCACCAAGCCAGACCCACCAGGACTACTGACATCCAGGATAACTTGGTGCATTTTTTTCAATATGGTTCTAAGTGCCATGAGTGCACATCCCTACAATTAGTAGGACCTTGGAAGTCATTTCTTGACCAATTTAAAGTGGTCATATAAATTTTCATCTAAAACCTCAAGAAGAAAAAAAAATCGTGTCTTCTGGTTGTAATTACAAGCATTATTAAACTCTCTCTTGACCCTAAAATCTCTACCGAATAAAAACAAGAAGGGAAAAGATGGAAAAACAAAATTATAGTGTAGTAAGAAACGTATTCCAGCAATTTCCAGAAGTGGCATGAGAAAAGAAAGGAAATAAGGTTGTTAAAGACACACTTAGACCCTCTGCAAATTTCCTGTCTAGGTGAGTCTAAGTAATCAACTTTCACATCATTCATAAAGTCTCTGGGAATGAATTCAGCCTTGTAAATTTGTACTGTGAGAAAAACACCATAAACAAGCTCCCAGAAAAATTATTTGTTGCCACAGAGGGCCAGACCATGGGGAAATGTCAGAAAATGAGATGAAGACAGGGCCTGAACTCTAACAGCCAGATAATTCTCTCAAATTGGCTCACTGTGCTAACAATAACTTCAACTGCCATTTAAATATGACAGGATTAATCCAGCCATTGCTAATCCTCCAAATCCCTTCTTCTTCTGCATGCTGCGTGACAGCTTAGTGGCTCCAAGTCAGTTCCCTGCAAGTGAGACCAAGCAAATTGTTCCATTGCAACAAGGTAAAACACACTGAATTTCTCATGGCTTGGTTTCTCTGAAGGCAGCACAGCTGTGGCAGTCACAGCGTGCCTGTGAGCCTGTCCTGTCACCCTCGTGCCCCAGGCCAGTCCCTGCTGTGGAAGGTTTGGGGGATGCTTTCACAGTTTACCCTCTGTGAGTGGAATGTTACTTAAAATGTAAAAGGGAAGGTACAGCAAGTCGGCTCTGGGGTTCACACCCCCCTTCTCACCCGGGTGGGCACAGAGACTCCTGTAAAAGTGAGTGAGGGTCTTCACACACTGCCACACGTAGATGAGAGAGAGCACTGGGAGAGGGGTGTGACAAGAAGCTCAGATAAATGCTTTACAAGCTTTCACATGCAATCCAAGCAGCAGTGCAGGCTCAAACTGACCCAAACCCTGCTCTCCCTCCATGCCTTCTTTGCTTGCAAAGCTCTCCACTGCCTGACCAGTAACCTTGGTCCCTTCTGACTTCCAGAAAAGAAAAAAAATACTCCTGGTACTTATTTAACACGGAAAAAAAAAAAAAGGAAAAAGCCCCCAAAATACCAAAAAACCAAAAAAAATCCAAAACAAAACAAACAAAAAAACACCTGAAAAAAAAAGAAGAAAACACCCAAAACCAAGAGGAAAAAAAACCAAAACCAAGGAAAAAAAGGAGGGTGGGGGGAAAACTGGTCCCTTGGTAGATTGGCAGGTCCTTCATGGGCTTCCTTCAATAGGTGTCCTGTCCTGATGCATGTATTAGTAAAGATTTGTTCCCATCTTGGCTTTTCCCAGTTCAGCCTAAATTTATCTGTATCCTCCAACAGACACATTAACCTCCAAATATGGCTTAGTGTCTCACATCCGTCTAAAGCACAACCAGGACCAGTCATCAGGAATCACTGGAATATTTAAGTGTTCTCTAAAGAACATTTTTCAATGAAGAATCCCAAATGTGACTTGACATTGTCCAAAGCTGGACCTTCTTCAGTCAATTTTTTTCCTTAACATCTCAGTTACAACACTTTGGCTTCATATTAAATCCAGTATTTGTGAACATGGTGAAGCACAGATCATTGCCCATGTGAAAAACCAACAAACAAACAAAACCCCAAAAAAACTTGCATCAAGTTTGAGGCTTACCAGACTTTCCTTGTCACTTTCCTTTTGTAGAAGAAATAAATTAATTTCTTTCAACTTTACACTGTAGCTTGTCTTTCCCCAAACTCTATCATTTTCATAGCTTTTAGCTGTTAGTAGCTCTTCTGTAATTATTACAATTTAGAAACTTCCCCCTGGTAATCACCCCCTGATGTATTAATGGAGGGTAGTTATAGTCACTCATGATTAAAATTTAATATTTCAGAAGATCTTCTACGGACAGCAATATTAGAGTAAAAAATATTGTAATTTCAACAAATTTAAAAAAATGATATAATTTACTTTCATGTCTAAAGAGGAACTACGGTGTGGCATGGATTAGATATGCTACATTAAAAATTAGTTAAGGGATTGTGAGCTTAACGGCAACACTTTTGAGACAGAAACCCCTAGAAAAAGCAGAGATTTGATCTCCTTGTCCTGAAATGACCCTTGTCCTTGGGGAGGTGATGAGCTACAGGGTTTTCTGAACAGCTTGTTTATCACCATGGAAAGCACAGGAAGAAAGATCGTTCTGAGGTGTCCACAGAGGATTCAGTAGGAAAGTGTGGGTTGCCCAGGAAGTGCGTAGATAACAGCGTCCACTTTCACAGTCTGCTCAGAGATCGTGGGATGGAGGTGACACACAGGATGCCCACCCTCCTGACTCTCCTTTCCCTGGGCAGAAAGCAGATTTGGCTACATCCTCATTTTCCGTGATACAAATGAACAAATCAATCTCTCTATCTGGTCCAGAGAAGCAAGAACTATCTCAAGATACCTCTGGCCCTAATAAAACATTGGCAAATTTTCTATTGTTTTTTGACCCTTAATTGGTACCCAAGAGGCCATCCAACTTCAGAATAAATAAAACCCCAAACAAATGAGCAAAATAAAAAATAAACAAACATAAACACCCCAAACCAAAATCAACCTCAGAAAAGTTGGGGAACAATTTCAACCACCTTTAGAGCTGAAAACATTTGCTAATTCCTGCATAGATTTTGCTATCAAAACCTTTAGGGAGGGCCTCTTTCGTGGAGCTGTGATGCCTCACTTCGGTCATACTCTATTGATCTTTCAACATATCACGTTCCCCTGAGAACTGAAGTTCTCCAGGATGAATAACAGAAAAATATATGTGAATGCTCCCTGACTGTCTTCAGATGAAAACGTAATGTACCTTGTGATGCAGCTAAATGAATTCTCCAAAAACTAAAATCAAAGCTTCACACTGGCAAAAACTACAGAAAGATAAAGTTCACGCAGTGACTCACACATGATGAGCAGGGCTGGGGTGACCGTGCATGGGGGATCTGTGGTCCAGAACACTCACCCGTGGTCAGCCACGCTGGGGACTGACCACATCGCTACCGCTGGAATTACAGCTGAGACAGCCTCGGCGAGCGATGGAGAAATAAAGTGCTAATGGGTAGATTGATCTGAATCACTCTGGTTCAAACGGGCTGTAAATGGGGCCAGCTGAGGCTTCCCAGGTGGACGCAGTGTCTACTCACGATGGGGGAGGAAGAGCAAGGCAGAGATGCTTGTGCAGAGAGGAACACACCTGGAATGGGTTTTAGGGTATCCTTTCGCTCCTGGAAGGCACTGTGTGATTTAAAACACATTGGACGAATTTTAAGGAAGAAAACAGTGTTAAAAAAAAAAAAAAAGAAAATTGTCATGCAGAGAGTTATTTGAGATTATGTCTGTTAATTGTGCAACTACTGTGAAATGGATGTTTCTGGATGAGATGGTGCCCTACAACCAACACAAAGTGTCTGTCTACAGTACAACAGAGTTTTCAGGAAATATTAGCTGGGCTGCTGCTGTGAAATTTGGAGGTTTTAATCAGGAAATAATTTTCTTCCAGTAGCGTGCTGTTGTGCTAAATTGCAGTGCTAAATCCAGGGGAAATTCTCCTGGCACTACGTGTATGGATTGGAAAAGTTAAAGCTTCCACTTTTGGCAATTTCTTGATCAATCTGTGCTACCTCTGGCTGAGCAAACCCAGGAAAACAGAAAGCTCTGCTGATTCTGTGTTGGTACAAAGTGAGCACAGTTTGCTGTTCAAGTACAACACCCCCAGAGTTACCCATCCAACACAGGGTAGGTCGTTGCCTGTATTGTTGATAAAGGTTTCCCCATCCCAGAGATGAATATTTACCATCAGGGCTAAGTCATATGGTGTGTCCTACTGGAAGTGTAATTGCATCACTCTGCCTGCTCTTCTCACTGTTACTGGACATGCAAATTGACAGGCTCACAATTATCCAGGAAGCACTGCTTTACAAGTTGGTACAAGTATGATTTTGTGTGAAGTAAATATTTCTGTCTCACTAGAAACAACCACTAAAGGAGGTGTTTCATAGTTCCTAATTTAAGAGGTTTAGAAAAACCAACAGCAGGAGCTGAAAACAAAGCAACAGCTCCATAATCAAACCCAGTGGGAGCAGCTTTTCATTTCAAGTCAACAGCTCAACACAGAGGACCTTTTCATAGCCTGGTTCAGTTTCCATGTCGCCCTGAGACGGTCTGGCCCAACAGTTCCTGCTTCCACAGCCTGTGAAGTATTCCTTAATGAGGGTTTTCCAGTATAACCTCTAAAACCCTCCCATTTTTCCGTAGATTATTGCACTGTTATAAATAGAAGGAGCAGATGCTCTCAACATTTCCCTTTTGAGTAGACATCATCTTTCCTTGACTAGATAGGCAAAAGCACATGTAAAACTAAAAAAAAAACAAAGCACAAAAAAGAACAAAACCCAACCAACCAACCAACAACAACAACAACAAAACAGAAAGCAAAAACCCCCAATTAATCTTCCCTTAAAGTAATAATTTTTTGAGCAACCCATAGTCTTTAGATGACCAAAATGGATACAAGAATCTCAGTTTGCCACTAAACAAATTCAAATCATTCTTATATTCTTTTACTTTCCAGAAAGAAGAAACACATATTGGTTTTTTGGGGCTCTTTTTCAGACTCTTCAGCAAGTCTGTTACCTTACTCTTCTAAAGCTGCAAATTCAGGCTCTGGAAGTGCTGCTTCATGGCCATTCCAACCTGAACACAATCAGAGATTTTTTGTTATGGACAATCATCCCCTTCCCCTGTTTCGAAACCTTTGGGTTTTTTCCCCCTCCTGCTTATTTATTTGATAACAAGTAGATATTTGGCTTTAAAACTAAATTTTCCTAACTCAAGTATTTCTTAGCTGGGCAATGTTAGCACACAGTGACAACCATAGCAACAAAGTAAACTCTGTAATTCTCAGAAGAAATATCTTCTTTGTAAAGTTTTCCCCAAAGTTTCAAATGTTGCTGGTGAAGAAATATTTGAAATGTTTTGTCCTATGAAAATGGAACTTACTCACTGTCTTCTTAAGACATAAACCCAGGACCGAATTGGGGCTTCTCAGCAAAGCTCCCACTACATCTTAGGACTGTGAATTAATTTCAGATTGCTGATGAATGTGAGAATGAAGCTGGGACAGTGATGCAGGAAGGGCTGGAGGCTGGTGCCCAAGTCTTGTGCAGGCAAGCCCTGAGTTTAGGTATTACACTCACAAAGCAGCTGAAATAAATCTCCATTTCCCACCAAACATGGCTTAGCTGATTGCAGGGGGTGAATGACCACACAGGGTAACTCTGCTGCTGTAGCTTGGCTCAACGTAAGTATGGAAAAGTGTAAATAAATTCAGTCTACTGGGGGGAAAATGATTGCCTGGGTTTTTCTGTTTCCTGCAGCAGACCAGTGTGTTGCAGTGTTTTCTGATTGTTTCTCACCGGTCCTGCTAAAACTCACTCTTACTCATTTCTTTTAGAACATTACTTGAAAAGTAGTAGAATGGCTTTTTAAAATTGTTTTTGAAGCAATTGACTTTCTGGAAGGCTGAGAACAGCGAGGCCATTGTGCAGAGGCAGCACCAGGGAGCAGATGGTGACACTGATGGTAGTTACTGAGAGGATGAGGCTCTCGCTAAGTGATGTCTGTGGAGACGACTGATTTTACATACAAAAAATCTCCATATACAGTCTGTTGCCCTTCTGCATATTCATTTAATTCTATCCAATGTCCAACCACTTTTCCTGTAGCTCCTGGAATATACTTGCTGTGATAAAAAGTTAATTTATATTGTCTCGTGCCTGTCACTCATTTCTGCACTTATCTGGCAGGTGGGAAAGAACCAATTCAAAGTACAGCACAAGTTATTTCAGTAGCACTGACATAAAGACTGCACAAGTGCCAGGGGTTCTGGTTTAGGAAGCACATTGAAGTCACATCTGTCCTAAAACACTGTCACAAACTGCTGCCCTGGTACCAAGTGCTGCTGGAGTGAACACGAGCTGATCCCTGAGCTGACACAAACCCTCTCCAGAGGGAGGCTGGAGCTGGAACTGGTCCTGCAGCCAAATGTGGGGAGGTGACACATCATCCTCTGCCACCTCACCTAGAAAGACATAACCTCTGGCAGAGGTAAAAGTGGGCTGCTGGAGGTGGGAAAGGTGCTGTAAAGTGTCAGGGCTGAGCAGCCAGAACCCTAACCCTGCTTTTGGTCTCAGTGCATTTCAGGAAATGAAATGTCACACACGAGAGACAGGCAGGGACAGGTGAACTCTGCACTTTCCAATCAACCTGGTTCTTCAATCACCTTGCTTTCAAGTCATATATTTCCTCCAAGAGGAGAGGAGAGCAGGTAAGTTCAAGAAAGACAGCTGTCATGAAAAGTGAAAACACACTCTGATCAAATTTTAGGTCAATTAGAAAGTTTCCACCGGTCTGGAAAGGGAATATTTAATTTCAAGTTGCGTGACCTAATTAGGTATCATTTTAACAGAAGAACAACATTTAAAAAAAAAAGCATGAGGAAACAAAACTCACAGATTTTGATGTTCAAACAAAACACTGTGGAATTTGCTGGTGAAACATCCTGGTGCTCCGCTCTCCAATCAGCAGACAAACAGTAGGATTAGGGCACCTTGCATATCACTGTGCAAAATGTTCACACATTTAGGATGTTAGACCATCAAGGAAATGAGTTCAGATCCTGATACCTCAGTGGCAAGAAACAACTGCAAATAAACAAGACCAAACATTAAAGTACATAAGGATTATAAAGATTTCGTGATGCTGAGCAGGGAACCCAGGGTGCAGCCCAAGTAGCCAGGGATTTCAACAGAAATCACAGATATACTCTCAGCGCCGGTAAGGAGAAGAAACAGGAGGTTAAAGAGTACAGAGTAATTAAGAAATGATTTTTTGATGTGTGAGTCAACAAGCCATGGAGTATTAGACATGTATGATTCTCATGGTCTGACTCTGGGTTTCATCTCTGGGGGAAGGAATAAGAAAGCTCATAATTGCTGGTCCCGGCAGGGAAGTGAAGGGAAAAGAGCTGCAGCAGCAGCAGCAGAGCTCTAGGGGTTCCAAATGTACAAACTACTGTGCATATACCTTCTCTGGGGGGAGCCTGCACAATCCTAGAGCATAAACAGCAACAGCTGTCTACATTCTCATCTTGCTCTGGTAAGGAGGAGGTCCTGTTTGACCCTAGGAAAAATATTGAAAAGTATATATATATGTATAAAATCCATTTCCCCCAGAAGTTTCCAGGTTTTTAAAGGGTTACAGGGAAAAAACCCAACACAACAACCAAAAAACCACAGTTCTCTTTAGTCTTTTATAAAAACACACCTTTTACAACATCCCTCAAAACCCTTCGAGGATCTAGTGAGAGGATATCACAGTGAAGAGTTTAGTTTGAAGTCAAACTGAAACAACATTCAGTTTTAATCACTAATAATGTTGGGCTTGAATATAAGTATCAGGCAGAAATCCAACCCAGAGCTGGATCCCGACTCTATGGCTGAGACCTTCATAGACCAAGCTCAGCAGTTCATTGCCATTTTTCCCCCAAAGCGATGCAGTATTTGACACCAACAACTGCCAAAGCTTAGCTGTTTCCCTTCTGCATTATTTTAATGTGTTATTCCTTCCACACTCTATCTATTGTATACTCAGTTTCCTCTTCAAATGCTCGTTTTGAGAACTCAGTTTTAAAACTCCATATATTACTGCTGCCTGCAGAACTGTTCCCTGGGCAATTCCCCCTATTGACCTGGGTTCCCCTTGGCCAGGGCAGCAGCCTGTCCAGTACAGACAACTCCAAAAGTGTAAAACCCATGCAAGAGGAGCAGAGTTGCCTGCAAGTTTCTGAAAGAAGCCTCTGGTGGTGAGATCTTGGGAAGACAGGCAAGGCTTGGGTTCCATCTGGTGGGCGGGAGATCACCTGTGACAGCCACAGGCTGCACAGTGTCCGCCTTGGTGGCCAGTGGGACAAGCATCCAAGGACCACAGGTCACGCTGGCCATGAGGATGTGAGCAGCACTGAGGAGGAAAAGGGGAAGCCACATGGATTCTCTTGGATTAGGTGAGTGTTGGACATGACCAGCTCCTGAGTGGGCACCTGCAGCCGGGAGCAGGTACCACGTGGCAGTGTCCTCTAGTCAGTGCACAGAGCCCACCTCCAGGAAAGAGGCAGCTGAGTGTCATTTGTACCTGCTCTGTCTTTTAGGACTTTGGTAGGAGCTGCCTGTGGGACACAATCCGCCTTTGGTTGTTCCCACCCTGCTACTCTGGCATTGCTTCCAAAGCTGAGGCTCGCTGTCTGCAGAGCACTCAGCACCCCGACACAGCAGTGCTCAGCTGCTGACAGGGACAGGCCCTGCTCCTCAGTGCATTCAGAACTTCTGCTGCCAAAATGAGTCAGGGGGGGCTCTGATCTCTGACAAATCTCAGCATATTCTGAGGTCGAAAAGTGCCTGGTCTCAGAATGAACCAGTACAATTTCCAGATGCACCAGTGGCTTCTCTGCTGGATATTCAACCATCAAATAATTCCCAGCAAGAGAATTAGCCACAGTGGCTGGCTCCAAGGAGAGTCTGTGTGCTGTTTGTTTACTGAAGAAGTGTTCAGTTTTGCTAATACTTTGCACTTTCCACCAAAATTAGAACTCCAGCAAATTAGTGCCATGGGAATATTCACCCTCAGGCAGCTCTTGGCAGGATACTTCTGCAAGAACTTCCTGTCAAAGCAAAACAACCAGCAGATGTCATTGTAGGATAAATTGTTTAAAAGTTGTTATTCAACTGCACAAAGAAAGCTTAGATAATTTCACTGCTTCTCCAGCAATCCCATGCAGGGGATCATTGGGGCCATATGTCCTATTTTCCTTCACTCACAGTGAGAGGAACTGGGGAACTTGGATCAAGGATATAGGTTGGATTTCACAGCAAGCTAAACTCAGAGCAAATACCCCCACACTGTACAGTTCCAACTGTAGTGCTTCTTTTTCAGAATACTGGTTTTAATTTCCCTTTTTTTCCCCATTTCTATGAGTTGCTCTAATAAACATTACCCTGTGTGAAGGCATTTTGGTTCACATCCTGACACTGCCATGTTTTCAGCACTACTGTCACCCTCAGGGCTGAGCTAAAAACCACCTTTCCACCACTGTTCCCTGCTGAGAGCTGCTCTGCCTGCCAAGCCCTGCACCACTGCTCTCTGTTTCTAGGCTGTGGTTTCCCCAGTAACACAGAAACCTGCCTTATTGTGTGAAGTGAATGAACATCCATAATTAAAAACACAAGTGGGGGCATCTCTGCTTTGTAAGAGCTTTCTTTATCAGCTTTGCTGGTGATGTTCCGGTCCAAGTGGGAATTTGAGCTACTGACCACCAGAGGTCCTCTCCAGACCACATTTCTTTGGTTCTACTATTTTTTTTTTCTTATCTTTGTTCAAGAGAAGAAACTGGGAAGCTAGAAGCATTATTTTTGGCAGACACTGAGAATTTTATTATTTAGGATTTTATGCAAGGTATTTTGGATTCTTTTGCAGGTTGAAACCTGTTAACTAGAAGAGTGTCAGAGATAGCAATTATCAATATTCATATCCAGTTATGTAAGTGATGGGAAAATGCTATTGAAGATGTGTCTGGCTATCATGTCCAACAATTTTCTCTCTGTGTCAATGGGGGAAGAAGAGGGAAGAGGATATTTACAATGGTACTGCAACCACATGTAGAGAACAAAGGAACATTAAGGAATGTAATTCCTTATTGGAAAAAAAATTGACATTGATCTTTTTGCTATTCTTAAAACTGAATTTGGGGCTTAGGCCATGTACTACATGTCAAGGAAGAGTTCTGTTATGTGTCACTCAAACAGCTGCCACTTAGACTGCACGGGTCAGTTTTTCCAGTTTGTTTTTGTCCTGCCAGCCATAAACACAGCACAGCTTTGTTCTCAAGCCAGTGGGGTCTTTCCCAGTAAATAAAATTATCTTTGTTTTGAACATTGCAGAACACATAATTTTTGTCTCCTATAAGCCATGGGACAAGCCTGTGGTTTTCTAGGAATCACATTCTCCCTTAGTGTATGCAGAATTCCGTGGAGCAGTGAAGATATGAGAGAGCATCTGTCTCTTGAGCTCCAAATCCAGACCGAAGAATGACATGTTGTACATGTGTTGATGTGTTGGTTCCTTTCATCAGGAGGCAATATGTTATATACAAACCCTTCTTGCTCACACTTCTTTTGCAGCTCATCACATCCACGAGGGATCTCAGAGGAGGGAATGGAACCTTTTCTGAAATTTCACAGATGGTAACATACTACGACATTCAAGGAATAAAAATATCTCCTCTCCATTTGAGCTGCCGTGGATCTGGCCTGATCTTATGACATTCATATTTGCATGCCTAAGGTGGAAGCAGCTTCAAAATAAACATTGTGATAAATGAATAATACAGCTAAGAGATAATTACTCACAGAGTAAAATAAAATTACGGTTGCAAAATTAAACACTATGAAGCTAAGAAAGGTGGCCCTAAATCAGCTCTTTTGAATCAAACTGATAGGCATCATCATTAATTGCATGATCACACACTGTTTCTTTCACTGTCTCATCAGCTCATGGGATGGATGATGCTCACTTAGAAAGCATCTGTTCCCTATTGTGTTCTCTCTTAGTTTTTCAGTGTGTTGCTCTGTGTAATATTTATTGCAATGATTTACTGAAGTGTTCTGGGATGAGAATTATTCCTTTTTTTTCCTGAGATCACAGAGGGCAAGAACCCCTGGAAAAAACCAAGTCTCTCCTTTCCTATCTCCTCTCCATAAGCAACTAATCTAGCAACTTTACTTCCATGTACTCTTCCCTGTCTCCCCAGACTGTTTCATTATCTTATTATCTGCACAAATCTCTATCTTACCTTGTCTCCTGGTTCAGACTGTAAATGGCTTGGGATGAAATCCCTTGTGCTTTGAGCTTGCCAAAACTAAGCAGTTCCTCAGCAACATTTGATGCTTCTAGTCTTATCTGCTAACAAGTATTTTGTCTTCCTTATTCCAGGACACTCTTTAGGCTCTTTAGTGAGCTTGGAGGGGCATAGAGTTGTCAGCAGAAAATTACAATGATGGATGATTTCAAGAACTCTGAGGTGGATCAGTTTTAATGGAGTCACACTAAGGCACAGCAGGCATGGGGAGCCCATATCATCCTGGCATCAAACAGAATTTCTCAGAGGACACCGTCACAGAGCTCAGAATTGACAACCTTATAGACTGGTTGTGTTGCTGTCTTATTCTGTCTCTGATTCCTGCAGCCATTATGTATTTATACAAATGGATTGACCAAACTGGAAACAAATTCGGCAACAAACCCCCCAAATCATTCCCCAAATCACACCAAAAATTAAAAAATCTTTATCCTCCTGTGAATAAGGAATCCTGAGGAACAGAAATAACAAGCAGCCAGACTATCCTGTAGCTCCTCTCTGTAGGGACATATTCACACAAAGTTGCTGCCTCAAACTAATTGCCTGTGCTGACTCATTCACAGAATCATGCTGGCCACAGACCGTAATTATCATGTCATAATTATCACTTCAATAGCACAAAGAGTGCACTCTTATCTGATATGATAAAATAGTTCAATTAATTTTAAACAGAGGGAAACACTAGTACATCCTTACAGCCTGGCCACAGAGACAAAGCAAGCTGTCAGAATTAGATTATTGATTTCATGTTCTCTCCTGGCTTTATTAATTTTTGCTCAGGCATTACAGTCACCATTTTTCATGCACTTAGGAGATTTTAATTTGGCATAATACAGAAGAAAAAGAGTAAGATTAGATATAAATTCAGGAGAGAGACAGAGATAATGGAGAAAGGTAAACTGTGTGTAATATTTACAGTGGAAGTAGCGGTGATTTTTCCTGTCCCACTGGGACAAAGCGTGGCAAGGTGAAAAAGATGAGAGGAATTGCTTCTTGCTGTCAGTGGTAGGGTTTTTGTCAAACCAGACTGCTGCTAAATTAAAGCTTTTAGAATTATAGAATCATTAATGTTGGAAAAGACCTCCAAGATCACCAAGTTCAACCTTTGACCAAACACCACTCCATCAATTAAATCATAGCACTAGGTGCCACGTCCAGTCATTGGTTGAACACTTCCAAGGGTGGTCACTCCACAACTTCCCTTGGCAGCCCATTTCAGTGGTTAACTCCCATTTCAGTGAAGAAAAAGGATGTGGATTTTCCTTGGCTCTCTTTTAATTGTTAATGTATTTATAAACCAATTTTTTGTGTATCTGTATTTGTGTCTGAAACAAGGGAATTCTACAACAGAATAGAATAAAAGCACTCTTTAATGATGATACTTCCAATTTTTCCAGCTTGGCAGCTTTCCTGAGCAGATTCCTTTGGGCTTGTTGCTGTCATGTGCTCCAGGGGCAAATGCTTTGTAGCATGTCAGAGTGATTCTCTGCACTATTACCTGATCCTTCAAAGGGTTCTGTGCTTTTAAACAAAAAGCCTCTAGATATCATAGGAAACCTAATGTGTGAGGTAATGGTAAACAAATTCTTTCAGTAACAGAAAACTTTCCAATGAGTACATTGTGTTGCCATGGTTGCAAGACATTTCACTATTCCAGAACTATCGTCTGTCAGCACTGCTCAAAATATAATAGAGAAATCTAAAACAAATACTTCTGAAAGAATTTGGTGCTAAAGAGTTAAGACTGGGGTTAAATTTAGGGACAGTAATTTTCCTGTTTTCTGATGAGAAAGGTAGAAGTCTTGTAAGAGGGAACCAGTATTAAAGAGCCCCAAACAGCAGAAGACCCCAGGATTTATCTGCAGTGCAGATCTTGCCAGATCCAGGAGGGAGAAGCTGCACAGTGTCTGCTTCTGCCTGTGCTGTGCTGATCCCAGGGCAGCAACCACATCACTGGGTCCAGCACTTTGGCAGCACGGAGACAGAAGTGGTGGAAACGTGGCAGAGGATGCTTGAGCTGGGTTTGATAACAGCACTCGGCCACATGACAGCCTGAGTTACTGCAAACCCAAACCACGGCTGCACTCCCAGGCTGGGATGGAGGACCAGGTTCTAAGAGTTGTTGAAAAGCTTGTTTGTAGGTTAGGTATAAGGTTTCAGAATAATAACCCAAGGAAACATCTGTGGTGACTGCACCTACAGGAGGACTTTCAATTGAGCATAGTCAAATTATATGAGGAATAAAGGTAAATTAGTTTTGGTCATAAAACCAGCAGTTAGGTTCTATCCCAAGCACACAATTTATTTTCTAGGGTATCTTCAAAGATGAGGCAAAACCATTCAAATGGCTGTGTAAAGCTCTACTAAACAAGGTCTCAGCAGGTCTTGGTCCAGCGAACTCCAGCATTTCTCTCAGCATATAAGAAACTTTGCAGTGACTCATCTTCCCTCAGCATCCTCACTCTCCACACCATGTCTTACAATCTTTATTTTAATTATCCTTATCTCAAACCTTAAGTGGGTTAGTCCTTGTTTTTACAGGCTTCTTTCTAAGCACAGGTTGCAAAGAGAGCCTAAAGCAATAAGGCTCCTTAGAAACCCTGGTGAAACATCTCAGGTTTTCTGTGAAGGAGCCAGGTCAGAATGACCTGACAGAGCACAACTGAACTTCTTTGATACAGGAACTTGAACTGCATTTCCCAAAGCTCCAGTAGTTCACTATCATCCCTGTCTTAGAAGTTTACCTCGAGATCTAGGGCTGCTCAAACCCACATGAATAGGGTATTCATTTCCCTTTGGAATCCAAATGAAAACCTCTGGATGATGCAGTCAATGAAGTAAAGAAGATTTAACTGAGATACCAGTTCCATGTCTTTCATCTAGTGGAGACTCATGCCCTTCAGTATTATACATGTTGGCAGTGATTCCTCAGGGCTCTTCCCTTCAGGGGAAGCTGCAAACAGCAAGGCCAAGAGCTGCCTTGAGCTAGAACACAAGTATGTGGTTTGAGGCTGCCACAGCTGCTTGTACAGCCAATGGCAATGAAATTCTTCATGGCTGATTCCTGGCTCACTGAGAATTCTGGGTGGCCAGAAGACTAAAAGTACCCCAGTGCTCTTCAGTTTGTACCAAGACTTCTACAGCTGTAACCCACAGCCCCTCTTAGTGACATATGCCTCACTTCAGCTTTCATTGTGCAGAACAGTCCCTCATGTCACACTGAACCAGCCTGTTTTATTTGTGAGTGCTACAAGCCCTCAAATACCAGATTTGGAATTTCATAAGCACAATTCTGTTTAGACTATAAGACAATATCTAGTAAGGTTTGGGAAAAACAAATTATTTCAGAAGCAGGTTGGCCATGTCAACAGCCAGGCTTTACATCCACTTGCGGGTTTCATGTGCAAACTCTTTCCTTGTAATACAAGTTCTGGAAAATTGAGTTCTGCCCTGTCTCAGTTGATACTTTCTGTACAGCATAATCTGTATTAGAGGCAAAGAACAGAGGTTATATGTTGTAACACAGCACCACAGGACTGAATGAGGCTCTTGAAGGTAAAATGAGTCAGTAGTGCTCTCCATCATCCAGACTGATGTCAAATAGTTATCCCCAAAGAAATCCTATTAAGCCTTTGTACACAGCATGAAGAGACAGTTACAGATTGTAGCCTTTGACGAGGGAGAAAAGCATTTGGTGCTACAAAGAAGTGGAGATGAATAACCAGCTAAGAGGACACCACACCTGTCAGTCAATCACACCATGGAGTAATTCATCCTACTAAAGTTTCTGGGGACTCAGAGGGGACCCAGCTCAATTCCAATACTTCCCAGTGCTCTCCACCATATAACAGACTCCTTCCATGCACCTTTCACAGGGTGGGACACCCTCTGGGACCAGTCCTCCTTTGGTAGTGGCTGGTGAATATTGGTGCAGGAGATCAAAGTATAGGGAATTCAGCACTACAAACTACTTCATCCCAGTTCTTTTCCTGTGCCAGCTACTTGTTCCAAGGGTAAGAGAAAGGGCATCCTTCATGAAGATTTGTCATGGTTAGAGCAGGTACAAGGGAGCAATGATTACAGCCCAGGAAGTTATGGCATTCATTTCACTTGCAGTAACTTGTTCAGTGGATGTAACTCAGCAATATTAAGTGAGAGGCTACATTCAGGAAAGAAAACAGTACTGACTTTTGCTTTTCTACTGCTACCCTTTTGCTACTTTCTTGTCCACACACTATATATTTTATCATTTATTTTCTCCACATAGATTTCTCATACTGTGAGGTATCTGATAATCTCATATTCTGCAAAGCGTGTGATTCTTGCTGCAGGTTTTGGTTACTGAGAATGCTGGCTTCTCAAAGATGCCATCAAAACATAACAGAAAAATCTAAATCATGCTGGAAATTCGATCAAATTCTCTTAGGCAGAGCCTATAAGGTAAAAGCAGCAAGCAGAGATAATAAATATTGTTTCTGCCTAGATGTAAACAACCACCCAATCAATTATCCCTTGCTACATTGCTGTTTAAGAGTGAACATAGTTTAATTAATACAGCAAGTGCAGTTACAAGGGTATTTATATATTCATGGAAAAATGACATTTTTTCTGAAAGTGGGGATGTAAAATGCATGAACATATTTATGCACACCTCACTTACATAAAAAGGGCTTAGTGTACCAGTTGATGTTAATAGCAAGCTTTCACTGACTACATCGATGCATAAATTTTTGACACATATGCACAAGTCAGGTAATACATTTGCATACCAAGCAGGGAGTTTGAGTTCCAGCTTTCTGGGGCAGAAACTGCTTTTAATTGTGTGTGATGCGCAGCACCGGGAGGCTGACAGCACTAATCGAAAGTTAACAAGCAGGAAGGATTTGTTCTTTGAGAGCTGAAATTTCCAAGTAATCCTTTCCATCTAATCCAGATTCAGCTAAGGAGTGGGAGAAGAATTGCAACTGGACTTCTGTGACCTCTTCAAATGATTTTGTCAGCTGAGTTTCTGCTCTTCTAGAGAGATGGACATAGTTCTGGCCTGGTTGGGAGAATAAAGAAGAGGAAAAAATATTGCGTTAAAGCAAACTGTGAGAAAAGTTTAATCACATTGCTCTAACTTGACATTTTAACTTGGGTGACTGCCAGATGCATGCCAATGCTTCTCTGCATATTGTTTAGGATTTGCTGGTTTCAGCACTAAAACCAAGAGCAATGGAAGCTTTCAGTGTGTTTGAAGATTAATTTCACATAATCGCAACAAAGTTGAAGTCAACAAGATGTATTTAATTACTGCTCTGACTGCTGGGAGGCAATTAATGCCCTTAAATTTTCAAGCACTCTCTCACTTGTATTTTTCCCCTTGCCTTATTCCTACTAATTAGAAAAATGCTTTAGGCTAAAGCTGACCATGGTGTTACATTACCACATTGTCATCAGAACCACGGAAACTTCCCAGCTGGACATCAACTGTTCCCACAACAAGAGTCAGAGCCATGTCTGGATGGTGAGAGCTGCAGAGCACTCTAACATGTTTGCCTTATAGTATCAAGTCTCACTATATTAATACTCTGGTGTGTATAAGGAAAGGAATATCCCACATTGACTGTAGCAGGAATTTTTTGCAACCTGATAACCTTTCAGATTTATAGTTAATAAAGTGTAAGAAAACCTTTGTAGAAGGACATCAGTGTGCCAGCAATTAAGTTAGGAATTTAAAGAACACCTGCTGCAAAACTTAATAAACCCCATCTTGCAGCTGAGTGGAGTGGGGTTGCATACCTCCAGGCAAAGTGAGCATAAAAAATTCCCTGTTGCAATGGTGTCAATAAGAGTGAGATCTGCACCACATGCAGGACCAGGACCATCACATACAGCGTCAGGACCATTCCAGTTTTGCTCTGAAACTGGAAAAAATCCACAGATGCAGAAGAGTACAATTTGGAACTTCTTCCCCAGACAAAATTCCACTGTTTGGGCTCGTTGTGAAACAGGAAAAAGGAACTTTTTACAGGATCAGAGATTTTTGTGGGGGGTTTGGCACGTTCACTATTCTAAAATGTAAATGTTTTATTTTTCTTTGCTCATCTGATGTAAACCTCTTTATCCTGTCAACATTAAACTGCATTTTCCTACTCTGGTAGCTTTCCCAATGCACTTGTGTATCTGCTGAGGAGCAAGGCACCACATTGCCAACCACCAACGGAACCATAACATGCAGCTCTATATGCACGTGGTCCCTGCCCATTAGGAAGCCAAAGAGGACTCGAAATAACTTGATGTACCAAATACAGTATGACAGTGCAGTTTAACACTTTACAGAAGATATTACTTCAGACAAATGAGGTATTTTGGTTTTTCCTCTACAGAAAAATGATACTCCCCCAAACAGTTACATTTGTGAAATCCTCAGGTAGTGTAAAACATGCATTTTCTGAAGGTTCAAATCAGAATACATTTGGGTTTTATTTGCAAACTGGCAAGAGATCAGTGAAGTACTGAGAGAATAGTCCTGGGAGAGTTGCCTTGATTCAGCCTTGAGAATTCAGCCTTGAGACAAGAAGTCACTGGCAATTCCTCATTGTGGCCTTTAAGTGCTTAAACAGGACCTAAAAGAAAGATGGAGAGAGACTTTTAAGTAGGGACTGTAGCAATAGGACAAGGGGTGATGGTTTTAATCTGAAAGAGGGTTGATTTCAATTAGATATAAAGCAGAACCTTTTTTATGAGAGTGGTAAAACACTGGCATAGGTTTCCCCATCCCTGGAAACACTCAAGGTCAGGTTGGATGAGGCTCTGAGCAACCTGACCTAGTTGAAATATTCCTGCTCATGGCAGGGTGGTTGCACTACACGGCCTTTAAAGGTCCCCTCCAACCCCAACTATTCTCTGATTCCACTGCTGGGATTGGAAACCTCCGTGGCTTCTTTCTCCACTGGGTTCAGTAGAGACCCAAGCCTGAGACACAGCTACTTCTGAGTGTGCTCAGTCTTACTGCCGTGAGCAGAACAGAATCTGGAACAGAAACTCTGCCCAATAGTTTTGCTTTATGTCTCCACTGCAGCAAGTACCGGCAATTAATGATCTGTTGGCAAATTAACACTGCACATGGCAATTGACTGTGGTAATGAAGTTATAGAGTCTTCTTTATGGGTTATTAGCACAATAATAAACCACACTCAGCATGTAATAATGACATACAGTTAAATTAAAGACTTGCCGATGCCTTATAAACCATTTTGAGAAACATTCTTGCAGTAATGGGTAATAGTCTTCCCCGTGAGCACGGGCAGGCTTTGCTCTGTATTCTGCAGATACAGTTCTGTCAATATATTTTTTCTATTACTCCTACATTACTAACAAAGCAGGTTGGGTAGTGAAAAAACAAATTGACTGGAACATTTACTTCAAGTTGAACTAATTTTTAAGCACTTTGGGTGAAAAATAAGTCTTGGCTTCTTCACGCTGCATCTATTTCTTCTCTTATGAAGAAATATAACGCTAGAGCTGTTCATCACTTTCCTCTCAGACAGAGCCACCAGCTGAATTTTACAGTGTTTCTCAACACTTGGCAATTTGAATTGACTATACGGCTTCTTACAAATTGACAGAGGCTAAATCTGTCTTCCCAGCTCAGGTGAAATGTCCTGCTGTGACCCAAGAATTTTTTACAATGAACTTCCTTCAAACTTTCTGCTGTGTGTGTGTGACCAAGATCCAATCTGCTTAGACACGAGCCCTCATTTCAGACTCCCTGCCCCTTCACTATTTGATCCCAAAGTGGGGAGGCGTTCATATGGAGCCAGAGTTCCGTGCCTGCACACCTGCTAAGCTCAAAAGCACCCAGGGAAGCCTGGCACCATGGTAATTTCAGGCCTGCTTTACAGCCTCTATGGAAATGTAGGAGCATTATCTCTCTCTTTCTTGCAGGCACGGCAAGTGCTTCTCTTTATTCAGTGTTGCAATATAGGATTCATGCTGTGAGCGATCAGGCTCTCGGAGAGGCCCGTAATGGCAACTGTATGCTGAATTTAACAACAGACAAAAATATCTGGAACTCTCCAGACTTCTCTCTGCAGGAAGCCAAAGCAATGCTTAGGGAAGCTATTATCTGCCTCTTTCCAGAAAGCCGTGTTTCTTTGCTCCAGCTCCCACTGTGCCGTGCTGGCCGCTAGAGGACATCCCAAACCTGGCCATGGCTGGCACCAAGGTCCTCATCTCCCTGGGTAGGATATTAATGTTGATGGGGTTTTAGGTCAGTCGAGGTTTTCCTTTCTCTATCTGACAGAATCAATATAGGGATACAGAAGGAAAAGCAGTCTTTTTCCTACCCTTAAACTGTCTTGTCTGCTTAAACTGAAAACTCATTGGACAATGGCAAAGTGTAATGTAAGGTTTGATTGCATTACCCATGTGTCTGATTTGAGATTTCTCTTAGACAAGATATTGAGGCAGAGGGTGTAATGCAATGCCCTAAGCAGAGCAAAGAGTCATAATAGAGAACTCTTCAACCAATATTTGAGATATTTGCTTATAGTTCAAGAAGTAGCCAGGTCATGCTCCTGAGCCGAACGAGAACAGTCTTCATTATGCTGATACAAACATATATACCAGGGTCTCGTGGGGAAATTGATATATTCCACTTGTGTTTGTGAAAGGTGAGATTCCAAGATGAGGGACAAAAGGAATGAGTATGTCTGAAACCCTTGAAACTTTTAAATTCTCCTTTTATAAAAACTAGAGTACAGACAAGAAGAAGGTGACCACTGCCTTCTCCTAGCAGTCAGGTAAGGAGGTGGCCAATCCATAAGAATGAGAAATTACTTTGGGGAAAGTATATAAAACTTCACTTTGACCAGTGTGAGATGGGTCAAGAGGGGCTCTGAGAAGCTCTCAGAACTTCTCTCCATTGACTGTAGTGGGATACTTGTGTTCCTAAACCAAGGCTGGGGTTACATCACCTTACTCCAGTCTAGAAGTGTTTAGTGCATCTTTATATGCCTACTAAAACTTCCACTGTGCTCAGCACCTATAAATCCTACTTCACTTCCTGCTCACCAGCATTCACAGTTCCCCAATAGGGCACAGTGGTTTTCAGTAGGTCCATTTTGTTGCCAACACTCCCTTTGCCTCATCCCTCAGAAAAGCTTACTCAGCTTTATATAAGTCCTGTGCAACAGAAGACTTTCTCCTTGTAAACACTTTTATACTATTACCCTGTTTAAGACTGCTCCCATTAAGGAGCTTAAAATCTTGAGGTCTCCAGGCTAATGCAGGTTTCAGACTGGCAGTGTTTTCCAGCCCCCTCTGGCACTGTCATTCCCTCATGTTGTCAAGTTCCTCCTGTCCCCCCAGTTCTTACAGGCACTATAAGGAGTTTCTGAGGCAAATTAAAGAATGCCTGACAGATTCTGCTGAAGCTGAATATCCTCACAGGGGAATGGAGAAGTCAGAAGAGAAATGGAGAGCATGCAGCTGTGTCCTGCTGTCACGAGGCAGTCGGGTTTAATCTTCGTTCAGCTGCTCCTTGCTGGTCACTTCCATGCTTGGCTTCAAAATGCTAATCCAGAGCTTCTTATTAATTAATAAGCTTTACCCAGTGGGAATCTGCTTACAGGGGGATATCTGTGCCTGAGGTGAACAGCTTCTCTGGAAGTCTAATATCCTGAGAAGAGGCTCAGTAATCTCAAATGCATGCGTGTGCACAAATTAATATGCAATAAATACACCTAGTCATGCCAGTGTTTGAAGACTGGCTCACTGTCTGGACTCAGGGAGCTGTAACAATTTTTAATGAGCAATTATGAGTGATGGTTTTCTTCTTTAGTGTTTAGGGAAGTAACTATTTAGTGACAGAATGAAATAAAGACTAGATGGAACAACTAGAGCAGCTCAGGCTATGACTCCTCTCTACCAGCCACCCAATAGATGGAATGATTTCTGTGGTAACTGGTTTCACTAATATTTTTTGTAGCTTGTCCTTGCCCTGGTCCCATTGACCCTGATGGGACGATACTTCATAGGACAGTCAGTCACCACTAGGTAGCTACATCTTTCCTTCTTTTGCAGTATGGAAGGAATGTTAAGTGATGGTTCAGATCATATTCTCAGTGCCCTAAGAGATAGCCAAGCTCTTTCACTCTATTGTTGTGAAAACTACTCTCACAGTCTGACCTTTGTAAGGACGAGGCTGCTGATAATGCTTTCTGTGCATTTCAGAAGAACCCAAACACTGACACTACAATAACCTAGAAAGCACTTGTTCTCCCTGATTCTTTGAGCAGAACCTTTGCATTGTTCAGTGACATCAAACCAGGGGAATTTTCAGTCTCTGCTTAGAAGAAGGAATGGATTTGTGTCTGAGGGCAGGCAGATAATTTAAAGGATCTCTCGAGATCCTTTTAAGTATGAATCTACAGGGCCATACCAGAGCAAACCTGAGTATTTGGAGGATGTGAATTTAGAGGGTGTCAAAAATGCAGATTATATATACTTGTATATGCTGTTTTGGAGATTATCAGTAAGATTTAAGACTGGGACATTCATATTTCGAAGCACACCTCTTGTAGAAAAACAGACATCTCTAACTTCTGTTTCTCTTTGGAGGGAGAAGTTACCCAGCCTCATTTGCTTAACACAAGTTATACAGTGGACTGGAGACAGCTTAAATCTGATTTCAGAATCACCTTTAGTTATCTGAGAAGCCTGCAAAGTTTACTGATTGATTGGTGTGCTTAAAATACAGTGACAGAGACTCAGTGATGAGACCTACCTGTAATAGTGAGATGGATTGAAAAAACCCAAAATATTTAGGTGTCAGGAGGGTAATGTCAGTGGCAGCCAGAAGTAGTCTGTGATCTGTGTACACCATGCCCAAGTGACTTGTGCTCTCTGATGGGCCCAGCAATCAGTCCAGACACAGGAATATTAAGTCTTTGGGTAATGGTGCAAAAAGATTCTTTTCTCCCAGGAAGATGATTTCCCTGCTCTTTTTACCAGTCAGGAGTTACTGGCTAAGTCAACTACTTGCAGTCTGACAGCAAATCCTCAGAGACCAGGACTTTCATAAGGTTTCATCTCAGAAGCATGACACTGGCTTATTTTGCAGTAAGAGCGATTCAGGTATGTACTAGTGAGATACTGGTCTGTTCCTAACCAGCTTTTAAAGAAGGAAAAACAAATGAACAGCCTGGAAGTCACTCCTCATCTCCAGCCAACTGAGACTCCAGTAGTGGCATCTAAGCTTAGCTGCAACTGCAAATCGATTCTCCATTACCATATCCAGTGAGAGCACTGCTATTCAGGTTACTGATGGTGATAAAGTAGGTCGTTAACAATGAGCCAGCACAAAGCAAGTCATTTTAATAGTTGAAATGTTATCCTCTCTAAAGGAGTCATAATAATAATGCAATATTATTGAGCCTTTCTAGTCTGCAGGCATCTGTCATCTGTCTGCCTAAAACTGATAGGGTAGAGTGCATTTGAATTTCTTCTGCAGGAAAGAAATGATAAAGCTTTATCACTGCTCTCTTTTCTCCCCTTCCTTGTTGCCTGCACATGCCAATAGCTGCATTTTGTCACTTTTCTTATTTTTTTACATCTTGCAACACATGGGAACTCATTGCTACACAGGATAATACTGACGTGTTACTATGGATATACTGGCAAAGGTGACACAAGTGGATGGTGACCGTGATTACACACAGATATTCTCATATCAGAAGCAATGAAATTTTACTGAAGGTGATTATTTTTATTCCAGCTTAGTGCCTCCTATTCATTTGCTTGTGAGCAATCGCCATCAGAAAGTCCAATTCCCAAAGAGTAGGAAGGTGTAAAGTGTTCCTCCCGCCTATCACTCACAGGTGAGTGGTCTGTGATGAAAGCGCCAGAGGCACCTCCTTTCCTTTACAAGGGGGCAGAAGATATACATCTTCCACAGATTTCAGCAGGATGCCTGAATGTTCAGCATGTCAGAAATAGCACAGAAAACACTGTAAAAAGTACTTCTGCAGATGGGTTACCTAACAGCACCTGAACTGGCACGACAGGTTTTCATAAGGCTGGAAGCTGAAACAGCACCACAAGATTTGATAACCCCTGCTCTGAAGTGCAGCAGCACTGACATTAATACATCCCTCCCAGAACAGAGGCTTTGGATGACTCGGGACACTGAGCAGGTCTCATCTCTAGGTCACTGCATTTAGATCTCAATGACTCCTGGATGTAATAACAACACAAAAAGTAGCTCTAACTGTCCCATGCATGTTGATTTAGAAAGGACAACCTGCCTATCAAGGTTTTCATTTACCTAATGTACATTTACCCAAGATTTTTTAGAGATATCATCTCTTACTTTGTAGCCACAGAACTGCAATATTAGGAACATAAATGAGCGATTTAGTTTTCTTGTTGAGTTCCTCATATGTCCTGCTGTAGAGCAGGACACATGCTACATAATGCCATGAATTCAATGCCTACCAAAAGCAGATACCTGGTAGAGGTGAGATACAGTGATATGAAGAACTGAGACTTGCACTCCATTCATAGGAAGCATGAAAATTAGAGTTGTTCTTTCTCCTTCTCTCAAGAAAATTCAAGACCTTCCATGTCCCCTAATGGTGATCCTGAAACACTGTAATCCGAAGTGCCTGAAACTCTGGCACTTGAATTAAATGTTTTCTTGTCAGGGTTATCCTCTATTTTTGGTTAATTTTGTTTGTACCAGTAGTGCCACATCCTTTGCTGTTCTTAAAGTGAGCAGGGTTCTTGTGACCTTTATGTGCCTCCTGTGATCATAGCATGTGCTAGGACAGCTCTGACTGTAATTGCTGGGCTTGGTTGAAACAAGTACTTTTAAACAAAGGGTCTTATATACCTACTCTCCCATGAGGTAATATCTAAATAACATGCTGTTTCCAAAGCCTGGAGGCAGCTGATTGCATCTGAAGAAATACTCTCCAAATGAGTCTGACAGCTGCATTTCTTGTGGAAGAATTCACTCATGCAAAGTTATTCCTGCTCATGAATGCTTATCTTCCAAGACCTGGGCAGAGTCGACTTTGGACTGAGATTACCTTTCCTGCCAGGCTTGTGTCAATGCCTCTCCCACACAACAGCCTTTTTGGAACTGCTCTTACTTTAACCGAAGAGCATATTTTAAAGCTGTTTTATTGTTACTCCTCATTTCTCCCTCCTACACGGCATGAAATCCAAAGATGCAATCAAGCAACTAACACCAGGACCACTGTGTTTAATGTTCTCCTAATGCCTATCATTAAGAAGTATAAATCCCACAAAGTTGTCTGGGTGCCTTATAAAATCAGTGTATCCACCTGTGGGGACAAATTATACTGGCTCTCCAAAACCAGAAGAGGCTTCACAGCAGGGACATGCACAAGGAAACTTTGGCCAAAACCAGGACAATGCCCTGTGCTACCTGAAATGCCCATGCAGAAAAGTGCTTTTACTCTACAGCAGGACTCAAAAATCTCCTGTGCAGTGAACTGCTCAATAATTCATTTATCTATCATGCCTTGCAAAGGTACAGGACTGAGTTAACTCTGCCAAGACTTTCAATACAGGAGGTTAATATAAATCCAACACATTTCTTCCAAGCCCTATTGTACTCAACAACCAGAAATAACAGCTTGTCTGCTTCCTCTGCAGTAGAAGCAAAGAAATAGCAGGGCCTTTAGAAGGAGAATGTGAATGTAAGCCAATCATCCTCCTTCTGGCTCCTGCTGGCTCTTGTCTCCAATTACAAAGGAATAATTCACTATCCAAGCTATTTCTACATTTCAAACTGGGCACTGAAGTATCAAAAGTTATTGTTAGCCTGCCGTGCTCCTGAGAAGGAAAATAAGGAGAAGATAATAGAAAGACATAAGTGACCCAAATCTGTGAGCTATTCTTTATGGTTTATCACAAAGGAGTTTCCCACGAGACCTTCATGTCATGCCCTGTGCACAGACCCCCACACACACACAACCCAGAAAGATAATGAGGGAGGGAAAACTGCAGTTTGCATCAGTACGGACACTGGCTTCATTTGGGACATTTATTCCCATAAAAAATATATTCCCTTTATATCTCGATGTGCATGGCCTTGCTTTCTCCTCTAGATGACACTGTGTCTGCTTGAAATCCAGAGCTGGAATACCAAGAGCCCTTCAGCACTGGCAAAGTCATGTGGAAGAAAATTGCACCAGCAGCTGCACACACTAGTCTTGTCACCAATGATTTCTGTACAATTCAGAGTTGTTGCTTAAGGACTCGAAGCCACTGAATCTCAATGTCTCAGCAGCAGCCAGCATTATACCTGTGCAATTCAAGGTGTGAGCAAAGTTGTAGAAAAGATTTGCATATGTATATGTCTATATATATTCCTTTACCTCTTGGTTTGTGTCTCTGTTTAAAAACAACAGATCACAGGCTGCACAACAATCTGCAGTCTCAGGCAAATCTATTTACTACTGGGTAAAATTCCATGCAGGAATGGACTAGTAACATACACGGCTAGAAAAATAAAACAGACTGAATTGAGACACTACAAAGAGTCAAATCCCCAGATTTTAAGATGCCTGCATATTTTCCCTGGATCCTCAGGGGGAGAGAAAGTTCACTGGGGAGAAAGATTTTGAAAATTATGCTTGCATCTAACATCGCAGAACACCTCTGATTTCCCCAAGGTTACTCATGATTTATTGGGAAGTAATAGGGATCAGATTCAAACTCATGACATTCAAATATATAAATAGTACAAACAGATTAAATGACAACAAATAAGGAAATAAACACAGATGACTCTATGGGAATTAACAGAAATGCCACTTCTTTTATTTTTTTGCCTCAAAGGTTTTACCAGCAGCTGGGTAATTTTACACAGTCCTCTTCATAAAATGCCTCCAAAGGATCACATCAAAATCTGGATGACAGGCACCTAAGACAATGACAGTAAGTTTTGGGGATACTTTCCTGTTGACATCAGTGTGCCATTAGTCAACCTCTAATTAGGAACATCTTACAGACAAGATAGAGCACAGGGTTAGCAAAGGCAAGGAGGAGGGGGCTGACACACAAGTCTGCAATTCCAGCACAGGAAGAGTTACTTATCTTCAGAAATCTGGAAAGAGACTCTCCCAGAAGTGGGACGAAGAAGGTGAACTCTGAAGAAGGTTCCTTGATGACTCATCATACCCTGCCTCCCTTCCCCAAAAGAAACAAAAAAAAAGGGAAGGAAGAAGGAAAGAGACACCTTAAAATTGATTTCTTCATTCTTCGTTGTTTGTCTGGAAGATGGGAGTGTGAGATTTCTTAGCTTGCTCTGAACGTGGGCTGCCAGTTTCACATCTCAGTGTCAGAAGGCCGATACCAGCCCAGGTGTCTACAGGCTGACTCACAATTTTATTCTGTTTAATGAATAAACAAACTTTCCTCTGCAAGATTGAATTAATTTGGATTTATTTGCCTAGTTCTAGACAGTACAGATGTTTTAATTTAGGCAGTTTGCACTGTCGAAGTGGCCAGGCTGGTCTAGCCTTAAATTTCTGTTCATGCAGGCAGAATTCAGAATGGCTGTTGTGGGTTTCTGACCAGGGGGAGAACAATTCCAACAGAATATCATCAAGGGAAAAGTAGTTAAGTGAAGTTTAACTAAAGTGCATCGAGTGGTTGCCATAGCAAAAGTGATGGAAGCCTCTTTGCTTTAGCTGTTGCGAGCTGGACTGACAAAGGCATGTGATACTACACTCTCAGGAAAAGCTGAGATGAACTTCTCCTCCAATTTCCACTTTCCCAACCAAAAAATTAATTGAGAGAGAAAGGGAGCATCAAGGAAGAAAATTTTACACAGTTGAAAAGGGACACCAACTCTGCAGGCCTCAGTGGAAAGGGAAGAGTTTGTGGATTCAAAGGGGAGAAGTTACAAGATGTTTCCCTCCAGCAGAGATCCAAGTGCAATGATTCAGTAAAATGTTCCTTATTTTGGCCCCACAGCTGCTTGTCAATGGATGTGCTGACCCAAACTCTGTGATTCTATCTTTAGTTTCTTGCCTCATTGAGGACTCAGTTCCAGGACTGAATGCTGCTGATAGTTTACAATTCTCAGCTGAACACTGAGTTTGACCCAAGAGGTCTAATTGCATTCTGATGTGTTTCTTCTGCCTCTAACTGACAACTTCATAAGGGACTTCGAACCCTCATTTGTTTCTGTCCCATGGTGGAAAAAGATGGAACCAGGGAAAAAAATGCTTCCTTTTCAAAGTTCATTTTTGATATTCCTTCACTTCCTCAAGGATTTTGTTTTCTCAGATCACATCCCATCAGACTCTAGTTTGTGGGTGAGTAATAGGTTGTTCTCCATTCTCTCATCACCCACCCACACAAATACTCCTGCCTGGCTCCCAGCGCCACACCATCCTCATGCTGTGGGTTGCTATGATAAGAGTTTCTGCAGATCAGTAGTAATTGGAAAAAATCCAGAGTTGTGGTGTTGCCTGGGCAGTGGAGTGCTTGAAGCTTGGGCAGAGCACGGTGCAGACAGTGCAGAGACGGAAGGGACTCAGAAGTCACACCTCTGGGTAACTGTGCCTCATAATACTTTTGCAAATCATTTAAGCTCCATCTTACAAATTAATACTCATTTAATGTGTTTCCTGTGTTTCTAATCAATATTACAGAGTGTTGCTGCCCAAGGAGAGATTCCCAGTAAACAAACAGACTATTTTCTCCCTCCCCTGCTAAAGCTGGTTTTCAAGCACAGTCTGGGTTCCCAGTGAGCCCAATCTGCTATATCCACTATATTATGGAGAAAAATAAGTTGCAAGACTGTCTGAATACAGGTCTCTTGTAAACCTCTCTTCTTACAAGTTACACATCAAGTTTCCATCAGTTCTTGCATTTTTTCAAGCTCTCATTGGCTGTATAATCAATTGTAGCATCTTAAATACACATTTGATCTCCCATTTCAGCCCATCTCAACAGAAAACTTGGAACCAAGAGGTGAGCTTGAGCTTTATTCTTTCCAAGTCTTTCCTTCCCTCCACTGGCTTCTCTCTAGCCATTTTAATTCTGTTACTACAGCAACCTTGCTTTGGCAAAGTTGACATGTTAGCATGGGTACACACACAAGGCCTCTCTAATCAGCACTTATGTGGTCTAAAACATTTAGCTCATCTGCTAAGAAGACTTATTAAAATGTTCAACCCATCTGCTGTGGGAGGCTCCAGAGAAACCAGAGCCAACATTTTCCCACTCGATTTCCTGTCATGCAGCCTGACCAAAACCTCTCATTTCAGCAACACACACAGCAATGTTGTCTCTACCATAAGGCAGAACACTTGCTTGTATGTGGTCTTTGGACACACTTAAAAGGATGGCAGCTCAGTCTTCTGCAGTGCCTTGGACAAAATGCTGTGCTGGCATTTGCCTTTCAGTGTGCTAAATGCTATAAAATTCATTTGACTGCAGCACAAGAAATTCAGAACAACATCTTTCAGAATGCTTCCTTCACTCTCAGATGCTCAGAGACATTTATGGCAGTAGGTTTCCAGAGAGCTGGCTCAAGGAATAGGACGAGCCCTGAGGGGGTCCTTCAAAGGAACCATGCAACCTGTCTGGCAAGCTGTGATCCCCTCTTCCTGCTTTTTATCACTGAATTCTCTGAAGAGATGTGCACTTTACTCTTGTTGGTCCCAGTGGAAACATCACAATTTCCTTCAATTCCCTCTCCATCATCTGATACCATTCATTCTGCCCACAGGTGATCTGTGTTGTGTTGCCTGAGTTTACATCTTTCCTGAGGGAGTTGGAGGCAGCAGTGATTTTGTAAGATGTATGGCCATCATCACCTGACAAGCCACAACCATATCTGTATCTATAATCACTCATTCACAAAAATGTTCCTCTCCAGCTTCCTGTGAATGTTGGACTAACAGCAAAATGCAGAGCTTTCTATCATCTTCCCTCAGCAGTTTACAGTCTCTCCTGGTCACAGTCATGGACTCCATTAGGAAGTAGAAGGTAGTTTGATGTTTATTTGTCCTAAGACTCATCTGCAAAACAGACGTCCTTGAAGGGAATGACAGCAAGCTGGAAACAGGATACAGGCCTTGGAGAGAAGCTAAAGGGTGATGATTTGGCCAGTGGAAGATAGATGAGAACAATCTCCAAAGGTAACTGCAGCAGAGGATGAACAGCAAACAGAAACACCTTCAGCCCACTGTCAAGGCAACCACTGTAAATCTATTAAGACATCTCCCAGAGAAGGTTTAATCACACAAAGCTGCCCTTGCTCATCTCGCCTAATGTGGCTGATGGGTGTTTGTAGTCAAATCCCCTCCACAATGATCCTGTTTAGAACCAAGTTGCACAGAGGGGAAACCTGCTACAAGTCAGTTCATCTCCCCATTACCAGTGGAATTTAATTCTTTAAGTAACTGAAGGGATTATAGAGGTATTAAGGAAAGTGCTGTGACATTGAACTGTATTCCCTCTGCAAGAGGATGGTGGTGTGGTGTTGTCCTCTGGAGATTATGATAAGGAGTCCATGATGTTTGTGATGTGTGTGACGCTGTTATGCTTTAGTTTTTTAGTGAGGAAAGAAAGAGATCCAGTGTCACTGCCTATATTAGGGATTTAGAAGCGCATAAAAGCACTAGGAACACCCTTAAAATGCAGACCTCATACTAGAGATAAAGCATCTACCCAGAGAAGAGATGCTCTGAAGCTGTAGATGTATTTGTTTGTTTGTTTTAGAGGGGAGAAAAGAATGGTATGTTTCTCTGCTACAGCTATTAACTATCGAGATTGCCCAAAGGCATCAGCAGGTTCATTTAAAATGTAAATGAGCTTTTCCAGCCGGCATTCAGTTCTTCAGACTCTACAGGCTGCTATTATGTGAAATTGGATGGGGTCTCCACATGGCACAACTGAACAGTTAGGCTGGTCTCCCTCTTCCCCTCTCCCCATTATGACCAACGTGAATGGACACTCCAGTGAGCCCCAGAGCTTCTCTCCAGATTAGCAGAGAGGCTTTATTACAGAAGACAGGGGCAATTAACTGATTCCCTGGACTGCTGCAGAATGATCTCCCTGGGAAATACCACTTAGCATTGCTAAGAGCAAATGGGCACTTATTCATGGCCTTCCTCCACCCTTTTGGGAAGGACCATTCTCTTGAATTAATGTTTGGAGGCTACTGGCTAGAAGTGCACATAAACAATAAAATGCAACTACACTGAGGAAGACTTTCTCTTTTTAATACTTAACTAGTGCATTCTTTGAGCTTACATGGAGGTGCGCCCACTAGTGAGATCCCTTTCCAAATAATGCACTGGTGGACCACTGGGAATAGCAGCTGAAGGAATATTTTTGCCTTTGGAGTGATGCTGCATCAGGGACACGTTAAAGATCTGCATTGTCACGTTTTAAAGTTCTGCAAGTGTTTCAATCAATAAAAGAAGGCTTGGGAGGCACAGGCAAGTTGTGCTGCAGTGGATCATCCCGATCTCCCAGAGAAGGCTGGTCAAACCTCAAGAATTTCATTATGCAATGGATGTCAGGGTTTTGCCATTAGGGTTTGTTTAGATGTGGAACAGAATACCCTCACTGCTGCTCTGGAGATTGGTGCTGGCAGAGCTGCTGACACGTGAGCAAGGGTTCAGCTGCAGCAGCAGAAGACTCAGAGCAGCAAAGCTGGTTTGTGGCATGGATACAAAAGTGACCAGGGAGATGGCTGTTAACAATGTAAGTGTAATTAAATGCTTATGTAAATGACCCTTGCCATGGGATCCTGTCTGGTTAGACCTGGTCAGATGAGCCTTGAAAATTCCACTTGCTTACTAAACCAATGCGTAAGAAGATGTATTTGTGAATTAGGAACAATGATTTCCCTTTGATGGTGATGAAGATAATGATGATGAACATAACGATGATGATAATCATCCCAAAAATACAGTATTGCAAATGTCCCCAGACAGGACAAGGTTTGTCAAAGTTTCACAGAGCTTAACTATACATGGCTGTGCTTGTACAGACACACCTGGAATCCACAACCCAGAGCTGATGCTCTGTTTAGCAGAGAAACAGTAGCTGCACATTGACTTACATTTTTTAACAGTGTTAAATACTGCTGTACTTTTCCATTTCCTTTCCTTTTTTTTTTATTTTTTATGTCTATGTGTGAAAATTGCTGCATTTTTCAAAATGTGTTGGAAGTAGTTTAAATGAATTGTCCTGATGAGGAAAAGGGTTTCTTATCCAGAAACAAGTTTCCCAACTGCAGAGCGTTTTGTGTAAGTAGGGTTAAATAAATCAAAGAAAGCATAAACACTAAAGAAGATCCTAATTTCTGCTTCTATATCAGTCTTTTCATTACTTCTGCATATTATGGCTTGCATTCCAGCCTCCGGATAGGACTTGCATAGCCCCTATTAAACATAATCAAGCACTTGTAGAACTTACTTCCAAGCATCTAAAATGGAACCATGATTTGCATGTAATTAAAATAAAAAAGAACTACCATGAATCTTTTCCATCCATTTTGAACATGCTAGATCCAAAAGGAATTCACCATGTACTTTTTAAAGAAAGTTACCTTAAATTGTACGAATTTTTTCATTTAATATTTCTAATTATATTAAGGAAAAAAAAACACAACACTTCTGGGACATATTCAAAACTTGAAAAAGTAAGAAAACAGTAGGTACATTGCCATTTTCTAGCTGGCTGGGATGGTGTTATTTTCATGGTCGATACTGTGCTTTATAAGTCTGCTGGAGCCCCACCATCTCCCATGCAATGATATAACGATTTATTGCTGACAAATCCTTCTACAAAGGATAGAACAATCTAAGCTTCAGCATTCAATACAGACACATTGTGTTCTTTTAAAAAATAAATAAATGCATATGATTCCAGTACTGCCTGAAACAGCTGATCTTATCTCATAACATCAGCCTAGTGATTGCAAAGCCATCCTTGCAGTGCTTTATGTCTTTAGTGTAGAGTGGAATAAAAAAGAAAACTGGTAGGAGTGAAGCTCATGGCAAAAGAACAGGGAGGATGCAAGTTACACACTTGAAAAAAAAAGTGCCTGCCACAGCAGGGGCAAAATGTGTTGAATTACACTTGAAATCCATGCAGAACTTCTGCTACTCTACATTTCTATTATAAGCCAAGTTCTCCTTGAATTTCTTCTCTTAAATTTTGTACCGATCCTTAGTAGGCATCTGACATTACACCTCTTTATATTGATGGGCTTGTTGAAAATCACCTCCCTCTAACTTGCTTTTCTGTGATAAAGTTAGAGAGGAAGATCCATGGGGTGTCCTGAAGCATGTGATGTGCAAAAGACACCCCAGCTCCTTGAATCCTGCTGTTACCCTTGTCCCACTGTGGAGGTGCCATAAAGCCATTTCTCCCCAGCAGAGAATTCAAAGGAAATATGCTACAAGCAATGACACTACAAAACACTACATCAGCGTGTCTACACCATCACCCATCTCTTCCACTGTAGGATGCTCTGTTGGTCCAAGAAAGGAAGATCTTACTTATTTCAAGAGACAATGAAGATAACCTTGGATGGGGCATCTTTTCTTCCTTTTGGACAAATGCTTCTTTTACACTGTTATTTGTGGAGGGTTGGAGGGGAGCTCTTCACATACAAGGCACTGTAGGGATAGAACATCTACCAGCAAGTTCTGTGTGTCCTTGCTTTTTCCATAACTTTCTGATTTCTGTGAGCTTGCAGGGGATGTAAAGGAGCCTCCCCTATTCTGTCCCTGCTGTTTCTGTCTCTCTTCCTTACCTGAGCACCCACTTCTCTGGGTGTTTAGGCAAGGAAGAGAGGTGCAAATTTCTTCCTTAATTTCTCTGCATAGAGTGGAGGGAGGCTCAGAAGTACAGTTGTCCAGTACTCCCATGAAATAAAAGCCACAGCACAGCTGGCTGCTTTATAGCAGGGATATTTTTCAGTACATTCTCCTTACGGCAAAGCTGACATTTGATTTTATTAACAAACAGAGAAACTGGTGCAGAAATAATGGCGGGAGAGATTAGATTATTAGAGCAAATATGCTCCGGAGACAGGAGCGCGGGTCTGGAAAACTGGGAGCTGGGCTCTGCTTCACTGTGTGGGCTGGGATGGATTGTTCCTCCTCACCTCTTCCTAGCTTATTTTATCAAGAATGTTAACAGTCCCTCAGAAAGGGCTGTGCTGATACTTATATGTTAGATTTATACATTAGATTTAGGAAGAGGCACTGAAGTCTTGAGATAAGTACGGGAGAGAGGACTAATGACACAGAACCAAATTCCACTCATATTTCTCTGTGGTAAGTGGAGAGCTATAAAGCTGAAATTATCACCCTGTATTTTATACTCGCAGAAACTTCTGGGTGAGCAGGAACACATCGAGGAGGAGCTGCTGGCTGGCTGTGTCATTTGGCTGGGGAGTGTGAGCCCGAGTCCTTGCTGGGAAATCACCAGATGGCGCCAGTAGAAATAATGTTCAAATGTTCCTTTCTCTCTCTCTCTCTTTTTTTTTTTTTTTTTTTTTTTAGGCAATTAAAGCTGGAAAAAGGTTTATTTGTGAAATTGTGACTCAGTTCCTTCAGTAAGAAGCATTTGCATCAGTCAGAATTTGTTGAGTGGCTGAACAGAATAATTCCCCTAATTCAGGGCTGATGCTGGGAGCCTGCATGCACACCAGCCAAAGGAAAAATATTGCATTGTGTAATAAATCACTGCATTAGGCAGTCAGCTTTTACTGTTCCTGCTACCTTCACTTTGGTTTTAATCAATATTTGTGAGGATTTGTTAGGCTAGATGGACAAATCCTGAGGCCTGTACTCAATGCCTGTCAAAGCACGATGGTTATTAAAGAAAATGAGAAGTTTGCCCTAGTGACAACCATGTAATAAACAAAATTTTGATATTTGAATTTATCACACTTCCTCACTGCACTACAGACAGATTGGCTTCCCCTTGCAACCCTTCTTGCAGAGAAGTTTGCTCATTTTGGAGGCTGGAGAAGTTCATTTTCAAGTAGGTTAAGCCAAAAGGTGCCAAAAATGCATTTTTCTCCTAGTCTATTATTGTATCTTACACTGTAAGTGAGAAGTAGCTTCACCAAGGAATTGATTTCCTGCAAAAGAGACTGAAGCCATGGCTGGAAGATGATTCTCATAACAGATGCAGCCCTTCAGCAGGGATTCGCAGCTTCGTCACTGCTGGATAGAAGGATATCTTGAGTTCAATACTTCTATTTGAATATTTCATTAAGGGCTGGTATGTTTTCTGCTGCCCTCTTAGGGCTCCAACTTTCAATTTCTAACTTATCTGAAGATCCAGCTTTTATTTTAACTGAGCTCTTCTATTATTTTCTGGTTTACCTTTCACTCCAGAGAGGCACACCACCACTGAAAACCCCAGTGTCTGATCTGAAGGTTATTTCAGATCCTAGAACTCAAGCCACAGTCACAGCTATGTGGAAAAAGCAAAATTAAAAAAAAAACAAACCAAAAAACAACAAAAACCAAAAAACAAAACAAATCTCTTTTCTGAATAGAAATATAGTTACAGCAGGAATCCTTTCAATTTCTCTAAGATTTGGGGACAATCGTGTAGGATGTCACACTAAGAGAAACCTCATTTCCATTCAACTACTGCACTCATGTATATATAACTCATATATATGCGACCTCAGGGGGTCTTTTTGAGCTTGCCTTTCAGGCTGGATAAACTATGTGGTTACTAGTCCAATTTTATTTTGTTGGATGGCCCAGCTGAAAATTCAGGAGACAAATATCTCAGTTTAAAACAAGGTAAAGTGTTTTGTAAATTTTTTTTCCAACAAAGAGAAAAGATTTTCATCTTCTCAAGTCATTCCAAAGTGAAAGGGAAGCCAAAACAAAAGAGAAGCCAAAGAGAATACCCCAGCAATCTGTTATGTTGTGCTCCTTTTATTTTGTTTTTCACAGGCTCTTTAAAAGGTTTAGTCTTCATTCTGTCCTGAAATGGAGACAAATACTGGAACCTCCTCTTCTCCCCAGGAAAAACTTTTTCACCCATCTCTATTTCTGACACATTTGAGATGATTTCTCTGGAAAAAAGGGAAAGAAATAATTGCCTTCAATACAGATGCTTAACACGCTAGATTAGCATTTTGCTTTAGGTATGACTAGGTAGGAACCAGGGGATATTTGTTGCCTTGACCTCCCTCCTGTTAATTCACATTTTAAGAGAGCAAAAATGTGCATTCCATGCTCTGGTCATTATAATTCCATTTTGCTGGGGAAATTGTCCTGGGCCATCTTTTTCCCCGAGAGGGCTGTTTCTTTGGTGCCTGTCATGCTTCATTACCCTGAGCAGCACAACTTATGCTAGAAAAATAGCAAGCAGAAGAAACTACAATAAAATCAGCAGTGCCACTGCAGGGATCCTAACTCACCAAAACAGCACAAGCATGATGTCAACAATGACTTTCTTTTAGTTTTAACCAGTAGTACTCATTGTGTTGATATTTGTTCGGGGACTTCAGTTGCACTGTACATTGTCTATTCATTTAAAAAGTGATAATGATGGACAAAAGCCAAGGCAATGACCAGGATCAGCCTCTGTTTTCTGTAGCCTAGAACAGACTCTTTGCTGGACAGTCAAGAGCACAACTCAGTGTGAATGTGCAGCTACAGAGTCTGGACTTGTGCATCAGTAGAATGGATCCATTTTGCCTCATGAATTTTTGTCAAAAGGCTTTAATTTAGAAAAACAAATCTGATTCTGATAGAAGTTCAAATAAAATTCTACACTTCATCTGCTGGCCACGGCTCCAGACCACTGAGTTTTAGGACAAGAAATTCTAGCTCTCATGTAAGCTAACTTGAAAGCAAATATGTGCAAACCCACGAAAAACAGCTCACTCCCAGACTTATGCACAGATAAAAGGACCTTCACGTTATCCCTCCCCACTCAGAGGAGCACAGGCAGCACGAGCAGAGCGGCTGTGAACAGCACTTTAACATCTGAGAGTGACCAAACCCTGCTGTGATATCAAGCAGCTGTCCTCAGTCCAGAGGGTGGTGGAGTTGCACCGTTGCAGTCAAGCACTGGGACTGCATCCAGCATCCCACACCTCCTGCGAGGAGAAGCCAGAGCTCTTCCCACAGACTTGCACAGCCAGTGAAAGGCATTACACAAGCAGGTTTAATAGAATCCAAGGGGAAGGGCAGTGGGGTTTTTACAGTGGGGATTTTTCGTTGGCTCTACTTTAAAAAATCCCTTTCAAACAGTGAAAGGCAGGTGGCAGGGGAAAAAAAAAAAAGTCTCTTTTTGCCATTTGGTTTTGAGCCAAACCAGCATCAAGCTGGAGAAATGAACGTCTTTGTCAGCAGTGTTTAGTCAGGGAGGTTGGAACTTGCTGAGCATCTGCAAGGTCCTGGAAGCTTCTGTTCACCCAGTTGTTGGATCACCAGCACTTCCAGAGCAGCAGGCACAGTACCCCCGAGCACTGGGGGTCAGTTGTGTGCAGCCACCTGACCACCTGCAGGGAGGCAGGAGGGACTCGGAGTTCACCAGTTAAAAAACACCAAGCTGATCTCCTTGTTGCTATTTTTTCTTGAGTAAACTATTTCCCTGAAAAAACTATGAGCAGGTTTACCTCAGCCCACACTGTACCTGGCAGTTCCCTGCCTCTTCCCTCCACCTTGATGTCTTTCTTTCAGGTTCTCTGCTCCTTCTCCCTTAAAAATCTCTTGCCTGGAAATTGTCAAGTACCTGAAACCTGACCTGTGGTGTGCGTGTGAGTGAGTGTGTGCCCCTCCAGTCAATAATCACATTAGCACATCTGTGTGACAGAAATAATAGCTTTTGTCTCCCAAAGATGCAGAGTTCTGTTGCCAGGCAACCCCATCCTGAGGCACCAAACCAGCGAGGAGCGGGTGTGTGGGAGGATGGAGCCCGACTGCAGGAGCTGCTGCTGGTAGCTATAATTGGGGGAAGCTTGGCATATACTGTTTTCACCAGAGAGTCAGGAGAACAGAGCCCTGACAGGCTCAGAAACTTTCAATTAGGTGGCTACAGACTGTGGCTGATTCATCTGTTTTGTTCTAGTGCTACGGAAAAGCTTTGGGAAATGCTGCAGGTTGGGGTGACTCCTTATCAGAGGTGCTAAACCTGCTGCAGCAAAAGGGTAAACAAGGTCACCCTTTCCAAATTCATGCCAGAGCACAGCCTAAACATGCCTTGATGGCTGCTCCTTCTCAGGGGCCAGGCTCTTTCCACCCTCTACTGTCAGATATTGCAGCAGCTCAGCTGCTCTGCTGTTGTTTGTGGGCCATTTTGGTCACAGCCTGGCAGTCTCAGCTTCATTCAGTTAGAAAAGGTAACCAAGACCTTAACTAACCAAATACAACCCTATTCATCCCCGAGAGAAAGTGGAGTCCCTAAAATAATAGAGATGGGAGGGAATTTCTTTTACCTCTTCCTAGATAAAAGAGGAAAGGCTGGAGCATGAAAAACCTTGGAGAGGGGAAATTCTCTTGGATAAAAGGATATTGCATCCTTAGGGATACCAAGGAAGATTTCTATCCTGGTTTCCATCAGGAGAAAAATAAAGCTAGAACTGCAGTAATGTTCAGGTCTAAGCCTCTGTCCTGTGTTTTCATAAATGCATTTAACCAGACAGCCCTGTGCGATAGGGAAAAAAAAAAGTTTAAAAAAAAAAAAAAGAAAAGAAAAAGAATCTGTGGTTAAAATTCTGAAAGGGCAAAAACCATCCAAATTCTTTGCACAATATAAAATAAACAATGTTCGTGAGGTAAACACGAGCACTTGAGATTGCCATTAGACAATATCCTGAGCAGCAGGATTGGACACAGTGAATACAAGGAGCCAATTTTCATCACCTCTCATTTACACTGGGTGTCAGTTCCAGTGCTCCTTTCTCAGGGCTAGATGTGGACAACCACCAAGGCACCCAGAGCTGCTGCAGACACCCAGACTCCTGCCAGGGCAGGACTGTGCTACTTACATGTGTTCTGAAACTCAGGCTCTGCCTGCTGAGAGTTTCTCTCACCTGCACAGTCCTAAAAGGCAAAGGTTTTCTCCATGAAACAGATGCACATGCAGCATTCCCAGATGCTGCAATGGCTCTGCCAGAAGGAAACCTGTTATTTTTCACAGCTGGATGTGGCCCAGAGTGGTAGCTTAGTCCCACCGTCACTTCTGAGTGTTTATACTGATATTTGGTAAATCCAGTTTCAGCCCTGGGATACTCACAGTTGTCTGTGTGTGTTCTGCACATGGGATACATCTTGAAATGCATCTCTTTGATCTCAGCTTCACTAAGGAGAAGTGGAAGTTTTCCAGTGACCTAAAATGACCTAAAATCAATAGCAACAAAGCTCTAAATTGTCATCACTGGCTTCTCACTGCGTGGTGATAGCCAGGCACAACAAACCCCCGTGTGTACAGACATTCATCAAATAAGGGCTGCAGGAAAAAAAAGAGATTCCTTGCATAAATTATTTAGTGATTGTTATTCAACCTTCTCCATTTACACATAAGTCACTGTATCCAACTGAGTAAAAAACCATCTCCATAACCTGCCTTGTATTATAAAGCATCTTTGATACTTCCCACAGAGACATTTGTAGAGTATTTAGGATGGCAAAAGTACACAACCCCATGTCAGGATGCTTTTGCTTCCACATGAATATTTGTTTTGCTTGTGCTCAGCGGTTGAATTGTTGAATGCATCACATTTCTTACAATCTGTCTCATGCTTTGCAGCAGCACTTGAGATCATTTCTTGACCCCACAAGTTAACAGAGGGGTAATTGCTGGGCTCAGCCATAGCTGGAGAAACAAAGCCTTGAATATTAGGCAAGTGTGAGGAGTGGCACACTAGATTCGTGTCCTGTATAGCACACTTGAGCCTGGCCATAAATTTGTCTTTTTTTTTCCTTTTGGTTTTCCTGTGAACTCTGGAATGGTCTGAAATACAGGTAAGAAAGGAGGTTCTATTCCTTTAAAGTCTCCTCCTTCTAAAGGGTAAAGAATAATTATTTCCCAGCTTATAAAGAGGAAAAAAGTAGGGATCGTGTCTAAGTCTCATAGGAGGTGAGACACAGATTTTACCTGAAGAAATCAGATGGCACAGGTTATCCAGGCTTTTCCGCCTGCTGGAAAAAGACAAATAAAGACATGAAAAACCCAAATGAAAACTAGGGAGCACGTTAGGAAGCTCAGACAGAGTGCACTTCTTGGGCACAAAAGTTTAGAGACATATCTGCTTCTCAGTACTTCAAAAGAAATAGATGGAAGGGAAACCAGAGTTATGGGTCAGGAAAACGACTCTGAAGACAATCTTTGAAATACCACAAAAATCTTTCAAAACTGTTTCAGGGAACAATTCTGTCCATGTCAACCACTATTTGTGCTTTCATCAACCTGGGAAGAAGAAAACATTCAGGCACCCACTGAGCAAAGATGTGCAGTCAGTTGAAATCCCATGCCTCTGGGTCTCGTTATAATAGCGCTGGAGTTATTTGTTAGCATGAAATGCCTCTCCACTTCAACGGGGGGCTTTACTGTAGTACCTAATTTAATCTTTCAATGAATGTATTCCCTTGAATTCAGTGTATTTTGTTTAACAGTTCTTAAACGCTTGGATGAATCGAAACATCGAAGAACTGGAGTATACATGTTTTTTTTCTGCAGATTCATTTAGCAATCCAAGCTAAGAGTCATATTATTAATAACAAGCTAAATAATATACTTTTCAAAGGCTTGATGGGTATTTGAAATCTAAAAAAGAAAATACATTTGCTACTCAGCTTCCTTCTGGGATAGTATTTGAAAAGTACCCAGGTATCCCTTGAGAAAAGGCTACATTTTCTCAGATTTATACTTACATTGAGAAAACTAATTGCAATGGGGAAATATGAAATCAGGGCTACTAACTTTCTTAGCATATGTTTTGCAAAGGCACAGAGCTAGTGTTACACCAGAATTTTGACTGACAATGTGGCAAAAGCTTCCCAACCTCTTGGCTGCATTCCTTCAGAACCAGCAGCAGTTCTGCAGTGTTTTGCAGATGCAACAACTGACAACCAACCCAATCAGATGGACCTAAATTAGCTTTACAGATCAACTTTACAGCTCAGCTACCAGTGATAGCCTGGCTGTAGAAGCCAATCCCTGTAGAAGTAAGTTTTTTAAGAATATACCATTGTCTTATGGTTCAACTTCTCCTGTTGGCAGAACTTGTCATTGGTCTCACCTTTCTAGTGCAGTAGCTCTTTGGAGCTCTGTGGTGAATTGAAGTCTTTAGCACTACACCACAGATACAAAAAAAGGATGGTACCTCTCCCCATGACCATTTCAGTCACTGCATCAGCTAAAGTAGATTGAAAATAATGGACAAAACATTGAATTCACAAATCTTTCTCCAAGATCAAAGCACATATCAAGATCAAGACAGAAGCAATTGCTTTGCGTAATTCAGTTGTGTTTGAGGCTTGCAGAAACTGGGCAAGAAGGATCAGTTGTACATGTGCAGCATAGGGGCTTCAGGGGTTCAGACAGACAGGGAGCACCCCTCCAACACTGAAGGGTGACAATAGGATCTAGAGAGTTGCAGAAAATATCTTATTCAATGAACAATTGTAACTGGGATTCTACGATTATTAATACCCAGAGAGCTGTCAAGCAAAGTGAGCCAATGAACACAGTAGCTCAGCAGATCTGCTGATGGCCCAAAGAGTTTGGTACAGCTGCTCTGCCAGGTGGAGAGCCCAGACATGCTCTGACCTAGCACATCCTGCACAGGAGGGTCAGAACATCTGGATTTCTTGGACATGCACTGCATCAAAAACACCCATAGTCAAAGAAACTGGCTTTTGCTGGGAGGATGATGCTTTGTGCTGACCCCATTGTTCTGCACCCAAACCCTCTATAGTGATGGCATCACATTCAAGCTTCCTTCCCCAAGCGTTTCTTGTGAGCCACCATTTCATCAGGGGTCTCAGTTTAACACTCCCCACACAGGGTGGTTGTCTGCATCTGTCCGGTGATAACAGCGATGCTCTTTGAATATGACCAGCAGAATTTTCAGCTAGCCAGAATATCCTCATGAATGTTTCAGTATTTAATTGTAAGCAGACAATAACCCATTGCAAATTAAATGTACTTTTCCCCCTGGGGGAGCAATATTTAAACTTCAGTGCATTGCTTTTTAAAATAAAACTATAATTTGTGTACAATAGCAATGATTCCTTTAGCAAGTACAGAAAGAGGAATAAGGTATGCTGATCATTACTAGGTTTTAATAGATTTTGTTTGGGACAAAAAGTTCTCTAACTAGAGCTAAGAGAGATATTGTGATGGAAAATCATCTTTTCGAGAGACGGAAAAAGCTGAAGAGGTGCTTAGAACTTCAAGTGGTCATCACTAGTAGATCTTGCAAAAATAAGTGAATAAATAATATGTAATGATATTTATATAGAGAAGCAAGTGAAATGTAAGAGAATACTTGTTCTCAATGATGGTCTATTTTAGCTTGCTTTCCTGTTTCCAGGAATCCACACAAAAGCACCAGACTAAAAAAAGTAGATAAAAAAGGTATGAAAGTTTTCTAGTTTAAATAGATTTTTTTGGTAATGACATCTTTCTTACCTGTTGGTTGTTGCTGAAATGAAATTATGGTCTATGATTTCAGGTAGTTTCAGTCTTGATCATACTCCCCAATCTTAAAACTGGAAATCAACGCTGTTAAAATAGTTCTGCAGGTCTTCACATCTTAACAACAGTTGCATTATCACCAGTTGCTGAATTTGAAAGTTTCAGAAGGTTTATCTCAGCATAAAATCTGTCTTGTGCATGGATCTGTGCTGCAAGAAACTCTGCCCAGGGGTATTTGTAGAAAACAATCTTCTACCATCACTTTACAGATGATGAATGAAGGGAGAGATTAACTGCCTTCTAGTGAGAGTACATCTTTTGCAGAACCAGTACTGAAATCATATTATTTGATTCCCTGTTCAGCACCTGAGTCATGAGCTCATCCTGCTCCTGTACTGACATTAATGAAATAACCAGAAATGGGACCATGACAAAACTGAAGAATTCTCACGCTTTGAAGATCTGGAAGTGACTGCAACAGCCTCCATTTGGTAGCCCCTCCTTGTTGTCCATTTTGGCAAGTGAGTAAGTATTAATCAATTACTCATTTATTTAATGTTTAATCAATTGGCAGACCAATACAACACAGGGATGTCTGTCTGCCTGACTGCATGGCTGCTCCTTGGAGCATCGTTAGCAATTATCTCTGCTCAGTGACCCCTTGATCCTGCACAGTGTAGCTGAAAGAGATGTATCCAACTAGTAAGTTCACCTTTTGCCTTCACTGTATGGTATTATTCTGTTTATTAAATTCCCAACCTCTCCACAGCTGGCATAATAGGAAAATCTTTAGTTAAACCTGCAATTACTGTAATTGGATGATAACATGAAGTTATTAAAGAAGATTAAATATTTTCTTATTTTCTTTTCCCTCTTATTTATAGTCATCTTTTTACTCCTTCTCAAACTGCAAAGAACTGACACTTCTATTGGAACCCACCAAAAAGAATCTGTGGTAAAAGCAGTAGAATTTGAAACATTCTAGAAAAGAAGAACCACAGAGAAAGAATCTCATGTCAGTGCATCAGGAGGTTCCCTGAAGCAACCCAATTCCTCATAGTTTTGCAAAGACAGGTCTGAAATTCTGTATCTTACTGCCACGTTATTGAATTATGGCATTCCCAGGGAAAGGCAGGGGACATAGCTGTAAAATGCTTTCTTCTATCATATTTAACTATTGTATATTTATTTCATTAAAAATCCCATTTTCCCTTCTTTCTCAGAAGTATCTCTGTAGGCAGAAAATATTCTCTCAAAAGCTGGAAATCAATGACTGGAAAATCAGCCTTAATCTGAGACGATCGATCTAGAAACAGCAAGAAAACACTGAACACTTTCAGAAATGTGGAGAACACATTTTAATATTGGATAAGGACTCTCATACTTGTGCAACTTGCTGCAAAGGCTATATAAACATAGCAAAAGGAGGTAAAATAACCTATTGTTCCCGAAGCATTAGTAGACTGTTGAAGAGCACGCTTTACAGCAGATGCTGAGCGCTCTTCCCAGATACTGACACCAGTTAAAGAGATTTAGCAACCTTTCATCTTGTCTTCACAAACTCAGCCTACTTCTAGGACTAAAAAAATCCATCTTTATTACATGCCCAATACTTGAATAACTGTTGAGTTGAAACAAAATGTCCTTGCAAAGACACTCTGCCAACACTCTCAGCAAGATACCAGCTTGTCTGGGATGTACATCACTCCATTGTAGCTGAACTAATGCTGTGGAAAATATGAAGGTAGCAAAGGCATTGTCCAAAGTGTCTCATCTCAGTTTCTAAACGGTGGTTGTGAAGGCTATCTCCCTGGGGTCATGGGTTTGACCTTCTCCTCCCTTTCCATTCTACAGAAGGGAACCAGAGACCAAGATTGCAGGTGCACTCAGGGCAACATGAGGACACAGCATCTTTGGAGGGGTTTGAAGATAAACAGCAATAATACCACGGCTGTATGAAACTGTGAGAAGCAATATTCCCATCGGACAAGTGGATAAAATACTGACTTTACACTGAGCAATATTCCTGGGAGAAGATCCCTAAATTATTCCTTGTGGTATCTTGCCATTACAGGGGCATGATGGATGTCCAAGCATTAGTGGTACCATCACAAGCCATCAGAAGTGTTGTCATAGACGAAGCGGTTTGATTAAGTGTTCCTGTTGAGCTTTATATATATAAAACTGTATTGGATGGAGAAGCAGAACTCTCAACTTTGCTCCATCTTTATTTGTATTCTCAAAGTGTAACAAAAATAGAAGAAAACAACTGAAAAGACAAGACTGATCTCAACACCCTCATGCTCACTGGAGTCAGGACCTTCTTTTGCTGGCTGTAGATCCATCCAGCTCTAGGGATTTGCATCTCTTTAAGTAACTCTCTACTGATGTCCTTTTGAGGTTTTAATTGCTTCTCCCGCAATAGATTGTGTCTCTGTGCAGCATCCAGCACAGTGGGTGCAGGTCTACTAAGTGAACAGATACTTCTCTGTGGCTCCTACTGAACAGTTGAAGAAAATTCCTCTTTTTCCTGCCCTTTTTGTGAGAGATCCCAGGAGAAAAGTTTGCTAATTAGGAGTGGCTGTTGTTGGTTCTTCACATGCTTCAGAAATTACTGAAGTCCTAATGAAGAGCTTCTGAGTGACAGCTGATTTGCACACTTTTGGGAACTGAACCACAGAACATCACACAGGTCAGAGCATTGGTATTTGCTAATATCTGTTGTCTTCGACAGGATTGTTGTGACATGTTGGTAGAGGGCATTTGCTGCTAATAATGATTTAACAAGTGCAAATAAAATCTCCCAAGTCAGAATAAATTAATAGGCAGGGCAACAGCTGTAATGAGGCTGCAAAGTGAAACTCAGCACCCTCAAACAAGGTTGTACTTTCCGGTTTCCCATTTTCAGGGATCTGATTATACTTTGTTTTGATATCACTTGAATTAGGGAAAATGATGGGAAATTGAAGCTACAGAAATTATGCAAGCAGGTGTTCTGTGTTTTCTCTACCTGAAGAAGGACAAAGATGATATAAATGCTGAAAAGCATTACAGGATAATCACAGCATTTTAAAGCAGAAATTATATTAACATATATTACATGCACCTAAGTGGAAAGACTAAAGACTTATTTGGCAAAATAAATTAGTCATTGGCTCTGTTCCCTTGATCATAAATTACATGGTAAAGACTAGTCTCAATTTCAGTGAGTGTATGGAACTGCACTGAGCATATTTCAATAGAAACACCAAAGAATTTGTTCTTTCAATACCCAACAGACTAGATGTTAGAATGAAATTCAGCACTTGAGTACAACTGACAAAAGGACTAGCTGAGTACTTAATAAATCAGAAGACCCAAGCCTGGCTCCAGATCCCAATCCATAATGGGCAATCTGAGTAGAAACTGAGTGAAATACATTGAACTTGTATTAGATTAAGGGGAGGATTTTGATTACTCATGGATGTGTTTGAGTTCATAGATCAAGAAATGGGAGATGGGGTTTGAAATAGATAGAAAGTCCAAATCAAGTAGGAGACTGAGATACCTCTCAGTTATTTTGAGGGCTTGTGAAGCTCAGTGCTGTGCTCTGTGACAGCTGCTGACCCATGTTTGTGGTTCCTCCAGTGCTGCCGGTGCTCCTGACCCCTCCATGCAGCCACACCTCATGTCTGGAAGATGCAAGCCCTCATACACTTCAAGCTGCACTGACATCACTCGGCAGCAAGAGTTGTTCAGCCTCCTGTGTTCCTGTCTGTACTGTCTGGCACCAGTCCCATTGCACTTCAAGGTTACCACAGGTGAAAGCAGATGCCACTTCTACTCTTTGAATTCTGCCTTTACAATTGTTATCACAAAACCAAAGCACTGATGATAACAGTGCGAACTTCTCTCCCTTCCATATCTCTAATGAAACGGCTTGTGTGTCCCTAGAGGGGGGAAGGATATTTGGATCTTCCTTTCAATTATTTTTCCAGTCTATTAAACTGTCTAAACTCCAGGTTCTCAGAAATATATAAATATGTAAATATTATGTATTTATACAGAGACAATAAATGAAAATTGAGGCCTCTGCTCATCTCACCCAGCATCCTGGTTGATCATCCCCAGGAGATGTCTTCAGAACCAAGGCTTGATGGCCATGAGAGAACATAATGCTGGGTTGAGAAAACTTGCAAATACACAACCCTGTTGCACAGGAAATGGATCCTCTAAGTGATTCATCATTACCATCTGCAAAACAAATAGTGGTGGGAGAAAGGGAAGTGGTGGCTCTGTTTAATTTGGTGTCTTTACACAGTGAGAAGCTGCTGAGGGTGGTGAAAGGAAGGGATAACGACACTAGTGAGAGAGAGAGAAAACAACTTCATGTCCTCACAAAACAAACCAATTGAAAGGCAGTGTGTTCCCAAGGTCCAAAGATGTAAATATATATCACATGAAGTTTAGCTATCCCAGTCTGAATTCTCTTCAGCTTCCTGCGAGTGCTCTGAAAAAAGTGCCCTTGTCTGTGTCTGAGGCTCTGAGAGGAGACAGGATGACACCCTGCTATACACACCCCACTTCAAACACTGCAGATCATATAGATCTTACACACCTGCCTTTTGCAGCGTATATGTGCTTATCCATTATCAGGGAGATTTGGTTTCCCAGCTCTGGTTCGCAGTGACCTTTTAAGAAAAAGAAGGCCAAAGGAAAGGTACAGCTCATCACAGCTATCTTAAATACTGGATTATTTTTGCCTGCATTTATCCCATGGTACTTTAAACACCCTGCTCACGTACCTATGCATCTTGTAAGGCCACAAAGTCAGTGAAGGTCCTCCACCTCAGTGTAGATTTGTCACCTTTTCTGAGATTCCCTTTTGACCCTGCTGCCATTCTGTGGCATGGCTCAGGTAATATTCCTGCTGATCCCTTCTACCTCTGCTTTCTAGAGTATGCCTGGCTGGGAAGCTGATTCATTAAGTGAGGAGCAGAAAACAGCAGTTTGATGTTCTGAACTTGTCCTCACCTTCTTGACAAACACCTGTGTGAGGCACACGTTGCACCACCTCACAGACACCACTTGCAGGTCAGCTCCCTCGTCTGCACAGCACCAGTTTGACATCTCTATCACACACTGAAGTGAGACAACTGGAAAACTGTATCTTCAGCTGCTCTTTCCCATGGGTTGGAAAATCAGATTAGATTTTCATAGCTTTGAAATAAAATAACACAGGCAACTTGCACAGCAAATAATGCTGAAATAATCAGGTGCTTTTTAGTCAATCATTTCACTGAGAAGGACTGTGGTTTCACTTAGAAATGTTGAAGAGGGGCAAGACATGAGCACATACATGCATAAAAACAGTTCATTTGCTGTGGTTTTCCATTCTTCTCACCATGTTGTTGCTGCTTACCCTCCACACAAATCAATTTGAGAATATCTGGAGAAATTGGAAAGGCTCATATGCCCATCTGTCTTCTGTAACATTCATTGAATGGGCTGGGCTTTGGGTTGTAGTTCTGTTCTTTGGGGAGGGATGGGGAAGCTTCTTTCTCTCTGATAGACTGCAGGAGCTCTCAGTTTCCCCCTGCTGAACACCTGCTGCTCAGCTCTGTCCCAAAACCAGATAAATGGGGTAAATAGGCTAGTTTTACCCTATTTGTCATAATGGTCAGTACTGAGTGCTTAGGGGAAAGAGGACAACAAAGATTTTTTTCCTTGGCAAACTCCCTAACTCCTCACAATCTGTGATTTAGCATCTGCTAGAATTTGAGAGTGTGCTCCTAGAGACCAACAAAGTACTTGAAAGAAGTTTTTTGTCTTCCCCTACTAATAAAAGTGACATGGTTTAGACAACTGGAATCCTTTTAAGTTTAATCAAGTATACTGAGAAACTGAATATTGCAAGAAATCAACATTTTGGGATGACATGCCTAGCACTGTTCAGCAAATACCTCTTCAGGTCTTTCTTTTCCTACAGCATTGATATTGAAGACATGACTGTGAGAAGGTTCCTCTTTAGGACATGGTGAATCCTTAGTCTTAGATCATGAGGGCTGAAGTAGCTGTTTTCTTGTCAAGGGAGATAATCCCAACTCAGAGAGGAGAAATATTGTAAAGAAATTGTTGGAAAGATGACAGCCATCCAGCTAATCTCTCTCTGCAGAGGTACACAGTCTACTTACAACCAGAACCTCTTGGCAGCTTCAGAGAGAAGTGAAAACCATATGTAAAAACTCTCCTAACAAACCTCAAGACAGAACAAGTACTACCCAGTCCTTTACAAGTTAGGTTTAAAATCCTATGCATTTCTCTTTGCCCAAATCACAGGTGAGCACTAAATAACATTACTGTTTTGGGACAACTTCCTCCAGAATGCAAGAGCAGCTTCAAGCTGGCTACCCAAACTGGAAGGCAGAAGATGTGAAAACAGTTTCATTCTGGAACATTGTCATGAGAAGTCATGTAGAGATTTTTCCATGATCTGTTACAGCAGAATTATAGCAGAGCATTGCTGTGCAGGAAACAGGCCAAAGAGAGCAGACTGAGAGCAGTGAGGGTGGTCAAACCTTGGAATGGTGTCCCTGAGAACCTGGGATACTTCTTCCTGTGGAGATACTCCAGGATTGGCTATAAAAGGCCATGAGCTGTTCTCTTCCCTGGCTGGAAAAAAGTCTAATAACTTTAAAGTAGATCTAACCTTGAATTTGCCCCTACTTTGAGTGAGGGCTTGATCAGATGGCCTGTAGATGTCCTTTTCAGTGTAAAGTATTCTACAATCCTATGAATCCAGACAAGGTCATCAGCAAAGCTATTTTCTGATTCAGTGCTTCTGTTTTCTTCTCTGCTGTTAGCCTGACTGGTCCCTTTTGCTCAGTGCTCACTGTAGAGGTCTCTCACTGTACATCTCTACCATGTCCAACATGATGAAGACCTTGACCAGACCCTCAAGGCACTATAACAATAGTTATATCCCTTTTAAAAACATAGGGATTCTTCCATTCATGCACAGCTGGTGTTATAAATCTGAACTGATCCAAACAATGAAAGCCAGTATCACAAGTGTGTGCTCAGCTTTTTCCTTTCTTAAATTGCAGAAAAATATCCAGTAATCTGTGGTTCTGCAGAAGGATGAAAAATGCATCAGCTCTGAGAACAGCATGGTGGTACCTACAGGAGCATGTTAGGTATAAAAAGCATTCACAGTATGAAGAGACAACTCAGTTTTGGAGACTACAGCATGGGGAGCTCTGCTGAGGTTTCTTGGAGCAGGTTTGGCACATTTTGCTGCATTGGTCATGGCTCCAGCACTCTCCCAAATGTGCACCTGTCACAGTCCTCCCATGGCAATAAGGCTTTTCACTGGGTGTTGGTTGCATCTGCATGTTTTCCTGCTACAAGAAACCCCATATATTTTAGGTAGCTTTTTACTTTCTTAGCATTTCAAAGAACAATTGGAATAAAATAATAATAAAGATAATAACAATTAAAAACGAGATCCAGAAGTAGATGTGGAAACAAAATCGCAAGGTATATTAAAAAGTGAAACACAGCTCAGCGCTTTGAAACTCAAGCACCACGGGAAGCCGGGGATATGTTGTCCCTTGGCTTGATGTCACCTTTTAAAAGGAACACTGTAATTGAGTAATCAGCTTGCTGGTTGTCATGGAAATTGCTGCTGGCTGCTGCAGGAAACCAGCTTCCATGCTTTGTGTTCATGGTGCTGAGGGCAGGCACCCACTGAGAGCAGCATCCACTGCTGCCCTCAGCACACCTCTGCTCACGGGGTGCCCAGCCCCAACACCCACTGCTCTCACAGCCCAAACCCCAGCAGCAAAGGGGAATGAATACAACATGAGGATGCCACATCTTGGAGGAGGATTCAATTCACAAACCCCGTGGCACCTTCTGCTGCCATCAATGGCTTGGGTTGTGTTGTTGATCTCCTAGCAGACAGCAGTGCTAGCGAGGTTTGGATGTCACATTAGTCAGGGGCTTGTGGGGTTAATTCCAAATTTAAATGGAGCGTGGAAAGGAAAAGCATGTACAGGATCCATACCAGGAAAGCTGTTTGTCAGTGGCCTTTTCGTGGTGATTAAAGTCAACTCATGCTGATCAGCATTTAAACTTTTAACTGAAGGGTGGATCTGTGAGCAACAGGACACGTGTGTGTGCATGAAAGAAGGAAAACAGGTTAACTTGAGGTTTCTGAAGTGCACAAAGGAAATTACTTCTATTACCCACTGCTAGGACGTTACCTGCTGTTTCTCCCAGGGAATTCTGTCATTGGGAGCTAGAGAGGGTTTTTGAAGAGTGAAATGATTGTATTTTCTGGAGAGAAAAGTGTAAGAAAATAAATGACACAGTAAATAAGAGATCTATTCAGTTGAGAATAAGTCAAACTATTCCATTTTGATGGCTCCCCTCATTCCTAGATGCTAAATTGGCATTCCCTCTCCACATTGACCTGAAGCCTTCACAAATTCTCTCTCAGACCTCTGCATGGGGTTTCCTTTGGTGTACAGGATGGAAACATGTGAACTTCCCACATCCTGAACAGGAGAAATTGTATGATCCCTGCTGCTGAGGCACTGTATCAGTGAGCATCACAGCTTCAGCATCTTGTGTTTGCTGTCACACTGCCCCTGGCATCAGTGTTTCTGCACTTGCTGGCCTGAACACAGGTAGAAGCTCCCCTGAACCTGTAGTTTGACCCAAGAGAGTGGTTAAGGTTAGGTTTTTCTAAGCCTGCCTTCTACATTAGGTGAGAAGATCAGCCCATGGAACAGATGTGCTCTTTGTCCCACTCCTCTTAGAACTGTTGTCATGCAGATGGTCCACACTGACGTGTTAATAAATTAAGTGCTACCTTAACTTTTCCCACAAGTGCTGGAAAACAATCCTTGCTCACCGAGTGGCACATTCAGGTTTACAGCATGGAGTCCACTCCAAGGAATGCTGAAGGAACATCCTTACTGCTATAGGCTCAGAGCACTTGTGACTCCACAGCAGAACTGGTGCAAACTGGGGCAGTGCTGAGCCACCTGGGAGCACAGTGATGAAATATTCCCAAGGAGGAAGTCCCTGACCTGCAGTCACCTCCAGCAGCACAACCTTAGGACAATATTTGAGCTTCATTTCTCCATGAAGCTCAAACGTCTGCGGAAGTTTTGGCTATAGGTCCTCAGTTGCAAATTGAACATCTCCTTGATAGGAAAACAGATAATTTATCTTGATAGGAAAACAGATAATGCATTTAAGATTTATCCTTCTTCAGGCACTGGTATACTGTGGCTGTGACATACAGAGAATCAAGGCAGAAACCAAAGTCCTTTGAACACAGATTAGCCAGATCATGACTGCAATTAAAATGTTATCACTCCACAAAACCTAAAGTTTGTATTAAAAAGAACCAAGCACATATTACCTGTCCTCCTAAATGACCAAGCAAACAAACTAATAGAGACCAACACGAGTTTCCTCAGATTAAGGTTCTTTTCAATATTTTTTTTCAGTCATGCCACATCTTAGAATCTTATAAATGAGGTCTAAACTAAGTGACCAATGAAAGACTTTTGCCTCTCCAACACACTAAAAGATGTATCTGATACATCTAATATATCTGATAACATCTCAGATTAATATTGCTCCTTTTGCTGCCTCCTGCATACTCAAAGGATCCTTCTGGAAATTACTTCCCACTACATAGCTGCTTCTACAAAAGCCAGATGAGAACTGCATGATGCACTGTTACTCAGTAGACTTTACGTAAATAGTATTTTTGTTCCTTCTTCATCTTAAAGGGTAAAATAGTGTGTGGTTAAAAGCTGTCTGAACTCAGAGACATCTCCAGCACAGTAAAAGAGAGCAAATGTTAAGGCTGATCAAATTTCAGTACATCAGAACTCTTGAAAACGTCCTTTAAAAATTAGTCTACACATAGTGAAAAAATGTTCCCACATTTGTAATAATCACATATCCCTTTGCTTCTCTAAGTTTAGCACACTTTATTTTGCAGTCTGTAGTGTCCTTAACAGAATGTGTGCCATGCTCAAGTCTGTCTACCAAGCTGGAACAGAGAGAGCAATTTTAATTCATCACTGTAAGGTTCTCCTTTGCATGAAGATGGCTCAGCCTCTTTGACCCATTAATTAAATTGTGGAATTTACAGTTCCTTGAAAATGTTGAAGAAGCAAAAGATTAGTCAGATCTGAGCTGTGTTTGAAATGGAAATTGAGACACATTGGACTGTGGATAGGGAAGAGCAAAGTGACATGTTAAAAAGTACTTTTAGTTCAACAGACAGCCACTAAGCCAAAGTCAACTGGAAAAATGAATTCTCCAAGACAAAATACAGAAGCAAGAAGCAACAGGTTAGATCTTTAGGGGTGAAGTGGCCAAGCTCCTTTAATCCCAACAGAGACTCCAGCTTCCACAGCAAAAATTTGGTTTCCACTCTTCCGTGAGTGAAAAAAAAATCTAAATTATTCCTTTTTGTTATCAAATTAAATCCTGACATGTTTGGGCAATACTCTGGAGAACAGAAGACCAAGGGATTAAGAAGAAAGAGCAAAGAATGTGACTCCCTGTGGCTCCAGCTGAGCTCTAATCCACAGACTGTCTGCAGGAGATTCTCTGCACTTCTCATGCTGCAAATGAACCTGGGCAAAAGCACCAGACTCTATTCTAATTCAAAATATCTCTCCTTGCAGAGGTAGGAAAGGTAAATATTTTATTGAAAAAGTAGTTTCTTATAATGTTAATTCATCGATAAGGAAGCTCAGATTCCTTTAAATTCCTTCTGTTGGTTACTAGTACAAGAATCAGTCTAGTAAAGCCAGTTGCTATTTCTTCTGGGAAGTTCTTCTGGAGTACAATAGAGAATGATATATATGTGTCTGTTCTCTCTTGTAATACTGAATTAATTACCATAGACCTGCTGCAGATCCTACTCAGACAAACAGCTGGAACTCTGACTTAGGTAAAGCACATTTGCATCTCTCAAATCACTAGTGCTTTTTTTGCATTCCCAAAGCATCAAACATCTCTGTAGTAAGTGCATCACAGACATGGAATAAGATGCTGTCTGTCTCAAAGCCTTGAGACACTGACACCACTGTCACCCAGGAAAACTTGCTAGATCTTACCTAAGTTCATGTGTTTGGGTTCAGTTGGATTTGGGTGTGTATCCTGTGCCCGGCTCCAAGGTGGACTGGAGAAGAGGATCAAACAGATCTGGAACATAAGGAAGGGGGATTGCAAAGCATGTAATTCTGATGGTGTGAATTTAGCTTTCAATTGATGTCCTGAATCTTCAGGGCTTACATCAATAAAAATATGCTTGATGAGGAAGTACATCTGTAAGTTAATGACATTTTTTAATCTACTAAAATTTTGTAGTTTTTTTTTCCCCAAAAGAGGCCAGGAGAGATCTGTATTCAAATGGCAGTCAAGAAATTTCATATCAGCAGAAGTAGTTTCTTCAAAAAAATTTAAATCATTGGCAGTATATAATATTAATCTACTTGCTTTTTAACTCCACAGACTGTCCACACTTATTGAATTTATGCCTATTTCAGCCCCAGGTGTGTACCCTCCTACTCCCACTCCTGGTATTCCTTATTTCCATCCTGTATGCAGAATAGCTGCTCCAGGGCATGCACGTAGCTAATTTGGGCCAGTGTACAGGCAGATCAGACATGCAAATATTCAGCTTTGTAATATTTGGAGGCTCAGACTGCAGATGCATTGGGGAAATTGCTCAAGAAGCTTGATTTTGTATTTGTATTAAAATGATTAGAGTGAAATACTATTCTGTCTGACTTGAAATTTCTTTTCCTAAAATCTTTCCTAAATACAAGTATATTTCCCTCCCCTAGGCAAGGATGTTTCCAGGATCGCTTCAGCCAGTCATTATGTCTAGGACAAGTCTTTGGTCTCCTTAATCTTGGCATGACAGCTTTAACAATCCTCACAGAAAAACATTTATTCACATCTTTAGCCTTCTTGGCGGCATTAAATCATCTCCCATCCCATGTATACTCGCTGGCTGATGGATGCATGCAAATGCCTGGCGGTAGGAAAAGACATTTTAATGTACAGCCCTAGTAAATTACTGAGATTATTACAAGAAGGGAAAAGGCATGATAAGTTGTTCTGTTGTTGACTATATATTCCCAGGATACAAAGGTGATAGACAGCCAGCCAGGCGGGGATATGTTTGGGATACCTATCTAGCTGTGACTCTCAGATATAAGTAATGTCTGTGTTACCCAACCATTTGCTTTGTCACTTCTCAAGGTCCATGAGCGCTGCTCTCTTTCCAAGTCTCACAGGTTTCTAATTTAACTGAATAAAAAAGTAAACCTTTCAATTTCTGTTTGCTTCCTACAAATGACTCCCAGCACAGAGTAAAAAGTGTAGCAGTGGGTACTTAATACCTGTGAGTGGCCCTTTGCTGCTTGGGCTATTACCTACAACATTCTGGGTTTTCCCTGTGCCTGGGAATACCATTGGTGTCCACGGGTTAGTGCAGTGCTGATAAATCCAGTACCACTGCCTGGCACGTTTGCTCTTGTGCTCCCCAGGAATAACTTTGTTGTAGTAGTCAATATCTTTTCAGTAATTGAAAATAAAATCAATACTTGAACCCCCTTAATTAATTAATTAAAAATATTCCAGGCTGTAACTTACACGGTGGCAGCAGGTGGCGCTGAGGAACCCACGGACCCGCTCCAGGCTCCAGGGATGATTCCGTGCCCTGCACATCTGAATCACCCCAAACAACTCCACCTGCCTCACTGCTCCTCAGCTCTCAGCGCTACTCAAAGAGAGGGGATGGAGCAGGAGGAACCACAAATTCCAGTCTGAAGTGCAGGTTCAGCTTTAGCTCTGACCTGGCAAGAAATTTGGGGGGAAAAAAAATCCCACATCAACATTCCTACAAAAGGGATATAATTTTGTAGTAGGTGGTAGCAGCTTGTAGAAAACAATTTCATTCTCCACTTGAAATCCTTTTGGACATCTTCATGGAGAAAATACTTGTATGAGGGAGATAAAAAATACATTCCCAGATTTGGAGAGGAGAGGGACAAGAGAATTAGTTATCAATACTTTTAGTTTTGTTCAGTTTAGTTTTAGCATCATCAGTACTACTACTATTATTTTGCATTCAATGCAGGATTTTGTTTTCACACCATGTAAGTTACTTTTCTGCTGTTATTTTTATTTCACTGCCTGCTTTCTGAAGCAATATCCAAGCACTTGTAGGAAGGGTTATGGATCCAGAAGCAGGTTGGTTGTCAGTCGGGCTTGCTTTGTAAATAGGGACCTGGGCCTGAGCAGGTCAGCAGAACGGATTATATAAAAGAAAGAGAGAAAGAAAAATATACAATTTTTGGAAATAAAAAAGGGGATAAAGGGAGATTACATGTATATATTATTTTCACAACTGGCAGCTGTGTTCCACATTTCAAGCAGATTAAGGTCTTCTTTGTCCTTTTTAACAACAATAAATAAGTAAATAAATCCATTTAGTGCCAGTATTAGACATTGTACCAGGACTCTGGGGCTTCATTACAGGTTTTACCACCAAGTATGCCTTATAAAGCAGAACCAAGTCTTTCAAGTGACTATCAGAACTTGGCCTCCTATGCCCAATAACAGTAATGTTTAGCATTTCTGCTGCTTTTGACAGGTCAGAGCTTTCTGCAGACCTGAAGTAAACACCCCAGGAGACCTTTCCACACTGTGTATGTTAAGAGCAGCAGAGCTGGCAGGCAGGACTTTCCCAGCACTTGTGTTTACAGGTGCCAGGCTGCAGGGAGTGGGCAGGGGCAGGTGCTGTGAGAAGGGGCTCGTCAGCAGAGCATGGGCACAGCTGCTGACCCTGCACCATCCCAGTGCAGATGGCATTGCTGGCTGCTCTCCTGAGCTTTGGCCAAACAAACCTGAGCTACTGGCTTCCAGGAGCTCTCTCAAATCTACACCTGTATTCTTGATAAATCTTATTTAACTTCACATAACATGAAAAGGGAACAATCTTGAACCATCCTGTGGGCTTGGCATCAGTCCAGAGATCCTGCCAAGGAGCAAAAATGGAACAGAAATTAAATTTGTGTCTGGAGCCCAGGCCTATGTGAGGTTTTCTCTACAAGGTGTACTGGCTGCTGGCCCTACCTGTGGACCCAGTTGCAACTGGGATACGTGTTTGCTGAGCCCTAGTGCTAGCACAGCCCTGCTGTCTGGGCTCATTGTCAATTTGAGAAATATCTGGGTGGGAAGGGGAGTTAAAGTGAGTAAAGACAACTGAAGAAAAGCTTAGATCAGGATTTCAGGAAGTCATCTGTGCCAAGACAGCTATAGCTGAGCCCCGGAAGTTGGATGGAAGAGAGTGGCAAAATAGCCTTGAGCATAGTAAGGAGTTATTATTGCTAAACAGTTTGGGTGACAGTTTTTAGAGATGTACTTTTTTAGAGATGTATTCTTCCAAAATAAGAGGTCCATAATAGACCTTGGCCAGGGAAAACCTTTAAGGGCTTTTCTTTAGGTATTCTTCCAAAGGTCAAGCTCACGAAAACAGGTTCAGTTTCTACATGCATTGATTCAGAGGGGGGTTTAGAGCATGATCTACAATCCCTGTTCCTGACACTAAAAGCCTTTGAAAAGGTTTTCCCAAAGCACCTCCAGCCTGGTAGCCTGGAGTTAGTATATGCCATGGAAACTTCCTAAAACCTTGCTCTTCTCACTATTGACTTTAGGTGACATCTGCCTCACCTTACAATGTGAGATCTGTTACTAGGCTGTAACATCAGTCAACAACTTTGCACTCAATCCCAGAGGAAAAAAAAAACCAACAAAAAAAGCTGTTTATGTTCTTATGACAATGTGCTAAACAATTTTTCAACTAACGTCTGTGTTGCCTGGTTGACCTCCCATCCTGTGAGGACAAGGGAGCCCAAGATCAGAAACATATGCTTAAGATTTCTGCTGTCAGTATTAATAAGATCAGGCATAGAGCAGGATCTGTGTAAGAAAGGGAAATAATGTTATAGCTGTAAAGCTGCTCGTCCTTAAATCAGGGTGAAAGGGTTTTCCCTTGTGACCACAAGACTTTGCATTTCTTATTCACTGACAATGTTTTCTGCAGTTAACTGGCTCCTGGGAAGTCACCTCCACATATCCAGTTTAGTGTCATCATCTTCAATGATGTTATTTTATGTTACTTAAGGAAATGAGCCTTCAAAAATGCAAAATCTTAGCAAATAATGTTATTTTTCTTTTTTGTTCCTCTCAGTGACCATATAATTCGGTCTGGTGTAAGCCCGATTTTTCAGCTAAGGTGGATATTTTCATTTCTTTCACATGTGCCCACATGTGCACCTGCATGCACAGTTCTGGCAGAGGCTGTACTGCGTGACTGTACTGTGCACTGCTCTGGGGAAGTGAAAGAAAACCTCTTATTTCTTTCTGTTTGCTTGCTAACCTTTTAAATCAGAAAATATTGCCTGATGACAGCATCAGGCTTGAAAGCACCACTCACGCTGCACCCGCCAGCTTAACTCATGGCCAGCCTGACTCAAACCACTCAGGAGGGCAGGACTTCCCCAGGGTGTGCTGCTCTCCAGCTTCTTCAGACTTCTGGGCACTTTCAGTTTGATCTGAGCTTTGCTGAGCAGCACCTTTTCCTTGTGCTGCCTGAGGTGAGGCTGAGAGAATGCATTTCAGAAGTACTTCCAGCAGTTGAAAGCACCCCAGAGAAGGTCAGGGTGTGCTGAAGATGGACTTAGAGGAAGTGCAGAAACAACCATGCAAACCCCAAACTAGGGACTCTGGGTCCCAGCAGCATCCCGGGTGTGGTAGCATGGGGATTAGAGGTGGCTGCCAAACTGGCTGATGGGGCAGGACAAATGAGCCTGCCGGGGCCTCACTGACTCTGCTCCTTGATCTGGGCATCGTATTTCCACATTGGGAAATGGGAGCTGTTCCAGGAAGTAAGAAGCAGAGAGCTGGTAGAGAAAGGTTTCTGGGATAAACCTTGAGCAGAACCCTCCGCATGTACTTGTGAAAATAGAGGCTGTCTCTGGCACTGCCAGAGCGTGTCCCCCCACACTGCCCACAGCCCTGCTGGGGCATCATCCGTGCTCAGGGCAGTATTTTCAAGAGAAGTTCCATGTTTATGATGGTTGAAGAAATTTCTGTGGGCATTCCATTTACAAAACACACAGTGGTGAGGTGAGGTGCTTTTGCTTCCTTTGACATCATCTCGTTTCCTTCACTTAGTCTTGCCCCATCTTTTCTCATTCAGATACTTCATGTCCAATTTCCATTGACTTTTCATTTCCTGTGAGTTTAACTACAAAATACCTGTCTTGAAAACTTCTCCATAGATTGAGACTTTATATTCCCCTCTAGGTATTTTAATTTTTAAAAACAATTAGTAAGTAAAACTGTCTTCCTCGATTCTGAATCTTCCACCTCAATCAGATCTTTGCCACATATGTAAGAATTCCATACCTAAAACATTTCCATAGGTACTACTAGAAGAAAGGTTTTTCTACTACTTCATATTTGTAATCCTCTTTTTTTTCCTTTTTATTCTCAGAGGGATCTGTCATACAACTTAAATCATTAATATGCAGAAGGATCAATTTACTTTTCCCATAATTTTCCATGTCAGTTGCTTGACTTCAAGAAGCAAAACTCGTACAGCAGCCGAGCAACAATGATTTTAAAATTCTGACCCTGTGTCTGTTGCACATAAACTCTACCATCAGGTTTCATTGTAGGAATTTCTCACTCTTCTGTTTTGTTTTCCCATCTCAATCCTTACCTTTGTTTTCACTTTTTCAATTTTCCTCCCTTTCCCTTATCCTTTTCTTGAGTTACATTTTAAGCCTCATACTGGATTTGTCTGCACAAATGCAATAAAACAGGTTAAAAATATGTATCTTTATCTACCAACACACTAATTTTATTTCTATCCACATTTCAAAAGAGCAAATTCACTTTCAGACAGAAAATGTCTATGATGCAATTTTGTTTTATACTGTGGGTAACATGCTTCAGCCTTTGACAGGACTGTTAAAAAGATAAACCTATCCTGTAGCATTAATCTTTACCCTTCACACACAGAATAGTCTGGATTTATAAGTGCCAAGACACTGACGAAAATTGAAGTATGAAAGGGAAGGAACAGTGAAAAGAAACCTTTAGGTTACAGAAAAATCAAAAGTCATTAAACATTTTTGAAGGTGGCTCCTCATGGCAAAGAAAACACTGGACCTATTAATGCTCATCTGCAACAAGAGTTCTCTTCCTGGGCAGCACTTTTCTATCCCAAACCCTCTGGAGCTGCATCAGAGTCCCCTTCCCCTTGTGCCTCTGTGCCCTGCTCCGCTCCAGCCGTGGGGCTGAGCTCCTTCACAGCAACGTGGGGATGAAAGAGGAATCAGCTGGTTTGTGCCTGTTCTTGAAGAGCAGCTACAAAGAACTTGGCCTGACACAGCTCTGTCTTCTCTCTCATCCCAGGAGATGTTGGCCTTTATATCCAAAGAGGCTCCAAAGCACACAGGTGGATTGCTGGGGTTGGGAGCAGGGTCCTGGGTTGGAAAGGAGCAGGAATTCAGTCTGTATCTTATTTTGATAACAGAAAAGTCCTCTCTCATGGATCCAGGATGGGTCACCTGGACCCTCGGAGGAACCCACCACAGCAACTGCCATGCTACTAATGCTGATGAGTACCATGGCACCAGATCTGTACTCTCTACAAAAACTTCTAAGCTTTGCTATTCCTAAGTTTTCAAAAAGCCTGCTACAATGCTAAGAGCACCTAAATAAAATAATACCATAAAGGTTTAGTCATCTTCAATATAAAAGTTGATTTTTTTCTCTCCTGTTATTCTTTTCCCCATCCTCTCAAAACAAACAAAAAAACCACACAAAACCAACCAAACAAAAAAAGCAAGCTATGTTTCATTTTTATTTGTACTTTCTGAAGAGTAATGCATTTCCAAGAAAAGGATTAAATCTCTCAAAGTGAGGTAATAAAGCTGAAGCTGTAATGAAACTCACTGGGTATACAGGGAGATATTTCATTTAGGCGTTGGAATAAAATTCAAGTTACAATCCTGATCAGAATAATTCATGACCAAAATACCTCATACTATTTTTAATTGTCCTTGTTTTTCAAGTAAAAGTTAGAGATGGTTTGACTAAATCATTGCCTGTCAAACTTAGGTTGTGAATGGCTCGGTGAATCCCAAGGGGCACTTTCAGTTTTTAAGGCAATTCATTTATTTATTTGGCTATACTAATAAAGCACATATCCAGAGATTTATATTCTTATTCTGCTACTAAAAATGTATAAACCATAAGGAGGTGACAGCAAGGAACAACAAGAAAGAGCTTCTAGAGAAGCTCAGAACAATATTGCAACTTTTTTCCCTACCAAGACTTGGAAAAAAGAAAAAAAAAGCTTTTCCTTAGCATTCTAGGGAAGAATATGATAGTTACATAATTGAGATCTATTCCTGCTTTTTGAAAAAATATTTGAAGTGCTTGATTAAACCAAGAATCAGAATCAGGGCACATTTAGTCTGATTTGTTAATAATGGTTGTAAACATACTGTATTTAGTGACCTGTCACAATATACTTGTTTGGAAACTGAAACAAAGAAAAGACACAGCAGGCTCATTTCAGAGAAACATTAAAATACAATAGGAGAGACAGAAACCAGAGTGCAGTGGGAAAGCTATTGTGGCTTACAATGTACTTTTCAAACCAGCATAGTTACATTCATTTCAGAAAACATTGTTCCCTCAAAGCAGAAAGATTTGCAGTAGAAAGGGAGGTAATTGTCTTGTTATCAAAAACCAAAGAGTGTTTTTCTTCTCTGCCTATGCTGAAAGAAACACCTATCAGAAGCTATGATGGAAGATCATATAGATTAGTTTTCTCTCCCCAACACCCAGGAAAATACAATGTGTGGTAATTCCAGCAGCCTTATGAATTCTTGAAGTAATTTAGCTGCATCTTTGCCTTCCTCAACTTTTATGACTCTGTGACTGACAAGTAAACATAAATTTCCCGGATGTGTTTCAAGCATGACTTTCTTGCTTTACTAGTAGAGAGGCAACACAGCAGAAAAAAACAAGATTAGACCAAGTTTGCTTTGTGGCTGATCCTTCCACAGGGGAGTTCACTCCCCAAACTTTCACTGCAAGCACCAGGCATGGCTCTTCCTTTTTCCATAACCAGTTCTTTACCCATTAGCCAATACCAATGCAAAGTACTCCACAGCATTCATCCATCAGTCCTTGTTTCTCTCAGTCTGTTCAAACCAACAGCCACAGTTCAAGTCCAAATTCACCACTCAGGTGAATAAGTTCAGTGAGTAATGAATTTGGATGTTCATTAGTGAAGTAATTCAAACCGTTACAAGACATCCAGCAACGAGGTCCAAACAAGTCATAAATGATTTCATAGACTTATAATCAGTTCCTCAGATGTCAGATCATGCATTTTCCTGTTGATTATTCTATCAGTTCTCTATCAAATGTTTCTGAATCAGCTAATTATCTATGCCAGGGATGCACATAAGCCCCAATCATCACTATTTTATTTTAGCTGCTATCTTCCCATCTGCATGTTCTCATTTCTATTGTTTCTTTTCTGGTCCTTTCATAAACCAAAAAGATCTTGCTCCTTAGTTTCCAGCTTATCCATCATACTTCCAGACGTCCCACCAGTTTTGTTGCAGAATTAGAAAAAAAAGACTTTGTGTTCTCCAAGCCTGCACGGCACTGATTTAGCTGACAGACCTAACCAATGTGGTCTTTCTCCAGCCCTAAATATTAAAAGTCTTACCTTTAATAAATTACCATTCTACTTCAGCACACAAGACCTCATGAAAAGCCAGAGAAAGATGGGAGATCTGCCTCTACAGCTCAAGTATCTTTGAACCAGAAACATTGTTCACTCTGCAAATACTTTACTGAAATATGATGTATATCTAATATAGAGATCTGAAAAAGAAATCCTGTGATTCCTGGCATTTGGTGTGACAGAGACCAATGCTCACTCACACAAATTATGACTCTGGTGTAGCTACTGCAAGGAAAAAGACTATGGCATGTGGACTATATTCATTTATCTGACTAAATCTGAAAAAAAAAATAAATCCATCAAAGAGACATTGTTGATGAATGAAAGCTTTCTATTTCTGCTCTTCCACAAGATATTTCATTTGCAGCTGGACTGTTGAAGATTTGTCATAAAATTTTAGAGCATCCTCTATGTAGTGGTGATGACAAGAGTACATTTGCTCTTCGTTACCCAATACATCTTAAATTGCTTCCTGTACCTCTGATGGACCATTGTTCACTGTCCTATTGTTGAGTAGAAGCTGCAGCTTGAAGATGACAATTCTCTTCATAACACAATTGAAAAAACAAAACAAGCCCACCCAAAACACACCATGCAGTATAAAGTGGGAGCAAGAATCCAAGCAGACTAATCATTTCAGATGCTAAACATCTCACCAAACATCTGCTTATCTCAGGCTGGGGATGAAAGCAGGGGGAGGTTTGCACAGGAGTGGCTCTACCACTGAGTGGAGAAAGCCATCACTGCAGTGTAAAACAAATGCCAACCTGCTGCTGCTGCTTGTCAGACTGAGACAAGCCCAGGGACTCTCATTTCTCGGTTTCTCTGAAGATAAGCCTGTCAGATGGACCAATGTTAGTGATGGAATAAAGACACAGGGACAAAACCTGGTGAACATAAGGATGTACTCAAAATTAATATCGTTAGAATAAGATTTCAGCAGAGGTAAAGAAAAGTTGTGCCCCAATTTAATACACTCTGTAAGAGAAAAATGCTCTTTTCAAGTAATGAAACACGAAAATATGAAAAGTGGGGGAAATCACTGCACAGCTATCTGCTTTCCAACATTTACTGACTCCAAGCTTTTAAGTGTCTTTCTCTGAGTAAGCAATGTAAAGAATTAAAATAATTATCATGGAATCAAATATAGGAAAGTGGTTGATTTTGACTGCAGGTTCACACACACAAAACCCAAAAGTATCGGTAGCTTACCACTTTCCAAAGTCATATGAATGACAAGGTAAAAAAAATGGTTTTAGTTTATTTAGTTATACTTTTTCTCTTTTAGGAATAAGTAGCTGAAATTTAGGAAAGGGGAAAACTAATAACCCTTAAAAATGGCAGTGTTCAAAAACCAGCAAAATAGAAACAAAAGTGCAATATGTTTTCCAAGATAAAGGCAGTGAGAATATTTAAGACTATAAAAGAAAATAGAAATTCATGATGAAGAGGCTCACTGAGCTACCTCCAGCTCTATTATCAGTAGTGAAGGATCAGGCAGATGCACTCCATGGCATCAGTCATTGCAAATGGATTCCAGTGAGTTTTATAAAAATAAAAAATACAGCTTGTCTGCAAAACCAGCCAGTACCTTGTCTGACCTCAATCTGAGTGTACTTGGCTATAAAGCCAATTTAAACTCACAAGGTTTAAGATGAGGCTAACTAACACAGCCATTCCTGACCCTGGAAATGGAGGAGTTATTTTGCTATTTTTGTCTAGAAGGTGGTCAAGTGCCAAAACAGAGCTTTTACAGCTGCCATACCCTCATCTCCCTGCCATTTGTACACAGGTTTCAAATATTCCTGTGGTGCTCAGGCAGTTCAGGTTGCAGTGCATACATATTGCAGCAGCTCAGAACATCTGCTCTGCTCCCAGAAATCATTTGACTTTTCACTTTAGTTACACAAAATCACACATGCAGTTACCCAAGCCTAAAATTTCTTTGGGTTTTGCCTCAACAGAACTTGCTTTCTGGTTAACACAGTAAATCTCCAATTTTCCATGACAGGCAACGCAATTCCAGGGAAAATATCACTTACTGGTTCTCCAAACACAAAGTGGGGCACCATCTCTGGGCAGTGAGAAGAGATGGGGAGAGACGAGGGCAGACTGCAGGCTGTGCTGTCTGCTGGTCCCCCCTAGTGGGGCTGGGGTTTTGGTAACTCTATTAGGTGTGCAGACTCTGCTTGTACTCCTGTTCTGTCCTACCACACAATGGGTATCCCCATGTCATCCATTCACATTTTCAAAAGATTCTGGAAACTGGGGAGGTCCTCCACAGCTGGAGAAAGGCTAAGAGACAGTGGACATAAATTGCAATAAGAATGTTTCAGGCTGAATGGAAAGAAAACCTCCTTTACTTGAGGATGATCAAGCCGTGGAACAGCTTGTCCAGGCTATTTGCATCTCCATCTTTGGAGGTTTAAAGACCCACCTGGATAAAACCATGAGCAACTTGATCTGTCCCCACAGCTGATCCCATTTGGAGAAGGAAGTTGGACTAGAGATGTCCTGCTCGTCCTTCTCAATTTGCATTATCCTATGATTTCATTTTTCTTCCTCAGTCCTTCTTACAGAAAGATTGTCATGGAAATGCTCTACAAGTGAAGTCATAGCAGTGTTAAAAGCACACAGCAGCTCTGCAAGTACTTTAGCTCAGATGGATTATCTCACAGCCACACAGAATAACTGAACAAAAGCTGTGTTGACATCTTTATTATCTCTACAGGCATCAAAACCTCAAGAGATAAAAAAAAACTTAGACAAAGTATTCTATATTTTAAATTCAGAACTTTAAAAGACTTAGCAGTGTATGGAGTAATTGGAAAACTGAAGTGGTCACCTGAAAATGACCGAAATGGGTTCACAAGATCCCACATTCCTTATATGACTTATTTTTATAGTTGCTGGTGCCTTCCAAATGCCAAGTACTCTCAATACCTCTCCTTTAATACTAGGAACTGTGTTTTTACTTATACTCTGGAGACTCTTTGAAATCCCTGCCCTAATTCTGAAGGCATGCCAGCAGTAAGTCAGTAGGATCGTATCTATTGTCCATCAGGCATCAAGTCACACTACAGCAGTCCATGCCTCCTTTAGGAAGCTTTCAGTAGACTTCCAGTTGAACCAGGAAAAGCTGGAAGTCACCAATTTAAAACATCTGAAATATTTATGAGATACAAGTTCACTGAGTAGGAATGTATCTCTAGAAAAAGCAAAATCCATGTTCCTGGATTAGGCAAGTTAGCGAAACACTCAGAACTGACAGAGCCAGACCTGCTCAGGTAGTGAATCTATCTGGTGGTGCCAGTTCCTGGCTCTTCCTGAGAGCTGTATTTCCAGTTACACACTCCTATAAGCAATCCTGGCTTTTACCCTCTGTTGAAACAATAGTGGTAAGTGCAATTTGTATTTCTCCAACTGAGAAATGTAGATTACATGAGCTATTCTTTCAGCAGAATGGAGAAAGGAAAGGGGAAAGAAAGAAAACCCACAAATAGTAAATTGTGTTTTGCTTTCTACGACTCCAGTCAAGGTTTCAATGTGTAGCAGAGCAGGTCACTTTTAGTTTCCTGGAAATATTTCCAAATGCTTTAAGGTGACTGTGTAACTCTTTCTCCACAGTTCATCAAGCTCGGAGTAAGTAGCTTTTAAAGTAACTTAGAATTAAGCTAAACCTTTCAAGTAGGTCTTAATTGTAGATTTGCAGTTCTATTTCTCTATCAAATTTACATAAATGGATTTCTATTGTGCTAACCCAGGCAAGGTGCTGGGCAGACAGGATTTGTGTTCTGCCCACCTGCAATGCCATAACAAACAATCAGGAAGACAGATGGAAAGGATAATTTGCCTGCATTATTATTTATCTCACCAAAAGGCAATACTGCAGTTTGCCATACTCTCTTACTACTGATTGTGTGCTGCAAGCAACACCTTCAGAATATTTCCCTCATCTTACCACAACTGGAACAATAAATAATGCCTAGTACCTCCCCCAATTTGCCTTTCTCCCCTTTCTTACCCATTATATCCTTTATCCACCAGTTCCTGCAGCAAAAATTTGTTTGGAAACACCCTAAAGCTGAAGGCATAAGCCGAGCCTGAAACAGGCAGAAAGAAAAAAGTGAGACCCAATTTGCTGTGCTGCTCTCCATAAAAACCCGGCTCTCAGGAAAGAACTGCAGCAGCCCCTGAGAAGTCCCGGGGTGCCAGGACCGGAGGGTAACGATGGAGAACGGAGCAACCCGGGCAGCTCCACGGGCGAGCTCCGTGTGCAGCTGAGCCACCAGCACCACCGAGCAGCCTGAGCAGCACCTGGGCAACACTTCTCTGTTTGTGCAGCTGGAGTCCCAGCGCCAAGAAATTAAAAAACCATCAGCTTTATTGGTCAGCCGATGACAGGGCAATTATCACCCATTTCCGACGGCATATGCCCAGGCACTGCTCTGCTTTAGGTGAGCGCATCTCCCCCAGCCCAGGATGCTGCTCTGCTCTCCCAGGGCGTGTGAGCACATCTCCCCCAGCTCAGGATGCTGCTCGGCTCTCCCAGGGCAAGGCAGGGGCTGCCACTTCTTGGAGACCCTCTTTGAGTCCCCACTTCTCCAAAGATAGGGGAGCAACGAGGAGAGAAGCAACAGCATCCTTCACCATCACATATAGAGCATCCTGACAGTTCCCTTCGGACTGGTAAAACCAGCAGCTCTAAAAAACTCATTGTGTTAAGTAGAAAAATAAGTTTCAAAGACAAGGAAGGGGCATTTGGGGTGAAAATGTAGAGGATTCTTGTTTGCACTCTCCAAGAGGTTCCCCTAATGCTCTAATTAAGTGCGTATATTTGGAAGTGCTTAGTGGCTAAATTAAAGTCTAGATATTAGTTCTCTAGGAGGAGCTGTGTTTTTATATCAGAGTTCTGCATTTATAATTGAGTAGATCACTTCAAAACAAGATGTATTTAAATCAGAATATACTTCTAAATTTACCTAACCTCCACACATAAAAATTCCCAGCAGGTGTCTTGTTAAACAATAAGGAACATAGGAGGTAAATTGCTGTTCTGAAGCCTTCGGTGAAAACTGCCTCTAATTGTGTGCTTACACTTTTATTTTTTTTTAAATCAATTGTAATAGTAAATATCTTTCTGGTACAAAAAGAGACTTTTGCACTTTAAGCCAGCAAGCTCAGCAGTGTGATTTCAAGATAACACCTGCCTTAATATTTAGGACCTAAATCTTAGAGTATTAATATTTGATTCTGTGAACACCAAAGTACCTTTGAAAGCATAAACCCAGTCCCAAAGTCTTTACATGCATTTTTTTTCCCTTTTCATGCACCAAATTCAAATGTGTAAGACCCAGGCATTATTCAGAAAGAAATCTTCCCCTTCACTCTCCTGAAAGAAAAAAAAACAAAACCAAAAAAAACAAGATACAACATAGTGGACATAATCTGAACCTTATTGGGACATGAAAAAAACGAGCTCCTTATGCAAAACTGATGGAAAAGACAATACCCTGAAGTTAATTAAAAGCTTTTCTATTTAGCTCCACTTTTCTTCCTCCTTTTATTTAGGCACTTAATGAATCTGCTAAGGTTTTTCAAATGCAGATGCTAACCGTATTTACAAGCAGACTCTGACAAATACATGAGACTGAATCCTCAGCTAACCCAGACCATAATTTGATCAGCAGCCTGAAGCAAGAGAGGCACACACACTTGTTTGTAAACAGCGTGGAGATTTTTCTCCTTGGAAAGCACGTTTTGCTGCTTTACTCCTTCCTACCAGATCATAACTGTGAATTTTGCTACATTACAATCCATCTTCTACTAAAGGCCAAACAGCAGAAAAGTTTGGTCATAAAGCTTTAACTTGATATTACCTTGTTGTGAATGAGAATAGTAGTCTATGAAAAAAATAGGCCAAATTATCAACTCCAGAAGTGAAAAGATACTAAGTGAGATTACAGGAACCTTATAAAAATTATTTTTTGTCTTTTAAAAAAAGCTACTTTTAGAAGCTACTGTTACTGCCTTTTACTTACCTAACTAACAACAACCTACAAAATGGCACCACCCTTCCCAAAAGACCTGCAAAAAAACTTTAGTTGGCCACAAAGCCTTTTATAGCACTAAAGAAACTTAGTGTGAAATTTGATCTGAGACCTGTGGCCTCTTGGGAAATGTAGTTTCCTAACTGGTACCCACCTGGTTGCAGGCATTGTTTCATTGTTTCATCACTGAGGACATGGAGGGAGACGTTTTTACCAGGAGTTTATTTTTATTTACTTTCTAATCCTGCATGGCAGGTCTCCAAGTAGTCATGACTTCACTGAGCCTTTTTCTAAGGGGAAAAAAATTTGAATTCCTAGGGAGAGGATTATGAGTGATCTGCTACTTGAAAAAGGAACGAGTGAGCATTTTTCTGGTTTAATTTAATAGGGATTGTATGTGGAGCTCTCGGGAGGAAGTGCTGCTGCTGCTATGTAGGCAGGAAAGACAGATGTTCTTTTTCAGCAAATGTGAGTTTAGAGATGGGATCTTTTGTTAGGGGTCTTCTTTGAGTTGGACTGTAGAAAGGCTTTGAGCCTGTAGAAAGAGAAAACCAAGCTATGACCAGATTTTAGGCCCAAAGAGAGGGAGAAGTAAAAAAGCTATCAAGGAATGAGAGGAGTTAACAAGGTTTCTTTGGATTGTTTTTGTTTGGTTGGGGTTTAGTTTGTTTGTTTGGTTGGTTGGTTTCTGTATTGTTTGTTTGTTTATTTGTTTGGGAGTTTTCTTTGTTTGCTTGTTTTGTTCTAGTTTGTTTCTTTTTAACTATTTATTTATTTACTTTTCCAAGCTATTTAGAAACATTCTCTGTCCCTCTTCTGAACAGCACCTAAGTGTTGAACCTATTAATGCTTCCTCTGGAGCAACACAAACCTCTTACAGAAAAGGTAAGTCATTAGGCTGTGGTTGGTTTTCCTCCATTAGACTACTGACCCAGTTCTGACCTTCACCTTTCCTTTGCAATAGCTTTGTTGCTGGAGCTTGAGGGGTCCCCAGACTTCTGCCTCATCTGAAAATGCTTTGAGTGTTTCTGGTCCTAATAATGTCACATTAATTTTTCAGGTAACCTGGGTTGTGTGCAGAAGCAAAAGATTATCACCTTTGGAAATGCTGTGCAGAGGCGTTTACTGAAATGTGACTGCAGTGACTCTGCTGAAGAACAATTAAGTGCGAGAAATCTTTCTTCATCAACTTCTCCTCTCTTAAAAAAGTCCTAAAGAGGTTTGAATTCTGCTTTAGCTGACAGGCAGGTGAACTGGTACCTGTTTATCTGAATTTCAGTGTGGTGATGGGCTAAATGAAGCCTTGAGTAGGTGTAATGTGAGAAAAACTCTCAGCTACTTTGGTTCTTCAAGAGGGCATTTTGGCCCAGGACTACATCATTGAAGGTAAAAACTCCTGTGCTCAAGATGTGTGTGTACTTGGGGCAGAGGGGTACAGGGGGATCCTGTGCTGCCCAATTTTGGAGCAGGAACATCATAGAGCTCTGATCCTCCCAATTATTTTTCCGTGGTCTTTCCCTGCTCTTAAATTGTTGCTGAATAGAGAGAAGGGGTACAGGCATGGGGCATGCTTAAATCCAATAGCTGTCCAAGTTCCACCCGTCCTGCCCTGCAGCACCTTTTGGGAGGTGGGATGAACAGCACCACCCAGGAGTCTCGTTTATTAGAAGGTATTAATGAGCACATTTAATCTAAAGTGAAGACCCTGTTGTGCATAGGTCAGCTTCATTTGAAATCTAACGATACCCAGGGAACTGGTTTACTGCAAGATGTTAATTAGTTTTATTGAAAGCAACTACAGCTTAAAAACACAGTAAAAATACTTATTTCTATGAGGGTTTTGTTGAGAAGATAAAGTCACACCTGGTAACTGGGAGGGAGAGAAAAAAGATAACCCTTTGATTGAAAAAGACAGAAAAATATTACCATGGGCTTTAAAAACTTATTATAATAGCCAGTGATATCATCTTGATTTCGCAGTGAAACTCAATTTTATGTGTCAGCAAAGCAATCCTAAACTGCTGAGCAGATGTCAGCTGCATATCTGCCATGTCCGTGATCAGGAAAGATGCTTTTCATGAGCTGTAGCAGAGCCATTGCAAGCAATGTTATTTTTTCACATACTTTGCAAAGAATGTGGAGGGTTGCAAGGCTTTAAAAAAGTAATTCCTAGTCTCTGCTAGTCATGGATTTTGTTCATTTATGCAGTTTTTATAGAGAGTGCTTTCTGCAGCTATTGGGGAGAAGGTAGAAGCCTGGAGGAAGCATTGGATAAGGGGCTTTTGGAGAACAGTTTAGGTAGTGCTGGTATTTCAGTTTATTATTTTCAAACTAAATTCCATTGCAAATCCTCACAGTCTTTGTAGAGCCTGGGCAAATTCATAAAACTCTTCCCTAAAATACTTGCTCAGCTTTTTTAAAATTAATTTAGTTCTGCACCTGAGCATCCCATTTCAGCTTCCTCTTGGCTGGCGCTCCTGTGACTTGAGTCTTTACTGCTACAGTTCTTGAAAGCACAGTTTAAATTCTAATCCGTGAGTAATGACACCAGAATGGAGTTTCCCCCTCCTCTCACTATTACTGGTGGTATATTTTATTGCTGGAAGGACTTTGAAACAGCATGAGATGTGAGTGGTACATTATGAAAGAGATAAAACCACTGCTTTTAAGAACCTGAGGGGAAGGGGGTGGTGTGTAACTGAGCATTAAAATTGGGAGTATTGGATGTTAAACAGGCAACCTGCCACATGACTGGTTCTGAATAGACTGCACACAATCATGATATCAAGCTAGATTTCCAGGTTTGCAATATTTGACCAGATGTAATTTTTCTCTGTTTTCCCTGAAATAAGAGTCTGGCTCAGTAACCTCACAGATCTCTTCCAGGGGATTGTGTCTGTTTTTGATTTTTCAATTCTGCGATTGATTTTCAATTCCATTTCTCCCATTAGGGTCAGACATTTTGCAGATTTCAAAATCTGTTACTCCTCAAGGTGCAAAGATGGAACTATTGATTGGCATGAGCTAAGTTGGGTTATACCTTAGTTCAGCTCTTGACTCTGCCTTGAAATTTGAAGGCTGCTTCCAGTGTTGCGCCTTGGGTTTTCAAAAGCACTTTTGTCTCATCAAGATCAGTGACTTCACTCCCAGCATTGCAAAAGGTTTTTCAGCAGATGAAATTAATCTGATTTTAAGGTTATGATGAGTGATTCTTTTCTTTTCCATATTCAGGTCTTCACCCTGGAGAATGCAGGCTAAAATGAGAAATGTTGATCTTTATATCCAGTGCAATAAATGAAGAGCAGTAGCTAGAGCAGCACCAATTTTGACAGGGCAGCATGCACAATGAGAAGAGGAAAGAAGTCTCTGGTAACTCATTATCTATAAATAATGCAAACGAAAATTTGAATGGGAAGAGATGAAGCTACAGGATTTATTCCTCCTTTTCCCAATGGGATGGATTAATAGTGACTGCCGTGAAGGGAGCTGTAAGTGATTGGGCATGTCAAGTGCAGGTCAAGGTGGATAGTCCAGCAATGCAGTCACGTGTGCTATTATTTTCTGGTCATGAACAGTAAAAGAGGTAGAATTAGAACTACTGAAACTTATCTCTATGTCTGAATTATCAATGTACATTTCTAGAAGCCAGGTGACCTTCACAGAGATCATGAGCAGTAACTTCCTCAGGCTTTGCTCTCTTTGGTTGGAAGATGAAAGTTTTCCATACAAACTGTTCAGCACTTTGACCACAGCAGAGTGTACTTTGAGCAGGGCTTGGAAAAGTGGGAGGAGACACTTCCCATTCATCACCCTGAATTTGTTTACAGAGATGAACAAGAGTTGTAATTTCAAGATCAATTCCTGAAATCCAGCTTTTTAGTATTGCTCCCCCAGGCCCAGCAGCAGAGGAAATCAAAGAGCACCAATTCTCCAGCCTTGACTTGCAGCTTCCACTGTCTAAAAGTATCATGCAACATCTGGGAAACATTCTGCTCATTGCTTAATCTCTTTCCTGTTATGTCCTGCTGGCTCGAGGATTCAAAGGGGCTAGCATTCTCCAAATTTAATGGATTTTGAGGTGAGCAGGCATGCTGTGTTTGGCTTCTTCGTTCTGATGGATATTACCATTCCTGGGAGTCCTGCAGCTTTTTCTGCTGTTCCATAACAGAAAGGAGGACCAGGAGGGAAGTCAAGAAAGTGGCACAATCCCACCTTTTTGCCCCAAGGCAGCAACAGGTTCTCCTGATCACTTGCTGCTGGATGTTGGTGTAGTCAGTCCTTGTTAATCTCTACAAAGGTGATTGCTACAAATTCCCAAGCCAGCCTATGCCAGCAGTTTCCCTTGCTGTCATTAAATAATTAGTACTGTACTTTATTTTGAATGAGTCAGGCTTTCTCTTTCATCCAGTGGTTGTTTTGTGCCTTTATGAAATACTGAATAGTCATTTACCACTTGGTATCTTCTCCCTCTGAATATATTTGTGTTGTAGTCAAGTCACTTCTGGGTAGCCTAATTAGATTTTGATAAGCTAAATGAATTTTTCTGCTGACTCTGATCTCACAGATTGGATTTGAAGTATAATGGTATCACTCTAATATGCCCACGAGGAAGAAAAAACAACTTTTTTCCAAAGACAGAGTCAAATATAGGTTTGCACATCCAGTCTTTGTCATCTATATCATCAGGTATTCCAGGGAGAATACGTTTGTCTACACTTTTTATAGCTGCCCTTAAAAAAAATCCAAACAAAAACCAGCCTGAAATCAAAAAGAAAACTCTGCTTCTTGTGTTTTAACCTGACACTGGTGAAAAAAATTGTTTTTATTTGACCCTGATGACGTTTCACCCTACTCAGCTGATGTGTTATTTCATGGCAGATGAACTGTCTTCATTCTTAAATATTCCTGTAAAGGAGCATGTGACTTAATACACTTTCAGTCAGATTTGTGTGTATATATAGCAAAGGCCCCTGTCTTCTCCATGAGAAAGCTGATCTGTCCATCGCATCGTATCTGAATTGCTACCAAATTGGAGAGTCTCTCAAGGTTTTCCATTTGAAATGCCTGAAATCTGATTTAGCAAATTTGTTGCATCGCAGGTCTGGCTGCAAAGGTAATCTCTTGTGAAGCATGTATAACCTCCCATGGAATTTGCCTGCAACTGAACAAATGCCTTGTGCTTTTTTTAGAAGGAAAATATGTGTTTTAGAAAATTTCCTTCATTTTTCTTAACTGCTCACTTTTGTTTGAGTTTGAGGAAAGGAAGGGGACAGTTAGAGTAGTCCTAATAACATTGCATTTTTATTTTGCAATTTGAATATCAATCAGATGACTTTATTATAAGAAACAGAAGCCATTTGTGATGTTTGCAACACAGAGAACCACCCTGGCTGATTTACAAATAAATGATGTTCTAAAAGAGGAAAGAAATTGCTTCCATGGGGAGCTGCATTTTGATTGTTTTTAATAATTGCAGTTAGTGATTGCTGGGGTGGATCAGCATTCACAGTGCAACAGCCCTGAGAAAGGAAGCTGCAATTACAACTCCAATCTATAAGCCACTTCAAATAATTGAAATATTTCCCTTGACTTGAGTGGACTTCAAGATGCAAAAAAGCTCTGTCCTCTCCACACAGGAGCCATCACTGCTGAGCTCTGCAGAGGAGGCAGAACGGGGGTTTTCTTGCACTGCCTTGGCAGGTCAGGGATTGGTGTCCAGACACTGTCACAAAAGGCTCTGCAGTCCTGAAGACCTGGGGGCTGCTGCAGCCAGTGTGCTCCTTCCTTCTAAACCCACAAATTCTTCACCTGGCCATTTGTGCAGTGGCATTTCATTCTAGTGGTACTGACAACATAATCTGCTGGGAGACGAGTTAGAAGAAACAGCTTTAGAGCTCATTGAAATTTCCATGCAAGATAAAAGAATGAAGATGCATATTTGTCAGTTGATGAATGCTTTGGGGGAATTACACATACTGGGTAAAAGGAAGTATTCCATGGTGAATTACCAAGTAGATTTCTAAATATGCCCTATGGCTGGAAGGGTAAGTTCTGCAGAAAACTGCCCCATTCCTGTTTTCTCCTTAGTCTCTCTAATACATGGACTTGTTGTAGGTCCAAACATCATGTACCATTCATTAGACTTATGCAGTTAAAGGGAAAATCTGTTTCATATCCTTGATGAGATGTGTGTAACTTCAGTTGAAGGCTGGGAAAGTGTAGGTAATCAATAGGGTTCTGTTTTTGATAAAATTAACAGTGTGGAGTATAAGTGACAGCCTTCTGTACACAATTTACTTGTTGGAAACACAACCCCCTTTGAAACTGAGCCCAGGACACAATTTGTCTGTAAATGAATGAGCATTCTCTTACAGTGTAATGCACTGGAAAAGACTGCCATAAAACTTGCTCACCCTAAATTCTTTTTTTTTAGTGTGGTGCCTGTAAGTGAGAAGCACTTTAAATCCTCTTCCAGTAAACTTTGTGTGGAGTACAGTACCATGAGAATATCCTCCTCCTGCTCTCCTCCCAGTCACTTGAAGGAACTGGCAGTTTGTGCTTTTCATAGGAATGAAAAGAGGAAAAAAAAAAAAAAAGAAAATGAGGAAATGTACCTGTATGATCAGGAGAAAATGTCCTTAACTACAATACTGTTTCAGCATCTTTCCATTATTTCATTAGAGAATTTAATATTCCATATCAAGTAAGTGCTGGGAGTCAAACAGAGAGTCATGTTTTGGGTAACATAATCCAAAGAACAGGACTATCCTTTGTCTGCACCTTTTATTTTTTCAAGGACTCTACCAGGGATTGGAGGTATCCGTAAGGTTTGTTTTTATTGCTTTGCCCACTTTTAGGATTTAATAACTGAATTCTGATTTTCTCCATTCTCTCTGTTTCTGCATACTGAACTTATCAGTATTTACAATCTATTTATATACGCTTGAGTTACCCATGAAATTAAAAATTCAGTGAAGAAATTACTCAGGCATTCGAGTAATTAAAAAAAAAAAAAAAATGGAGGGTGGAGGGGAGGAGGGGGAGGAAAATTCCAGCATAGAAAATTCATAATCTTGATAATCTTTAGCATGCAGGAGACAAATACTACATAGCACTCTTAAAAAATCCATTAATAGTGCTGGAGGCTTTGCTTCCCCCCAGCCTGTAAGACTGTTTATTCAGTCTCAGACGTTGTAAACAACTTTCTATTGTACTTCCCTGATACAATGTCAGAAATAAAATGTGTGGCTAGTAAGTGATACCCAGCCTGGAATCGTGGTGTTGTTCCCCACACACCTAAGAGCAAAGACATATTTTAATTGATGATCCTGGTTAGAGAATTCCAGCATAAAAAGCTGTTGTCCAAGTGGAGATGATGCCCTTGTGATCCAGTGAATCACAATGCAGAAAATGTCTCCTTTTAGTGTTATGATTAAAGCTCAAAATATTCCAGAGACTTGCAAATGAAGAACACCAAAAACAAATGCTACCCATTTTTAGCCGAATCGTTGAATTCCCCTGGGCTTGCAGAAGCAGAATACAAATTTCTGAAATACTCAGCTCCTCTTCCATTAGCTTTTCTGCCTTTTCCATTTTCTCCGAATAGAAGAGGTGGGGGCATATGACAAGTTTTGAATATATGTTTAGAATATGTCTCTTGGAGCATTTTAGCTGAAGCCTGAACAGAAATGCATTTTCTCTGAAAGACTGGAATTATGACTTAAGTGAAAGCATTTGGATCAATATGAGATGAACGCTTGGTTTGTGCCTTCTTTTGCTGTGCTTTGTTTTTCTAATAGTAATAAATCAAAGCTCACAAAATGACTGACTGGTACAGGAGCAAAGCTGAGTTTAGGATTCAGGGGACTGCTTTCTGTTCCCTGCTGTGATTTTAGGCTTTTGGAAAACCCAACCCTTACGTTCTGCAGGTTTGGGTTTGTCATTTGCTGGGCGTCATAGCAATTTCCAGGGTGTGGTGATGGTGTGTACGGTGTGGATTCTTGCATGTTCTGCTGTATGGAAGCTGGAAGGGAGGTTACAGATAACCTCTCATTTCAGTGCTGTGTTCTTTCTCCTGAGGACATCCTTCATTAACTGTCTTGCACTCTGCAGTGGCTTAGTGTCCCTTTATTTTATTTCCTCTCTGTGCCAGAGGCAGACATGCTCATGGAAAACACGGTTGTTTTCCACACGAGGCTTTAGCTGCCATGCTAATGCAGGCACTCCAAAAGCCTCATCTGCACTGAGAAGGCAGGACTGCTTCCCAGGGAGACTTCAAACAGCATCAAAAACTGTTTGTTTCTCACCACAAGACCCCTTCTAACTTTGGAAAGCTTCACTAAAGCATTTTCTGTGTTTGCTTTTCCAGATTCCCTGCTTGAGGGGAAAAGGAAGAAGCCAAAGCATTGCTGTAGCAAACTGTTGGAAGTGAACTTTCCAATTTCCCTGCAAATGTGTTAATTTGCTACCTCAAAGGAAGCCCCAACAAGAAATCTTTTTCTTTCCTCTTTCTTCATTCCCCAGTAAAGGGAAGGGAAAAGAAAAAGTAAGTATAAAACTCTAATTTTCTTTCTCAGATTTACTGGGCCTGCCGAAATGGCTAGAAGTGTCTTTAAATTCCTGAGCCTTTTGATATTCAAAAGTCCTCATCCTAAATCTCAAAACCAAGGGAGAACTCCAGCGTTTTTGATGTGAACAGATACAAATAAACTTATTCAAGAGATAATCATAATAAAAACTGTGTGTAGGCAGGATTCTAAATTACAGCCTTCAAGCAGACCCCTCCACAGCTCTGAGGGCTCAGTGGAAACCTCTGGAGGAAAAGCTCAAAAGAGCCTGTGCCTGAGATACTGTGTCTTCCTCTCCTTCTTGCTGCTGCTAGAAATGAGATGCTGGATTAGAGTCTAGCACTGTGCTGGGTTGGTAATTCCTTTAGACTTCTGAATCAGAAGTTAAAATGAAATAATCAAGGGTAATACACTGAGAAAATAGGGGCTAAAGGTTCTATTGTTTGGTGTGATATCACGTAATGCCAGAAAGTAACTAATCCCTGTGAACAAACCTCTGTCATTCATCTGCATTCCATGGACTGTTCAGCAATTATTTTTATTTGGATAGAAAAAACAAAAGTGGGAAATCTGGGGCCAGATCTTAGAAAATGAAAACATTTTCTTTTTCAAAGCCTCTCTGTTTCCAGCTGCTGCAATTTTTGTTGATTCTGCTGCCAGCTCCTCATGCTCCTCTTACTGTGAAAGGTGGGAGCCTGCTCTGTGTTCCCTCTTATCTCTTCTGTTATGGGAGAGGATGGGGTGGGCTGGAATGTCCTGTGAGATGGGAGAAAATCAGGAACCCATTCACCTGCATTTTGGTTGTTTCTTGTGGCTTGGTGAGAAGGTAGAAGCTCTTTATGATCCTGCTCTGCTTGTTTCAGAATTTTGAGCACTTTTAAATTGCACTGTGTATACATTTCAGAGATTTACTTTTTACATGAAGCAATGATTAGGGAGGACAAGTTAAATAAAAGATGTATCTGAAAAATATTGTTGTTCTGGAGGCACAAGAGAGGCATTTCATTTTCAAACCTGGGATGATACAGGGTGACAGGATAATAGGATTCCCTCTTTGCATGATTTCATTTCCCAAACCTCTCAGAAGATCTGAAAATACTTGCAGCTGGAGAACTGGCCAGTTTGGTCCTGCTTTGGTCCTTTTGATACCAGCCTTGGAGGGGCTGAGCAGGTTGGCAGAATGCACCACCATCTATCTCCTCTCCACTGGATTGCAGCTTTGCTCAGTTAATTATTTTCAGTACTGCTGCCCCAGAAAATGCTTTAACTATGATGCTTGTTTCCAGCTGCTACAGGATAACAAACCAATAAATAAAAGTCAAAACTAGTGAATCTGAAGGAGCTGTTTTATGAGGAAAAAACACCTCTCTTAACTCTGTGTTCACGGTTGATGGGGTAACATTTTACAATGTTTTCTCAGTTTCGTGGTTATATGTGTCTGGTGACTGAGGAAAGGCTTGATTTGTGTTTTCCCAAAGGTCCCTTGCAGTGGCTGTAGTACCTCATCATCCCTTGGTTGTGGCAGATTTTAGAGAACAGCTTCTATAAGAAATGCTCTGAGTTTTCAGAAATGGCTCATGGGGTAAAGACTTGCCAAAAATGTGCTGGAAAGTGGTACTTGCTACACACAACTAAAGGCAGTGGATTAGGAGCTCAGAGCTCTAGTCCTCTTCAGCAAGTATCTCCTTGTGTGTGAAATCAGGTTGAATTCAGTTTACCCTGACACATGTGGATGGGACAGTCTATAAGGGTGGCCATAACCAGTAAAGTGGCTACTATGGGAAGAGTGGCTCCTCATATTTGTGATGGTTTGACAGTGTTAGGTAAATACCATTTAGATATCTCAACCTAGAAATAGGCATGTTTGTCACTGCATTTTGGGAAGTCTGTAGACTTTATTTTGCAAAGGAATTGAAAAGAGTGTATTGGTAGGAGGTAAGAACCTTGCTAAACACTTATGCTCAGACAACTGTAAAAGAGGAGAGATGGAAAAAGCAATGTTCTGACTATAAAGCTCTAAGCTTGTGCTTGTTTTCTTTCTGTTGCCTGAATATGGGATTTATGATTTACAACAGGGCTGACGCTGACTCTTGTTTTTCTTTAAAATGCAGATTTTCACGTTGATTTTCTGTTCATTGCAGTTATTAGTATATTTGACAACATCTGGTGAACAAAAGAGGAATGTTTTTACACCAAAACCTTGTTGCTTTAGATAGTGTCCAGCACAGATGACCCCAGTCAGGAGCAGAGAATCCTAGAAGGGAGCTGCTTTAGCACTGTGTGTCATAAAGGAGAAATCAGAAGGAGTAAAGGACTTTGTTCTTGTACAAATTTATTAGCCCTTGGGACACAGAATACAAAGTACTTAACTTTTTCTTGATGTCGAGGGAAATAGCCCAGAACTAGAAAGTGAAATGGTTTTCTTGTTTGTTTAGTACTTGGTACTGGTTTGGAATCTGGCCCCAAAGCAGGTTAACTGCTCACCTGTGTGGTGGAGGTGTTTGAACTGCTGGACTCTGAGGCTGAACCACAGATCTGTTTAGGCCCCCAAAGTAGAAGGGTTCCCCTTCTCACTGAACTGAAAAGGATTTGAATCCTTGACTACATTCCTACATCATCCTGGCCTGTGGTACAGGATTTCTAAAACTGTTTTAGGCGATCAGCAGCTGCACAGCAGGAAGGAGACACTGATCTCATGAGAAGTTAGGAGGTTAGTGGAGAAGGTAGGAATAAATGCAGAACATAAGTATAAGGCTACATGGTTCCTTTACTTCAGCTAATTGATTTCTTGAGATACCTTTCAGTTTGTAAAAGGATTTATGCAAGAGGACACAGTACAAAAGGTGATTTATCATATGGCCTCAAAACAGATGGAGACATGGAGAGACTGAAGAGTGGAATGGAAAGAAGGGGGTGGCACATTACACCAACTTCAGGCCAGACTCTGTCTCCCCAGGAGAGAGGATGTAAGCATGTAGTTCTGTAATCTGTGTGATTTAGTTGTGCATCTCCATGAATAATCCACTAAAAATAGGACTCTACTATAGCCTTCAGTCTGAGAATTCAGCTCTTAATTCCTATGTAGAACTCCTTGCTTTTCATTCTGGGGACTGATTGTTCAATCGTATTTGCCAAATGAAATACCAAATGTTCACATTACCAACATCTGAGAGAAGACAGACTCATAGAAGTTGGAGGAATTGTTTAATTCTCCATTTTCCTCCAAGAAAGTTTTCTTTTTTTTTTTTTTTAAATAATGTGAATGAAAATATTTTTATTACTAACTTCACCTTGGATATCAAGGCAGATGTAAGCCTCTGCTTTAGTTGAGACTGTGTGTCAAAAGATTCTTCTGTGCTGCTTTTGTAACTCTATCAAAGAAAGTTTTGCTGGCACACTAAATGCTGTGTGTTTGTGAAGTCTGAGAGGTGTGGGTTTCATTCTCTCCCTGGGAGATTGTTTTCCATGATGAAAACTGGCAAAAGATGTTGTGTGCAGTACACCAGTTTTGCCTTTTCACTTAAAATGTGCCCTCTCCACTACCTCTCACCCCTTCTGCAGTTGGAGCTTATAGGGGGAAAAGGTGGTTTTTTTTCACTGTGGAAGTTCAAGGCCACCAAACTCCTCTTGATCAGAGCAGCACTTTCAGTTTTTGTCCCAGATGTGTGATAAATCCCTGTGGACTTAACCCTGACTCCAAATTGCCATGCAGAGAGCAAGAGCCCTTTCTCAGAGTACTCTAAATCTATCCCCCTGATCATTTGAGAGTCTGATATTTCACTGTCATCTCTACTTGAGATGATTAAGTTTCTCAATCTTTAGTCTGAAGGAACTGATATGAACTACTCTGACAGGACAAAGTCTTCCCTCTTCATCTCTCCTGCATTTCAAAAGACCCCTGAAATGAGCTGATAAATGGGATTTCAGATGATGGAAGAGGCCAGTCAGCAAAGCCTGTGATGCCAGACTCCTTCATTTTCAAAGGTTGCAAAGATGCTGACTCCTGGCGAAGTTTTACAGACCTTGGGTGACTAAGCAAGCTTCATTAACTCAGATTTGACTAATTGCTCGTTTAGGGAAAACAAATAGAAACAGGAAAACTCAGAGCTAGCAAGCCAAATGGTGGGAATAGGATGTAGAGAAAACTGCTTGCAAGCCAGCCTCAGGGCATATATGCAATCCTGGCTTTATTTGCTGCTGTTCGCATCTTTCCTGCTACTGCATTTTTGTCACTGAAAGCTGGTGTATCAGCCATAATTTTCACAGCTATTCCTTTGTTATGCACTGATTGCACTCTTTTGACCTTTTTCCATACTCTTACTTAGACCATTTCAGTAAAAAGGAGGCAACAAAAAAATCTCATACTCTCTCTGAGCAACACCTCATTGGAATTTGTAAAAATCTGGAGGATGAAAATCAGATAGTCAGTATAATCTAGCTGTGACCTGATTTTCTATTCACCACTGGTCCTTAAACACTAACGTAGCTCATCCATTTATTCTTTACTGACCTCTCCTTTTTACCATCCCTAATTGCTCCTAGTCTGTACTATTAGTCTAGCAGTTTCCAGAAGACCTGAATCTGATTTAGTCATTGATTTAACCAAAAGTATTGCTCATCTTTAAGTTTCCTTCCTGTTGTGATTTTTGTCTTAGAAATTTAGTATACAGGTTTAGTAGAGCTGGAGATTTGTTACCTTTATCTGTTCACAGTTTTTCTATAGTTCTTTGCTGAGGCCCTTGTTCCACCCACAGCCTCAAGTACTCCAGTAATACACCTCAGAAAAAAGGGAGAACATGTTCATCTGGTAATTTATTCTTGATGAATAATTTGCCATTGTCTCACACACCAACTTGACTGTCAGGAGTGCTCAGATGGTTTTGTAATGAGCTTTGAAAGGTGCTTTATTTAAAGACAGGCAATTCTTCATGGGCAAGCCTCACTTCACAGTGGGAAAATAAACACTGCACTTAACATCTTTCGTATCTTAACATTCATTTTATCCTGGGCAGTAGAAGACTTCCTGTTTTGTTCTTTGTCCTTGGAATTGCCTGATTTCACTGCTCTTTATAAGTGGGGGAACAATTTCAGCTGAAAAATTGCTGATTGTTGGCTTTATAGTATCCCACTAACTTTAGACAAGTGCAGTGGGTTTGAGCTCACCTGAACAGGCTGAAAGAAAGACCTTTTTTGTCCAAATGTGTCCAGTCCAGTTAGTGGTACATGTTCCTTAGTGGCTTGGTGGAGATAGTTCTGAGTTTGTCAGCTGCCCAAGACAGCAGGACCCTGATCCCTGCTGTTCCTGAAAGGGATGACTTCAGTGTCCGTAGATGTTGTGCTTCCAAAACTGTAAGTTAAGAAGACTTTCTGAGATGAACTTTGGTAGTTTGATTTCAGTTGGAACTAAGCCTCTGTATCCATATTTAGCATCAGGAAATCAGTCTTTAAGCATTAAATAACAACAGCCAAATTCTTAATTTTTGTTTGAAGCTGAGAAACAAGGTTGTTGCTCTGCCAGTTCAGCACACAATTTCTTCCCACAGACTTCCATGAATCAACAGGCACAAATCACTTTATGTATTTTTATGTATTTTGGTAAGTCCCTTGTTTTTGGAGGCAGCTCTCACATTGTGAACTGCTAGTATTTTCATTAAATTTTTTATTATTATTACTATTCTTTTTACCCAGTGCTCACCCTGAACCATTTTCATAGCTCTGGATGGATGGTCTTTTTCTGCCTTTGTTCTGTTAACAGCAAGAGGAAGCTGTTGCTTAGCCTTGGTTTGGAGTCCTGGGTGCTGCTTGCACCTGTCTGCACACTTCTGGGTTTTGCTCCTCATAATGAAGTCCAGCTGCTGCCACGCCAGTCGAGGAGGGACAACACTTCCCTTTGACACCAACATGTTGAACTATTTGTTCAAAACTGCAACTCCTTTAATCATGTATGCTGCATCTTAATAGAGAGCCTTGTTGAAATTAATGATTTCTGTTGGCATGCCCTGGCACTCAAGATGTTCCAGAGTGAATCATGATGAAGCCTCTCCTAGTCTTAAGATAATTTATTAAAAGCTACATTCGTTTGGAGGTGAAACATTAGCAACAACCTTTAATTTCAATCTTGTGATGAATTTGTCAGTTTTATACACTCTCTAGCAGTGGGGGGAAGGATAGAGGGAATAACTTGTGATTGTCATGGGAAGCACATAAGTGGGAATAGAGAGAAATGGCACCTATGGACTGGGATGAGGATCTATGCTCTTGCTTGTGCCCATGTCAATTGCCTGGAAAAGCTGGGCCACTCAGAATTACCTACAATTCATCCCAAATTCATGCTAGAAACCTATAAACTGATTCATGCTGGAAAATTCCAGCAGATCCAGATTTCTGAGCCAAACACAGTATCAAGTGAAAATGAAATTGGGTGGATGCAGGGCAATTTATAATAGACAGGACAATTTATTAAATAACAGTCGAAACAGCATGCAATTTGATAAAGCAGTAGTGGATCTAAGATGTATATTTGTATTGTATCCTGTTACTCACATACAGCTGCAAAATGGCCCCCAGGAGGAAAGAAACGAAAAAATATTCAATTAAATGCTTCTATAGCTTCTTTTTATTTATTTAATTTTTTTTTAAACTTGACTGTTACAATATATTTTACCTGTTTTTAGCTTCTGAAAATGGTGAATAGCCTGAGCTGAAACTTTATCTAAAAGCTGAATTGTAGAAGAGAATTTATGTCCCAATTGTTGTTTGACAATTGAATATGAAATTTTATCAGGAAAAATGCCAGTCAGCCTGCTCTTTATGGAATGTTGCTAAATTCCCCTATGCTTGTATGATAAAGACAATTGCAGTTGTGTTTGATTGCAAAATACGAAAGTGCAAAAGGTTGCCTGAGGAAGTAAGTCTGATGCATGTATAGAGAAGGCCAAGGAAATACTGATTTAGACAGCTCAAAATTAAAATATTTGCCACTTCCCACTTAGCCAGTTCCCAACTGGCTTGAAGAAAGTCAGATTCCTCCTGATGAAACAATCCATGATGACAGTGTTACTTGGGATGTCATCTTCCAAATAAAAGCAATCAATTATTGAAAAGAATGAAAAGTTTTATGAAAAGAAACAGTGAAATGGCAAAGTGCCAGAAAGGCAGAAGACTTGGTTTCATTTTGCTTTTTTGGTCCCATAAGACACATCAAATGACATTCCCACCATAACATACACCCCTAATAATGGCAATAATAGCAGCAATACATCTTATTGCATACAGTACTTGTAAGCAGATGACATTCTTAGAGCTTCTGGGTGATTTAAAAGCTCCTGCAAGATTAAAACAAGGGGCAATTAAACGGAATTCGATACAGAAATAAAATCAGGGTGCCATTAAGGGAATCAGTTTGAAATTAAAAAGAAAAAAAAAAGGCAAAACACATGTACAATAATAATGACATATGATTCTGTCTGGTCTCATAGCTGTTTGCAGGTTTGCCACCCAAATCAGGGGTCCTCATATAACAAGGTCTATGTCAGCTCCAAGCCTGTTTTCCTCTTAAACGTGTAAACAAATGGGAGTTCCTACTATGTAGATGTGCATGTCAGGGAGGTGAGTGCTAATTTTGAGATGCCTGATGCAGTTACAAGTGAGGGATTCCCTTAGTTTCCAGAGCCCTGGCTTTGCAGCCTGTGCTGTGAGGAAAGGGGAAGGCTGGGAGCAGATACCCACCTGACCTTCTCTGTACACCTGAGGATGAGGAGTTGCAGCCAACCCCGCCAGGCTGGGAACAGGAGCTGCCCAGCAACGTCCAAAGGCAACTGAGAGGCAAAGCAGCACCAAAACTCAGGTGGGTCTCCACTTGTGGTTTCTTTCAAAGAGATGCCACCACCCTGGACCCTTGCTGACTTAAGAGCATTTGTTCAGCTACGCTGTTCTGGGGATAGGAAGCCTGGAGAATTTTTTTAAACCCAAAGTAGGGTGAGGTAATCACTGTTACAACATTGAAAGGCTCAACAGTTAGTCGTATGGCATTAATAAGAAATACTAAACTTAGCTTTTAGGCAAGTAATTATTTTCCTTGCGCTGGAAGTTGATGATAATTGCAGGCATGGTTTAGAATTATTTTTTCTGCCCCTTTATTTATTTTTTTTAAATGGAAAAAACTTTTTTAAAGGGATTTGTTCACTTAGGTCTTGGAAATGAGCCTTCTCTTGAGAAGACATGTTAACTGTTTCAAGGTGACTTATTTGCAGTGAGTACAAATACTCACCCATGTTTGATTGCACTTTTAGAGTTTCACTTAGTAATTGGCTATGACATGTCTTCTAGATCTTTCTGCTAGTTCTCTGGCTTTCATTACAAAAACAAAACTCGTGCTCAGCTTTCAACTTAGAAGTCTTGGAAAGTGCTTGTAGATTTGCACTACAGGAATATCAGCTTGAGGTATCAGTACCTAGAGAGTATTCATTGTAGAAATCTGTGCTCTTTTAAAACTACACACACAAAAAAAAAAAGCCTGCTAAAGAAAACCTCTCTGGGAACTGTTTGGTCCCTGTGGGTTCAAAATACATATGTTCCCCTATGTTCTATGCACTTATTTTGGTGCAGGCTCCCATGGTGGGGAACAGAAGATGTGTGCACACCATGATGCTGCCAGGCTGTGTTTTGGGAGCTCTGTGGGCTAAGGGGAGCAGCAGCACAGCAGAACTGTGCTCCAACCTCCTTGATGAGCTTTAGGACTAAACCCTGCAATTTACATTCAGGCAAACCTCCCATGCAGCTCAGCAGGTTTTCTCTCCTTCAGAAGAGAGGAGTAAAGATCCAACTCCCTGAGATCACCAAAAGGGAAATTCGCTGACATTTCTTTTTCTTTTACCTTCCCTTTCCATGAAAGACAATTCATTTGAGTTTTTCCTGACTCCCTCCAGCCACCCAAACCAAATCCAGCAGTGACAAGCAGTGCTAAGCGCAGCCCCAGAGAAAAGAAATGCTAGCAGATAGAAAGCTTGAAAAAGCCATTAAAGTGCCTAATGTTTTCTCATATTTTTTATCTCCTTCCCATAAATTACTAGGAACAGTTGCAATTATCATTGCTTTGTGTTTCTCATATCCCCTCATCCAATCATGCTATTCCATCAAAAGCCAGTGAATCTCATAGTGGACATAAATCTAATTTCCTCCTCATCATGTAATGTCACCAAATCTTTCTGTACTTATCATACTGGTGATGAACGCATTTCACCAGGTGAGGAAAGCATATCCCAATTTGGGAGGTATCAATGCTTCTTGTGTCTTCATGAATTTTTTATTTCCCATGGAAATTGTGAATTCTTAACTCTTGCATGGCAAGAACAGCATTGCAGACCAGCAGCTGGTTTAGTAGGTCTCAAAAAATAGATTGCCCCACATTCTGACATGTGCACAGTCTGTCAGTGAATGCAACTGATATTCCTGGGACACTCAGAGCTTTGGTGGGTTGGAGATCCACTGAAAGTAGACAGAAACCCAGTGGAGCAATATGACTGTGGCAGAACAGAGCACAGGGCAGGCAAAACAGCCGTGTCAGTCCAGGCTGGGAGCCATTTGAAGCCTGGCCTAAAGTCTGTTTGCTCTGGGTGCTTTGCTGGAGTTTTAACTCCATTGTAGCTTGGAGAGCTGCAGGTGCTGCTCCCATTGCAGAGCAGACTTGCTTTTATGCTCTCTCTGCCACGCTCCAGTTGAAGTGCCTCAGCTATTCCATTTTCCCCTAATGAGATGGGTCCTGTGCATCTATCTGATGTCAACTGATTGCAGAAAGAGCATTCAGTTGAAGTTTAATTAGCATGTAACTGATAAGTCCAATTACTCTATAATGATTTGGAAATTACATGAGCTACATATTTTGTGATTGTGGCCTCATATAAAACCTGAAACTTGTGAGGAAATTTTAGCTATTTAATGAACACTTAAAAAACCCCCTTATTCTGTGTTTAATCAGATATCAATTAGTTGGGAAAGGGAAATCTTAAATTAACATGTATTAAGAGTGTTAATTGACAGCAGTCTTTGCTCTGAGTCAAGTGCAGCACGGAAGCCCATTCCTACCACGGTGTGTAGCGTAACACAGAATGTGCAGTCCATACAATGCCTCTTATTGTACCATAATTTTGTAAGAAATTCAATTATTCCCTTGTACTGGAATGATTCTGATACGTAATTAATTCTGACTTGTTTTAAAAGATGCCTACATAATTAGCAATGCATGGCATGCATTATCTCTGGCGTATTTTTAAAAGCTTACTAGTTCCCTTTTGAAACTAGCCCTTGGTCTTTAATTAACAGTCAATGTATTGCAATATTAAATTTGAGATGTTGCAATTTTGGCAGGATTTGAAGTGAATTTGTTCATTATGGTTGCCATGGAGCATACTTCATTTAATTTACCATCATATGTCCTTATTGATGGAAGAATATCTTGGGGCCACCACCCACAATGTTACTTCTGAAATGCTGGTTTATATTTAAATACATGCTCTGGAAATCAGAGTAATGTGGGCAGTGGGAGTATTTTTACTGCATGTTTCTGGTGTTGCATGGTTATTCCCCAATAAACTGTGCAAGAACTCATCTAATCATTTCTGGCCTCAGAGGGTGACATTTTGGGAAGGTGTTGGAGCCCAGCATTCCAAAAGAGTTAGCAGAGAAAAAAAGTTTTCTGAGATAATTACAGTTAGGTGCTTTCAGTGAATTGCCACCTGCAGGAGGATGATTCTATTCCCATTAAACCCTGCAGGGATCCCAGCTAGACCAATCATTCAAATTTGATGCTAAATTGCCTATAAGTTAGAGGTTGTTAATAGTGACCAACAGGCTATTGTCCAAATATAAGTATAACCTGGCAGTAAGAGAACCTAACATGCCCTTCTTTAAATAAGTTGGTAAACCCACAACAAACTGCAGGAAAAAAAATAATGATTGTTGAATTTTCTCATTAAAAAAAATAAAAAAGAGGCTCCAATTTCCTTCTGCTTGATCTCTCTTAGCCTCTTAAAGTCACATATGACTCCTACTGCTTCTGGTCCATCAAAACATTATTAAAATTTCAAAAGCCAAAATATTCTGCATTTCTTCATGGCAGAAGGAGGGAAGGGGAGTGTTACAGACCTATTGTTTCTCTCTTTACTCCACCCAAAGAGTTTTTTATTCTCTAGATATATTTGGGTACCAGATGGCAGATTAATTTCAAACTTGTCAAGCAGATTAACCGGAGTTAAAATCCTAAATCCGTTTGGGGGCCTGATGATCCTGCTTAGCAAAGATGACAATGATCTCACCCAAAGTTAGGCATTTGGTACTTGAGAAAAGGAGAAATTAAGTTCAAATGTTAACTCAAATTTAAAACTGTATTCTCAGATGGGAATGTTGAACTTTTCTGAAACAGAGGAGGAGGCAAAATGATGTGTCCCCCACTGAAATATTTACCTTGGGTTTCTGTGACAAGCGCTTTGGATCTGGATTCCAGAAATACCAAGTCTCTCCCTCTTTGCCTTCCCTCTCTGAGCTTCCCCTGTCACCCCTGCCAATATTGCCCAAAATTCATTGAGTTGTTGAACAGTGCTGAACACCTGTAGTAGTGTAAAGTATTGCATTGGTATTGGGTGATATAAATATGGATATTAGAAGGGCCTGGAAAGAAGGTAATTCCAGCTGGCTTTCTGGTTGCCCTTAGTGTAGAGAATCCTACCATGAAGTCAGCTGGGGATGCTGACAGTGTTCAGTTGCATTGCTGTCCTGCTGTCTGAGGCCTTAACGGAGCAAGACTGTGTGATCAGAAAATGCTGCCTAATGGTGGCTGTAATAAGCACTTTCGCTGAAAATAATTTAGAGCTGTGCATAAAAGAGGCCATGGGGAAACATCAGCTTTCCATAGGAAAGGATCATCTCATTGCTTTTTGTGCTGATCTGATACTCCACTGTTTCGTGGCGTTGGTTACTTTCAATTATTTTTTCTGTTTCTGTAAAAAAAAAAATTTTCCATGATGTTGAAACAGAATAGAAGCATACAGGAAAAATTCAAGCCAAAGTGATTTTTTTCAGAGTGGAAATAAGTATAGGTGTTTGTAAGTAACCCCTCGCTCAGCACAGACCGTTTGACCATAAAAACACTCCAACTAACCACAAAGTACTGAAAGGAATTTTTGATTTTTTTTTGCTGTAGGAACATTTTATGGAGCGTGAAGATTTGTGTGCATATGTGGATTTGTGCTCTGGCTCCAGATTCCTTGGGTCTGGTTGCTCTACAAGAAACAAGACAGGGACTGAATAGCCTAATGAGGCTTTAAAACCTGTGTCTTTCTCCAAGCCTGATCCCAGCGTGGCGATGTAAGAGGCTGAATTAAGAGACCTTGCTTCACTTGCAGGATGAGGAGTGAGTTGTGCTGTCAGTCCTGGGCTCTGACAAAGCCCTGTCACCTCAAGGCAATTTGGAATATACTGCAGAATCCTGGAGAAAGCATCATTTCTCCTCCTTTTCATTACAAAACCCAAGGCAAAGTGGTGAGAGATCTGCAAGTGTGGCTTTAATGAGCTGCAAACTTGGCACAATGATTCAATATGAGCCAGAAATTAGTCAGGCTGAGTAACAAAATGACACTCTCTTTTAAAAACACCACAAAAGCATACTGTAATTTTGTATAATTACTGATCAGCTGCCATTGATTTATGCCTCTCATTTGCCATCAAAGGACCAACTAGAATTTAGCCCAAGCACCAAAAAGCAACTGGATGCCTTTCTAACAGAATGTACCAACTATGCCAGATGCACCTGGGCTTCAGGATCACAGGGACTTCTGCCATGAGAAATTGTAGCTTAAGAGCATGAGTTTCTTCTGAGAAGGAAAATATTTTTTCCAATGGAGCAAGTCTTATCTTTTGCTAACACACTGACTCGTATTCAACCTGTTGCAAGGACAAGGAGTGAGATTAGTCCCACCCAGATTTGGCACTTAACTGAAGAGCCTTGGCTGGACCCCAGGTATTATGGGCTCCTTCTTTCAGTACAAGTAGGTGAGATGTATTCACTGGTTGCCTAATGTATTCTGAACATAAATCTGTGTATTCTTGACTGCTGTCACAGGCACTGACTTTTTTTAGCTAAACTTCTTGCTGCTTTTTTTGTTTGGTGGTCGAATCAACACTATGGACTGTGTTTGGTGTAACAGTCAGGGACATTATGCAAGGACTAGGATGGGGTTGCTGGTCGGTGCTGGCCCCTGCCCACCCCACAGCTGGTACCTGGGGGCTGTGGGCTGCATTGCTGAGCTGCTGCTGCTGCTGCAGCTTCTGACTGTGGGTCAGTACAGAGAGAATATCCATTCCCTGGCCAAAATAAAAGCTCTGTCTCCGGCATTGTTGTGGCCAAACATGTCAGACGATGAGGATATGAGTAATACGTTCAGAGCCTGACCTTCTGGTAATTTTGTGGGATAATTTAAATCAATATTGCTGCATGACAAATTATAATTTCTATCATCTGACACAATATTCTGTTGGAAAAATCGCCTCTCTGAGGAGAATAAAATGTGTAATGGAAACAGTGAAAGCTCAGTTTTCCTTTCTGCTGGCTCTCTTGACACTGAAAGGAGACCAAAACCTCAAGAGAGGTGACTGTGATTTTTGACACACCACATGTATTTTCAAGTGCCACTGGGTTGTGTGTGTCTGGATGTGCACAGGCACTGAAGGTCTGCATGGGAAGAAAATGCTTGTATGCACTTTTTCTTCCTTCCAGCTGAGATAGTGGAATTTTGAATTGATTCTTATGAGGACAGAATTTAAATACAGTGAAAAAGGCAATAATTCCATAGTGCAACCTATTGATTTATGGTTTCCATTTTGAGCAGAAAGTGGCAGGTTACAGGGGAGAGAAGAACTATGAGAGAAGGCAGAAGAATAAAAAAGGGTTAGAGAGAAAGGAGGAGAAAGAAGGTTAAAAAGATCAGCTATAGAAGAGGGAGAGACACTACAGAGAATGGGGCTTGCAGGAAAAGGGCATCTCCAAGAATACTTGGGAAAAAAGTAGGGTGGGGTAACAAAAGGAAAGGAAACATCAACCTAAGTAGAGGGTAGGCAAGACAAATGAGATGGGCTAAAAAAAATAGAGATAGATAACAGGAGCTGAACCGCTTCTTCTCAATGGTGAAATCTTCTCTGCTGTCCTTGGCTGTTATCTATCCAGGGCTGGGGCTCTCCAACACCAGAGGTGGAGGTTGCTCTCCTTCAGCACCAGTTGAGTGCTCTGGGCTGTTCACTCATGCTGGACCAGTCATGGGTCCTACCAGTTTTCCTGGTGAGTGTTCCTAGTTCCAGGACATGGAAAGTTAAATCTCTAAGGGCAATAAAAGAAATGAAGTGATTAGCCAAGTACTGTGCATGGTAAGTGTACTGCTAGTCACATTACAGGTGAAATAGACCCCGTTAATAAAATGGACTGAAAGGTAAAGCTACAGCTTAGGAGATGCAATTAGACCTGGTGTACAGGGTTTCATCTTTGGAAAAACAGTACTTGCAGGACTTTATTGGTTAAAAGACAATGGAGGGCCAGGGTTAAGCCAAATGAACTTTCCCTCAAGGCACATCAGAAGTTAGAAAGGCAGGCAATGATTCATCACTCCGAATTCTCAGAATAGATTTGCTAAATTTACAAATTCCATGTTAATTCTGATTCTCTTCTCCAGCCTTGACTGGCAACAGCTGTTTCCTTTGTTCTGCTTTATTGCTTGGCTTCATAATTTTCCCATCAAAATGTACCTGTTTGTATGCTGTGAGATGCAGATTTGGATGGGAAGATGATGGCAGGAAGGGAATCAGTCAGCCCACAGTGAAGGAAAGGAAGAGGATTTTTTCCCCCTTGTTTCATTTTCCACTGCCCATTTTCTGTAATTACTCCAGCAAAGATTCTTTGTAGGCATAATTCTGGAAAAAACAAAGTTTTGATGATAGCAGAATATTTAGACAAAGAAAACTCGCATTTCTGTGAGTAGCATTTTTGAGGCTTCTTTGCCCTCTTTCAAATACAAAGCCACAGAGCACTGTGACCTCATTGGTCAATCAAGCAAAGCAAATTAAATTTGAGGTAATTAATACTTGCCACAATGTGCTTGGGAATATGCTAACAACCAAGAACTATTTGCAGAGAATTAGTTCAATTAGTTAAACAGACAAAGATGAAACTAATCAGATAAATTATTCCTTTTGTCCAGGTCTAATAATAAATCCTACTGACAGGTTTCTTTTGGCTGTTGCACTGCTGATACCTTCCTTGAAGAGTCTTGCCTTTTTAAGTAAGAAAAAAAAAAAGAAAAAAAAAGAAAGAAGAATAAAATGTAGTATTCTCACAGTATTTTTATTCAGTTTTAATTTGGACTTTTGAGAACCATCTCCTGTCTTGAACTTCTATATTTAAGAAGGAATGAGAATTAATTAATGCTTAAGTGATTGGAAATTTTGGAACCAGAAAGCTGAGAAGAACTGGATTTACCACAAAGTTTGCACAAAAATAACCCCGAATGTGGAGGAGGATAAACTGTTTTGTATATTTGCTTGGGTTGGGAAAAATTACCATGGAATAATGTAACATTGAGAAGTTCTAAAATAAATATTCTAACTGCAAGGTTAATTAAACCTGGAGGAGACCATCTATAGTCTCCACCCTTGGAATATTTTAAGAACAGCCTAGGCATGATTTTAAGTCTAATATGCTCCACCTTGAGACATGGAAGATAAGAAACATGACCTTTATCCTTGTTACTGTCATGTGTGTGATTCAGGTACAAGCTGTGTGACAAGGTATGAATTTAAACACTGGGAATATTTAGTTTTACCCTTAATATTTGATTGATAGGTCAACTGAGCATCACCTACCTAAAATTGGTATAAACCAAAGAAGGGGGTTTGGGGAGAAGGAAGAAGTAACTGCACTGCTTTGTACATATAATTTGAATAAAGCTTTTCCTCTTTTAGAGGGTTACATATTTTCAATCTATAAATCAAGTTTAGCTGTGTCAAAATGTTAATACATCTCACCTGTAACGAGACAGAGATGAAGGATGTTCATTCTTTTAGCAGGAACTGCAATATTATGTGAACTGGAAAATATGACCATGAGGTTTTGGGTGGTGAGATCTGCCATGGATCCTCACTATGGATTACAGGCTACTTCATCAGTGGTTTTGAAAGGTCATGTCACAACTCACCCCTGTGCATGGGGGACTTCCAGTGTATCACTGGTCACAAGTGAATTTCCCTTCCTGCATCGTCCTTCTTACTTGACAGTGCCCACCTTGACCCTTTTGAGGAGCTGCTCCCTTCCCCAGGAGCCTCTTTTGTTACAGATGGACATGTGATTTCTCAGGGACTTCTCCAGAAGCATAGGGGGTGTCTCAGTAGTCATTCTCACTTAGTCCACAAGGCAGTGACACAAAGCTGAATGTACCATAGGGTACCCAAGCCATGTTTTTGAAGCACCACGTTACCACAACCAGAACTAACTCCAGAGACCATTATATGCATTTATTATACAGTACTGAAGTATGAAAGACTCAATTAAAGTTTATTTGATATAAAATTAACAGTCCTTTCTTCCTCCTCACTGTGCTGATTACGTTAAAGCAGAACAATGAGGCAGCTGCAGTGGAAGAGCGTCAGAGAAATTTCTGTCAGCATTTCCCACAGGCGAAACAACCAGGCTGGGCTTCCTCAGCCAGCTCAGCCAGCCAACTGGCTGCACACACGTTTTCATCCTACCACGAACCTCAGAAAGAATACACTGACATTTTCCCCCTTTTTAAAAAGCAAGAGAATGGTGCAAAGACAGGAAAAATTACTGTATTCAGCTCTTGCATTGTGCTGCCCCTCCACCGCTTCCCAGGGTGCAGAGCCAGCGAAGCCCTTCCCTGCTTGCACAGCTTGAAGCAGCCACACTGTGCCTTGGAAGTCACTGCGAGTCTCTCTTAAAAAGTACAGCTGAACACACATCTTCAGTTGATTTTGAATGTTGGAATCTTCCAAAGGAAAATACTGTGTTTTGCCATTACTTCTATTCATGTGATTTTAGCATACAGGGAAAACCGAACTGTAATGCTCACCTTTGAAATCCAGTAAATGAAAATCAGTTGCTCAGATTATGTTTCTTTTGTTGTTGTTGGGGTTTTTTTGATTTATTTTTTTTTTTATTGGTAAGGTAAAACTTCTCTACACAGGGTTACTTTTATAGAGTCTTTAGCTGAATTTCTCTGGAAGCTTTGTGTATCCTATTAAACTTTATACATTTCTCTTCCACTTGAGTGAAAAATAATATTTCAAATGATAAGTCTGTTGAAACTCTTATTTTTTATCCTAAGGATTTTTTTTTTAAAAAAACCCCGCCTCATTCAATCTATTTTTTTCCTCTATGATGGAGTTGGAATAAGAAGAGTAATTTGACCATGTAAATTTGCATGGAAATACGCTGCCTAAGAACTCATTTATTACACCAGTTATAAACTCAAGCAGATATGAAATGGCCCAAAGGTAAAGCTGAGTTGATGGCAGAATAAAAATGAGCATCCAAATTTATATGGGCTGAAGTTTGTTGACTTTGTGATTATTTTCATTTAATATGTCTCCAGATGAATATTAACTTTTTTTTTTTTTTTTTTCTGGATGTTTCCTTCTGGCTGTCTTGTACTGAAATAAGAATAGTGGGTGATCTGATTAACATTAGGTTTAATTGAAGCCTTTGTATTAGAAATTGAACTTCATGACTTTTTTTAAGGGTGATTTGGTTTTTCCATTTCCCAGTGACTCAGAAGGGATAGTCCTACACCAAAAGCAATCACAAATTGCAGTTAGCTACTGTAATTTTATTTCCTTTGCAATAGTGGACATGCACTTCTTTCCTTGTGTTCAGATTCATTGAACATGATGTCAAAAGAACAGAGTTCTCTTCCAGTTCTGGTGTTTTGCTTGATTTTCTATTTTCCATTTGTATTGTTTCTTGACTTGCATCTGAAAAAATTAATTCACTATGAATTTTGTTCAAGGTATGGAAAAAGTAAAGTGAGTTAGTGTTTAATAACAAGGACCAGCAAAGGTACCTCTTCTGAAGATATATGAGCCTGCTAAAATACGCTGAAAAGTCTGTGGGCTCTCAGCTAGATTCCAAGCTTGTGCTTTCTGGGCAAAATTGGCATTTCCTGGAGTAGAAACAGGAAGAATCTTACAGAGGGGAAAAAAAAAATAAATATGGTTTTGCACTTATGATGTAGTGTTTTTTCTCTCTTATGACAGAGTGAAACTCTGAGACATGGCTCTGAATGCTGAAGCCAGTTTAATGTTGATTCTGTGCATCTTGCAGCTCCCAGTGAAGTCAGATATTACCTATCTTCAGCAAAGTCTTGCTATCCTTCTGAAGAGTCACCAGGCTATAAAATCCAAGCTGAAAATGAAGCTGAAATGTCATATAATATCGTAAGGGTTAATTGGGCAACAATAATGTTTTTGCTCTCTTTGCTAATGTCTAATGAAAAAAACCCAAGAGTCATAATAGTTGATGTTTCTATACTGCAGACAATCATGACCACTACATGGATTGTTATAATCATCATAGACTTAGGATATTTTTCAGCTGAAATAGTTTAGTCTTAATTTTTATCACTGACTAGTGTTGTTTGCTGCTTTACAAATTAGCTCTGTAATTTTAAGTATCTTTTCCTCCCATGCATTATGACCATATAAATAGGGTAGTATTTTTCTCTCGTTGCTTTTGTTTGGTGTTCTGACTTATTCCATATTGATCTGTCTCAGTGCTTTGTGAAATTGATTACATTTGCTTGCTTAGAAATGAAACTTTTGGAATTCTGCATTATATTTACCACTCAAGAGAGAAATGACAACAAAGAAGTTGCTTTCTTTTAGAAAAGAAACAAAAGCCTCATTCAGATGAGAGTTAATTTAATGGAAGTATTTAATCTTCCCTTCCTCCCTATCCAGAAGCATGAAGGTATGTCACTTCTTTATTTTAAGATCTCCTTGCCATGTTTATTCTGACTCATTCTCAGTGTACTGGCAGAAATGAATTTTTATTCTGTTAGGCCTGCTGAGATTATCCTGCTCTGTAACAAGAAGCTTTAGTCCTTCCTCTGGTTTGAGTATCATCAACTGTCAGAACTCAAGTTCTTGTTTAGTATATTAATTTAAATTTAGTACTGCTTGTCACTTGAACTTCTATTCCTTTTTGCATGATCAGAAAAAGTCACAGAACCATTTTGGCTGTAAAAGATCTCTAAGATCATTGAGTCCATCCAATGGATGAAGACAGCAGTTGGTTTTGTAGCAGGTGCACAATCTGCCAGGTTTCACAGACTCCCGGAAAGGTTTATGTTGGAAGGGACCTTAAAGATCCTCCATTTCCAACCCCCTGCCATTGACAGAGACACCTTCCACTACACCAGGTTGTTCAAAGTCCCATCCAGCCTGGTCTTCAATGTTTCCAGGGGTGAGGCATCCACAACTTCTCTGGACAACTTGTTCCAGTGTCTCACCACCCAGACAGGGAAGAATTTCTTCTTAATACGTAATCTAAATCTACCCTCCTTCATCTTCAAGCTATTCCCCCTCTCCTTACCACTGCATGCCCTTGTAAAAAGCTCCTCTCCAGCCTTTTTGTAAGCTCCCCTTTAGGTACTCTAAGGTTTAAGCCTGCTTGGTCCAGAGGATTTTGCCCGTCCCCTCACCTGGCCCAAGACGGAGTATGAATCCTTACTCTGTCCCCATGATCTTTTAAAATCTGTAGTCATTAGGAAATTTTTTTCAGTGCTGTATTATTTACAAGAGAGTCCAGAAAGCATATGCTCTTAAACCATTATTATCAAACACATACTCAAGATGTAAATCTTTAACAATATCATATATGTCAAGCCTGCGTATTACATAGATAGCTATAATAGTTCTGATGTTCCAATGGAAACACCCTCTGAACTGCACTCTTCACTGCATACTTAATCAAATTTTCAGTCAGTGTATTGTAAGCATGATTTTCAAACTCCCCAAACTACAGTTTGTAGCAAATTATCATGTTTGACAGAGTGAAAACACACTCCTCTTCAAGTGACTGTCTTCATCTGAACTACAGCTTCAGGGTATCCTTATGAAGCAGGGAAAATTCCAAAAGGCTGTGTTGTGGATGAGACAGTGTGGCTGCAGACAGGGTAAATGGTGTTCTCAGGGTTGTGGTAGATCTCTCCCTCTTTGCTCCTCTCCCTTGATGTTGGACGTGGTAACAGAATCATACCACCTTTTTCCTCCTGCAACTTGATAGTGGAAATGTTGTCTTCAGATAAGACCCAGAGCTAGGCTGACCCTCAGCCTCACATTTTGTGCCTTCTACAAGGAGGAGAAGGTTGGTGGAACAAACTTACAGTAAATCAATCTAGTGTTGCGTTGATAAGAGGAGAGCTTCGTGAACAGAGACAAACAGAGCATTGAGCATGGTTACTCCTCGACTTTGTTGTTGCATCTCATTTCTGTGCAGTGGCAGGAACCACTAGTTCTGGAGGGGCTGGTGGCCCCATTCCTGAGGGACACAGAACTGGGAGTACTCTGGTGAGTGGCTGATTCACTCCTGCAGTTGGCATGACTTTACCCATCAGCACAGATCACCTTAACATGCAACACATCCACAATCTGCCCCTCGCTTCTTAGATCTTGTAGTAGTGTGATTTGTACCTCTACATCAAGTCAATGCTCTGGAAAATCTTCCCCCAGTGTTTATTCTCTCTTGGCTCATTATAAAAGTATGTACTTAAGGAGGTTCCTCATCTCTGTCATGTGAGAGATTTCAACAGTTTCATTGGGGAAGAAGAAATTACAAACACAGCAAACTGAATTTTATGTTCACAAAACTTAAGTAGTTTAAGTGGGGGGAGAGTGAAAGGGGTTGTGCATCCTACTCACTTCCCTTCCCTTTCCAAGATAATCTCTCTCTTCATTTATATTGTGTTTTTTCTGGTTAATCCCTCTCATCTCACATGCTCTGAAATATCTCTCTTCTAGAAACACTGACTCTTGCATCCCTCCATCTGATTTCCTCTTGGAAATCAGCCAGCCTCAAATTAATCTTCTGGATAGAAAGCTGGCCCTTCCTGACTGGCTTGATGGGTGACTCATGTCTCTGCTTCTGCCTGCCCCCCAAATCTGGGAGCCTGAGTCACTGTCCTTCATCACATCCCTGGCTCGCTCTTCCCTCCCTCCCCTGCTCAGAGATTCTCCGCCGATGAAATGCCTGAGCTGTGAGACAGTCCCGGAGCTGCTGTGACCCCCCGGGCTCCCTGTGGCCCTTGTGTGCTGCCCTTCATCTCCATGGCTCTGCTGCTGCACTCAGGACACTCTGTCTCATTCCACATCGTCTGGGAAAGGGTCAGTTTGCTGACAGAAGGTACAGAGTGAGTCCCATCTCTGAGTTGGGTTCTTCAGTCACTTCAGGACATTATCGTTGGAGCTAATCCTCTAGTTAATTAAACTGCCCCAAATATATGCTCATATTGGGCCTTAGCCCAGACCGTTTGTTTATGTTTTTGATGAGCCCCAGTTCTCCATTTGACAATATATCAAAATGTACAGATGGATCAAAATAGCTCATCATTTCCCCAATAAAATAAGATTCTTTGCAAATAGTAACCCAGACTGTCACAGCTGGTATTCGGAGGACTTAAATTATACATGTGCAAGCTGGAAGTGCTTTGAAGACTCAGCCATCCAGAACAGACACAGTGTTCACACAGAACACTTCCCCAGTCACATCCTACCTGCTGGCCCAAAGTCCCCTGTGGATGTGGTGGGAAGACTCCAGTCCTTCAGCCAAGCTGTGTTGGCCTCATATGGAGCTCAGCCAGTGAAAGCTGCTACTGGCAGAGAGATGCTCACCAACAGCTCATGAGTACCCTACACTCAGAGGAGTTGTCTGGCATTCAAATATTCAAATACATATATATTAGAGGAATTGTTAGTCTTCAGCAAGCAGAAAGCAACTAATTTAGTCAGATAAATTATTCATTATAAATAATGTGTTCAGCTCCAGTACCCAGACACAAAAAGGGTTTAGTTTTCCTTCCTTCCATGCAATAAGGATTCTTCTGTCGGTATTATTGGGGGATATCCAGAAAAATAACATGAATATTGGGGTGTTTCTTCTCTGTGTGTTTTTAGGAATGGGTATAATGTAAAATTGTAGATATATTGGTGTTAGATTCCAGCTCAGAGAAATCTCTGCTGGGCATATATAGTGTATTTCACAGTTCAGTGGGTATTAGAAATTACATTTTTGACTATACCATTTTCATGTAAGTGGCACATTTAGCTATGTTATGAAGTCCCTTCTCTGTTCCCCTACTTAAAAACGTAGCAGTGTAAGAACTGGGTAAGACTGAAGCTCCAACTAGTCAAGTCCAACTGTCCAGCAGCAAGGAAATCTGACAAGAAAAGAATGGAAAAGCAAGGAAAGCATAGAGTACTGCTTTCCCCAGTTTCCAGAGAGTAAGATCTTAGGGTCATTATGGGCTTCACATTTAGTAATCTCTGGGTATTTCATCCAGGAGTTGGTCTAACGTGTGCGTGTGTGAATTCATCTATGGCTTTGGTCAGCTCCTCCTGTTCTCATTCTTTAGATTTACAGATGTCTTCTACTCTTACCAAAAGCTACAGCTGGATTTTTTGTTCATCCACTTTAATATGTCACAATTCTGAATTTCCCTTTCAGTCTCTTCCAGTGCGCTTGCAGATTTTTCAACAAAAAAATATATAGCTCCATGCTGCCCTATCTCTTTCAGATGTTTGAAAAAGAACTTGTGATTTACAAGAAAGTATGCAGCAAATTCCAAGGCCCAAACCTTGCCTTTATTGGGTTTATTTCTGTTGGTGTAGCTTATCTCAGAGGCCATTCTGTGTCTCCAGGTAGAAAAGTACTTTGTCTTGCAAATCAATAATTAAACCTTTGATGAATATTTTTGCATTCTGCATCCCTCTGCTGTCATTATCTTATCCTTTCCTTGTTCTTCCTCTTATTCTTGTAATCTCAGCATTGCTATTCCTCTGGCAGCCTCATCCCAAAGGTAGGCATGACTTCAGAAACCTCCTGGATGACTTCAGAAGGTATGTTGATAAATAACACCATACTTAGGCTGTGTAAACGGAGCTGAACTTTGGTCTGCTTGTTCTTTGCAGCCTCCCAACCAAACAAGCAGAGAAGAAAGACTGTATGCTCAGTCACCTCAGGCTATCCCTCACTGCAAACTTTGCTCCAAAGGCTATTTGGAAGGGCAGAGAAGCAAATCTATATCTGTAAATAAACAGCAGGCAAATCAAAAAGATAAACATCAGAGGATGATCACCAAGGGTGAAGAGCACAACAGAAAGAGAGAAAGGTAACTTCTTATGCCACAAAAATTTCCCATGGTACCTATAAATGATTTGTCTGTGCCAAGCAAATATAATGAACAAATGCTGGGGATTCAAGTGCAAAAGGCCCTGGTGCTCAGTCCCTTTCTGAAGGCCTCCCTTCTTTTAAGTCATGGATGAGTTTCACTACAGAGCTGGCACCATTGTTTTCTAGGACTTAATGTGGCCAGATATTCAACCATTGAGCCTTCCACTTGGTCTGGGAGTCTCAACAAACTGGAAACAATACATTTTCCATCCCAAGTTCTGAAGCTGAAGACATAAATAGGGATGGAATAGCTTCTTTTGGTGGTGTGGATAAGGAACAAAAATGTAATTCTTGATAACTAGGGTCAGATACTCAAATAGTGAGTCAAGAGGTGCAGTTAGCTGAACCAGGCAGATTCTTGAACAAAGAAAATTCAAAAGCTGATGGTATGATGTGGTATTTTGTTGAGCTGTGATTGTACTGGACTCTTCACAGCCAAATGTTTACTCAGTTCAGCTGGGATATGAATCCTTAGAGATGGTTTCAATCTGGTCCTCTGATTCTTAGTTGCTATTCAAAAGGAAAAAACTATCTACTTCCTATTCATTTATCCTCATCTGCCCCTACCACTGACTTAGAGCTAGGCTAGAGGTTTCCTCAACACTTTACTCTGCAGAGGATCCTAATATTTACTGAAATCAGCATTTCTGCAAAGAATATTTTCTGTGTGCTCAGTGTCACCCCTGTGACAGCTTTGCTTTATTTTCTATAAAGCTATTGAGATTTATGGTGCGTGTCACTTCTTTTTATGAAGGTTTATTTTATGGTGTGGCTGATCTTATGGCAAACAAAGCTTTTGCTCATATTTCCAGACTTTTTTCCCTGTTCTGTATTCAAGGAAAACACAGGAAATGGGGCAGTTTGGAAGCTACAGCTTTTAAGGAGCTAATAATATATTTTTTTTAAACCTTAAAGTATGGAATTCCCCAAAACGATCTTGTGGCAGCCAATTTGTCATTGTATTATGATGCATTTATGCACTGACAGTCATTCAGTTATTATTAGTGCCTTCACTGAAGGAATGTTCAGGCATCTGCTTTCTCAAAGGAGCAGAAATCATAAAAAAATGAAAAAGCAAACCAAATAAATTTGCTCTCTGCACGGTTTTAACTACTTCTATGAGAAGATGTGTTATCTAAGAAACAAGGTCACAAGCTGGTTTCTCCATAAGAATGGCAAATACACAGTCTTTTTGAAAGGAAGGAAGAATAGAAAGTTAAGACTTTGATTGCAAAAATACTTTGTGTTCCCAGCCTGGTCTGGCAAATATATTGGCAGTGGTTGGTACTTCATGACCTTAAAAATTTATATTTATTGCTCAACCTTTTTATTGAAACATTACAAAATAGCAAAATCCTTACTGCTCCACTTTCCAACAGAGAGGATAACTACTGTTTTCTTCATTTAAGCAATTTTTTTTCCCCACCATGAGTAGCTATTGGTTTATGTTTTAATGCTGCAGAGGACATAAAAGGAGGAAATCTTTGCCCTGAAGTATGAAATCGAAAATGGATATGAGAAAGGAAGTCAGAAGGACAAGCAGTGTTAGCTCTGCTTTATAGGCAGGAAATAGAGTGCAAAGGATGAGTGTTTCTGTGAAGCCCTTACAGAGACAAAGGGTGATGCCAACGGTGTGTCCGTGTGACAGAGTCTGTTGCTGGAGAGAGCAGAGAAAGAGCAGAGTGTTGGATTTCACAAGAGTGTGACCAAAGCTACTTGGAAATAAAGAGCAACTTTTGGATTGACTCAGTAGAATCTGGTTTTATTTGTGATGATTTAGTCAGTGACTGGGGCTGAGGATTTTACCCTTCACAGACTTCTGTCTTATTTTGATATACTGGTATCCATTTTGCCTTTCAGCATCCTTAAATGTGGAGCAACAAAGAGCATTGTTTCTTTATGAACCCATGTGGCTGCCAGTACACAGAGATCTCAGGGTTGTTGCAATATCCACATGGAATGATAATAACAAATTACATGTTCAAAATCATATATTTGATCCGTGGTGCATCTTGAGGCTGAATTTCTGCCAGTCTAGTGGCTCAATCCTTTTCATTTCAATTTTCCCCAGCTGACCATCCCAGTGTTCTACTATGCAAACAACTTTGTTGGAGCTGTCACTGTCTTTTGTCTTGCAAGTCATTCTCTGTGTGTGGCAGTGGCAGGGGTACATCATATTTGAATTTCACTTTCTCATGTGGTCTTTACAACTCTGAGTTCAGACCTTGCCCAGATGGTCCCTCTGTGTCAGAATCCATCAAGCATTTTCTTTTCCATCACTCATGGACTGAATCTGAGGATCTGGGCACATGACACTGCCAGAATAAAAGCAGATGCCAAGCACATAAATCTGTCCCTTCCCTTCCCATGCTGTTTAATGACTGTGGGTATCGGTCTCACAGGGTGGTCATGTGTGTAGCTCAGAAGTGACCATACATTTAAAACTTTTCTTAAAAATAGCTAGAATCCATTAAAAGTCCCCTTTTGTATTCAGGGCATCTCAGCACTGAGCAGCATGAAAGGAAGAGATCAATAACCACATCGCATGACCCAACGTCTTGCTGTGCCAGGCTAACATAAACTAACTGAGCTCTAATATTGAATCCAGTCCTCCTTGACTTACCCTTCAAGTATAGGATCCCACCTTCTTCCCTTTCACTTAGCTGTCCTCTAGGGATGTTTCCCAATTCAGTTATGACAACTTTGTTTTACTTCTTTGCAATTTATTCCATATCTATCTTTCTCCACCTTGATCTATCATTTGGGAATTAATGGCCCTCCTGAAGGGCCTCATGTTCACAGCTATCATTGTATAACCTTTATTTTAATGCCACTCCACTCTGTCACTCTCATCCTGGGACAGTGAGAGGGCCACTCTCATCCTGGCCCTACAAATTTGCTCCACTCCTTCAGTAACAGGTGTATGGCAGCTGGAAGGAAAATCCTGTTTAACCAGGAAATGTGTATCATGAAGAAGAAGATGGTGATATGTGAGCTGACAGTATGGCAGAACTAGACATGGTTTCCTAAAAGAAAACTGTAAAAATGGCAGCTAGAGGGGCGTCTAATTTTCTTAGGGCTTCTTCAATGTTTTCCTAACTCAAGACATTCTTTATGAAAGATTTATCATCATTAGCTCAGCTCCCACTTCTATTCTCTTTTACTTATTACCTATTCCCAGACTAACAAATCTCCAAAGTTGTTTAAGAGTATTTAAAGTGCAATTTGGGTTCTTTTTGTTTGTTTGTTTGTTTGTTTTTGGTTTTTGTTTGTTTTCTTTTGTTTTGCTTGTTTGTTTTTGTTTATTTGTGTTTTGTTTTTCTTTCTTCTTTTTTTTTTTTTTAATTAATGACATTTACCCCCAAAATAGCTCTTGTCATTACTGATGCCTCTTCCAGCAACAAAGCAATAGCCAGTGGTGTCTTGTGTTCATTAATGCTCCTAGGTGGGAGAAGTAGAGGAGGCAGGCATGTAGCCAACACTCAGGAGTTGCACAAAGGGAATATATTGTGGGAGGACCGAAGGAGAGAGGAAAACTGAATGTGGAATTGATGCCAAAATGGGATGAATGCAGCAAAAACACCAAATGGCCCAAAGTGAGATGCCCTTCTGTGTGACCCTGTGCCAAGTCAGGGAGAAGGAACACAAGGATGTGGTGGTGTTTGAGTCACTGCTGGTTTTGTGTCGTGAGGAATCTGGCAGCCACACAGTTTCTGCTGTGTATCACAAAACTCCTGCAGCAAGAAACCACATTAAAAAAAAATAAATATGGAGGGCAAAAACATCGGCACAAGTATTTCAGGTTGCCAGTCCCTGTAATGAAATTTTGCTTTAGGTATAGTAACAAATCCCTCTAGTCTACCCTTACTTTCACTTTATTTATGATCAAGTCTCATTTTTCACTGCTTCCAGTTGCACAGACATAAAAAAAAAATAAAAAAAGCTAAAAAAAGCTTTGCATAATGGCATATGAATAGAAAAGTTCTGGATTTGCAACATATTGTGCTTAAATGGCTCTTGCTTTATGCACATGTGAACTGAGAAGTCCAGCTTAGGCCAAAAGATACTATGGAGGGTCAAGAATTGGAGCAAGGTCTTTTGGAGGTTTGATCCACCTTTACTCGTGTGTGCAGCATCAGACCCAGAATGAAACACTGAATGACAGCATTTCTGTTTCATTGTATTCTCAAAAATAACCACCAAGTTGTGCAGAGTTTTCAGTCTTTTCCTAAAAGCAGACTAGCTAGGGAAGCAGAAAATATCTGGAACATGATTTGAAAATTTGTAAGGCACCCAGAGAGGAACCATCACCCCTTTCTGTGGCACAAAGATCCCCTATAATTTTGAGCACAGACCAAACACTGCAGAAGTTGTCAAAGAACTGGATTTTTTTTTTCCTACACAGTTTGTTTCTCTCATTTACCTGCAGAGTTTTGTGTGTGCTTTAAGTGCAGGTACCAAAATGCTGGTATGGGAGAAGAATTGCTGCAGTGCAGTTTGAAGGTTAAACATCAAGGTATCTTTGAAAGCATGGAAATGGGGGTGGGATGTTCTCCTGAGATTTGTGAGCTTGGTTTTCTCTTCTTACATAAAAATAAAGGAATCTACATCCAGACTTCCCTTAGCCTGTTCTCTAAATCAGCACTGATCCTTTCCAGTTTTACTCATGCCTTATTTTTCAGCAATCTTCAAATTTGACATTGAATCTTAATCCACAAAAGGTAAAAACCTTGGATGCTTCAGGTGTTTTCAAGATGGAAAATAAATTGCCAGAATTTCACATTGTTCTTCTTATCACCCACTTGAACATCCAAGGGCAGAGAAGTGAATTTTGCAAATAATTACTGGTGTGTTCCAGACTGAAATTTCCATTAGTTAAAATAAGGTTTTTATTTTTTTTTTTTTGTAGTGAAATTTGGTTGCTCTAAGCAAACTGAACATATGTTTATCCCGTGTGAAAATCTGCTATTAGCGCCCACAAGCCTCTAGTTTACACAACATCTATTTTCTTTTTCAGTGGGTAGTGAAAGAAGTGTCAGAGGCACCCAAACTCTCCTATAGAATCACAAACTGTTATTTCCAGGACCTGGGAGCAAAGGTGATGGCATCCATTCCTCTTGACAGATTCCCAATGTTGTGTACAAAAAAATAAGCTCATTTTTGCCTGTTTATTTAAAAATTGGTGTTAAACACCCTTCAAAAAGCCAAAAATAATACAGAAGGGGAAAGCTTTCTTAATTTTTTTTTTGTTCTGTTTATTGAATGTTGCATTATAAGAAGAGGAAAATCTTCTGTTGGATTTTGTAGCAAAGTTTTGGCTGGCATTGTTAATTGTTGCATTTGTTTTAATAAAACAAACTGCCTTGGGCTGGAGCTAAATCTCATAAGCCACATGAGTGAAGATTAACTTCTTGTCCTCCCTGTTTTGTGAAACTGTCAGAAAAGTGCCACTTATATTTTTTTCTCTGTTTTTTATCTCCTTGAATTCTTGGACACATCCCTGCTCAGCATCCTTCAGAGGAAGAGACAAACAGCTGCTTCCCAACTCCATTTGCCTTTTCCAATGCAAGGGGCAAGGACATTCCCTCTAAAATCCCACAATTCTTGTTGTACCTAATACTGGGGAGGTGGTGACTCAATGCTGCTCTTGAACTGATTTTGTTTCCCCAGGGAAAAAGATGTTCTAAGAAATCAGAGCCTTTTTTCTGCGTGTTTGCAGTGATGAGACCCACAATTTAAATCACGATTAAAGAATCTTAATGCATTAATCTGTAGACTGGAATACTATATTAGATATAAAGCAAAGAGAGAACATTTCTAACCCTTGTGACTTTTAAAGACTCAAAATCCAGGAACAAAATCTAGAAATCAAAAAATTATAGGACAGGAGTTTCTGAGGGCAAGCTGAAGATGCTGTTTCCAGAACAAGTTAAAACTAAAGTCTGAGGGGAAAAAAAAAATCAAAGAAAAGTAGCCAAATTCCTTCAGAACATTCTACCTGAATGGTTGAGTTTGAAATTTGGCTGCAATTTCCTGTATTTTGTGTGTGTTATTCCATGTGACTCAGCAGCATTTCTAGCATAAAGCATTTCAAACTGGGAGAAAAATGTTACTGGAACGAGAGGATGTGAAAAAACCCTTCATTTGTGGTTTGATTCTTTTTTTTTTTTTTTTTTTTCTTAAATCAAATTATTTATTTTGATCTTGAAAATGTGTCTATTCTTTTCAGAGAGGCGTTTTCAGAAGGGGAGAGCAATCCCTCCCCACCTCGCATTTTGTATTGTTCCTACCTGCTAATTAAGAAGGGATTGTCAGAGAGCCTGACAGACACATCCATAATACCTCCTTGGGAGTGTTTCAGCAGAGCTTTGTCTCTCAGCCCATCACACACACACACCCTAAATGGCTCCGTGGCACATTGACAGCAGTGTGGCAGAGATGTCTGTGAGCAAGGAGACAGAGAAGGAAGATATCCCAGTCTTTCACGCTGGCACCCTCCTGATGAGTAATTGAGTCAGTTTGGAGCCTCCTCGTGGTCCTCTCCATCACCCCTCTGTTCCCAGCAGCATGTTCTGTCTCCTTCAGGAGTCACACCAGCCTCTCAAAGCTATACAGTACACGATGTTAGATTAATTGGCTGAAAAAGCATCCACAGCATGAGGGGAGGTGGGGAGGTTTCTTGTCAGAAGTGTTGCTGTGTCACACTGAAAAACATAGAAATGGGGGAAAGAAGGATCTAAAATGAAAATGAAGGGTCTACATGGAAAAGTGTTGCAAATGGAAACAAAAATGGTTGTCTGGAAGTGGCTGGCAGTGACCTGGAGGGACGGGAGAAAAAAGGAGACTGGGGAAAGGAGGGGAAAGGAGGGGAAAGAAGGCCACAGAGCCGTGGTGGTGCATGGTGGCTGTTCCCATTGCACTCAAGGATCTGAGCACAGGTCCTCAGCTGCCTCTGCTCCACAGCACTGGAGGGGCAGCCTTGCCCACCATGGATGGACTGAGGGCAGGACCAAATGGGGTCCTGGGAGTGCAGGATCCTCAGTGCAGGTGGAGAGTGTGCTGAGGAGGAGAAATGAAGATCTGCAGCAGCCTAAGAACTGACCCTGTGCTCCAGCACATGGTACCCACCTTCTGGTGCATTGGCCCCTGGAAAAACCATCCATTGGTACAAGCTGATCACTGCAGTTCCTGTGGCAGCAGCAGTTGCAATCTGGCAGCATCTCCTGCTGCTTCTCATGGCTGCCCATAGTAGGGCCCCTACAGAAGTCTCTCCTCTCTGTTGCTCTTCTCTCACGAGCATTGCCAGAAGAGCTTTGCTTTTCTCAAAGCTGAGCTGAAAATGATTCCTGCCTTGCAATATCTGCTCACAGCAATTGGAATAATTCTAGTGGGCTCCTTGCTCATTCAGCCCAAACTCTTCCATAACTTTGGAGCTCAGTCCTATCTCAGTAAAGTTGGGGAGACCAACATATTCCTAAGGTTTTGAAGTCTATTTTTATTTTTGTATTTTTTCCTTTTTTCTCCCCAGATAAACCCTTCTTGTCACTGTATTCTACATGTGCTGGGGCCTTCCCTGTCTTGCCAATTTGCACATTCCTCTGCTTTCCACCCACATGATTTTCTCTGTATTGTCCACAAGGAATCTGTAGGATTGCAGTTTTAATTTCTTTTTTCTTTTTCCTTTTTTTTTTTTTTTTTGAGTTCTAATTTCTTCTGTGCTTTACATGTGCTGAATGGTTCTGGTATAACCCGCTGCAAGGACTCTTTTGATTACTGCTTTTTGAGAAGGAATGAAATACCTGTGGTAACAAAATTCTGAGATTCCCCTCATGGGAATTCTGGACTTGTTTTGCTGCTTGCAGTCCTGATACTTTATAGACTTATGTTGTCTCATTCATTCTGACACTGGAAGAAATTGCTCCTATGAAATAATTAAGACTATTTTTATATGTAAGCTAATTTTTCTTGTAGCCTAATGGCATACATTTGGTGTTCAAAAAGAAATCTTTTTTTAATAAAATCTAAATTTCATGCCAGATATTTATGCTGAAATTCAACACATGAAGTAAATTTACTTTTTTCCACTCAGCTTTGCTGCTGATTTTCCTTCTTATATAAGGACCAGGTGCTGAATTCCTGGGTAATGACATCCAATAATATCAGTAAATAGGAGCTGGGTATTGGAGAGGAAAAATAAAAGCAAAACCATTCCAGGGGGAAGGACAAAGACAGACTGAGAGCTTGAAGTAAGTTTTGAAGATGCTTCTGTAAAGGGTCTGAAATGAAGCTTAAACAAGTGTTTTAATTTAGCTCCATTATAGCTGGCGTTGGGACAAAAGGAGAAATTGCAGGTCTCCTGCTCCCCTTTTACACATCTCTAAGATAAATGTCTCCCAACGGCAGGAGAAGGAGAAATTAGCTTCTCCCAGCATGTGAGATCAAGGTGAAGTTCTACCTTAGTAGAGTTGTAGGCGTGGGAGAGTCCCTCAGCCGTCTGTAGGACACCTCCTTGCTCCCCCACCCCACACTGGCAGCCTGGCACTGCCACACTCAGCGTGCCCAACCTCCTGGCTGGGGGGAGCTGCAGAATCCCCTCGCAGAGCTGTGCCAGCCACACCAATCACAGTGATTGCCAAGTCACAGGAAGCCTCTTTGTTCTGTCACTTTGCTGTAACATCTCCCGAGGAGATTTGTTGTTTCAAAAAAGCTCGATAAAAAGACAAACAAGCGGCAGTGTTTGCAAATGGAGATGGCACATTAAAGCATTTTTGGGTTGGATTTCTTCCCCTGCTTTTTGTTGGCCATTTGTTTCCTTTAATTGGAGCGTGAAAGGACCCAGCGTGTCCAATGCAACTTCCCAATGCTAAGTACCACCTGTCAGGCAAATAAAGATGCTCTATCAGTCACTTTTCCTTTGAGATTGTAAGTTTTCAGAAAGAAGTGCTGGCACACACCCACACTACTCCCTCACCCACTGCATTCTCTTCCCATCCAGACTGCAGTGTGACTAGGAGCAGGAACAACACAGAAAATCCATTTATCTCAGTAGTACTTCAAATCTGAAACTTAACCTACAAATAAGTGACTTACCCCTGGCACCTTCACAGTAATTGGACTCAATTTTAGATCACTTTCAGCAGTAATACCTGAATAAAAGGGTAGTAGCTATAAATAAATTAAGATCGAAGATATTATTAGAAGATGTTATTAGAAAGACAAAGGTATATTAAGTGGAAGGGATGAAAAAAATACCAGCCCAGTCAGTCCAGCATAAACAAAATAGAGTAAAATTAGAGCTGGCTGTAGGCAGAGCTTTGAATGACTGGGGAGTGCATTTGCAGCCTGCTGAGCAAAGGCAGTTGTGCCCCCACACTGACGCACAGAAGATTTGGATGGATTTCAGCCCAGACAGGTAGTGCAGCTGCAGTTTGGGGCTGATAGCTTGGTAGGAAGGCAAATCAGAGAGCTGATGCAGACCTGAGTATTCTGCACCTGCTGGGTAACAGAGATATAAATGCTAGAAAAGGGGCAGCCAAAATGCATCTCTTAAGCAAGACACAGCTTCTGAGCAGTTCGAGCACAGCTTCCACAGCCGACGGGCGTGATGTGATGCTGCTGTGGGGACCAAGGCAGTAATCAGTTTTCCTTGTCTTTGAGCTTTGAAGGGAAATAGTGGGATTTTTTTGTGGAAGCTCTAGGAACAGTTGGATAGACACCTCTCAGAGCGGGTTAGCTTGGATCTGTTGTCCCTTAGTCATGGTCAGGGTGACATTTTCAAGGTACCCTCTGGATTTCTGTTGTTTCTGTGCTGCAACAGGGCTACCAGGCAGCCTGAGTCCTTCCCTGCCAAAGAAAGGCAAGCACCACGGCCTGTGGATGTTGCCACAAGTTTGTTCAGAGTCTCATTGTATTTGATGTTTGCCACTGTTCAGTAGTTTTATTCCATTTTAAGATTTGTGATAACAAAATCCCTTATGGTCTAAGTCTCTTCAGTGAGATTTTTTGCGTTAAAACAACAAGTCTGTCTAAAACGTGTTTTGTTGTCGTGCCAGATTTGCTCTGTGAAGAACAGAGAATAGGAATGTTACAATGTAGAATAAATATGTATGGAGGCAAGACAGAAGGAACAGAAATTTCTCTGACTTAAGAGTTTTCTCTACCCAGGAAGTGAGTTGTGTTGCACATCAGTTAAAGTAGATTTTTTTTTTAACAAAGAAAAACTTTCCTTTAAAGTCTATTGCCACAAAAACACATTTTGAACAGCAGTTTGTACCATATGGGGCAGTTGCTAAAATTATGTGTATCTTAAAGGTGAACTTTTCTTCTTGTTTTATACAGTGGTTCAACCAATCACAGCAAATGTTAACCATAAAGTACCGAGTCCCACAAAACCCAGACAGCTCAGTGCTTTATGAAGCAAAAGGAAGAAAATTCCTCAGACTCATTGGCAACAAAACTTTTTATAACCTTTCTTACCCATTCTTCTTAGGACATGGGCATTGTTCCACATCTTTCTGACCTTTCAAATCTGTAGGGAGTGCAAAAGGAGGAGGAGGGACAGCTGACATTGTGACCAGTGCTTCCTACTCCCTCACCTCTTTGCTCTCCTTATTTATGTCCCTGTCAGAAATAATGTGGCAAAACACTTCCAAAGAGCTATTTTATAGGAAGATTCTTAAATATGTTTTAAAAACTGAATTATCAGAGCTCTGAGAATATATGTGCACATTCAAGAGAAATGAGCACATGGGCAGGAGAATGGAAAAAACCTTTAATTACCTCAATAGCTTCTTCTGTATTGGCATCACTCAAACAGGTAGTTTGTATCTCAAAAACGAGATGTCAGTTTGGGAATACAGATCTTTAAAGAATAAAATTGATTGTAATACTCTGCATTTCTGATTGTAAAGATGCTTTCTTCTGCATCTTACTTTTACTGTTTTTTGATAAAATGCAACTTCTGCAGACTATTCTCCATAGTGGCTTTCCCAGTTAATCGATCCAGTTATTTCTAACATAATTCATGGTTTCCCAGTCAGAAGTCAGGAAACCCAGCAGGAATAAGGTCAAAATCCAGCTTAAGGAGAAATGCAGCCCTTCAGGCATTTAGAAGGTTATTTCTAGTGCCCTTGCTCCTCGACTCCTTGGGATGGGACTTGTCCTGAGCAATAGCTGTGCCTGAAACTGGTTGTACTCTGTGATTTTGGGCACCTCTTGGGCACAGCATTTTCAGGAGGTTACTACTGAGCCAGCTTTCATTTAACCTGGCACAAACCACAGCTGTGACACAAGGCTGTTGCAGGCTTGAATAAAGAGAAAAGCAGGCAGGATTAAACTCCAAATGAGCCTGGGTCACAGGCTAGTAGTGCTGAGGAAATTGTTATAGCACTGCTAAAAATCCATTATACACAATCATGCAGAGAAGTGGTTGGATTTACAGGCAGGTGCAGTCTCTAGTCAGCAATATATATGTATGCTCTCTATATGGGCTAAGAAACCCTCACAAAACTGTTGGGCATGAGAGAAAATAACTCTCAGTCAATCTTTTTTTTTAAATGCTTGTATTAATCTTGCACTTATTTTCAAAGCTTCTACCCCCTCTCCTACACAGGAGAGACCGAGGGAATGGTAAACAGACTCATGCAACATTCCTATCCAGTGAAATATTCACATTAACCTATACAAGAACTTATTTATCCAAATTAAATAAATAGATATTTATACATTTTTTCAGGCAAGAGAAAAGAGAACATGAAGCTGTCTAGACAGCTGAGTTCAGGAAGGAGTCACCTATGATCCTTTTTAAATGATTGGGAAGAAAAGAGCTGCAAATAAAAGATCCCTGTCTTTTGATTGTAAAGGCACCCTGGTAAAGGGGGGAGGTAAGGGAATATGCTAAACCCAACCATGCTTAGCAAAGGGTTTGAAATTGGTGTGGAATTGTGTAATTATGAACTTTAGAGCTAAAATCAGCATATGGACATTGTGACTTTGAAAGCACAGTTCTGAGAATCAGACGTTTAGCCTGAGAAAATTAGGCTTATTCCATTAGTGTTATTGGCATTAAGTGGAGTAGTGGGTTGAAGTGTTCTCCACCTGCCATGCAGGTGGACCATTTGAGATGCCTGCAGTGTTTATGTGAATAAATGAGGAGAGGCAGATACAATAGTTGTGGAGTGTGTATGTAGATGACCAGTGAAAAGTTGTTCTGCCTAACTTTCTACTTTTAACAACTGTAACAGTAGATCCATCAAATTACTCCAGTTCTCCACCTACAAACCCTTACTGCCACATGGAATGTGTTGTTTTCCTGCTGTAATGGTGCAAGAATGGGTCACATTCAAAGGGTTGCTACCTCAGCACCGAGGATACCAATGTTCTCCATCACACCCTTGTATATGTTGTTGATCTGGAAGGTGTATGGGATTGCCATTACCAAAACTATTCAATTGGAAGGGCATTGCAGAAAATATGATGTAGCACTCTATTGAATGAAGATAATTCTTTCACATGAAAGCTCTGGGGGGTTTTTTGAGGTGATTAGTCTGAGCACTACATGATAACACCTGAAATGTTCCTGGACCATCTTATCTGAGAAGTAGATCGGCCAAGAAAAAAATTTTGGCTTCACTGGTAGATGTCAGCATCAGAAATTCTGTGATTTTGAACACTAGTGTTTGAGATAGGATAAAAGGATTGGAAAGGCTGGGGATTTTTGTTGTTTTCTGGAAGGTTTAATGTTATAATCATGTTGTGCTCCTCTGAGACTGGCTGGCTGGAAAGAAGAATTGAGGAATCCTTTTGTTCCATCCCATTCCTGCTATGTAAGGAAGGGCACTCTAGCTGTGCTTGGAAATGGCTCTGAAGGGAGCACTGGAAAGTGTTCAGAAGACCCAGAGGGAAAAGCACAGCTTGTCTGCTGAAGGGCTCTATGCACAGTTGCTGAGAGAATTCTTGATTGCTGAACTTGCTTTGATACAACTCCAAATGCCTGCACGAAGGGCAATAAACACGGAGACCACATGCACTCCACTTCCCAACAGGTGTTACTCGATTGTGTTACCCACATTTTGATTTTTTGCAAGGTTTACTGACATTCTTGAACTCCACAGACACCTACCCACTTACCCCATCTAAACAGTGTCGTAGCCCTTGGTGCAGCAGAAGCTCATTGTGTACTCTGAGCATTTCAGAGCAGACAATCCCACCAGAAATTACCATGATAGCATGACAGCAGTTTTCTGACCTGGTTTAAATTACAGAATTACTTCCTGTTTTGAAGGAAAACTGGAAAGAAGATTGTTCTGGAGTTGGATTGGTCTGGTTCAGCTTGTTAAAACCATAGCTTTGAGAGTGGGCTGTTCAAAGCCACTTCCAAGCAACGTCACTTGACCACAGAGTAGTCTTGGCCCAAGTTCTGCTTTTCCCTGTCACACTTCATCTTGAATTGAAAATACTAATAACCCCAGAGCCTGTTCCAGAGCTCAGTTACCTCAATGTAGTAACAGGTGTGTACCTACAATGCACAGTGAAGAGGTATGAATTAAGAATTGGAGAATGGGGGGAAAATCTGGCCAAGCTCTCCCAGTTAGTCACAGCATGAGTACATAAGCTGCTAGATTCAACTCAGAGAAAACAGGATATGAATGGCTAGGCAAAAATGTTACACCTACTCCCTGTCAAACTGTAATTCTAGTCCTAAGGACTGGAATGAAAATCTACCAGTCCAGGCTCAAAATCCATTCAAACAGTCTTCCAGTAGAGTGATGAGTGTCCTTTTTAAAATACAAGTTAAAAAAATACTGTCTGTGCTGGTAAATGGAATATTGAAGGCTGGAATAAGAATTTAGAGCCTGTCTGAACCTTATTAGAGGATTTGGTTCAATGAAAATGTTGCTTGGATATCCAAGGATAAGAAAATACAAGAACTATTTCCACATTGTAGCTACCTTGAGGTAAATTATTCACTGACAAAAAATATGGGATATCTGGTGCTGTTTCCATTGTTGCCAGGATGTAGTGAAACCCAGCAGCTCTTTAATGGAGACAGAAGTCCTGCAGAACTTGCTGGTTTCATTCTTACTCTACCAGCCTCATACTGTGTAGCTTAAATTCATGGTCCAAATCTTCAACAGCGTGAGAGGGACAAAATTCATCATTTCACAGGAATGGTTCTTTTTGCAGTCTCTGATTTTTGTCTCACCAGTCCTTTGTAAACAGGTTCTTTAGCCCCACAAATAAATATGTAGATGCAAACTATATGTATATATCTATATCAGCAATCAACACCCTAATGAGAAGGATTAAAATTCCAACTGGGTGAGCAAGGCTTCCCTGACTGACAAAAAGAGAAAAAAAAAATAAAAAGAAAAAAACCCAATAAATTAATTGAATAATTCAATTTCAGTGTTGTTTTATCTTTTTTTTTTTTCAACTTGAAATGGATTCAACACCAGCTCTTGGAGGATTTTTAGTCCTAGGTGTCCCATTAGTCTTTCACACTTGGCTGCCTAAGGGAATGGGATACCCCATGTTCACTCTAAAGCAAGAGTAACCACTTATTGGAGTGTCTTTAAAACCAAGGACTCTGGAGTCCTTGCATGGTCATCGAAAAGAGGACAGAGAAGGCAGCAGTGTCTTCCTAACTAGAGCTCATAAATGCCTTCAAGTGCCACCACATCACTGGGACATGAAGCCAGAGAGCAGCTGAAGAAGTGCTGCTGTAGGTGGGGGTGTTGTCACAACAGCTCAGGCAGGGGCTGGGCAGGGATGTAAAGCTGCACATGCCAACCCTGAATTGCTGTCTTGGGAAATAACGTGGCAGGAGAATATAACACAGCCAGTGTACAGCCAGCAAGGTGGAAACACTGCAGCAGCCACGTCTGGAGGGAGAGGAGAGCTAAAATGTTTCAGATTATCCTATAGAGAACAAATGTGTTTGATACACTATCCAGACTGCCTTGTATGAAAGTTTAATGCCTTGGTGGTGCCAGCTCTGTACAAATCTGTGGTTGTAATCAAGCCACAAGCCATGAACTGTGTGAAAGATCTTGGAAAAGTTTCTTGGCGTTTCCAATGGATGTGTTGCAAAGCAGTGACCCATTTTTCAGTCACTGGTTTGTATTTGATATCCATGAAGCCCTACAGAGTAGAGAGGGAAAAGAATTGAGATTGCCTGAGCTTAAAGAAATGACTGTGTGAATCAAACCATTGTGAGGTTCTATATCTTGATTGCTTCTCTCTGGAAAATGCTGCCAAGCCTAAAATAATTTCCATAATAGCATACACTCCTGATATAAAACAGATAGAAAATGCAGTGTTACTCTTCAACTTTTCAACTTTCAACTTCTTTCAACTTCTACAACGTGTCAGATTCCTTTCAGGCTATAACTTGAACTTGCTTATCAGTGATGAAAAGTGCCCATTTGGGGTTCTTCCTATCAGCACCCAAAGCAGAGATAAGTTTTCTAATGAACCATTCAGTATAAGCACTTTGAAACTACCCATTAGCTGACAGATTTTACCTGCAACAGACCTGAGTAAATTCTCAACTATTTTTTCTTTCTATCTAAATGGATTTTAGTGGCATCACTTCACTCTTGTTGGCAGGAATTGAGATATTTACCATCTGTTTAAATGCACATTGGCCATGGTAAACAATTAAGAAAATTCCCAAAGCAAAGGGCTTGGGGAGGCAACCAATAGAAGCTGCTGCTCTGCAGACAGAGGACAACGTGTTCAGGTGGGCTGTTGGCACTGAAGAGAAGTCATGAACAGAGCACCTCTCCAGGGTGCTTCCAGCAGAAATGGAGTTATGAAAGCATTAATGATCAGATCAGAAGATATTTTGCTTTGGCTTAAACAATTTGATTCAGTTTGGTTTAATATGTATGGTGCCCAGCATGTCTTTCCAGAGAGGTATAAAACACAGAAAAAAGGAAAGGAGATAGTTGCACGGAAATGAACTTCAGAAGCTGTAAGACCATGTTAGAGAAGCTCATAGTGCTGTATAACATACTTTGCTCAGAGAAAGCTGCAAGGAAGCATATCAGCTCTTTCAAGTGTTTAGCTGAACCTGCTCCTTGCTGTTGTCTTCCAGCTATAGACTTTGCCCATGAAGGGAGACTGAATTTTGGTTGCCCTCCCAACAACCAATTTCCAGACAAACCCATCACAGTTGGGGGGACCTGAATTGGGATTTGCTTGTAAAGATGTCCATGCTGTTAAGAACTGCATGTGCACTAAGTGCAGGTGAAGGATTTAATAGGTTGCTGCTGGGAGGAGTGAGTGTCTCTCAGTGGTGTCTCTCCTTCAGAACCAGGAACTGCTGCCTGTGCCTTTTGTGTAGCAGTGTCTCAGATTAAGTCTCTGCCACTCATTGTGTATTTGCTTTGTATTTTGCAGAACTTTCCAGCTGGAGTCACACAGCGTGTTTGTTCCCCATAGCATGAAAGCCTGACATCTTACTGCTTTTCCCTGGAGCAGAGTAACACATTCATTTTTAATTGTTGACCATTGTATCAAAAATCCTATTTCCAAGAGTTTAATTGTTTTGCATGATATTTAATTCATGGTTTCCCTACAGAAATCAGCTGTTAACCTTTTTTTAAAAAAATAATGTATTATTTAGTATTTATTTATTATTTAGCAATAGCATTTTTAATTGTACAGGATTATATAATTTATTTATATTTTCACTATAAAATTCCATGTCCCTGTGCTCCCTCTCCCGTCCCCTCCCTCCTTTTTTTCTTTTCCCCTTGCAATTATGAAGAACAATAAGAGCTGTAGTAATGCTACTGTAAAGGTTTCAAGAATACGTTTTTGAAATAAGATGTTCGTACATAGGACAACACTGAAGACACATTTCAATCCTCCTGGAAATACTGAGGTAATGCTTAAGGGCTTTTGGAAATCAGGGCATAGGTGAATATAGTTTTCTTTCTTTCTGAATATGTTTTCTACCATATTCTTGCAAATGAGCTGCCCTGCAGAAAAGTTGAGTGACAAAACCGAAGCCAAAGTTTCAGAGGATTTGTAGAAACAAGAATTCACAGTTTCTGCCAGAGACCTGATGCGATGAGTGATATTCATTGAGCCAGGAGACTGTACCCTCCAGAATGTGTCTAGCTGAATTTCACACACAGCAAAGTGCTCTTGGAAATGTTCCAGGACAATAATTATTGGATACCAGGGAGCTGCAAATAAGTGCTGAGAACTGAGGAAACACAGCACTTGCACAAGATCTCACCCCCTCTTCTGGCTGCACAGAGTGCCCTTTGCTTTGGCTGCCATGGGCAAATCTCCATCTTCGCTTTCCAGGTCCAAACCAAGGTGGAGTAAGATGAAAGGATTGGGCGCTGGGAGATATTTTGTGGTGTGCCCAAGCTCTAAAGCTCCTTCCAAACCCTGAGCCTAGGCAGAGGCTGCAGGAGGCCCAGCAACCTCTAATCAGAACAAAGCTTTCCCATGATGTACAAGGCTGCCACCCAAATCCAGCCGCTCCCACGGCAACGGGACTGGGTCCAGCCACTCAGGCAGAGATACCAGAGATGGATATCAGCACAGTTTGTGTTTGTAAGGTTCGTATCAGCCACCTATTTCTTACCATGTGCAGACAGAAATTTATTTGTGCGTAGAAATATATATATATTTCTAATTGACAAGGCTGTGACGTTGTTGTTAATGTTTGGTCCAGCATCAGCCTGGAAAATCACCAAAGCAGAGATTTACCTTTTTCATAAATGTGGAGAAATAAACCAGTTAGCACTGAAAAACACTGCTGCCTCTGGGACTGCCATGCAGCTCCATTTCATTGATGGAAACCTGACTGCTAAAGCAAATTTCCATTTTCCTCCTTTTCCAAGGCAAGTGGTAGACCCAAGAAAGCAAGCCAGGACGGGTGTTTCCTTGTAACCACTGAACTGCTGTGGTTGATCCCATGCCCTTCCATATTTTTCATTTAAAAATGATCCCCACTGCCCTCATCACCCACACAGGAATTGTTTCACTGCTCCGAGTGTCAGTGCATCATCAGAGGAGGAAGTACTACATCTGGGTAAAAATCGGTTTACAGTGGAAGAATCACAAAGCATTTAATGATGAAACTAGAAAACAGCCTAAGCTTTTTGTGAGTGTGTTTGGTTTAAAAAGAAAATTTCCATCAAATCCTAAGAGAGCAGAGAAGCACTTCCTTTCCTAATTTTGAATATAAACTTTGGCAGAGATGAAGACTGAATGGTTAAAGCAATTACAGAAAAATTCCAATTCAGTAGGAAACAGGAACAGAAACAAACAACTACAACAGCAAAAAATTTGATCATTTTTAAGAGATAGGATATCTGATACAGCTGCTGCTCTTTCAAGAACTACTTAAAAGCATTTTGGGCTACTTTTCTCTGGAAAATATTTCAATCAGCATATATAGAAAAAGTCTTTCTTCTCTGTTTCACTTTCTTCCTTCTTTCTTCCTTCTACAGCAATGTAAATTCTACTGCAACAGAAAAGAAAAAAATCTGTACAGCACGAATGACTCTGACTTCAAGCAAATATTGCCACAAGTAATTATGCTTCTCTCTGTTCCTGTTTCAGACATACTGATGTTACGAATGAATTAACCAAGGAACATAATGCTTTGGTGCCAACCGAGAGCCAATTCTTGAAGTTTAGTGCTATTGCACTTAACATATTTCAGCTGGATCTCAAACCATGACATATAGAACTGATACCAGTGAAGGAGATGGATTTCTTGTCAAGAAAGAGTCTCACAATTCCTTTGCTCCAAGGAAATTTGAATGAAGAAACATTCAGTTTGGAGACGTGCCTATTCTACTTAGGAAAAGTTTAAAAATGGGTTGCAGAAAGCAGACAGAGCTAGAAAACATTGCAAATAAAAATTAGAATTTTTTTACACAAAATTTAAGTTTATGTATTTTTCTATGGGACTTTTTGACAGTGGTCCATCCATACTGCTTGGGACATTTCTTCTGGACTTCTCACCTGAAGTTCTTGCAGGACAAGGTTGTTGTCTTGATAGAATGGTCTAGATCTGCTCAAAAGTTCCAGTGGGCTCCCTGGGTGCCTTTTGACATGTGCTTCCCACATCAGGGGACAGCACATGTGCTTGCTGGAGCACAAGCACAACAGTGACCTTCTTTTAGAGTGGAGCTCAGTAAGGTGCAAGCCCTGCCATAGACTTTGGGTGTGCCACTGCTCCCACATCCCTTGGTCTGGCACCGCTTAATTTTAAGCAGTCTCCAAGACACCTAAGGAGGGAGGCTAATTGCCCTAAGGTACCTTTCACAGGAGGTGAGCAGGGTGTCCCCAATGCATGAACCTGAGGTGCCCTGCAGGGCCCTCAGCTGACTCACCCCCATCAGATAGAAAGGGCTGCAAACAGCAAAGGCAGCAGAGAGAGAGACAGCACTGGAGCAGAGAGCTTCAGGTGAGTCATTTGCATCTGCAGAGGAAACAGACGGAGAAAGAAACCACAATCTTTTTCCCACGAAAAGGATCAGAGTCTCAGTTCAGCAGACCACTTCAGGGACTCTTGGATTGTGCATATGGTCACTCAGGATTTCTTTGGGGTTTTTTTGCTTTAAAAATGAGGATGGGAACAGTTTCATGTAGCAAAGAGTTGCAGAACAGACCAGTATCCTCTGGCAATTCATGCTCAGAAAAGGCTGATATTTACTGCATGAGCTGTCTGTGGTTGCTGCTGTCACCTTCTTCTACCCATTGCAGGCAGCTACATGTAAGGATGTACCTTCAACACCCCCAGTCTGCATGAGTTGTCCTTATACACTTATTAAATGATAGTGTGCATTTGTACTCAGACTATTATAAATCTATTACTTCCCCCAGGCCACAGGAAATGGTTTTAAAATGTGAGACTTTTCTATAGGGAATTGAGAGAGAAAAATACTAGAGCTCTGTACTTGGCTTGCACAGATCAATGTAGTGAAATAACTGGGAAGATGAACCAAGCTTAAAATATTACAAATGTGATTGCATGAAAGCTTAACATGACATTGAGTAATGATCACTACAAAAGTCTCCTAAACCACCTTAAGAAAAAACCTAACCAAAACCAAGCAAAGAGCCTGGCAGTAAATCATAAAAGCAAAATTACAGTGTTTGCTCTTAGAACCACAGTTTGGGTAGTATAATTGCATAGTAGTGAGTGAAACTTCAAATTTCCTTCACTTTTCCAATACAATGAAGAGACGTAGGTGAAAAGTCTTGAGATGGGAGATAGCAAAATGTTTTGAAAATTATTTTTCCCCTAAAAATTTCACAAAGATTTTTTTCTTCACCATAAACTTTGTTTCTCTGTCAGGGAAACAATTAGTTCCAAACCTGACAATTCCTATTTGTGAAGGGAACAACGAAGGAAAAAAGGAACAAAGCCATCTTTCAAACAAGACTCAGAAATAGTCACTGAAGTTCCTACCAGGTTCAGAAACTGGTACTAGGTTGAACTAAGGCACAGTCATTATCCAGTGAGCAATAAGGTTTACCTGCATTTTCAGGGCAATGAGGTAATATTTCATCCCACCACAGACAGTCATAATGCATCCAGATAGTGAGTCTTCCTTTTTTTTTTTTAAATGAATTTATATTAAGCAGAAAATAAATACTAATGAAATGTTCCCTTTAATAAGCACTGAGCCACTTACAGGAATAATTTTTGGGGGAGGAGTAGGAAATAAGTTTGTATCTTAGACTTCTGTCATTATTTCACTTGAACAGATGGAAGCTCAGCCACTTGTGATTAAATCACTAAAATGAAAAGGCATCACTGAGAGGGTGGTCACTCATTTGGTCAATTCTAGGTGAAGAAAAATAGTAATGGATAGTGATGGCTGTGGTTTTCCTCAAAAGGAACGACTCCCAATAATTCCAACCATTGAAGGTTGTATTCCCACGTTGCATCCATTCATGGCCAGAGAGAATCATGGCTACGATTCTCCATTTCCACTTGGGATGCATTCATGAGCCATCCTCTATCCAGAAATACGCAAATCCCTTGGAATATAAATTGTGCCACAGGTTTTGCACATAGAAAGTCTTTCTTTAAGTGCGGCAGCTGACTAACCCAGAACTCTACAGCGTGAGGGCTTCCAGAGATTTCTCCAAATAATCCTAATGGATAGGATGATCAGCAATGGGACCCTGAATATGTTTGTGTGCTCAGCATGGAAAGTGTGTTCTGGTTTTGGAGCACATCAGTAGCTGCATAAATCCCTTGGGAAATTAGAAATATTGTGTTCAGATCCCTGTCTTAGAGTAGGGTGAAACTCATGGTCTGAAAGTGCCCAGTTCTCTAGGCTATTAACTCACATTGGTTACTCCAGGTGTTGTCTGAGGGAGTGGACTACACTTCCACTGTCCCTGGGTGTTGAAGAAGGCAGCTACTTCGCAAAGCACAAAGATGTATTTAAAAAAAAAAGAAAAAAAATTAAATCTGCCAAACCTATAAAATACTATTCACTCAACACATCTTCAATCAGCCTCTCAGAACTCCATTTCTAATTATTTGCCATCTGGTGCAGCCCCTTTTCTTCTAAAGCCGCGTGGAACACGCTCCTGGAGCAGGCACACGCAGCAGTGCCACCCGGGCACTAACCACTTCTGACTGGCGAGCCCGGAGAACCTGATTGTTTGAGGCAAATCACCTCCCCAGGGACAGCATGATTTATTCCCTGCATCTGGATTGCAAGTTGTTGGTTTTTGTTTTTTCTGTTGGGGAAAAACAAAAAATGCTTCTGTGTCATTTATAATGGATTTCAGTCCAATAAATGGCCATCTTCTGGCATATTATGACGGCGGCTTATCAAATAATAAAGCCCTGTCACTCTGAATTGCTGGGAATGGGAGTAATCTGGGCAGGGCTGATTCCTGTGTCCACTTTGTCAAGCCATGACATTTCCAGTGGCTTGGTGTGTGTAGGAGTCACGGCTGTCAGTGGGGAAGAACCTCACTGTGCCCCAGGGGAACTGCAGAGAGAAGTGGGTGTGATTTCTCAGATTCTGCTCCTTCGTACACCATCTAATTCTAAGTGCTACCTAATGTTCATTAGGGATGATCACACAGCCATATGGCCTTACAGATGCAATACATAGTTCAGTATGTTGGCAGAATGACTCCTTGTTAATTCTGTCTCCTATTCCACCCTCTGCCTGGTAGAGAGGATAGTGAGGAGGCTGCTTTTACCGTGCTGAAGAGATGACAGACTTGATAACTTTAGTATGGAGCATTTCCAGAGCTTAACAATGAATGGCACGAGCTTTCCGAGGGGAGAAAAAAATAGGCACGGATTTTCAAATGCATCAGCAGGTTGCAAAAAATGTGCTGATTAGCCATTTGTATATTTGACTCAGGATGGTTGGGACATGGGAGATCTCAGTTTAAATTCTATCCTTGCAATATTTTCCCTGTGTGACCTTGTCTTACCTTTGAATCTCTCTGTGCTTGGATTCTCCCACTTTCTCCCTAGGACAAGAAGTGGGTCGTGGTACACATATATTTATACAGGCCTGCTGATTTTTGGGGTAGTTAGTTTTCTTTACAGTAGCTGGTATGGGGCTGTGTTCTGGTTTTGTGCTGGAAACTGTGTTGATAATTCAGGGATATTTTCATGAGTGCCAAGCAGGGCTTACACAGAGTCAAGGCTTTTCTGCTCCTCACCCCACTGACAAGGAGGTTGGGGGGGCCCAAGGAGCTGGGAGGGGACAGAGCCAGAACAGCTGACCCCAACAGACCCAGGGGATATCCCAGACCATGAGATAACATGCTCAGTGTATAAAGATGGGGAAAGAAGCAGAAAAGGGAGGCCATTCAGAGTGCTGGCATTTGTTTTGTCTTCCCAAGTTACACATACATGTGATGGAGCCCAGCTTTCCTGGGGAAGGCTGAACACCTGCCTGCCCATGGGAAGTGGTGAATGGATTCATTGTTTTGCTTTGTATGTGTTCACAGCTCTTGGTTTAGCAATTAAAGTTCAGAAAATTGACATATTATTTCAAGATGGGTTCTTTCTCAGACACACAGAGTTAATGAGGGTGGGTTATCTAATGACTTAGAGGGAATTAGGACCATTCAGTGGTGCTGGACTTGTCTGGCCTTGGGGCTGGCTTCCTCCCATGGCAAGGTTTTCCCAGCAGCACCTCTATCATCAGGCCCTGCTATCCACTACGAGGCATTCTTTCTTTCTGTGACCCAAGGTGATGGAGTGCCCTTAAATTTTTCCCTATGATATTTTTGATAATTCAACTTTCATTGGTAAATTTGAGAAATAATTTTCCTCAAAGGAAAAAAAAAAATCTTCTTTTCTTCCCCTTCTCTGTTATTCTCAACATATTAAATGAATCAGCTCTAGCTTATAGTGGTTCTTGATCTTCTGAAGCCACTGTGCTCATGTCTGTTGTCAAGTCCAGGGCTTGAATGTGTTCTCTCCCCAGCCACTGAGTGCCTGCAGGAGCACTCCACTTACACCACTGCATTTCCTCAACAGCAGAACAGATGAGTAAATTTGAGCAAAACTCTTATTTGAAACAGACCCCACAGAAAGGAATAAAAATGACATCAGCAACAGTAAACTACTCTCACAAATAACAGCAATGGAGTCTTAAAGCAAAGGTTGGCTGTGTCTATATAAAGAAAATACTTAGTGTCTGTGTGATATACAAGGCAGCTTATCTCTTTGAGAGCAGGAGACTATAAAAACACAATTGCCAGAACGAAAGAAAATTGAAGCTGATTGCCATAGCAACAAAAGAATTACATTGATGAAACAGAAGCACACACAATCCTTGCATGCTACATTAAAGACAAAGCAATCAAAAGTAAACAAGAGTGGATTGGAATTTGCTTGGCTGAAGCTGGAAATGACAAATGTTACCACGTGATGGAGGCAGAAATGAGCCCACAAGAAAGGAAGGGGGAGCCCTGTGGAACTGGGGACTTATCCCCCATTTACTCTGTGAGCAGAAAAAGAGGAACTTGTAAGGCAGCAATGGACACTTCCCAGACTTTGAAGGCAGTTGGTGGAAGAAAAATCACAATCAGATGATCAATAACAACAAATAGTTTTCATCTGTGTCTTTTGCACCTATCTCCATGGCTTTCTTCCCAGCACTGCCTTGTTTCTTACTCCTGATCAAATCTTCCCATGGACCTGGGTGAAACAAACTGCCGTTGGAAAAAGGAGTTTTCTTTTTTTTCCAGCTGCATCTCTTGAAACATCTTGCTTAGGCTGGCACCTACTTGTCCATGAAAATATGTAGTCCCTTCTCTACAGTAATATACCTTTGGTACACCTTTGCCTTTTTGGGTCTGCATGGCACGATGAGACTGCAGACCCTGCAGCAGCACCAGCAGCTTTCCAGAGTGCACTGGTGAAACCTCAGTTTCAAACCCATCCATAAATCTGACTGTTTTCTCATGTGAGGGGAGAGGGGATTGAAGACCCAGACCTCAGCACCTCCTGCATCATCAGAACTGCTGTGACAGATGCAGTGCAGTGCTGTGCTTCCTCGTGAAGCTCCATGACCCTGTTTGGAGATGGGTTATTGCAAACCTGCAGGTTGCTCTCACACCCTGAATCAATCCCACTGATGGACACCTAGGGTGTAGCGGCATAAATATCATAGAATCATAGAATCGATGGAGTTGGAAAAGACCCCTGAGATCGTCGAGTCCAACCCATGATCCAACTCCAGTCCCTTTACCAGATCATGGCACTGAGTGCCACGGCCAATCTCAGTTTAAAAACCTCCAGGGAGGTGAATGCAACCCCTCTCTGGAAAGGCCATTCCAATGCCTGATTACTCTCTCTGGAAAGAATTTCTTTCTAATATGCAACCTAATTTTCCCCTGGTAGAGCTCAAGCCCTGCTCCCTTGTCCTGTTGCTGCTGCCTGGGAGAAGAGACCAACCCCACCTGGCTACAGCCTCCCTTCAGGTAGTTGTAGAGAGTGATGAGGTCACCTCTGAGCCTTCTCTTCTCCAGACTAAACACCCCCAGCTCCCTCAGCCTCTCCCCACAGCACTTGAGCTCCAGTCCCTTCACCAGCTTCGTTGCTCTTCTCTGGCCCTGCTCCAACACCTCAAGATCTTTCCTGAACTGAGGGCCCAGAACTGGACACAGCACGCAAGGTATGGCCTCACCAACACAGAGCACAGGGGAAGGATCACTGCCCTGGTCCTGCTGGCCATGCTGGTTTTGACACTTTTCAGTGGTGTTACACCAGAAAAGGGGGATCTTATGTGTGTCCCTGTCCACATGAGCTCAAGCACAGCTATTTTCATTCTTTGGAGAAGGAACTGGTGTTATCCAAGTTGAAACCATGAAGGAAATGTCTCTACATCACAGCTTGGTCTGGAAGAGTTAAAAAAAAAAAAAAAGGAAGTGTTAAATGAAAGATACTTCCTGAATGCAGATATAATTAAAATCTTACTATTTCTTACGATAACAAAGCCTTTGAATCAGTCCAAACATTGTATTTGAGCACAATTAAAGTATTCCAAGTGGTGAACTGACATGTCTTTAAGACACAGGAGCATTTAATCTACTAGATCTTAGTCTACAATAATGACCAAACCTTTCAAAGTTACCACAAAAAATTCTTAAGACTAAAATAAAGTTGACAGTTCCTTTAATTAAACTCATCCTCCTTTCAAAGGAAGTGACAAAAAGATTAAAGGAAGATTAATTAAGACTTAAATGCACAGAAATGACTCAAGGCATATTTAAGTAAGACTTAAATTAGTCTTTCATTTGGACATGGGAGATTCCATTAACAATAATGAAATGAAGAAAGACAGATCTTAAAGCCTTTGCTCTAAGCTCTGCTTGGAGGCTCTTTCCCAAGTCCTACCCATCTCCCAGATTTTGGTCCAACCCTGATTATTTTTCCTTAATGCTTCTATCATCCTTTTATTTTCAGTTATCTTTTTTGATTTCTGCTCTACTTTGGTGAAATTCTTTGCCTTAGCCCCTTTTGGGGTTGCACATTTCCTGACATGACAACCTATTCTCCTTTGCAGTACCCTGAATACAAAGATACTTTCCTTGGGGGTTGGCATCATTTGGGTTTTTAGGGAACATTCGTTCAAACTGAAATCTTGCTTTCCATCTGGCAAACACCCGTCTGGATCCTCACTTTCTGGTGCTCTCTAAAAACCTGCTGCTTAATAGAGAACTGCACTGTGCCACATCACCAGCTACTGCACAGAGGTGGCACAACACAAAGCTGTGAGGAGAGAAACACACAGATCTTCTCCTGGTTTGCACTGGAGTAGAGGTTTGCAGCATCCTGCCATGCACAGATGGGCATGAAAGTCATCCTGGTCACCATGGTAATAAGATAATCAAAACTAACCTTTGAATTTTTAACTCTGGATGATGAATGGAGGGGACAGAAAGTGTCAGGGCATGGGCAGAAGGGATGGCAAGGGAAGAGTTCTGTGAAGGAGAGTGCAGCTGCCCCTACAGGCACAAGGAGCCTCCCAGATAGATCTACCTACCCCCAAGGAGTAAAAGAATAAATCATTTCAGTAGAAGATTCCTACCAAAGCAGGAGGATAATGTTAGAAGTTTCTCTGTAGATTGCTCTTACACCTGGCAAAGGCGTGACCTGGTGTCCAGGGTAGCCATGGTGCAGTCTCTGTGCCTTCTTCAGTCTGGTGCCCAAGCTTCTGTCATTGCTGTCTTCACCTCTGCTGCCCCTGTACTCATAAGCTCTCTCTTAAATCTGCCTTGCTACAGTATAAGACCATCATTTCCAGTTGTGTCTAGTGTGGATATTGGGAGGGGACTGCTCCCTGCCTCCTTAAAGGACAACTTTTGTTGTGGCATGCCTCTGTATCTCTCCATCAGGCTATAAAACCTCAGCTTATTCAGTCTTTCCTTAGGGTCATGTTACGTAGACCTTTCACTGCTCCTGTCATTCTCATTTTCCTTCATTCACAAGAAATGTATCCTCCTTTTCATGTTTACTCTTGCAATAAAAGGACTCCTCTGGCATTTCTCCTCTGTACACTGCATCTTCTGACTCTCATTGATTTTCTTCTTATTATTTTTTTTTGTCTCCACCAAACCAGACTGTAAAAACAGGGGGGGCAGAGGGAGAATTAGCTTCTATTCAGTTTTGTTGGGGTTGCAAATTGGATCCATCCATTTCTCTAAGCAGGAAAACAAACAAAATGCCAATACTCTGGGGAGCACACATAGCAAAACTATGCAACAAGGAAATTTGTAAACCTACTTTCTCTCTGTGGGTGGTTAAATGGCTGTTTAAAGACATTTAGCATCACACACATAGTTGAAGAAACAGAATAATAAAAGAAAGAAAACTGCATCTCCCTATTAAAGAAACCCTTTGTTTTATCAAAAATGACTGGATTGCTGATTTAGGATCACAGGGCTGAAACTCTTTATGAAGGGGAAACGAGCTTCATTTGGGCTTGTAATTGCATTAACATGCACTTGTGAATACACACTTAGGGCAGTGCTGCGTGTCCATGGAATTGCTGCTCCTGTTGGCCAGAGTCCAAATGCACTTTGGGCACTGTGGAGAAGGAGACAAATGGGTGCCATTGTCCTGCCTGATGACCACAGGCATCAGCAGGCACAGCAGCAGAGGAGGGGCAGGAAAGATGATGGAAAACTTGCTCAGGAAATACAGTCCATTGGCCTCCTTTGTGCACAGCAAGCAAAGCAATGCATTTGCCTGTGTTGCTTCTGTTGGGAACCAGAGTTCTTTTTGTTGTGGATGCTCCTTATTGTGAGGAACAGATGTACTGCAGGTGTCTGTGAAGGCCTGGGGGAGTCCTCGGGGTTGCTGTGTTTTTAATAACTTGGGTAGGGGTAATATCAGGTCGCAGCAGTAGAGAAGGATCATTTACTCTGCCAAACTCCATCCTGCCTTAATTGCTCTCTCCCACTAAATCCCAGACCAGTTAGTTGAAAACTAATTTAGCTATTGCTGCAGTAAACTGCTGTGACAGTAGCGTCTGTAGACCTGCATGCTCCTTATCTTGCAACACCTAGAGCCAGGAGACCTTCCCACATGGTGACTTCCAGATCCCACAAGACAGAATTAGAGGTGCAGCTGAGATGTTCATTTCAAGCAAGTTACAGATGAGTCTGCCATGAAACATCCCCAGGACAAAAGTCACAACCTGCCTTGCACCTGGATAAGAGGAAAAAAATAGATGTCTTTTTTCCATTGATATCCTGCCCTGTCATGAAGGGATTCAGATGGATGTTCTGCTTGGAATTTTAAAGCCCCACTGGAGCTTGGTAGAGTAAGTGCAGGAGACAGGGGACAAGGACCTGTTTCCACTAGGCTGGGATATATGCTTCTTTGGGCCTTCAGAGTGATTTTCACTTAGACTGGAAGAAAAACTGAATAAAAGCCTCCAGACAGTGCAGTTCTCATGTGCAATCTATTGAAAAATAAGGTCCTTGTAGATATGTTCAGCTTCTAGGACACAGCCACAGCCACGTTTTAAGCCTGGCATAGCTCAGTGCCCTGCTGCAGCCCTGGGCCAGCTGGCTGGGCTTCCCTGGGGCTGCCACTGGCTTGCAGTGAACCCCTTCCCCCAAAGGGAAGGGCTTGGATCCAAAGCAGGGATCACCAGGGTTCCAGCTCAGGTCTGCAAGGACTGAAGTTGTAGCTTAGAGCTGCCTGGATTGGCACATCCTTTTTCCAGATGGGTCGCCGGCACATGCCCTCCACTTAAAACATACCTGCACCAGCTCCATTCAGTTTGGCTTTTACATTCAAAAGTGCATTGTTATGTGTTCTGGAACTAGAACAAAACCTCCAGATTTCTCATCCAATAGAATCATCCTCCAGTCAACTCAGTATACCCCATCCTACACCTGTAGTTTTTTAATTCATCCTTAGGAATTCCCTTTTGGAGTCTGAAATAGAAATCAAATCTCCACATGATATTGGCAGAATGCCTTTTGGAAAAAAAAAAACAAGGGAAAAAAAAAACCACACACACACACAAAAAACCCCCACAAACCACCAAACCACCATATTTAAGGATTAAGAGGAGGGAATCAGGAAGGATGCTGTGTTTTGATTGGAAATAAAAGTGATGTGCCTCTTTGTTGACAATTCCCTGTGCCTATCAGCACCTTTGCAGAAACTGGCAGTGCAGACTGTTTAAATTTAAACACTGTAGATCAAGTTTTACACTTGCACACAAGGTGTAAAGGCAATGAGCCAACCAACCTAAAATTAATCTGTGTGGAAATGTGAGATATTGTAGGTGTGCTGGGTAATGGATTCCAGCTCTTCAGTGCAGCAGACTGGAAAAGGCAGGGGATGCCCTCAATTTGGTTCTAACCTCTTGCCTCTCAGCTCTCTTATCGTGTTGCAGAGAAGCAATGATGTGGTTTTATCTAAATTAAGAGGAGAAACACATCTCCTGTGATGCTCCTAGCATGCTGGAGATCTTGGGGTTGTGGAGAGGATCTGGAAAACAGAGGAAGGTAAATTGACAGCAGAGCCAGTTATGGAGAGGAGATGAATAATGGGGCCCTGGGAGACTTCTGTAGCCTCAGGAAGCCCCAGGATTTCTAAATGCTTCTCAAATCTCCAAACTTTCTAAATGAGTCACTTGAAGGCACACTGCAGTGTTGTGGCAGGGTTGTACTGAAGGGCTGGTATGCAGAGGCTCTAATTTTATTTTTAGTCCCTAGATGTAACAAAACCCCAGTGGCAGTCACCTTCACCTCATTCTTTCTGCTCCCCTCCTCCTGTTGTTCCAGGATAACTACTGTTGGCTCCATCTTTCCAGCACAGCATTACAACCACCGTCACTGAGATATTCCAGGAGCTCCATCAGTGTGCTCAGCTGGTCAAATCCTCCCCCAGCCCTACAGGGAGCCCATTCCAAGGCTGCATTGCAAGTTTGCCCATGGAGCTGGGAACAGGGCTCTGTGAGGTACATGGGTGCACCTTGTCTTCACACACAGCTCCTGGATGCACAGAAAGCGCTGAAGTTCCTTTATCCTTCATTTAGATTTTAGTCCCTAAAGGGATGCAGAAAACTCAGTTCTAATAGTACCTTATGTGTAGCTTCCTTCTGTTCATGAAAATAATCTCACAGAGTTTTGCTTTCCCACATATTTGGCATTGTTATGCCAGACCATATATCACCAAGTTTGTGGATCATCCTTGGAGAAGCCAAGGGGGTAATTCCTTTGTGGGGAAAAGCAGGAAGAGTGTACAAATTCCTGATCTCATAGGGAAGGGGGAGGGTGGACAACCTGCAGATAGCTCTTGCTCCCCAAGCATAGCCTACAGTCCTCCCTCTCCGGGGAAGAGAATTTATGCTCTGCAGGAAGGAAATTGTCATGATGATGACACAGGCAAGATGTGTCATTAAACACAGCTCAAGAGGGAAAGGCAGGACTGACACAGCATCTGGCTTTCAGTGAGGCCGTCTCTGCTTCGTGGCAGTATCCTGGACAGACTGATACACTCACACAGGCCAAGGGATTTGCACCTGACCACAGACAGGTGGGCTGTGAATGGCTGTCTTGAACCAAATGAAGACAGTGTCCTGTGTTGATCTTCCTGCCCAGAACAGGAACAGCATCATTTGTTAGTTGGTGTTCCAGCAGAGAAAAATGAGGCCATGTTCAGGTGCCCTGCCATGGAGGTGTGGGCTCCATCAGGGCTCAGCATGGCCCCTGCAGAAGGTCCACACCCATTTTGGTTCCCAAACCCTTCTGTCTGCCTTTCATTCTCATAAAAGAATGGACAAGCAATTCATTAACTCCACAAGCCTTCACACAGTCAAGCCCAAATTTAGAATTATTATTCATGAAGATGAAAGCTAACAGAGTGTCTCCCTTACCTTTTGAAAGAAGGGGTCCATTAAGGACCAGTGAGGTAAATGCTTCTAGGGGTGCAGTCTGCCCATAGTCACAGGTAATACTTCAGTTCCAATTATCCTCAGAGATCTCATTTGTTTTTCAGAACCATAGGTTGGTTCAAATATGAAATCATGAGACTACTCATTCTTTCACCAACTCCAGTCACTCTTTGGATCATATTCCTTTTGGAAAATGTGATTTCTTTATTTAGTGCATCCGTCTTCTGTGGCTTGAAATTCCCCCCAAGAGACCTCTGGCTCGATGATGGCTGGTGGAAAACTGGGCTAAATCTAGCTCTTAATGTCTAAAAAGCATGAGTTATTGCTAAACTAAATAATAGCCACAGTATTTATTTATGGAGTTGCTATGCTGCTGCTACCTTTTCCTGACTTATTATTTTGTAAAGCTCTTTGGGATATCTGAAATTTGAAAGGTGATATATTAAACTGGATTCTATTATATTTCCTATTGCTATCAGCAACTTCCCTTTTTAGCCTGCTTTAAGGCACCTATGTGTGTTTTGTGAAGTGCATTCCTATTCCTGTGCTCCAGGCCACCAGATGTCCATTTTAGGTAGTAAAGACCAATTATTAGTAGGTGCTACAACTAACACCCCTTCAGAGAACCAGTCTTTATTTCTTTCAAAAGTAGTAAAAAAGGAGTTTGAAATTAGAGGGCAGAAATTGGGGCAATGTATTCCTCATTCAGCACTCTACTGCTTGGATAGAATAATATTAAACTCAGTAAAACAATCAGTCTCCTTACCCTGAAGAAAGATTTTATTTTTTCCATTTCTCAGAAGACATTTCTTTACCAACAGGTGCAATTACTGATGTTGTCTTCTCCCCAGAAATTCATGAAATTGGGGGTTCCTGTTTTAATTCCAGCATAGCAATGTGGAATGATAACTCTTACTTAACACATCAAAAATGGCAATTACTGAAGTGTAAATGTGCCAAAGTAACAGCTGAGTTTTTACTGTCTCCTGGGAAATAAGGAGGACATGTGAGGGTGACATGTAGATGTCTGAGGAGAGATTAAACCCCACTATAGTGTTTCATTTAACATGTACAATGGGACCTGCTTAGAAATAGGTGGATTTTTTGCTCCAAGGGAACCAATGCTCTACTGATGTCAATGCCACTGAAATCTCAATCATGAGATCTCTATAAAAAACTAGACATAGAACCTGAGTTTACTGAGGCACAAGTCAGCTACTGAACTAAGCTTTTTGAGCGTACATATTGTGGTGCAGAGAGTTACAGGAGCCCACAGGATAATTAGTATTATCCCAGGAGTAAAGATGTCCTTGCTAGAAGCTGAGAGATCACCCATCATTCCCTTTGTCATTTCTAGCAAACAAGCATTTAATTCCATAAAGATTTCTTTTGTTCCCTTTGTTCTGAAATATTATCTCCTTAATAGTGTAGGCATTTAGATCAAAGTGTCTGATTTCAGAGGGATTTTATGGTTGTTGCTGTTTTGTGTTTGCTTTTGAAATCATTCTTGATGTATCTTGCAACAAGAAAAAAGAAACTCTCTCCGGGTGGGTAAACTGAACCTAAACTCTGAATCCTACATGGAAGATGCTGCAATCAGGCACATCCCATCAGTCCCAACACCGTGATGAATCCAGCTGAGTTACTTGCAATAGGGTCTAAGAAAACAGATGAGCACTGGAATCCAAATTTTCAAAATAATAAGTTTCCACTGGGAGGCTGCATAATTCTTTTTACAGATGGACAACCCTGTAGACTTTAGCATACTTAACTATTATTAGAAAGAGGAAAATGAGAAGGGAATATTTTAATATTTGAGATTTTGCCTTTCCCTTACCATGGTGATATTAGAATTATAGCTCTGGGACGTTTTTTTTTTAATGAAGATTTTAAATGCTTATGAACACTTTTTAATTAAAAATATACATTCTCCATCCCCTCTTCTTTGCAACTTCCATTCTTCTTAAGTTGCTGGGATTTGAGAGGAACACTGGGGCTAGAGCAGAACAAGGAAGTGGGTGGATGGGAGTGCTGCTATTAAATCAGAGACATTAAAAATCAAAGACAGCTGAGACACAGATTTATCCTACTCAATCCTGGACTCTAAAGCCCATGTTCTGACAGTAGGCATTTGGGCTGCTACCTTCAAAAAGCTATTAAGATCAAAGATGAATGAAATGTTTCCAATTAGACATGGTTAATACTAAAGATTGCTGAATTTGGTGAATTCTGTACATTCTGTTCACACACTCACACACAAACCCTCCCACACAGCGCCAACCCCAGAGGATTTTTGCAATGATCACTGGTTAGTCTGAAATTTTGGCTTCAGAGATAACCATCAGGTGATTTAAGGATAAACAAGGCAGACAGAGACAACTGGAAAGGGTCCATTATGTTCATCCTTAATTCACCCCTGCCTCCTGCAACAAGAAGGTCCCAGCTACACTGCCGAGGATCGGCGTTCTGACTGGAAGTTACCATGGCTATCACAATGGACATTGCACTGCTGGTTAAGAGCTTTAAAATTTTAGGTGGCTTACAAGGAAAATGCTATTGCTTGTTCTCTTCCAATTTCTAGGTGATATATACGTACACATCCCCACCACATCAGTACTGAATAAATGAAGTCCCCCAAATTGTTTGGAGAATGAAGTTAGATTTTAAAATAAGATCCTCTTGGATTCATTCCCTTCCAATCTTATGATTTTGTCAAATGATAAAATATTGATTTTAGCTGTCTGGCATTCTCTTCTCTGCCATAAAATGAAGATTTCTTTGAATAGATTCAGGAACAAATACTGTAGCTGTCATACTTGTGATGTTCAGAGCAGTGACTCCCACCCTGTGGAGCAGAACCAGACCATGGATTTACCAAACCCATGGAATACTCCAAGTGTTGTCTTCTTAGAATAAACTCTTCAAGTTGAAATTTGTGTAATAAAGGAGATGTATCCGGTCCAAGGAAGTTGAGTTTCAGACACAGCATGTTGCAGAACTGATTGCTGTGAAACCAGCAGGGTCTGCAGACACCCAGGGGCTGCTCCTCTGGTAATAAATCAGTGGAAAACTCTCAAAGGCAGCAGGCAAAAGGATGGGAAGAGAAGGCTCACAAAGCACCAGTGATTCCACAGTCTCTTTCTCTGAATAAGGATACCCACAGTTACAACTCAGCAGGTCTGGAATCAAATGCTTGTAACCTTCTAGGAATCACTAAAACACCTCCAGCCTTCCAAAAGCCCAGATCTTGGAGCAGAAGCAGTTGCTGCTGCTCGTTGTCATGAGTGCTTTGTGATCACATGTATGTGAGCCTGGCTTGTCCTGCACCTGAACTGCATCATGCAAATGAAATAAGTTGGGTATCTCTGAGGAGCATTGCATCATCTCAAGAGATCTTTGGGTGAGTACAAAGGAAAAGAAAACTTCAGAAATTTCCCTGAAATTGGGAAAAAGTATTGCTGTGTGGCTATCAAAATCTTCTATCGCCAGAAAAAAAAAAAACCACATGGATTTTTATTTAATTTTAGTGCTATAATTATCTCATGATTGATAATACACAATATATTTGCAAAATGAAATGCCATTTAAAACCACTAAAACTCAAAATATTCATTTGAAATCAAATTGAATATTTTGACATTGTCAAAGTGCTTAAGTTCTATATTTTTCCTTGGGAAAATCCAATAAGAATCCACATAATTGCATACAAATGTACAATTTCATTAAAACAGAATTTTCTAGCATAAACATGTTCTGACAGAAAAAGAAGAAAGATTGTCTTTGACATTGACTCTCTAGCTGAAAAGATTACCTTAATTATTGATTTGTTGGCTGAAGAAGTCATACAATTGAACACTGACGTGCTTTTAGTGTAATGGCAGCATTTAAATCCTATATTTACAAACAAGGGATCAGCTGGGCTATTGACTTCCCAGGAGACTAATAGGAAAAGCTGACAGAAAGAAATTAAGAAAAGGGGAAAGGGAGAGCCTTCCCTTTGCACTTCTCCCTCCTTCTGGCAATCAGAAGACCACAAACTTTCTAATTCTGACACCTAGACTATTGCATTTAATGAATGCTTCCATGTTAAATTTCCATTCATTTATGTAATTCTTTTCAGCAGAGTGGAATGTTATTAAATTCTCTCACATCTTTTTGTCTTGCAGGATAACAAAGACTATCCTTTTTTCTCATACATCTCTACTGCTTTAAATGGAGTTCCTTGATTATTGTACAAAACTAAGCAAGTTGAAAACAAAGAATACAGTTTTACCCATTTTGGTCCCACAGCCCAAAGGGGACTCAGTGTGGCTTGACACTGAGAGACTCCTCAGTGGAGAGTTCAGCCATTGACTTTCATGTCTTTCTTTCTCATCACAATTAATCAGAAGGATGGATGCTTCATGTTCACTAAATATGGCGTTTTATGGGTAGTTCTGTGCAGTGCCACAGCACAAGCACCATCAGAGATGCTGGCAAATTGCCATATTCAATCTCTCATGTAAATAAATATGGACCATCTATTTAGTGCAACTTAGTAGTCCCCTCTCACCCTCCCTTATAGTTTTTGCATCTGTTAAGATTATTTATTTTTGAGAAGCATTAGGGAAATAATTCATAACCAACAGTTTGTCCAGTGTTCAGCTTTGCTACTTGCAAAACAACTGACAACAGACCCAAACGTCCTCAGTCCTCCAGATATTTGACTGGAGGAGACAGGCAGCCTCCAGCTACTGAGTGACTCTTCCCTGCAAACTCCATTCAGCAGCACATTTTACATGCTTAAAATGAATCATATTCATCCTTATTCATCACAGACTTCTACATGATGTTAAAATCCATTACTAAAAATGAGCCTTGGGTTCATTAGTTTTGGCTGGACAGACAAGTCTCACAGTATTTTCCTCTCTATTTGGATGAATATGCAAATATTTCTATGACAGATACATGCATAAGCAAACTTAAATGTGGGTTTTTGCAAATATGCATGCTACTCTGAAATTAGCTCTCTACAAACATTCCTGCCAGTAAAACTCATTGTGAGAGTGTTTGCAGAGAGCTAACAGATGAGAAGGATGGATATAGCTGGACTGACCTCATTTAAATATCCAAGCAAATAGTTGCTGAAGTTTTCCATTATTCACCCAGTTTGATTTTGAAAACATTTTGAATGATATAGATTTGGCACCTTCTTAAACTGCTGAGGACAAACAGGAAGATAACAGGAGTCTCTAAGGGTTATTCTCATCCATGAAGGGCATATTTCCTTGAGATGTTCTAGAAGCTGATGCTGTAAGATGACAGCCTAAAATGTCACTAAAACTCCATCCATACCCATTAACCCTTCTCACAATTCATAGAATGCTTTGCTACACGTGGTAGGAGCCCTCAGTGTTTATCTTCTGCATGAAACCAAAGTCTGTGACTCATTAAGGGAAGAACAGACAAACATTTGCAGAGCAGTAACGTCCAACCATGCCTTGCACCAGCATTATCAACTTTGTCCATATGGCAGATAAGCAGTGAAATAAGACGCTTCACCCAAAAACCTCCACAGTGGTTCCAGATAAATATATCTGGTGCAATGATTTCTGTGGACATTTTGTCTGCTGTAGTCATGTGCCCAATTATCATTCAACAACTTCTTTGACAGTGTTGCTGAAAAAATCCCTCACCTCTTTATTATTCTCCCTTCTCCTTAGCCTGATTCCAAGAGCCAAAACGCAGGAGCACCGTGAAATCACTTTGATGCATGACACTGCAGAGATAGAGTTTTGAAACAGCAACATTGAAATAGGAAGAAATGAGAGCTTTGAAAGAAATAAATTAATTAAATACAGATGAATATCTTCATATCTATGAACATGAAGAGGATTTGATTTCCAGGTCACATAATTTTCAGAGTAATTAGTAGCAACGCTTCTTAATATATCATTTAAACTGATTACAGGAAGCAGAAAGTAAGAGCCTCTTCACGGGAGTTTAATGCAGTTTAACTAATATGCTTTCACTTCAAACCTTCAGGTAATTCATCTTAACTTGCTAAGATGTCCTTGTACACCTAAGCAACCTAAGATGGATTACCTGAAGGTTTGGTGATTTCTGGTCTCCTGCTGCCAGGAGCATACCTGTAGCACTGGGATGGACAGAGGGCTCTCCAAAAAATCCCCCTAGATGTAAATATACTCTGAATTTATGTCTACAGCAGATGCTCTGCCTCTGCTGCCTGCAGTGATCAGATAGGTATGATGTTCTTTGGAGTGTGAGCTGTGCTGTAGGAGCTCCTCACCTTGAGGCACTGGGGAGAGAAGGGCTGGGTTGTCAGCATGACACTAAATGGGGCTTGGAAGGGCAGATAATGCTGAGTCTTCTCACATGGGCTGGATCCCATGGATCAATCACTAAGTTCAGGACCCAAAAGTGTATTTCTCCGCAATCTGACCAGTTGGTATTTTTTTCTCTTAAAACTTCTTTTCTCTATTCTTTTCCTCTCTTCCTTATTATATTCTATTCCTCTGATTCTTCAAGTATGTAGCAAAGGGAGCTCTAAACTATCTGAAACTGCTGTAATTAACTTGTGTTGAGGTGAAAAAGTGAATATTTTAATTGAGAATGAAACAAAAAAACCTGCACTCTATTTTTACTCTTCTAGTATAATTTGTGAAAGTGATCATATCTTATGTTTAAATTGTATTTAGTTTGCCAGGTCTGGATATGACATTCTTACCACTATCTCATCCATGCCCTAACCCCAAAGCCTGGGTTAAGGATTGTGTATTGCCAGAGTGGACACATGAGTTCTATCAAAGCAAATTAAAAGTTTTGTTTGTAAGAAGACAGTATATATTTGCAAAAATTATCTTCCTATTTGCTTTCATTATCATGATACTAACTTGAAATACGCTGAAATAAATAAAAGTTTTCTGCTGTTCCCACAACTAATTCCTTTCCCAATTTCTGTGCCACCAGCTCTTATTACAGAATTATTTTGTCCCAAAGCACAACAAAATAATAGGCCAACTGCAAGGTTTCTTTCTCTTGCTGAGGCAGAAATGCCTTTTCCCCAGTCCTTTTCAGCAGTACTCGATATCAGGATCGAGCAGCTGTTTGCAGCCACCAGCTCCTGCAAAGGAGCCATCCTCATCAGGGAACAGGAGAAGCTGGGGGGGGGGGATTGTAACTGCTTTTTGGTGTTCCTTTCCCAATTAACCCCTCCTCATACTGGCAATAATATTTCTTGACAGCACAGTTAGATATTTATGCAGCAGCAGTTGGATAAAAAAGTGCATTCCATGGTAGGTCAGTCATTTTTCAGATGGGACAGATGGACTAAAAGCAGGCACTTAGCAGAAAGAAAGGAAGAGCCATGAGTAAAAACACCTCTTGAGATCTCTTGAAAATGTGTTTTTCTGTTAGTTCTGTAGATCTTGTATCTCCCCCTTAGGCCCCAGCAAGAGGCAGAGAAGGGTATTTTGGTTCCAAGTGTAAACAATGTTTAAACAATATTGCCTGGTCAACTTAGCAATTTTTTTCTGCTTTCCTAGATTCTGAAATCCACAGAATTTAAGGTTCTCATTTTTTATTTCTCACTTTTAATAACCTTCTAACTGATCTTACAAAATATGGGAGATGCTATCCTGTCTATCCTATAATGTGCTGTTAATTTTCTGCTTTACAAAACACTTCTCCCCCCCAAATTTGGCCGGATCTATACTTCAGATTTCAATGCTGTAGGAAGTAGTTTGCTGTCATCAAGGGTTATACTTTCCTGGAGATACTTCAGACTTCTCTTCAGATCTAGACTTTGCTATGATTCTGTGTGAGGATGATCCTGTGGTACAGTGGGATCTCTTCAGCCACATGGACATGGATGGATGCATGGAGAGAAAGTAAAATAGAACCAATGTTTCCCACAGCTGCAAAAGATCTATTTAATTTCTTTCTTTTTATGATCAGAACTGTGCAGGGCTGTTCACAGAGGGATGAGAGGAACAAAGCACAGATTTTATCTCTTTGCAGAAGCAATTTGTCAGGCTATAAAAACGCATATGTGCCAAGCTTTTCCCTTTGGCCATGTGTTCTCCATTTCCAATAATGTAGGCACCAAAGTTGTTCTGAGTGGTCAAGCAGAAAATCCAGGAGGAATGGGATGTGCAGACCACAGCAGGATAAAGCAGCCAGCCTGGAATTACATCACAGGGAAGCTGAAGAAATAAGAACAGCTCCGATGCCATAACAGATCTTTGCATGAAGATTATCAACTGGGCCTCCCAGCCGAGAGACAGCTTCAGGTTCCTGGAAGGATTTGACACAGAATCAGCTCAGTGAGCTACACTAGATCCTCAAGCTGCATGTACATCTCATTGCATCTAATTAACCCACCCTGTTTAAGAGCGAACTCTTCCCCACCCCCCTGCAAGCAGGGTCCTCCTTGCAGCTGAGGAAAGTCCCTTTCTGTTGCTGACTGAAGATGTTGTGGACTGCAAAGCTCATTGTAGGAAAGATCTTGTGCTGACCACAGAGAACAATAGCAGCTAAGCCCTACTGCTAATTGGTTTTCCACGACCAAATAAGCTCCCAGGTCCTATCAGAGCCCATTTGTCCCTACGCTGTAACAGCTCTGCACACTCAGGAATTTCCAGCTTTTGGAGCTATGATAAATCGAGGCAGGTAATGGCAGTGCAGATAGACTGTGTTACTGGAAGTCTGCTCTCTGTTAGCTGCAGGATGACTCCCAGGTTTAATGGCAAATATCTTCTTTCAGCAGCTGTCTCTCCAGACAACTCAAGTACATGCACCCTGAACTGAATTGCTGGTTTTGTCCTGCCTGTAAATAAGCCTCTGAATTACATCTGAAAATGAATTAACTACCATGGGCTTTGAATGATGCTGTTGACGACCAAACTCTGAAAAATTTAAACGCTGGTCTCATTTCTGTTACTAGTGAGAAATGGGAGACGGAGCCAAAGGCTTCGGATTAGTTTCAATATTTGTAAACATCTCCAAAGCTGAACTATTTAAATCATAGGATTCAGGGATGCTTTAATGTCTACAGAGTAATCAGAATTTTAATTTAGGAATTATACCTGCTGCCAGTGTCTCAGCTTAGAGCAGCTGAGAACTATTGTAAGATCTGTTTTAAACTGTTTATAACTCCAAGTTTTGAGAATTTGAATTGCAGGCTTTTGAATTAATTTGGTGTTTGTAGGAAAGCACCTGTTAAACTGGTGTAAAACTAAGTCTGAGAATGAGATAAGAGAAAAAGTACATTGTTAAGTCCTCATTTGCTTTCAAATTTAAAAGCAAGTACTTGACATGTACCAAGAAGTAGGTAAGGCAGAGGAGTTATCTCCTTGCCATTATTACTAAAAAACCCCCAACAAAACAACAAAAAGAAGACAAAACAAGATCATAAGGAAATGTGAACCTCAGGGGTAAAAGAATCCATTAACAGAACTGGTAGAGTCTGGCAACCAAATTTGCTGAAGAGTCAGTCCCAGCCTGCCAGTCATGTTCTTTGGAACTGATGATGACTCAAGAGATCATTCCCTTTCCCCAGGGTGTCATGGGCAAAACAACCTGGTTATGGGGAATTTGTTCTTAAATTATTTTAATAGCAATCAACACAAATGTCTGATCAGTGATTTTTTATTGAGGAAAAAAAAAGTGCAAACAATTAAAAAAACAATGAAGTAAACACCTTTCTTCCTTCAGCCACAAATTAAGTCAAAGGCCCATCCTCCCACCTTCCCAGCATGAATTTTTCATGTTTTCACTCCAGGTTACACTCACACTGTCACAAGCCTTTGGTGAGGCAATGAGTGGTGGATCAAGTTTGTTTGTACTCGTGCTTCTTACTGTGCCCACACTGTCATGGTCCATCCATGACCACAGCGGTGGCTGGGGCTGGCCATGGCCATGGACTTGGCTGTCCCTGCCCCAGAACATGCCCATGGCTGTGGTCCCTTCCACTACAGGCTTTTCCAGGAACTAGTGCCTGTGCAATTGGAGCCATCCAATGTGAAGCACCACTGTCCAGAGCAGCCAGCCAAAGCATGAGGATGGACTCTGCATCGTTCCTCACCATCACTGGTGGTGAATGCCTTCTCCAAAGGGGGCCAAGACCTGCAATGTGCTTCATTTAGCAGGTGAAGCACCATTGCTGGGAGGGTGAAGAGGATCCACAGGCTCCAGATATAGAGGGCCTGAACAGTGTTCTTTGTTCTGAAGTTGCATTGTGGCCTGGGCATGAGGAGCAGACAGAAAGGATTCTGACCTCCAGCGCCTGCAGTGCAAAGGCTGCAGTTTGTGCTGTCAGTAAACCCTTTGGGTACCTGAAAAGCCATGTCACCCCCCCACACTGCAGGCATATGCAGAGGATGGCAGCCTGTGGCCATTGCTTATTCTGAGATGATTTTGTTAACAGAGCAGAGAACTAGTCCAGGAATCACCTAGATGCTGCATGCTGGATTTTCAGCAGGTGCAGAGGAGGACACAGGGTCTCTCTTTTTTTTTTTTTTTTTCTTTCCCTCCTTAATTTTATATAACAGAGACACAGCAAAAACATATTGGAACTTTACGTGACTTCAGAGGTGGGACCTCTTTCACCTTGGCTTTAAGCAGGCTGCTGTCTGCTTTGATTCTTGTTTCTAAAGAGTCATCATTTCTGATGCAAAGGAGACTCAGAGGCAGTCACACAGACTTTCTTTGCCACCTGTACAGTCTCAAAGCAAAATTGAAGCAGAAAGACAGGAAGACTTTTATTCCTGGAACTGGGAAACAGGGGGATGTATCAGGACTCCACACTGCAGTAAACTATAATAATTTTGGAAACAAGCCACCACCACACACCCATTTTAAGAGTGACAGTTCTTGCAGAAAGGTCCCTGAAGTGCTGATTCGCATCTCAGCTCCAGCCCTGTCAGCAGCACCTCTTTGGGAGAATCCCACCAAACAGGGCATGTGCAATGGGACAGACTGTATGTCTGTGGGCGAGTCCCTCAGGGGTTGTTATAAGACTCAGCATCTTGTGCTTTTAACTGTCTGAGAAAGGTTATAATAGTTTTTCTGTGCCTGGTGCAGTGTCTTCCTGCTACTATAAACTGCAATTTACAAACAAAAATACAAGAAGAGGGATTTTGAATGCTCTGGCTATTGTCCAGGGCCAATTACAGAGCACTGGTTTTTCTGGTCTACAGCTGTGAGAACAGTTTATAATAATTTACTGATGTTGTTATAAAGAAGTAATTCTTTACACATCTGTTTTTCACAGGGACTTACTGGCCTGTAGAAAATATAATTAAGCAGGATTCCTGCCTGTTGTCTTTTTTTCCCCACAAGCTCTTTCTGTTCTAGTGCTGCTGTTAACTTCATCAAGAGGCAGGCACTAAATTTAATCCTAAACTCAGAATTTATCTTTAAGAAAGGCCACACTTTGCAAAGCTTCCTGGTTTTACTTGCTCCATCCCCTAGTTGTACCTAGCCCTGCTCACTACAGCTCTCTCCCATCCCACCTTCTGGTTGGAGTGGTTGCTGTGAGTCAGGATTTAGCAAAACTCCACTGTTAGGGAAAGAAGGTGGAGATTGGGGAAGGAAAAGCTCCTGGGAGTCGGTAATGTAGCCAGTAAAGGCATGGAAAGCCTTTCATCTCTAGGTTTCTAGACCAAATTAGCTGTAGTGACCCAAAGCCTTTTGAAATCAAGCAGGGCTCAATTTTATTTTAACTTGTAATAAATAAGAAGACAATTTGACCTGATTTTTTCAAAGGGCTAAGTGTGTGTATGCCCTGTTGGGAGTTCCTCTGAAAATCAACAGCTTGTTTTTGAGTAGAAGAGAGGCAGTTCTCCTCCCCAGCTGCCTTTGAAGCTTCCCAGGCAGCCCCATCCACAGCCAGGGCATCCCTCCTCCAAGGGCACCAGGAGGGGGATGCTCTGGCCCCAGCAAGCCCCCTCTGCCCTCTTCTCATCTTCTCTTCTCCACTGACTCAATCAGCAAGTTTTCTTAAAAGGAGGTATTTCCAAACATTGACTGACTTCAAGAGTATATTTACAGAAGAAATATTTGTAATATCTTGTCATCTAAGCAGGTTTGTCAAGTGTCACGTGGCAAATGGGAACAGATAACTCTCTACCTTCTAGTACAAGTGTGGAAGTCACTTTAGAGTATCTCGTTTGTTATGGGTATTTACTGGCAGCCACACCCCAGTTTTATTCAGCTGTAAAAACATGCATCATTCAGGTACATCTGTTTATAAGAGCTTAAGGCAGCCCCAGCTGATGAAGTGCCATGCGGGATTTTCAGCCACTTATATCTTCACAGTTTTCCCTATCACAGAATATCCTAAACTGGAAGAGACCCACAAGGATCACTAAGTCTAACTCCTGGTCCTGCACGGGACAACCCCAACAATCCCACCATGCAACCGAGAGCGTTGTCCAAACGCTCCTTGAGCTCTGTCAGGTTTGGTGCTGTGCCCACTGCCCTGGGGAGCCTGTTCAGTGCCCATCCACCCTCTGGGTGAAAAAGATTTCCCTGAGATCCAACCTAAACCTCCCCAGACTTAGTTCCAGCTGCTGCCTTCAGTGTCAACTTATTGTTTGTTTTTGTTTTTTGTTTTTACTTCTTGTGGCCTGCTGTCCTATGACACCATCTCCTCCTGAGTTAAGGAAAAATTTGATTTGAGCTCTTGGCTATGTTAAATATCTATAATGAAAAAAAAAAAGAGGAGAAAGTTCTTTTTTTTTTTTTTTTTTTCTCCCAGTGACAGATTGGTGGGATTTCCTTTCCACCTGTCCTATAGCAAGGATGATTCCTTATTTCAGCAGTTTTGCTGCTGATAATCAGCAGGAAATATCACCACAGCTTTAATGGGGCCTGACAACAGTGGGACATCTGGTATTAACCGAAGCTGTTAACCATATTTGAGGTCTAACTATAGCATGACAGCAAGGAAGTTATATAAGATTGCTTGTCACTTTGAGTTGCAAGTATGATAGAGTATATACTTACACAATCCTGGCACTCCTCCCTGTGTGGGGTTTCTAAGAGTTACACCTGCCCTACACCAGTCCCTTCCTTGGCTGGCCTCCTCCTCTCCCTCCAGCCCTCACCCTGTGCTGCCCAGTTCATCCACCCCACCCCCTGGGAGCCCAGCTCTGCAGTTACTGTGTTTTTTAGGATGCTGCATGTCAGGGCACACAATCACCTCTAAATCCATCAAAGAATCAGCAGAATTTGTCGTGTCACACCTGTGGACAACACCCTTCTGTCAGCAGACCAGCAATGCTCTGCAATTAGTGTGGCACTGAAGGTTGGGCTGTTGGCCAAGGAGAGCAGAGGCACCTCTGTCCACCACGAGTTTGCAATGCAGTGAGGGAACAGCCCAGGACAGCACAATAACAAGTGTGGGGTAAACTGAGTTTAGCTGTGGGAATATGGCCTAAGTAATACCATGAGACAATATTTTAAATTCTAGGGTTCTTGAATTGTCTGTGTATTTATAAAGCCAGAATAATTCTTTAATATTTCCCCTATTAGTGGGTTTGTAGCAGAGTTGGAGTGTGCTGTGAATGCTTTGGGGGTATAGACTAATGGTATCAAAAGGACCAGTGGGGCCAAATTCTCTTCTCTGCTATATTTGTGCACTGTTAATGAATTCTATAATTAGAGGCATAGTATAAGTCTATGTCTTTTTACTATTTGGGTACAAATCCTCCTTTTCTCACCCACACGATTGGTTCTACTTAAGGCTGTAAGGACAGAGAGGCAAATGGGCGATCTTGGAAATGAGGAGAACTGCACTAGAAATGAAGAGGCATAGAGAAGTAGACCTCAGATTCCATTATCTGAACTCATTTTATTAAGGGCATATTTGTACTGTATTTGTAATTCCCTCAGATTCGCCTGCCCATTGCCGAGGAATGTCTGCAGAGCAATTATGTTATGGCTGATGCTAATGTGACCTGGGGGAGGGAGGGAACCACCAATCCTGCAGTTGTGAAGAGAAACTTTCAGATTTTTACGATGGTTAATGAATGCTTGGAATGGCACCTTTGTGCTTCCACCTTTCTTATCATGGAAGCTTGTTCCATGTGGAGCTGGAAAATCAGTGGGGCTATACATTTGCCCGCTGGTGAGCTATAATGCAGCAGCTGTTAAATGAGTTGCTCTCTACATGGTGAAATCAGGCCTAATCCTTCTTTGCTCTGTCTGTGTCACGTCTTTTTCTTTTTTTTTTCCTTTTTTGCTGTGTCTCAGTTGAGGCTGAAACACAGGGGACCTGTGGTTTTCCCTCCCAAGTCTCTGAAAATTAAAAATGAGTTGTCACTGGCCCAAGCCCCATGAAAGCTGGGAATTTCAATCGATATTTCTGCCCAATTTCACTGCAGAGAGTGGGATGTAATTATTACAAATGTCATGGTAACAAACTTGGTGGTTTTCACAGTGACAGTTGCCACTGCAGAAATAGCACAACACAGAACAAAAATTACCTGTCAAGCAACTCATTATGTTCATCCAAATCCCTCTTGTTCAATTCTCCACTGGGCTGCACCTGACACGACGCTTGCAGATGCTCTCACAGATTGCTCTTGTCGGCCTCTGTTGGGCCACAGACATCATCCCACAGAACACCTGAGCAGCTGGCACCAGGCTCCTCAAGGTCTAGAGGGATTTCAGTGCTTCCATGCAAAATGTTTCACACCCAGAGCCAGCCCATCCTCTTGATACGGGGTCTGGAGAGAGTGAGAACCTTAAAGAGCTATCACAGTTGAGTGGAGCATCGTGTGGAGGTGGTTGAGAGGAGACACATTGAATCCCAACATTCCCTGGAGCTGAACTGCCCTGGATTATGACCTGCTATTCACAGTGTGGGGGATGTGACTGTTCTGCTAAAATTGTAACTCAAGTCAGTGTATTCACTCAGAAAACAGGAAATTTGGGTTAAATTTGCCTGTTTACTCTGATCTAGTGCTTTCCAGGGCCCTGGGAAGTGCCTCAGACTCATTCCAGGATGGAGAAATAGCAAAGCAGATGGGCATGCAGGCAAGCAAGCAGGACTCAGTCTCTCTCCTGGTGAAGCTGAGTTATTTTGCAAAGGAGAATTCAGGATTCATTGGACCAGAGACACTAAGGCAATTTAACACATTTGAGTGTTTTAAGACCACAGTGAGGTGACCTTGGACTGTGGTGTCTCACAGAGATGGCTGAACACATACTCCTTTGAACTGAAGTGGAACTCGGGTGCCTTAAGCCACTGGAGGGACATTGGCATTGAACCTGCAGGTGACAAAAAGTGTCTGGCACGTGTTCCCTGAATGAGACCCTGCTCTGCCATAGCTGCCTGCCAGCAGAGCCAGCCTGGCAGGAGGAGGCATCCCCCAGGGATACACTTTATGGTTCTGGTCCTAATGCCAAAAGTGGCATTTCTCCACTTTTTTGGACTTTAAGTTTGTGAGATTATTCATTCTGTTCTTTTTTGCTTCAAAATAACTCAATAAATAAATTACTGCATAGGCCTTTTATCTGGCAATAGGAATCCGATCAGATCACAAAACACAAACATTGTTTGCATCCTTTAGTGCTCTTCCTGAAGGGAAGGGACTGATGTACACAAACACCTGAATGTTAAGCAATCTTTTTTCCAGACCATAACTCACAAGGGGGAGTCATATGTCTACTCTTTGGATCTTATACAGTGAGTTGACTGATAGTCCGAGCTTTAGTGCCTTACAGGGAGCACTGCTGAATAGTATTTGCAACCCACAAAATCAGGAAGGTGGAGGAAGCAACAAAGTTACCCAAAGCAACAGTTGTATATTCACAAGGAAAATCTTCACTGAAAGAAAATGAATAACATGCCTTTCACTGATTCTCTCAGAAAAACACCTGTTTGAGGAAAGAATTTCAAAATGGTCAAGTGTTTGGGTTTGAGCCAAACTGTCATTGATTTCAACCATTTGTTTGCTTGAGTACAAGAAAATTATAATGTAAATAAAATAAGAATGGGCCTTTCACTGCACCAAAAATTTCAACCCTCTCCATCTATTGTTTTCACTGGAGAAAGAGATTAGGTCAATGCAGCCATGAGGATGTCCTGGTTCAATCACCGACCAGAAATTCTCCTCTACTTAACAAAGGGACATGGGGCCTTGAAGTCAATAATTTCTACATGTAACAGACCAACTCCATCTAGGAAGTTCTAGTATAAACTTATGCCATATGAGAATTTTGTTCAAGATGTGATTCAAGCAACTAAGAATGAACAAAGTAACCTACAAAACATCTATTGATTTCCTAAAGGGGTGCTTGCAATAGGAAATCAGTTGGCAGTGAGCAGGTTTAGGGCTTTAATTGCTCCTAAACCAAATCAAAGTGGAACTATATTTTTAACCTTTCACAGTGCTGTTCAATATTGGAGATATTCTGGGATGGGTGCCTATAAATCAATGTACCATATCCTTTTGACCTGGGCTACCAGGGGAAAGAGCATTTAAAAACTGGATGCATTTTACTTCTTCTTGTTCTTGTTCTTGTTCTTCTTATTCTTCTTCTTCTCCTTCTCCTTCTTCTTCTTTTTTCTTCTTCTTCTTTTTTCTTCCTAAATATTTTGCCAATGCTGAACCTGAAAAGAGCAAAATTCTACCCACTCTCCAAAAAGAGCAGCTCAGGATTTTTTTTTTCATGTTTCACAGTTTTTAAAAAAGGAATATGCATTAATTTGCCTTACACTCTTATTAGGGCTTTTATGGACATCTGGAGGGATGAGATTCTCCCTGTATTGCACCTTATGTCTCCATCCCTCCTGCTTTTATTTAACTAAAAAGAAAACGCTGAAAGGAGGAAATACCAAAAGTTGTAGATCTTTTTAGTTTATTATTTTGATCCTCCCTTCTCTTGAAAATAATATTTTGTAAATTAAAAACCCTCCAACAATAATTATTATTGAACGTCTTTCCTCTAACTTAGAATGCGTTGTTTTGACTCTGTTTTGCCTACGAGGCTCATACTGCTGCAGCTAAAGAATGCATGTTGGTTTTGAGCAGGCTGTTCTGCAGATGAAAAATAATTTTAATAAATACAAGAAACTATTGGCAGAGGAAAACAATCTTGGTGTTTTGAACCTGCCTAAAAAAAAAAAAAAAAAAAAAAAAAAAAAAAAAAAAAAAAAAAAAAAAAAAGAAAAAGAAAAAAAAAGAAAAAAATCCCACCAAACTATTTTCAGCCTTTGACCTTTCAGATCAGAAAATTCTGAGAAACTGAAAACTAGTTTGTTTTCAGCTTTCTCCATCATTTATACCCAACCTCTTCTCCACCCACAGGTTCACCCACTCCATTGCTAATTAAAACAGAGCTCAATATCGTTGTTTCTTCTCCTTGTCCCTGTGCAGTCAGTAGCTCCCTGTTCCCTTGAGGCTGGATTGCTTCCTTGTGTCCACCGAGGTGGGCAAAGGGAATTATTATACAATGTTGAACTGCTAAAGCAGGGAAGGACAACACATAGTCTGAGCTCAGGCAGAGTGAGAAGGGGGAGAGAATGAGTCTGAGGAGGATGCAGCCCTCTCCTCACATTCTACTAGTGTGGGACTTGTGTGTGTTCTTGCTGCCATGGTCCTTAGGAATTCTGATTTTAATAAAAATATGAAATCTAAATTGTGATCATTGACGTACCTGTGGACTAGGTTAATATGAAAAGGTGGGGAAGAATAGGGCAAAGGAGCTGCACAAGTTCTTTGAAGCTGGTGAAGACAAAATCACTTTTTTTTAGTGGTTAATTTAAGGTCTTATCTCTATGTCCTTATAGCCCTGTATTGGTTGAAGTCACCTTTCCCTGCAGGGCTTTGTCCTCTGAACTCTTCATGAAGTTTCAGTGGCATAGCAGGAATAAAAGCCTGAGAACAAAACCAGAGAAACAACATTATTTTCAGATTCTTGTGGATTTGATTTCAAAGAGAAGAATATCCATAGTGCAATCCAGCTGGCAGACCAGTGCTCCTCCCCCTGTCCTGAAGTCTTTTCTGGGACACTTAGGCTGAGTTCCTGCTGTGTTGAGACTCAGAAGGAGCTTTACAAAGCTCCAAAGCCTCCCAGGAGGGATCTCCTTTCTCTGTCGCTCTTGTGAAGGCCCTGTGGTGCCTCTCTGAGTGCTTTCCAGCAGATTCAGCTTCCAAAACCTACACTCCGAACACGGAGGGACGTTTCTTTCACCTGACTGTCCTCTTGTGTTTGAAGAAAGCTTTGAAGAGAAGCCACTTGTAGAGCATGTTTGGTGATAGGATATGTCTCTGCTGCTTTGTAGTATGCATCCTATAAATGGCTTTGCTATGGCATTTAATCAATTGTTTCAGCTGTTTATTACCTTGTATATCACAATGCCACAGAGATAGTTGCTTCAGTTAACTTTATTGGATCTGAAGTAAATACACAGGAGCCTCTTAAAGTCCCCTTGGAAGGATATGCTTTGAATGCACTGAACCAAAGCAGGCAATGAAGCTCCCTGCCCAGCAGCAGAACAAATCTGTACAAAATCAAGCAACTGGCTCTGTGCTTTGAATAATCTGTACCACTGCCTTTGAGTGCACGATGAGCTCTAGGAGCAGGTCTCAGCACCAATAAAGTCTTCACCTTTGCTGTTCCTTCTTAGACTATTCATGTAAAAGCAATGCTGGGGACCCTAATTTCACCTACCACAGCGACTGCAAGGAGTAGGCAAAACTCCCACAGCTCTTGGAAGATGGTTGGAGAAGTCCCAGCAGTAAGGACCAAAGAGCTCCAGCTTCAGCAGCCTCACAGAAAGCAGAGAGTAGAGGAATCTGGAAGACCATACATTTCTTTGACTGCACTGTTTTATCCTCAGCTTGGTTTGGTCATGTTTGACAGATGGCCTGTGGACAACTAATAGTGAAGTGGAGATGTCACTACACATCTGCACATGGGAAAGGATTGGGAAAGGCAAAAGGCACAGGCCATTCCTGGGTGTAAGACTTGCTAAGAGCTCAGTTTGCCTCCCAAATGGTCTTGACTGGCTGTTTACCCTCACAGAATGGAGACAGCCACTTGAAGAGTGTTTTTTGTTTGTTTGTTTGTTTTATTTTTGGGGATTTTTTGTTTGTTTGTTTGGGGTTTTGTTTGTTTTTGTTTTGTTATTTTTGTTATTTTTGTTTGTTTGTTTTTTGTTTTGTTTGTTTGTTTGGTTGTTTGGTTTGGTTTGGTTTGGTTTGGTTTGGTTTGGTTTGGTTTGGGGGTTTTTTTCCCCCAGAAAAAAGCAAATTAACAAGAGGCCAGAGAACTTGGCATCCCTGCAAGTCTAGCTCCAGCTCTAACCAAAACCTGATTTCTTTCAGGCAAATGCAAAAAATCAAGGTTGACATCCCTTCAGATAGAGATGTGGCATCAGGGTCCTGGGACACAAGAGCCAAGCTGCGCATCCAGTCCTTGCTGAAACTTCTGTTAGGGTTATAATACATATCCTGCCTTCACCTGTGTTTTGAGCTAAACAGAAATGCTCAGTTGTCCATATTTTTTGTTCCACACAAGTTTTTGTCCATATATCTTAGGCAGAATCTCTCCCCAGCTGTTCCCTGTCATGGTGTTCATGCCCCAACCCCTGTGCTACACACAGATGAGATAATGGGCAGCCACAGAAAATCAGGGTACACAGGTAAGGGGGTGTCTTCATAGCTGGGTTACAGAGCTAAAACTGTCCTCCTGGAGTCTGTAGGGTGGCTCATGACCTGGCACACTGACAACTTGGTTCTCTGAGTTAAAAACACTCTAAGATCCAGCAACTGATATGTATCTCCTGTTTCAAGGAGTCAGAGCCCAGTGCCCCTCACTGTGATTGCTGGGGTTCCTTCTACCTGCAAAGAACACTCCAGTTTGCCAAATACCATCCTGGAGATTTTAGGTTCTCAGCAGTGGATATGTAGGTGAAATGAAAGCCTGGAGAAATGTTGTGAATTAATCTGTTCCAGGCAGTGAGCAGAAGACACGAGCTGCTCTCCCCTGCTGCTTGCACAGCCTCTGAGGGCACCACAGCAGGCAGAGCCGTCCTGCAGCCTCTCCCCAGCAGCTCTGCAGAGAGCTGCTGTCATACTTAGTGGAGCATCTAATGCTTCCCAGCCAGCCAGAGAGGCATTGGAGACAGAAATTCGGAGATGCCTCAAACTCTGGGGGACACTAGTCAGCATGCTGCTGTCCAACAAGCAGCAGTAATCTGAAATAAATCACACAAGCCCAGCTTTTTCCAACTGAAGCTTATTACTCAAAAGAAAGGACACATCCAGGCAATGAGGCATGGTGCTGCTAAATGGCTGGCTCAACACGGGTGTGAGTAAATACAGTAAAACCAGTCCTGCTTGCCCCCAGAGTGAAGACTCAGCCAAGATCTTTAGAGGTGAGAGCTCAGGCCCTGTGAGCTGAGGCAGAGAAACTGATTTCCTTTTCAATGTTTGAATTAGAGAAGATGGTCTCTGCCTGATGCTCTCTCACATCACTTGGGTCACGGCTTAACTGGCAGCTAGGAGCTTTTATGACTCAAAGTCCTACGAGATCCCATTTGTTTTGGTAGAATAAAAGCTTCTCCTGCCATACTGCTTCAGTTCAAAACTCGGGCCATGGAAGCTATAGCTCTGCAGGGATTCAGGACTAGGGTTATTCAGCAAGGCATTGTATCTCCTTCAGGCTCCTGCTGCAAAGAAACCTCACCATCCCCAGGTCAAATAATTGTGCAATCCTATTCTTTCACATCCCATGCCCATGAGAACACCAGGTAAATATTCCTTCCAGTAAAAGTGAGAGTCTGATGAGAAAAGCACATTCCTGTCTCTCCCTGGTTTGCCTCCTTGAGAAGCATTTGCCAGGTTGATTGTTCTGCCCATCCATCTCTGGCATGTCTTTAATCAGTGGGAACAGCACACACTCACAAACTGCAGGGCACAAGGGCAGTAACAAAAGCTGGATTTTAATTTTTCACGTTTATCATGTTCATAGTTCTCCATGGCAGCATGATGATTTCTTTCTGTTCATAAAAGACAATTGGGAAAATTAGTTGGTTTCAGCTTAACAAGGTAATGATCCAATTTAGTGGAGATCAAAGCAAGCAGTGTGGCAAATGCAGAATGGTGAAATTAAGTTACTTTATTAATGCACAATGCACTTGCACCCAAATGATTGACTGTCCATTAGGTTCACTGAGCTGCAATTAGCAATTACCAGCCAGAGTCTCGTCTGTGTAGGCAAGTGAAGGTCTGGATTTTGTTCCTACTTCCAGACAGGGGATATTTCTACCTTGTAAAATCATAATCAAAGTAGGAGTGCAACACAGTGGCCAACTATAGAAAGGGTCTCTTTACTCATGTCTTCTTTTTCTGATTGATGTATCCTAACACAATGAAAAAATATGCATGTGTTAATGATCTTCACTGTTATGCTGATGGGTAATTTGATGACTGGCAGTAGCCTAAAATTTGCAGAAAATCAGAAATAAATGCATTTCTCTCATCCATTTTGGTGATTTGTCTATCAGCCAATAACCCCCCTCATAATCCATAACTGGCAAAAACAGCAGTAGCCATTCTGTGAACAAAGTGATCCACAGAGGAGGTGGAGTCATTTACAAGCTTTAACTGATCTTTGACAGCATGAGAAGGATTTAGATTCACATCAGTACCTTATCTGAGTACATTTCTTGTTATCTTCTGAGACAATTCTACAATCATTAAATTCTCTGATGACAATTATGTCACTCTATTCATTATTTCCTCTCCTTTGATCTTTATAAATGTAGGAGAATAGGATCTTTATTTATGTAATATTCATCTGTTCCCATTCTTTATTCCTCAGGCTGATAAACCTACAGTCATCTGAAACATGCCAAAGTATTTTTGTTTCAGCAGAGGCTCCACGGATTTTATCCTGCATAGTGGCTTGTATATGTATGCATTTGCCTGTTCATTTCTGTGCCTGTTCTCCCTTAATGACTTTTGATCTTTCTGTCCAAATTAAAGCAAATTTGACAGCCAGGGAAATTCTTAAATATATCAAGTTCTTACAAGTCTTTTGAAACTAGGTTGTCAAAGAGAGTAAAGAAAAGCTATTAGCAGAGAGAAGCTGCCATTTCAACTCCTACCAGACATCAAACAATCTACAAGAAACAACAATGTAAGAAAAAGTTTAATTTGGCATTTACATCTTGTTAGAGTTCAGAGAACCTACAAGACACATGTCCATAAGAAACCATGTTTCTGGCATTGCTTCACTTTTGTAGCTCTTACAATTCACCCTTGAATAAAGTTTTGCCTTTGCCGACTGAGGATGATCTGAGAGAAAATTGTGAACAAAAAAAAGCTTAAAATGGAAAGTCACAGGGAAAACACAGAAGAAAAACAGATCAACTCAGTGAGCCTTGTGCAGGCAACGGTGCAGGATGCAGAGGCTGGAGCAAGGGCAGTGGTAGCTGACTCCTGTGTGAGTCCTGCTGTCCACGGCTCTCAGAGTCACTGCCACTACCCTGGGCAAATAAGGAGCAGGCGAGTGACACTATTTCCTACTGTGGAGTGGTTTGGTCCCAGTCTTTGGTAACAAACTGTAATAGCCCCACTGAATTCATTAGAAAACAGGCTGCATACCCAGGTTCTTTTTTCTGTCACCCTAAACACCTTCAGAGAGATTATTTTGGGGTATTGCCAAGTTAAATATACAAATTTTTGCCACTTTCTGTGAGTAGCTGGGCCCAACTAAGGCTTGACATTGCTTATTCTCTATTTTCCCTGTGCACAGTATGCATAGACTTACACTAAAAACAGTTTGAGTCTTTGAGGAAATATTTGAGTTTCTTTGTTTGAATTTGCTGGTTTGTTTTTAACATTTTAAGATATGCCTTTGCAAATGTGCAGACATGCATGTGAATTCACATATATACTGTTCTAAGATAGACAAACTCCTTCTGGGTGAAATTATGAGTGAGTATAAGTATCTATGTCATCTGATAGTAGAGAATTTGTACATTCGTTTTCAGAGAGACATCTGGTAAAAGTTAAAAATATTAGTTTTGCTACTAAATCTCATATTAGAAAAAAAAAAAAAAAAAAAGCTTGCCAAGCAGAGAGTCTTACAATTTGTAACTTGAATTTCCATGCTTGATGGCCATATTGTCTAGTATTTAGTGAGCTGCATTTGACATCAGAAGTGCTACTTACATTTAGACAAACAGTTTGAAAGTTGCTAAATTGCCTCTGTGTCTCAAAAACGTGCACAGCTTCCCCCGCCCCCCCAACTATATCCATCCTAGGGACTGTTATCAGCACAATTATTGGGTTTATCTGCACTGAAGAGCTGTCAGTAGCAAAGTCCTGGTGCACAATCTGTTTGCTCTGCCAAGATAAGATGAGTGATGTCCCTATGCTTGGGGACTGGATATTTCCTCTGGGTAGTGCAATTTGGGAAAGAATGGAGTTACTGCCTTATGTCAGAGCTTCTCCTCTGCTGTGCTTCCTTGCTTTCTTGGCAGAGTCACTGGGGAAAGTCTCTGCACTACCTGCTTTGGGAACTCTGTCTGTCCAGAGGAGCAGGACATAATTTATATGTAGGACACTGATAACAGCAGTGGAACTCAAATAAATTCCTATTAAGGGAGTGGGATTGCAGTCAGACTGCAGAATTACATACCACAAAAAATGGAAAATATTCCAGAATTTCAATTTACAAAGACAGGCATGCCATATCCTAAAAGCACACGTCAGTAAATACACTTGATGAATAGTAGGGATTCAGGTTATGTCTAGGTGGTGGAAGAATGTCTCCTCCAGAAAGTTTTGACAATTTAAATAACTTTGCTCTCTCAAAGGAGGCAACCTGCAAGATGTGAGGGGAAGAACTGTGTTTACAATTAACAATCTCAGTCCTAAAAAATATATTGTGAAATCAACATCATGATAGATGAAGACTGAAGAAAAATACTCAGGAGACCCTTTCTTCCTCTTATAGTTCTATCTCCTGAGTGAGATAAGCAAGACTCGATGTCCCCCAGAGGATACCATAAGACAGATGACATTCTTGGCAATGAGGCCACAGCTGAATGTCTCTCCTGAGGGCCTCCTCCTCTCAGAGTAGGTAGAACCACAGATCTTTTATAGCAATACACAATTTACTTTCTGACATCAGGGTTAGGGTGGCAGGTGGTAGTTTAAGCATGTCCCAGCAGAACAGGACATTGCTCTTGATGTGAGAATAAAGAACATTCGTAGTTGGCTCTCAATTCACTTCCCACATTGTTCTTCATCCAAGGACAGTTAAAAGGGATTCACTCATCTCACTACAATTTCTCTAACATGCAATGCATAGTTAGCAAACTGAAAAATCGGCCATGCCTTTGTGAATCATATTCTATCAAATCCATTATCATCTTTTGAAAAGACAACAGCCCTCCTCCTCTCTGGAGAGATGACATTTCAGCTCCAGGTGGGGCAATTACAGAGCTGATTGCAGGGGATGGAAACTGCTGTATAAACTCTGTGATTAAGAACTTGATTTGTATTTATTTATATTTGATACGTGTTTCATTTAGCTTCTCCATAACTAAATGCAATTGACATGGCATGAGGAGGTTTCACATGAACAAACCCTCTTTTCTTGTTGTCTTGGGTTAATGGTAAATACTAGAACCTCTCATTTTTTGACTGGGAATTGGAATATGATTTTTAGTGCTGTCTCATGTGAAAAACACTACATTCATTCTCAGGCATAAAAGGATTTTGAATCCAGGCAATACATGTGTTTAAAGGAACACACAGGAAGCTTTCCAGCACTTCTGAAGCCTTTGGTATTTTTCCATTCACAGTGTTGTACCACAGTTGCATTCAATGATTACTCATTCCTTGTGCAATCCTTGCAATTGCCTTGTTAGCTAAGCTTCTTCCCCATGCAAAGACCTCAATGCTGAGTAAAAATGTCACTTCTCTACTGGCAACCTTTCTTAATCTAAAAAACAAAACAAAACAAAAAACCCAACAAAAATGTAACCCTGAGTTAATGTTTACTTGGTCAAGGTATTTGGCCCATTAGAACTACCTCATCTGAACAGGTATTTGAATTTTGGTTGGGGTCCTCGTGCCTTGAATTATGTGTATTTTCAATTTTCCTCACCCTGGACACCACAGGGACACTTCTACATGGTCTTCTGTGGGATGGACATCCAAGGTGATCATCTCATTCCCTCTGCCCTTGTTGCATTTCTGTGTATATCTCAAATGCCTTATCAGTCAGGTTAGAAACACAAGCAGATCCATACATTTCACCATAAAACCCCTCAAAATATTAACTTCCATATATAGGATATGTGTTAATTTGTCAGATCTTCGTATTTTGCGAGGGAAATGGAGCTGTTGAGGGCACCCTATGCAGCTAGAGCACAGCAGAAGCTGCCACCAGACTTGGCCATCAGCAGTGCTGCAGTGCCAGGGACAGCACAGCCAGGAAACTGCTCTGGATTTGGAGACACAGGAGACACAGAGCACCACACTCATTCCTCATGAACATCCTCATCCTAATCCAGACTGGCCCAGGAGACAGCACACGGAGTGCTGTGCAGAGTATGTGTCGCTCACTCCAATAAGTAGACCAGTATAATTAGAATAATGATGGGAGCAGCAATTGTCGGGATGTCCATCAGCTACTTCCAGGGCTGTAACGGTGAGTGACTGAGTGAATTAATTAGCATTCCTTTCGGCTGTTGGGATTTTAGATCTCTGCACTTAAAGTATGATCGTTTGGTTCTTTGTTTATCCATCAGCATCTGAAGTGATCGACAGCAGCAAACATCTAAAAGTAATTCACTGGTTTTACCAGCAGGGGTAGAGCTGGAAGTGTGTTAATCTACACTATAATTAAGAGTGCTAATTAGTGGGCTTCAGGTAGACCCTGACTGACCATTTTGTCAGCAAGTACAACAAAGCTGCCTTAGCGCTTCATCAGAGAGAGGTACAGAATGCACTTAGAAGATGATGATGACAGCAACGACGTTTTATAGGGAGAAGGTACACACCAGAGGATATTGCTTCCATTTTTCCTGATCACAGATAACCTCAACATTGTCAGTTCCAAAAAGCTGTCCTGTTTTGGAGGCACCTCCTCTTGCTGTCCCTGCTCGTTCTCCATCAGTGTGTCCACTGTCCTGTCAGTGCTTTGGGACATTTTTCCCCTCAATACTTTCACCTCCCCCAATTCAAATTGTTTCTGTTTTTGTCCCTCATCCCTTTTCCTGACTTTTACAGATCTTTTGCAATATTTCTGTCATCTCTGAAGTTTGAGTGGCTTCCAAGGCAACACCATCTGCCTGTTTAACTAATATGCTTCTCATGCCTTCTTCCTGATCACTAAAGGTGATGTTAAATAAGAACAATCTTAAGACAGATCCCTCTGCTATAATTTTTAGCTACATCTGACAATTTGATGCCTCAAAAATCTATCGTTACCCATTGTTTACCATCAGTCAGCCAATTTTCTGGACAGATATGGTGCTCATATCCAGTTCTGTTGAAATTATTTTCTTCAGGCCAGTTTATATTCAGTACAGAAGAAAATTAATCCTGTGGTAAGATAGGTGTGATGAATTGCTCTCTGCTCATGCTTACCCTCACCACTGAAAACGGAACAAGCTCTATATCCCACCCTGACTCCATGAAAATTTGTTAGATTAATATAAATGTCTATTTCTCTCCTACTTGTCTAAGATACTCCATGGCCCTTTTCTTTCTGATTTACTTGGAGAACTCAATAGTGCAAAATGATTTTACCAATATCAGGTAATCTCAATTGAATGAATTCTTACCAGGATTTATATTAACAGTGATTTATTTGTAAATGGCCGATAGAGGGTTAATAGAGAGTAATATGTATTAAAGGCATGTATATTGTTAGTTCCAAAATTGTTACATCACCATCAGACACTACCAAAGTTTGAAAGCAATTTATTGACCTAAATAACAATCTGTGTGTTTAATTGAAACATTTATTATTCACTTAGTAATCTTTTATGAACCTTTAAGAAAATAAATGCAATATGAAGTGTGACAGCAAGTTTCTCAATGAGGTTTACACTAACAGGACAAAAAAACCCAGCTCTAATATCTGCCTCAGGTTGTACATAAAGTCCATTGAAACAGCACCAATTTATTATTATCTGTACTCTCAGCAGAGCACATGAACCCAGCACGTGAATGGTTTTCATGCCCAGCTAGGCAGGAAAGTGATGTTATCTGCACAAGGCCTGGGGCTGGGAGGCTCTGCTGAAGACCCTATGCTTACCATGCAGTGAACAAAAAGGGGAAAAAAACAAACAGAAACTCCCTCTAATGCTTCCTATTTTACTTTCCTGTCTTGCCCGTTTGAACAAGAACTGCCCTAAAGGTAATGTCTAAGGAAAGGAGACTCAAACACTTTCTTAGTGAAAGTGTGATTTCAAGTAGCCTTTGTCCTCTTCATGTCAGCTGATAGAAAGCACACTCAACTCCTCACTCCATCAAAGCAGAAAAGAAGAAAAACTAGTAATGCACTTTGGTTTGAACATACTGTGGTCACTGTATTGCCAACACTCTTCGTCCATGCATGCTTTATCCTGAAGTGTTTTCTTCTCAGAGCTCTCCATGCCATTTGTAATTTTCCTAACATACTTTTTGTATTTACTCTGCTTTTGCAAAGTGTCATATGTGAAGTGAAACATTTATCAGTGTCAATAAGTTTTTCATCTTAGAAAAGAATACCACATCAAAACAACAACAACGAAACTAAAACCAAACCAAACAAAAAACACCCAAGCAAATAAAAAAACCACAACAAGTGGGATCAAGCAGCAGTGATTTTGGGTTTTGTAACATTAAATCTTCTCAAAATCAAACAACAGTGGGTTGAAGATTAAAGGAATATATGCTTCAGGGAAAAAAAAAAAGAAAATTGACTTTGGTTTCTGACTTTCATGCATCCACAAAACAAACCTTTTAGCTCTATGGCTGGCATAAACTGACTGCTGTTGTTGGGTGAATAGTCAAAAACTGAGACCTAAAAATGTGTATGGAGCTTGAAATGGTCTCCCACAGGAAACTATTCAAGACCTTCTAACAGCCAGTGAGGGAACTATTCATGTTTATTGCATGGGCTGTCTTATAGACAGAGGACTCCAGCATTCAGTGCTGCTGCTTAAGTATTTTTCATCCATATGTAGAAATGTTAATGAGAAAGAGCTTGTTGCAAATCATCTGAGCTTGATTAGCTGCCAGCTCTTGACATCATGGCCAGGAGCTTCCCGGCAGCCCGTCCTGCAGAGCGGGGCATGTCCCCTGCTGCTTGCTGGAGTCAGTGGAGCTCACAGCAGCAAGGAGACACCTTCTGAATCACCCTCCAGTGACGCGGAGGGGAGGAAACCCCGCTGGCAGGATGCTGAAGGAGAGGAGTCCACTGCTGCAGGGAGGATGGCCCCTCAGCCAGCAGAGCCAGTCAGCTGTGGGGGGGATAATCATGTAATCTGCCTCCTTCTCAAAGGCTCCAAGCTCCATTCTGACATTGCGTCTCACCCAGTTAATAGTCAGAAAGCTTCAGTTCATTTCCGTCTTCGGTCTCTCCATGATCAATTTATGCTTCTTTGGCACCATTAGCTCACAGAGTTCAGTTCCTCGGTTCTTTTATAAAGGGAAGTTAGCTTTCCTCTTTGAAATGCTTCTTGTACACAAATGTCCCAGTCCACAAGTTATCTGATCTGCACATCTCTGACTTGAATGAATCTTTACTGAACATGAAGGAGCAGCAGTACACCTGGCAATCCAGCACTTCACACAATAATACAGATTCTTCTTTATCTCTGCAGGATATGCATGTTCTGCTATCTCCAAAGATTAGGTTTACTCTTTATAGCTATATAACATCAGTGGCTTAGAGTCCATTTGCAGTTTGATTAGAATATCAGGTGTTTTTTTTTTTTCCTCTGCTGACCTCTCCCACGCCAGCAGGAACTGTTATTATATACTCTTAAATGTGCACAACATTTTTATAATGTCAATATAATTTAACAAATAGAATGATTTTGCAGTTTACATTGCATTTATTTTAATTTTGATTATTCCAGTGCCTAAAGTCATCTATTTATTAATCTGCAATATGCTGAGCATCTTCTTAAATGAAGATGGTTTTTCAACTTTGTGCTATTAGCAAATTAAATTCGCACACTGACTTTTTTTTTGTTTGCAGATATTAATGAAAATATTAAATAAAATTAGCCCTAAGGATGATCTTCAGTTTTGCTGATGGTATAAAATTATTCAGGGTCGTAAAAACTAAAACTGATCATAGAATTCTGAGGGAGGGAGAAACTGGCAGATTAAATTCAGTGTCGATAAATGCAAAGTAACGCCCATGGGGAAAACAACACTAAATACACATACGCCATGATAAGCTCTAAATTAGCCATTATCATTCTGTGAAGAGACCATAGAGTCGCTGCAGATTGCTTAACAAAAACATCTGTTCCTTGCCCTGCGGCGGGCTGAGAAGGTAAACAATGGAAGGTACGAAAGCAGCCAAGAGCAGCAGGGAAAGCAGATCTTGCCACTGAGTGAGCCCCAAAATTGCCCACCCTTGCACACTGCATGCACTGCAGTGAAAGGGAAGAGGAAAAACGAGGGAACACACAGAGAAGAACAACAAAGACAATCAGAGGCAAGAGATGGTTTCTGTATCAGGAGAGATTTAATAGACTGCAAGTCTTCAACTCTGAAAAGAGTGACTGAATGAAGAAGTGATAGAATTATATGGGAAAGTGGTTGGCAGGAAAAGGTGAATAAGGAATCCTCTCCCCTGTGAGAGGAACTTGGGAGCATCAAATGAAATAATGAGGCAGAACTTCTTTAGCAGACAAGGACAGAGTAGATGCTCCCTGCTATCTTACAGGAATTAGCAATATGCATGCACACAACAAACAGTACCGTGACAGCATTTCCCAGTTCTCTTTAGATAAATAGAATTCATTAGATGGGTGAGTGCTGTGTTTTGCAGGTATTGCTTCCTTGGATTAATACTCATGTTATCTTACAAAGATTGTTTGGATGGGTTTTTTTGTTGTTATTATTAAAGAGTGGGCTATTCCATATACCATTTGATCTTAAATGAAATGCATTCTTTCATACTCCCTCTATCCTTTATCCTTGGGATATTTCCAGCAAACTCCCAGTGAGTAGCTGCCAATCTGGTCTGTGACTTTGGTAAGATATCCAGGAAATTAGTAGGACACAGATCAGTATTAGCAGATCTCCTGATCATCAGGAGACCAGTTGTCACTTTCAATGACACTCACTGCCACCCTGATTCTTTTAATTGTCCTACATGGAAGAAAAGATTAGCATCTGGTAAGGTCAGCCCAAATGGAGTATTAGTCTGGGATACTTACTCTTGGAAATTAGGTTTTTTTTCCCAATTGTCAGAAACAGTTGATCCTTACATCCTTCCAGAATAACTCAGTGATGTCTTAGATCAGATTAAGACAACATTAGCACTGACAGAGTGTGTGGGCAATGGGGGTCAGAACTTCTTCTGTGGGTCCCATTCCATGGAGAACCCCAAAGACTTGCTAAGCACGTACTGCATGAAAAACAAAACAGTACATCCAACTGTCAAGGGGCCTCTGGTCATTCCCAGTGAAGAAAATTAGGCACATTTCCCAATTTGTCTGTCAAATGGAGAAAGGTGTCTGTGTCCTGGACTCTCAGAGAAGAAAGATCATAGGAATCATAAATGGAAATGCTGCCTAGATATGGCTTTGTTTGAGAAGAGGCCAGAAAGAAAAAAACCCACTCAAACTTAATTCCCCACTCACTTGAAGCCAAAGAGGATTTTTCCAGGGGAAAAAAAGAGTTAAGAAAGTTTTACTAAAACTCCCTTAGTTTGTTGGAAATTCTGGCATGGTATCTTTCTTAAAAGGTCAATGAGAATCTCATGAATAAACCTAACTCTATAATGAAAACACAGTATTTAAAATTTCCCTGGATCTCCTTGCTCAAAACTGATTAAGAGCAGACCTGCTGCTCTCCTGTAAAATGCTTGTGAGTCATCAGTTCATCAGCAAAGCCCCAAAAGTTCAGATGCAATTGCTTAAGAAAGAACATTTTCCGAACTATGGCATGTCAGTTGGAAGATGCTGATAACTTCCAATCCGCAGGAGGGCCCTGCTAAAAAAAGAGCTGAGATAACTTCCCTTTTAAGGTTTCCCCAGCTGACTGATTAAAAAAGTCACAACAGAAAATTCAAAGGTCACATTTTCTCAAGTGTCGCTGAGAACTTACTGTCTGAGAAATTAGATGAGATTAAGATGCAAAACACTAAAACACTGTGAAATCAAATTTAATCTTCCAATGTTTTTCTGTTTTATAAAAAAAAAAAACAAAAACAAAAACAAAAAAACCCCAAAAATAAAACCCCCCAAAAATAAAACAAACCAAACAGGTGGGGGAATTCGCATTTTAGGGAAAACCTTACAGGAAATAGGCCACTGCCACTGGGGTTAATATACTTTTTCTAGATTTTGTTATTTTGCTTGAGGAACTGGTCTAATTTATATCAGCTAAAAGCACTTTCTAAGATGAATTGAAAGTAAAAGGATTTACTGGAGTTTATACTCTCATGAATTTCTTTTAGATATCTCTGAAGGACAAAATTGAAGGTCAGTTTTACTGTCTATATAAGCCAATCAGAGAACTCGAAAATGATAAATTTTCTCCAGATGATAACTAAGAAAAGATTGAGGATTTTCATCCACATTTAACAAAATCTCTTACTATTACAAGGTAATTTGTTCTGCTGCTCCTGGGCATAGCAGCAGAGAATAGGACTAGAGGTTTATTACAACAAATAATTTATTTGAGGGACAAAGTGGAAGCTGCTAAAGGCAAACCTTTTGAGACAGCATGTCTGAGAAGCTGTGCACGGTCTCTCTTGGCTTATTCTCCCTCTTCTTGCCATTCTTGGGTATAATGGGAGGGTTTTGGCTTTCCTTTTTCAGATGTTGACAATGGATTATCAACCCAGAATCAGGCCCATTTGGGGAAAGGTAGGAAAAGGGACGCAGGCCAGGATGGTGCAGGAAGAAGGAATTGTGGGCTGCAAAGAAAAATACAACTATCCACAGAGAAGTAAAAACCTTAGAAAAAGCATAAAGAAATAGAAAAAGGAATGCAGAGGACTTCCCAGGGGTCAGACACTGCATAGCATGACCCACTGTCTCACAACCATCAGCGAAGTGACAGCAGTGCAAAGGTTTGTGGTTATCTCAACACCTGGATGAGGGAAGAAACTTGCTGAGTCCAAAACTGCTGTAATAAGAGGAGAAAGGCTTTTTGGTATGCAATAGGCTCAAGAAAGTTGGATTAAGAGCAACCTGTCTTACTTAAATGAAAGACTTGCAGAGGAAGAAAAAAATATGCATTTAATTTTTAAAAAGTTACATATTTTATCATAAAAATTTAGTTAAGCAAGCAAGCAAACAAACAAAAAACCCTCTCAAAAACCCATCCAGCTTCTCTGACTTCACTGGAGTGCTGAGATATGTACTTCCTGAGTAAGAATGTAGACATAGGACCTTCTATTCATGCAGCATCACAGTCACCTACCCCTGTTTTAATACATCAGAAGCCGGTTCCCCTTTTCTGAGAAGTGTTATCTCCAGCCTGCAGCCCACATTCCACGGCAGGAGAGCATCTCATGAGAAATTCACTCTGGGGTACCTTGAGCTCTACTAGAACTGAGAGAAAGCAGTTTCAAAGACAGTTTACTTCTGTTATTTTTGTTTGCTTGCTTTTTTTTCAGGTTTTGTTTTGGTTTGTTTTATTTTGGACACTTTCTTGTTCAAGCCTGAGTCTAGGAAAAAGCCACAGCGTCAGAACATCCCATGGGAACCACAGATATGTGAGGTACAGCACTTCCTGCTGAAGCACTTTCAGATTGCCCACTAGCAAGAGAGCTAAATCTATAAAGCTTTACTGAGCTTAATTGTTTTTATTGTTTAGTATTTTCAGATGCTAACTAATCCTGCAGTGACTTGGTGCTCCTTGCAATGTGAGGTGATTAAGATCTTTCCTATCACAGATTGCTTGATTGTTCCTTCATGCCACAGTCTTTATTCCCCATGTGATAATGTGATAGCAAGTGATAGTACCACTCAACTTGTCAGGATTATATTTTTTTTCGCATTTGAAACCATTGTTATCTTCTAAACACTTGTTTTAATCCTCCTGGAACAATCTCTGTTTCAATTATTAAAAGTATCCTCTTAGACTCATCCAATTAACTATGACATTATTTGAAATGCTAGATTGGTGGTTGGGGCAGACTTCAGTCTTGCCTACCAGGCTTTTTGCTCCTTGGGCAGTGACCCTGAAATCAAGATTTCAGCAGATGTGCTGCAGAGCCACCCCACCTGTGTCTATGGACCCTGGTAGAAATATCTATCTATCTATCTATCTATCTATCTATCTATCTATCTATCTATCTATCTATCTATCTATCTATCTGTCTATCTGTCTATCTATCTATCAACTCATGTGTATGTATACTACTGCTGAAATAAGTTTCCATGAACATGATGCTTTGCTTTTAAAATTTCCATCAGTTTAATGGAATTCACCTTCCCTTTCTTGCAATGGACTAATTTCTTGAGATGCCTAGACAAAACAACTTGTGTTTTTTAATTGTCCCAATAAAACATCCAGGCACAGAAATCTCTACCTTCTGAGGGCAGACACAGACAGCTGGTCAATTCATTAGATAATCAGGCCACTAATAAATCAGACACAACTCTTCCTCCCCTAATAATAGCCATGTTAACTTTCCACACAACATTTCTCTATCTTCTTCCTTTTCACTCCACTGTGTTCAACCTCATTTGTGTCCTTTCTCCGTGTTTCACTTGGTTCTTTTCAAAGCTGGATCTTTCTCCCTGAAAAGCAGCCTGGCATCTCCAGGGGGTGACAGGTCAAGAAATGCAAACCTGGTCCTGTTTCTCATTCCCAGCCTCCCTGCAAAGCCTCTGCTTTCTTGCGCTGCTTGACTGTGCAATCCAAAGTCAGGACCTTGATGCCCAGAGAGACCCAATTTTCCCAAACAAAGCTGGAGCAGTTCCCTTCTCACTCCTGATACATCTCATATGCTCTAAATCCATCTGCAGCCTTGGGACTGTCTTAGCAATGTTGGATCAGAAGTTGCAAGTAATTTCACTCAACAAACACAAAGTGTTGAATTTGGCTTTTTTTTATTTCAAGCAGAATATTCAGAAGTATAATTTCCAAGCAATGCTTCAGACTGAAGAGCAAAGTCATGGCATCTGAAAGGAGAGTTATCAGCACATGGAAATGACATAGCTAATTTTGCATACCAAGGAAAACGGCCTCATGATTTGCCCCCAGTTTAATTATTTGTTAAAATAAATATAAGAAATAAAAAAGCACAAATTGTCTCAGTTTTGTTTTCTTTTTAATTTTGAGTTTTTCATCCAGCAGAACACAAAAATTAAACATCTGCCAGGCTCTTAAGGAGAATATTCTCAAATTCAGTGTTTCCAGTCTTGCGGTTTTATGGTGATTCCAAGTGAGTAGTAAATATGACAAAATTTCACTTTCTTAAAGCATGCAGTCAATTAAGAATCTCATCTTTTCCCTTCAAAAGTCTGTTTTCAAGCTATCCCAATTTCTTTGGAAAGGTTGGAAGTATGGCCTAAGTACATGCCATTGGATTAGTAACTAAAAGCAAACTGAAAGATCCCAAATGGATTACACTTCCAACAGCAGCTTTGAAAAAGGGGTTTGGACGCCAAGGGCCTTTGGAGATTTTTTTCCTTCTCAATATTTACTTTGATTCTCCAAAATTCTCTCTTCAGAGGATAGTTTGAGGGTATTTTGGAATCAGTCTGAGGATCTGAAGAGCTCACTGTTGATGTATCAGCTCCCACAGATTTCAGTGAGAGCTGTGGATGCTCACACCATCATCATCATGGCTAGACTTTGCAAACGAAGATTTGGGAGGGTTTTACCCACGCTTGCTGCAGGTGCTGATGGCTGATCCCTCAAGCCTGCGCAGTGGATTTTTTAGGTGAGGCACAGCGTGCGCAGAACTGGCCCCACCCTTTACTCCTGAGGTTCATCTGCCAGGGCCTAGCAAGCTTGGACGGTGACAGCGACGTCCTCAGGATGTAGGTTTGGTTAGAGTGTCCTTCTCTTAGATGGATGGCCTGACAGGGCTAAGTGAGCTCCATCTGCCTGGGTTTGGAGTTACAGTTTACAGTTGTCCTTCTCCCAGGATGGTTGCCGGGCGGCTGACGAGCCCATCCTGCCCGAGGACACACTTTGTCTGACCCTTCAGTTGAGACCTGACCAGCATGGGAGACCCTACCGAAGGCATAAACCACGGCCAGTATAGCTCACAACCTCATAAGGGCACACAGCTTCTCCCCCACGACAAGGGGGTGTCTGTGGAGAAGGATGCTCACACCAAGCTCTGTGTCAAATCTCCACCTGCAGGGCATCATTTCTCTCCCTCACAGGGCCTCTGTAGTGGTTTCTTTGTAGGCCTTCCCTAGAAACTGGGGTCAAAAACTAAGGAAGGATTCCATCTCATTCCCTTACGGAATCAGGCGTATAAAAGACAGAGAGGGAGGTTCCTTTGCCCCTTTTCTCTCTCCTCCCTTGTCGGGTGAGCACAGAGACGGCAGCTCTTGGTGTTTGGGCCTCGCTTATCTCTGCAAGTTGAGGTCTCTCTGAGGGTTGTTGTCTGTGACAGCACAGGAGGAAAGGAATTTTACTTCTCCTAAGGGAAGTTGGTTAGATCTTATTGTGTCAGTTGTTTTACTGAGCTAATTCCTGAGTGTTAACTGTGTGTGTCTGTTTTGGTTTTATCCTTTTGGTCCTTTTCCCCTTTTTCCTTTAGGGGATTGGTTTGGGATTGCTTGGGATTCTTGTGCATATGTACATAGTGTTGAATTGTATATAAATGAAATATCTGTAGAAATATGTATTTCTTTACTATAATTGCCTTTTTGATACTTTTTTTCCCCCTTTTTGGGAGGGGGGTTGAAGGAGCTGACCATCTCACAGCTGTGTTTGGAAGGGAGCCAAGCCAAACTTCTGCGGCCTCTCTGGTCACTGGGAGTAAGGACCGGTCTGCATCAAGCACATCCTTGAGCACAGCAAGGACATCGACCTGTTGGAGGGAGTTCAGAGGAGGCCAACAAGATGATTAGAGGGGTGCAACACCTCTCCTATGAGGAAAGGCTGAGAGAATTGAGTTGCTCAACCTGGAAGAGACAAGGCTACAGGGTGACCTAACTGTGGCCTTCAGTACCTGAAGGGATCCTGCAGGAAAGATGGAGAGAGACTTTTTAAAAGAGTGTGTAGTGACAGGTCAAGAGGGAAGGGCTTCAAACATCAGAGAGTAGGTTTGGGTTAGACATTCAGAAGAAACTCTTTGCTGTGAGGGTGAGGAGGCCCTGGCACAGGTTGGGCAGAGAAGCTGTGGCTGCCCCATCCCTGGAAGTGTCCAAGGTCAGGTTGCATGAAGCTCTGAGAAATTTGGCCTAGGTGAGAAATTTGGAGGAAAGGTGTCCCTGCCCATGGCAAGGTGAATGGAGCAAGGTGATTTTAAAGGTCCCTTCCAACCCCAAACCTTCTGAGGTTCTGTAATAACAGGTACTTCATGCGGGATTTGGGACAAGCATAATTAAAAGAACTAGCAGGGAGCCCTAATGAAGTGACAATGATTTGGTTGTACAAGGGGGACATCCTGATGTCTTTTTTTAATTGTCGTTTGTTTTGGTTTTGTTTAATTTCATAGAGAACATCCTGAAATCCTCTTAAGTACTAAAAGGACTGAAACTCAGCAATATGAAGCTTTTGTAAATGTCTGGTGAACCCGGGAGCAAGGGCAGTAGTTAGTATCTTTTGTCTTCATCAAGGCTGAGCTTAGGCTGTGAGCACACCATGGACACTAGCAAAGCAAAGCTTTGAAAATAAGAAAAGAAACATACCTTTAAAAATCTCCACAAACTAGGTCAAGAGTTTAGGACATCAAATGAAATCAGACATAAAGACAAATCAAAGCAAAAGGAGAGAAAGGTTAAAGAAGAAGCTAAAATAGATTAATCAGGCAAGAGGTTAAAACTAAATAAATACAACTGTTTGCAAGTTGTCCAAAAGCACAAATCCTAGCATGTATCCTTCCTGTGGTCACTGACCTGGTGAAGACCTTGGAATCTGTAGTTTTACATGTTTGCCTGAAAGAGAAGAGATGTGTGACTGTCACTGTTGTGACTGAGTGGCTGACACAGCTCCTGGTGTGGGCAGCTGGGGGCTCAGTCCCTTGTACAGCCCTCTCTGCCACACCTGGGGAGCTCCTTTTCTCAACTTCACTGCTCTGTGTGGTGCCAAACCCACTTCGGGCAATACTTGGGTTTGATTAACAGCAAAAAAGGGAATGCCTGGCAAAGAGCAGAAACAACACAAGTGGTCCATAGCTCCTGCCAGCCCGACTCCAACCTCTCCCTCCTCCACACACAAGGCAGCTCTCAGCCCAGCAGATGACCTCTAAGAGCCCACCTCCCCAACAGGTCCTTCCAGGGAAGGCAGACAAAGAACAATGCTCACCATATGCTTAACCTGCAGGTTACTTGCTTCACTACTATTGTATTTAATTGTTCTCAGTGAAATCTATCTAATAGCTTTTCATTTTACCCATTTGAGTAATAATAAGAATATTAATAATAAATTTACCAAGACCTTCATAAGAGCAGAAAATTTAAAAAGCCATTTCCCATGCAAACAGGTGAAAGACAGTGACTACTACAAAGAGAAATGCTTCTTTCCTATATGAAATGCAAGAGGAAAAATAGCAGCAGGCACAGGTAGGCTGACACAGTCACTGCCTTGTGTGAGTAACTGGTAAGTGTGGGTGTTGGGAGGTGAACTAATGACCTGCTGCCTCATTTCCCCAGTATAAACTGGAATAAAGGACTTGCAAAGTTGTATGCTGATAGTATACACATTTCAATATAGCCACATGAATATTCATGAGTGAAAACCGTTCTACTTCTTAATCGCAGCTTATAGCCAAATGCCAACATTTTTATCCAGAAAAATCTCTCATTTAGCTGGGTGGGAGATCTGCCCAAACTCAGGCGTTCAGGAGCTGATTTTAAATGCATGCCACGCAAAACAGTTTCCTGTTCTCCTTCACCCCCAGCACTAGATTAGCACCTAGAAATACCAAAATTCAATAGTGGCAACTGTATTTTTAATAGCTTGGGGAACTGCAAATGCTCTGTTCCAGAACAACCAAGGCTCTTCCTCCAGAAAAATCCTCTGCTGTACCAGACAGCTTCTCCAATGACTCGGTGTCTCGCAGCCACACCACACACTGGAATGTCACACCCAGGACAGAGACTCGAGGGACTGGTGGATGAGAAAAGCACAGAATATTCGTGTTTGCACATTCCCTGTGTCCCAGCTTGCTGTTTTGCAAAGTGCTTAGTGATACCGGTGTGGAAAAGTGTATCGGGAACGCAGGACACTGCAGCGGTTCTGAGGCAGCATTTCCAAAGCGAGCAGCCCCGCTCAGCTCACTGCTCTCCTTTGTCAGGCAGGGAGAAAGCGAGCCCTTCTTAATCACCCCCAAGTCAATGAGGGGCACTGCCACCCTGTCACCTGGTGATTAATTACTGCATCTGCGGGCAGGGCTGCCAGCAAACCAGTGGGCATCGCCCATGACGCATACGCAGCCATGTGTTTGAAAGGCAATCTGTACAGGCACGGCGGTAGCATGGGCTGGGCAGGGGAAGGGGGGGCCTCGCCCCACTCAATCGGCATCTGCCATCCAGCAGCTGCAAGACCAACAAAGCTCCTTCAGAAGGAAACAAGAGAAAGCCCTCAAGCCACTGGAGGAAACTGTGCTATTATTCATCTTCTTCCCAGTGCGAGTATTCAATCTCTTCCCACCCAAATGTTCCCAACGTAATTATTTCCATGGGTTACATCTAAAGCCACCGGGGCTGGAAATTCATGAAAGGAACACATTGGGAATCTTACTGTTTCACTGGGCTTAAGAGATCAGGCTTTGGGAACACCTTTATATGCCACAATGGCTGGGAATTCAAATTTTGTGCAGTTTTGCTGTATTTACCCTAATTTTAGGCACCAACAGAACTGTGAGGGTGAGTAAAGATATGCATGTATATGTCCTTGCAAAACCACACAGCCCCTTTGCAAAGAGGTGCCCAGGAGACCAACAGGAAGGAGCAGGTTAGGATTTCTGTTTTCTGAGCTACTGCAGAACTGCTTGTGACAAAACCCCCAACCAACTAAACAAACAAACAAGAATATTTGGAGTTAAATAAAGGAGAGTATATCCTCTCCCAGCCTGGCACACACTACTAGAGGGTGACACTTCAGTTCCATCCCCTCAGCCTGTCCCCTGCCTTAGAGTACACATGGCACAAGTGGGTGGTGTTCAGTTTTCATTGCTCCTTTGTCCCAAAGCTAGAGGCATCTTTTTGTTTTAATGGCACATTGTGTTCCTTGACAAGGCAGAGCTAATGCCCTGAGTGGGTTTCTATTCACACAACAGCACTGGATTAGAGATTTGATTTCCCTTTTTACAAATCAGTATAGCAGATGGTATTGGGAAAAGAAAATGCACGCACTGCTGGGATGGAGCAGAGCTTCCCAGATCCTTGCTGCATAGGGAATAGCACTAAAAGGCAGATCTGTGCAAGCCAAGAAATCATGAACACTGCCTCCAATTTTTAAGTTCCCCTCTCAGAGCAGAGATCCCATTTGCCCCCAGCTGCTCTAAGGTCTCCCTTAGCCTTCTCTTCTCTAGCTTGGGTATTTAGTGAAGGAAATTTGAAATGGTATTGACACCACCAAGTCAAAACAGTCACAAGCAGTGTGAAAGTGAATTAACTTAGGGAAATTCTCCCTATCTCCTGTGCAGAGCGTGACAAGAAACAGTATATAGGAAAGACCCCCTTCCTTTCTCCCTGAAGCCACAGTTTTCTTCCCCTCACAGACTAAAATTTAAAACAATCTGCCAGCTGTCCCAGAATAAAATAGCATAACATATTAACAATTTTTTCACTTCTTGGCTTTTGACATCTTCTCATCATTATGGACTATTTAACAACTGAAGGGAAAAAGGTATGCTGCAATTGTCTCTACAACAGTTGCATCTTTCTCCTGATCAGCCTTATACTGGCTTCTTACAGCTAAGTAGCATCAGGAGGGCATTATCAGCAACAGTCCCCTTATCAGACAAAGCCACAAACCTGCTCCAAAGTCACTGCATAGATTGTTTCTTTTCACCGAGCAAAATGTACCTCACTGCAGTTCTTTTTTATTAAAGCATTTCGAAGCCTTTCTGTGCTGCATGCTTGACACATAGACAAGTGTCCTTAACACTGACTGCTGCTGTAAGATACTTCTCTGGAACAAAATTTGTCTCTTTCAGATAAGTAATTGGAAGAAGGAGATGGAGGGTGACCTTAGCACTGCAGATTCTCCCTAATTTTGTGCAACGGGATGGGGGATGCGGCTCCAGGTTTCAGTCGTGGAGCAAGGTTCTCCTCTTCATTCATGATAGTACCTTAAGAGACAACAGAGAGTTACATTTTATCTGTGAAATTTTGCAAGGTGAAACACAGAGGTCCATTTTCCCCAGAACAGTGAACCCTGAGTGCTGCAGAAGCCCCGGATGGTTCTTCTCCCTCTGGCCTGGACCACCAAGCACTTCCCTCCGAGCAAGAGGCATGACATAACTCTGAGTCAGTTCTAACGCTCTCCCTGCTGTCAGGGAGCAGCTGCCAGCTTCTTCCTGCAGCACAGCCCTTTTCCCAAGCTCCTGCTTTGCTGCAGTAGTGGATGTGTAGGTGGGAACTCCGCTCCTTAACCACTCCATACCTTGCTTTCTCCTTGCCTATTCAGCTCGGAGACACAGGAAACAGCAGGCATGCAGACAAACGTCCTTTCCCATGAGCCAGAGAAACAACGAATCCCACAATTAATCCAGCAAAGGGAGAGGGATGCTTTGTGCTCCTGTATTTCATTGCCAGGCCAGTCAGGGGGATGTGTTACACCCTGAGGTTTTGTGCAGATGGAAGGATAAAATTCACAGCAGCATTCAGAGTCTTTGTCTCTCACTCCTGCCTCTTCCTTCTTCTGTTACTTTTCTGCTGGAGATGGAGTTTTGTTCCGGACAAGTAACCTGTGGCAGTGGACTCAACCAAGAGTGCACTGGTTGTGAGTGTGTAGCACAGTGACAGAATTGGTGGGGAGAGACGCAGAAAGTCACGGCAACAAGGAAAAGAGACCTCCAGAAATGCAATCTGAGTATTTCAGCAGCTGTCTCTAAAGACTCTGTAAAGCAAGAATTTTTGTGCTTCAACTTGTTACCTGAAAAATAAAAAGGGAACAAGAAGAGGAGATGGAGTTCTCAGACTGGTTTATCTGAATGAGATGCTGACTTTTTTATGGATACAGAATTTCAGATTAACAGGAGACCGGTGCCACATTTTAGGAGTGGCTCCAGAGACACACAGTTTTTCAGAGCAGTGTGTGTTGAAGTGCAGTCCCATCAGTTTGAATACAGAGAAATTCTTTTTACATGAGTCAAATGGGGCAGAAATGAGAGGCCATTTCTGCACTTGCTTTGACTGTGGCTGTCCTTATTGTCTGTAGTTCTGAGCTGGATTCAAAGTGCTTATTCAAACCAGTAGAATCACTGTGATGAATGGCCATTTCCAGCTTTATTTATTCATTCTATCCAATAGTTAATGCTGGAGGAAATAACCATGAAAGGTCTTAATGCAACATTTAAGTACATGTGTAAACATTTTGTAGATTTATGCTGAGAAACATGGAATTTTTGGGACTGTGTCTTGACCAACAAGTATAGGAATTCTTACTGGTTTGGGTGTTTTTTGTTTTGGTTTGGTTTTGGTTTTGTTTGGTTGGTTGGTTTTAGTTTGGTTTGTTTGTTTGTTTTTCTTTTTCTTTCTCTATGTGTCTGTCTGCACTTCCTATGACTTTTCACATGGCCAAAAACAAACCAGAGTATGGTCTCCTTAATTTCAGGCTGAAAGAGACTAAGCTTGTTGTGGGGTCTTGTGACTAGAAATCTCAGGCTGTTTCCCAAACAGTTCTCCTTCCCCTTCATTTTTTAGTATTAAAGAGAAAACTGAGAATAATTTTCACTGTGAGAAAATGCAAGTAATGGTTGCACTGCAACATATAATATAGATTTGCATGAGAATGTCAATTTTTTCCCTGTCAGATGTGTTCTGGTGAGAAACAGTGAAGTACACACTGGAGATGACAGGACTCTACCACTCGTCATCCTCTTGCTGCAAATGGCCTCCAATTATTGTTATCTCAGTTTTTCAGCCCAACTCTAATGAAAATATTTTTTTTAGCAAATTCAGAGTGGCCTCGAGAGTCAAGTATAGCAATGCAAACATCAATCTTACAGGTGCTGTTGATGTCTCTACTCCAGGAGCATTGGAGTCATCGGTGAGGGGCAAAGCAGATGCAGTTCTTGGTCCTTCTGCCTCATGGAACTGCATCTCCAAGAAGGTGAAGACAGTGGTTGGTGCTTTCACACGGAAAGGCATCTGCTAATTGGAGAAGGAAAGACAGCTTGGAGGGTGTGATAATCACAGCCCATCACTAATGCAGAGAACAGCCTTTTTCAGTTGTCTCCCTTACATGTATCTTTTTCTGCCTCATTGGAGGCCGGGGTGGAGAATCGGGGCAGTTGTTCATATACTCAACCTGAGTTCTTTTTCTTCAAGCAGGATTCCAGATGGCAAACGATTTTGATTCAGGTGAACAGCTCATTTAGCAGGATTGGGCTGACAATTCAGCAATTTCGAGAGCAAACATCAACTCAGAAGCAAAAAAAAAACTTAGGGGTGAGGCCATAAAATATTGAAATAGTGATGGATGTGCACCTGAGTCTTGCCTTAGAAAAAGACTTATGAATTTTAAGGATCCTCAGACCTACCTAGAGGAAACCTTTCCTCACCATACAACTGCATGTGTATACGAATTAAAAAAGAACTGAAAGAGGCTTTCTAGAATATCTTAAGACAATGAAATGTTTTTTCATAGTACATCCATAATGCAAAATGTCAAATACAGTTGGCAGAGAAAATCAAGCAGAAGCCAAAGAGGAAAAGAAGGTCTGAAGGTGAAGGAGCAAGTACCGCTGAGGAGTGACAGAATGTCAGAGAGCAGAGCTCGTCATGCCCCTGGCTGTTTATTTATTTTTATAGTTGGTATATTGCAGCAGAGACTTATTTATATATATTTTTTATTTTAAAGCCTAGATTTACAGACAAACAAATGACCCTGAAGTTGTTTATTGGAAACTTCTCAGCTCCTCACGTTGGATATTTCATTACTTATACTGAGTCCTTAGTGGAGAAGAGAGAGGCATGTAAGGAACATGAGCTCAGAATGTCTTCTTGTTTGGGTAGTTACTGCTCCTGCACATAAAGATTTTAAGATTCATTTGCTTCTTGAGGTTCAAGGCACAAATCTCACTTGGCTTTGTTGCTCAGCAAGCTATTTAGGCAGATTCCTAAACATGCTCCATCCCTTGAAGTGTTCAAGACAAAACTGGATGAAGCCCTGGGTAACCTAGTCTAGTGGAAAGTTCCCTGCCCAAGGCAGGGTGGTTGGAATGAGGTGAGCTTTAAGGTTCCTTTCAACCCAACCCACCTATGACCTTCTTTGTCAGCGGGAACAGGATTTGCTCAAGATTTCTGCTCAGGCACCTCTGTCCCACTCCAGCAGGACTCACTGGGCAGAAGGAAGAAGCCCACTGCTGTAGAGCTGCAAAGATCTCTCCTGGTTTACACCACTGTATATTTAACCACTGAATACCCCAGTGGGGACAAGAATTTTTCTCCACGATAGATTTATACCAGTAACTATGTAGATTTTTACCTCTGATGTTGTTACTGGGAATTGAAACCCATATGGGAGCAGATTGTAACCCAGTATGATCGTTTCCAGGAAGGGCAAGTATTAGCTAAGCTCCTAACTCTTGGATGAACCCTTTCTTTTTCAGTATTGTGTTATGAAACAAAGTCTCTGAAAGAGTTTTATAGCCTAGGTACAGACCCAGCTGGTTCCATAGTAATGGGCCCCCCATCACATCAGCTGCCTTCTCAGAGGGCAGAGGCAATTAGAAAGCAGTGGAAAAGAAACATTTTATTTACATTTTTAATAGCATTGGCTTGGTGCCCTGACTTCCTATGAAATCTGCTGTGAAGATGGTTATTAAAAATGTAAGTGAGATTGACAAAAGAATGAAGAGCCTCTCTTTCAGGGCACTGGGATGGCAGTGACCAGAGCTCATCCCCTGGCTGGCTGTGCCAGATCCTGCAGCCATGTCCCTGTTCAAGAATGTTCCTCTCTGGGTCCCCCTGTGAGTTTACATCACTGGGTTGGTGTGGGGAAGCCTCAGCTGACCCATGTGCAGGAGCATCAGGGATTTGGCATCAATCCTAGAGGCACTGGTCAATGGAGGAACAGCTATGAAGTCCTGCCCTGCTCCAAAAGTAGGTATTTTTCATGTACTGTAAGGCTGTTTGCTGACTGTCTGAAAAAGGGGAAGGGAAACCTCAGGCCAGTGCATGCTCATGAAGTACTTTAGATCTTGGGTTTATATTCCCAAATAGTTAGGTGTGGCTCCCCATTTGAATGTGGCTTTTCACAAATTTCCAACAATTATTTCCAGCACAAATAATGCCGGAGGTGTGGGAGTAGCATTCATTTGGTACAGAGGGAATCAGTTCAGTCAGTCATTTCCATAGCACCAAGGTAGAACACGTCTGAAAAGAATTAAAAAAAAAAAAAAAAGGAAAACAATGTCTCAATAAAGAATACTAATCCCATAATTAAACAGAACATATTAATCCCTAGGACAAATAAATATTTGAAGGTCAGTTTATTGTTATTTGTCCCCAGGAAATCTCCTTTTTTATTCTGATAAAAATAATAAGGCTGCAGTTTGCAAATACTTGTTACTTTTCAGAGAAAAAGAAGAAAATCTGGGACTTTTTCCTCCTTATGTCCATCTGTTGTTATTTTGGTTTTGACGCAAGTACAAATCATAATGCATCAAAAATTACTACAAATGCAGGCAATCTGAAAAGATCAATAAACAGTTCAGTGGATGGAAGGCAGAGCAGACTTGAAACCTCCCAAACCAGCATCCTAATGTTCTGTTTTAATTAAATACAGATTTTCAAAAGACAGTTAACAGAGCAAGTACAGCCCAGCAGGTTGGGAATGTTGATTTCTCTTCCTTAATTGTGTTGTGAAGCCACCTCCACAGATAATAGAATAACAAATTAGCATGGAGGACAAAAGAACAGAGCAATGACACAAATGAACAAGAAAAAACGAGACAGACATAAGGAAGCGACAGTGACTGAGCCACGCTGATTTCTTCCCTCCCTCACCCAGGCCTGGCCCAGAAGCTCCCAGTAACATCCAACAGCCACTCACCTGTGCCACCCCGTGGTCCCTGAGCTTGTGATGGCCACAGATGTTCCCGTTCAGCTGTTGCTTATTGCGAAGCAAAACACCCCCTCCTTGTCCACCCACCCTTTGCTGTTTTAGCCCGGCTCAGACATGGAACGCACGTTCTCTGAGTTCCTGGGCTTAAATTTAATTTTTGAGGCAGTCAACTTCAACAGAGATGCTGATTGCAGCAGGATGGGGATTAGATCCTATGTGAACACCTAAGATATCATTTCTTCACCTTCCCAGTACCATTTTGCCCATGCTGAGTTCAAGTGGCCATTGTTGGGGGGAAAAGAAGCATGATAAAGAAGGTAAAATATAAACTTTAGAGAACATCTCAATGAACAGGCTTTTCCAGGAGTTTTTTCTCCAGAAACTTTGACTTTTTTCCCCCTTAAAAGTTCCTACAGAACTCTACGTTCAGAATGGGTCACAGGCTTCTGATGCTTTTTTAAATCATGAATCAGACAGGAAGATGGCAACAGGATGCACCGTGTCATGTTTGTGTCATTGAAATATGAGGTGTCAGGGATGTGCTAAAACCACATAAAAGTTTTCAGATTCAATTTGGACAAGCACTTTAAAACAGTATCACTGATCAGCTGAAGTCTTCTTAGTTGGACATACTGCAGGCATAACCTTTGCCACAGGATTTCCATTTCTGCTGTGCTGAAAGCACCTTGAGGAGTGATCATGTCACAGCTTTCTTCCTTGGACTACTTGAAATGAGAAGTGCATAAAAATGAAAAATGGTGGAAAAAGAATCAAACTTTTTCAGCATTTGTCACAGTTTACATAATTTCATGGCATAGTAGAATTTTTAGGAGATTTCTCTTTTTACCAGAGTATTTTTAATCCTCTCTGATAAGGAGAAAAGGCAGTGGTTGCATGGACGTTTCCAAAATAACTCAAAAAACCCAGCATCCAAAGTTCTTTAAAAAGTCACATTTTGATTAGACCTGAAAATTCCAGACTCATCACATATGGTGCCCTAGATTAATTCTGATATAACATCAATTTTTCTTCAGCTTATGGTGGAGAGCAAAACTGAAGGTCTGTTCAGCTTCTGTGATGTCCAAGTTACATTTGAAAGGTGTGCAAAGAAAAGAACCACAGAAGGAACAAGACTATGCTGCCTGTCCTTTTGGAGAAGAGGGTTAGCAAAGCCTGGTGAGCAGGAGAGGTCCTTTGTTCTGGCAGCCACTGTCCCCTGGGTTCCCACCAGAGGCTTTCCTGGCTGACCTAACCCATGCAGAGTTTTTTGCATGGTTTTCTCTTACATATTCTAAATCATATAATCCTGCCATGATGAAAAAGTTAGGTCTACATGATCTTTCACAATCTTATCCAGAGCTTGTGCTGGACCCCCAGAGCCACCCTGGAGCTGGATATCCACATTAGCCTTATGCTCAGTCCCAGTGTCCTGTGACCAGGGCTCATAGCTGAGACACTTCCCTGCTAACTGTGACCACGATGCCAGCCTGGAGGAGGGACGCTGCAAACTGTGATGGCTCTGCTGGGCACACTTTCTATTTTCCTGCATGGCTTCTCAGCTCCTCATTGTGGTGTGTTTTCTGTTCCCCTCACTCCACTGCACTTTCTGGTTCCTGCAGCCTGGAGTGCAGGTGCTGCTGGTCCTGCTGGGCTGTGCTCAGCAGCTGGCATATCTCACGAACAGCTCAGCTGCAAATTCTGAGCCCACCTGCCCTTCTGCCTTCTCCAGACACCTGATTTTGGAGTGGTTTGGGTTTTATTTTTGTTGTGTTTTGTTTTTTTTTTGTTCGGTTGGGGTTTTTTTTGTTGTTGTTTGTTGGGTTTGTTTTTTCTTTTTATTGGCAGAAAATCTCAAACAGTGCTGGGCAAATCTGACTCTTCAGTGGCTGCACAGCTGTGTGACAGGTCGTAAACAAAGGAGCAAAACCATCATGCTGGACAAGCAATTCCCATGAGACTCAGCCCGTGCCTCAGGCTAAGAAGGCAGGAGACAGAGGGGACAGTAATTGTTGTTGGCCAAGCAGGACACCCATTTCATTACTGCATTGGCAGAGCCCCCACAGAAACACTGAGCACAATAAAGCCATCAATTTATATTTAAGTAGTGAAGAATAACGATAAATATACAAAGGAAGGAATGTATACAACCAGTTCTTACTCCTACAGCAGTATCCCATTGCTCTGAGGATTTATCAGGTGCTGGCAGGGATTATTCTCTCTCCCTCAACATAAACCCACGTGCTGTGTAAAAGGAGGCACCTCTTTGAAAGGGTTTCTCAGAAGTGCTGATCTTTTTTAGATGCTCTACTAATAATATAGTAGGAATTTTGGTCTAATGACACTAGATCAGATACAAACAGTAATGTGCAAGAGGTTGGTGAGGACATGGTAGTTCCCATTCCCCAGGCAGTTAGTATCCTTCTTGAAAACTGTCATCTGGCAGTGCCTGATAAAACTTGGTCAGGGCATAGTGGAGTGTACTGTTGGGGAATCCAGGGAGAAATCTTTGAGGATCAAAAACTGCCAGGGAAGAGCTGACACACACTGCTGAGGGTCTGTGAGCTATTCACATGCATGCCCATGTGCTCCTTATACTTTGAGATTGCCAGCATCTCTCCATTCCTCTGATAATTGGGATGTTCTCTCATACAGGACACTGCACTGCTATTCTGAGTACAGCACAGCAAATACGCTGGAGGATTCAAAGACAGGTCTTGCTAGACACCTCTCTGACACTTTCATATTGATCACCAGACAGCAAGGAGAAATGTGAATGCCCTTTTTTTAACTTCATGACCGTGGAAAAAAGAAATACACAAATATAAGGTCCAAAAATGGATTAATTTGACTGAGTCTGGCCGGATCCTGGATGCAAAGACACCAGCCTCAGTTCATGGTTATGATTAAAGTGCCAAGTAATGAACTGAAACAGTACATTCAGGCTTGGAATCTCCTCCAGAACTAAGGCCTGAGGAGCAATGTTCCTGATCATCCTTCCCCAAACCACCCTGAAGAGCTGGTTGTTGAAGCCTCCCCTCAGCACATGAGAACCAAAAGGGGGCCCTGAGAGACCTTTTGTGCAAAGCTCATGTGGGCAGAGCAGTTTGAAAATGAAACTTCCTCCAAGTAAACACATCTATAATTTCCTCCCAAATGCCTCCTCCTGAGCCAAGGAATAAAAATTGCAAAACTCACAGAGGCATCTATTTTCCCTAAGGCAATGCACAGGAGCTGACCTAGCAAAAGCGTGTCTTTGTTTTGCTGTTATGGATTTTTTGTTTTGCTTTGGTTTTGTTTTGTTTCTAATGGTACCAGTCTAGCTGTCCAAACTGCCTCTCTTCCCACAGAATAATAATCAACTTCCTAGTTCAACAGCTTTATGTTATGAATAATAAAAAGAGTATCAGAGTAACACAGCTCACCAGCACCATGTCTTACCTGCAGCAACCTCATGAACAAACTCAGAAGAGTAAAACATCACTAAAATATTTTTAAAAGGAAGAAACGATCACAGAATTCAATGACACATATCCATATTTGCAGTGGGAATACTAGTTTACAAATATTAATATTCTTCTCTGGGAGATGGATGTATTTCCTTAGTTTTTCTGTAATCAACATAGTCTAGGACACAAACAGAACAATATGAGCTTAACACTTATTTCTCTTCTCTATTATCTTATAGCTGCTTTAACATGAGTCACCTTTTCATACTGTACAGTTTTAGTGACAGTCTTCAATTAGCTTCTGTCTACCTGACAGAAAGCTATTTATCCCCTTGTAGGGGGAATAAATCTAGGACAAATAGTGTATTCATTTGCATGCAGAACTCTTCACATGCTGGGGAGCAAAAAAGATGTATTCCTGGAAGGTGAAACAGTTGTGGTGACCCAACTGTTCACAGGATCACCTGCATTTGTGCACAGCACTGGGATCAGGACAACCCAGGAGGGCCCTGGCTGGATCTATGAAAGCTTGTGTTGCATATGGCCATGAGAAATCTTCTGATAAACAGTCACTGCCAAGCAAAAGATTATTCCAGCTTTTCGTGGTAGGTTGGACTGTGTCATACCGTCAGTTTCGCTGTCAGCTCCTGTGAGCCAAGGCTGCCTAATTGGTATTTAGAGGATGTCAAGAGAATAGCAACAAGGGTAACAGGGTTTGGTATGAACTTCTGCAACACTTGGATTGAGGGGATGATACAATAGCAACTGGAATACTATTTCCCAAAGCTGAAGCAAGCTGTATTTACTGTGCTTGTGCTGGTTCACAAACTCTGCCAGCAGTAAGGAGAGAAAGTAGGGGAGAGGAACAAAGAGAGAATGAGTCACTAACTGCCAAGATGGGATAGGAACCCCGGAAGTGAAGGAATATAATGGGACTCTCATAAAGTTTCAGGGATTTTTGGGGGACCTGCTTTAACATATCCTTAATTGTGAGCACATCAGAAAACTAAAGAGCTTCAAAAAGTAAAAGCCAGCATTTACTAGACTGCAAACTGGAGTCATTAACTTATATAGGAAATAAATGGGCTCATTAATCTATGTCCCTCTCCCACCATGCACTCACACAGAGCAGGCCAAGTCTCTGCAGCTGGCTATCACTCCAGCAACTCAGTCACTTTCTGGGTGCACATTTTTTGCTTTCTGGTCCTTTCTGAAGAAGCTGCCCTCCCCTTCTATGTTCTGTACCTTCCAAGGGTCATAAACTTCTCCCTAAACTGGTTAATCCAACCTGGTTGTCAGACACTAACCTGGAGGACAGTAGATACAGTGGAGCCTTGAGAGTGGTTTGTCTGTATCAAATACACTCAGACCTTAAATACACTGGAAGATTTGTTTCCTGTCAGGTGTGAGATCGTAAGAAGACAGAAGAGTTTAACAGCAGTGACGATCAGTTAAACTGAGAACTAGGTCTTTTCCTGCTAATTTTTTCCTGCTAATCAGACTCTGCAAAGAACCCATGTTTTCCACCCATTCACTTTGTGTATCTCTCCCGTGAAGATCCTACCTTTCTGCTCTGCTTTCTCCAAGTCCTTGGGCTGTTGTTTTAGCTACTGCTGACATGAAACCATGACCCTGGATGTGGAGCTGCTGCTCTCCCCCTGCTGAAGTCAACATGCAGGGCAGGCTACAAGCAGCAAAGCTGTCAAGCCTTCATTTAAGATGATGGAGAGCCTTGCCAAGGAGAAACACTCCCTTATTCATCACCATGTTGCAAACACCCTGCACAGAGACCCAAAATGGCTGCTTGGCTAAAGAGAAGTCTTGCTGGTGTTTAACCTTCCCTGATGGGCTGCAGAAGAGGGAAACCGTGATTAACAGCCACCATCCTTCTGTGTGCTGGAGACTGAGCTCTGCCCTGAAGACATGTGCATGGAGCTGAGGTGCCAGAAATTATCATGGCTTTGGTGTCCTTTGTAATTGCATTAAAAAAATGGATATTGTGTTTTCTGCCTTCACTACTAACCTGCCCAGCCTGCTGGACCCGAGATTGCTTTGCCCACTGAGTCACTGGAGCAACCAAGAGACTTGTCCTGAGGTGACAGAGCATGACAGCAAGCTAAGAAGCTGCCGCATCCTGCCTGCCAGAGCAGGCTGCTTGTCCAGGGGGTGGGTTGAATCTGCAGAGGACTGCCCTCAGGGTGGGTGTGAGCCTGGTTAGGAACTGCTGAGGGAAGTGCTTGTTATCTTTCAATGCAACACAGGTGTGAAAGGGGTTGGGAGGTGAGGGGTTGTTAGGGAAGGTTTATAAGGCTCCAGGACAGGAGAGAGTAGAGTTGTAACTACACCGGCTCTGTGAGTACTCTCACTTGTGGTTGTTGACTCACTGCTGACCCCCACTTCAGGAAAGATGAGGTCAACTGTGCATGGAACTGCAAGGTAGGATGTAAGAGGGTTGTAATAAAGAGTATGACTGGTGGTATTGACTACATAAGGTGATATAAGCTTAGCTAATCCCTCTACTTGTCAAGTCCCTGCGAATAAATATGTTGGAGTAATTTTGAAGCACCTCTATGGGCTCTGTGGGGAAGACTGGGCTATCCACTGAGGGATGCTGAGATGTGGAGGTAGTAACTGGGCTGCTTTGGTGCCTGTTGGGTTAACTTCAGGTGATAAAAGTTATATGAGGAGCTGGGGGTGGAGAGAGTTTAAACCCAGCTCTGAGTTGCTGTATGGCTGGAGTGGTGTTAGAGTTACACCTGATGTTGGTAACTGGTAGTGCTGTAGGCAGGTGGGTTTGCAGTGATCTCCTGCTTTGGAGCTTCTATCCCTTTTTGCTACAAGAAATTATGTTCTTAGGGGAAGGGGGTGCTGTGGCATAGAAGGTGGTTAGAGATGTTTTGAAGGGAAGGTTTAAACCTAGGGTTGGTTTTGATAACCCCAAACCATCAGTTTGCTCTTGGGTGCTTTCAATTGTCTGTACTGGTTGCTTTATTCCATGTTGCTTGGGCTCCAACAGTAGAATGCTATAAGCAGTGTTGGCTTTTTCCTGGCACTTAAAAAAAGGAGACTTAGTTTTATGTTGCATCCCACAAGCCTTGAATTCACGATGCCCAAAATCTCCCCTGCAGCTACCAGAAAAACTGCAGGTGACTTGATTTGACCTGCTCTCTGAAGAAGAGCAGGTAGTCTGTTTCTCCTCAAACAGGGCTTTAGGCTTGGCCTAGAGGTAACCAAATAGGTGAAGATAACCTGATGGTGTTCTCTGTTAGAGCTTTGCTTGGAGGGCAGCTGTGATTTCATGCCATGTTGGTAACAGTGTCTGTCCTCCCTTTCACCACCTTCACTGGCCAGTTGCCTGTTTTCTTCCCTGTAATGTTTTTTGTTCCTCAGCTTAGCCATGGGACTGCAGCTGGAGGAGCGAGGGGAGGGTTTGGGACGTGAACAAGCATTGGCATGAGGCTTGAGGGATGTTTTTCCATTTGTATTGCTTCATTAAATGATGTAATATCAGAGCCTTCAACCCCACCCTTGCAAGGTCTCTGATTCATCCTGCTGCTTGACTGAATGGCTGAGTGGTCTGGAGAAGATGATGCTGGGCAGTGGGCACGCGTTTGACTGTGCTGTTTCACAGGCTGGCAAGTCACTGGTGTTGGGTTAGCTTGACACTGTCAGGTCGTCTTCCCTTAAGTGCTATTTATGTCTCCTGGGTTGAGAGAAGCCAGCAATTTAGTGTGAGTTGGCAGTAATTGTGGAGTGCTATAATGAGTCTAAAACTACAATGTAACTAATCAGTTAATAGCCTCAGCTATCCCTTTCTATGTAATGCTGAAAATACCTTGGGGAGATGAAATGGATAATCTTCGTTCTTTATTGAAGTTGTATGTTAAGAGCTTTGCTCTTTGGCTCAAAGCCTGCTTTTTGTCATTTTGCAGAAAATTCAAAACTGAAATGAAGTCTTTTTTAAACTGCTTGTGTATCTTAAAAAGCACATTTTTCATGTTAAGTTGTAGTCTTGGAAGATAAGTCTGTTGTTCTCTTCTATTGAGGAGGGCTTTGAGTGTCCTACTCACAGTTCCTCCAGAAACATCCTGAGCTGGTAGAGATTCCAGGTCTGCCTGTACCTGTGCCACGTGGCTGCAGTTTGAGTCTCACTACTCTTTATTGCAGTTTATTAAAATAAGAAATCAAATTAGAAATGTGCACTTCTGACACACAAGCTTTGACAACTCTATTATGACTCTACTTACTATAAAACTTTCTTCCATGTAACATCTCAAACTGGCACAAATGAGGCCCAGGTGAAAAGCTGTTTTATTAGTGGAGCACAGCTCAGAATGAGAAGCTGGAGAGGAGCATGCAACTTTGAACAGATCTTTCCTCCCAGAGACCTGGGTGGGATCTTTCCACTGAGGTTTCTGTGATGCTGAGTTGTTATTCCAGGTGATGGCTCAGCTTTCTTGATAGATGGCAATGAATTGACAGCTTAAAAAGGCTTTTTCAATGTCACTTTTTTCCTCAATGCTTTCTGACTAACAGAGATGGAATTGGCGTCATTGGTGTAGGCAATGGATTCTCCAGGCAAACCTGTTACTTTGAGTTTGTGTAGAGGAGCTGCCTGAGGACTGTTATGGGCTACCCATTGTGCTTGAGCTGTGGGGGTTTAGTAGGTGGCACTGGAGGGAGTGATGTGCTTTACTTGGGAAATGGATTGTCAGCATGATTTCTGGGAACTTTGGACATGCAGATATTACAAGTGTCTTGTCTTGATGCTTTATTAATGTTTCCTGAGCTTTCCTAATTTTAGACCTTGATTTCCTGCTTTGAAAGATGAGACATAATCACTTCATGCAGGGTACTTGGAAAACAATCTAGCATTCTCAGGAATTCTCTGCCAGGTTTAGCTTTATGGTATTGCTCATTTTAAGAGTCCCTCTGGCTGTCTGAACTTGGCCCTGACTGCTGTCACCAGCAATTGCCTAGAGGGTTTTATCTATGTCTATAGCCTGTTCCCTGTCACCAGAGTGTTAGCAGACCCAGGATTCTCAAGTCCTGCTTTGCATAAATGCTTTCTCAGAACTCCTGGTAGCATTTTTTTGTCTCTTATTTAGGCAAAGTGTTTTTACCTGCCCTTCTGTGGGGATTGGAGACTAATCTCTGACAGGTTTCATGTGGCTCTTGGGGTAGGTAGGTGAAATAAAAGCCCTAGAGCTTCCCAAAGGAAACTTGTGCTGCATAAGAAATAGTAAATAAAACGAAATGTGTTCAACTTTGAATCTGAAACTGTTTAAGATTGATCTACAATTTTGGCCTCCCCCAAGGTTTCTTTTGCTATCCTTCTTTCTTGCTTGATCTGAAGTCCTGCCCCAGAATAAAGAGGATTTTTCTGTCCTTTAATAAAAAAGCTCACCTGTGTTGTGTCTTAAGTTGCTGTAATGTGTACTCTGACTCTACATGGAGTATTTTATTATGTACTTTATTGTGAAATGTCTCAAACTATGTCAGGACTTCTGTGCTACACTTGGAGGGCTTCTGTTTGTGTGCGATGACTGAACAGCAACAATGAAACAAGCAGTACAGAGATCCTTGTTTTATTCAGGTAAGCCCAGGAAAATGAATATTCTGATGATGGGATGTGTTATTAAGCATACAGGTTAGTTACCGCTCGTTATTTTGTTTGCCTGACAGAGTATGTAAACGTTTAGGCATGGACCACTATTTTTGCAGCTACTTGTGTTGAAAATATCATGTTATAAAGGGTTACATTGGTATCACTGGGGAAGATGAAGACTTCCTTCTTGCTTCTGTACAAATTGCAAAATCCACACTTAAAGTATTTGTGTTTTTTTCCCTCATTGGGAACATCCAAGTGTCTTGTTCAATTTTTGTGGTGAAATTCCTATAACTTTGCCAAGCTTTACACTATGAAAAGAATAAGAAACTAGGAATTATTTCTTATTCACTAGGACTAATAGCTGAAGAATAAAACACTGAGCAATTTGATCAGCTAATTCCTGCAGGGAATAAAAAGCTGAAAATTTGAACTTTTTGGAACTGTGTTTTGAAGTGTGGTTTCTCTGCTGAGCAGTAGAACTGTAAAGCCCAGACCACTTTGCTTGGTGACTTCAGCTTAGACTTTCTCACTTCATCATGATGCACAACTTGTAATAGTAACAAAGAGCAGGTCAAACCCCAGTTAATGTACATTAATACTGTTTCCAAATATTGCACCTGAACCCATAGGTGCCACTGGGTTTGGTCAAGAGGAAATAGATTACAAATATGTGATGTTGTATAGCAATTAGAAACATTCTAACATCTACCGTGTTCCCTCTCCCTGTCACATAGCATTGCTTTGAGTCCAGGTTCTGAGTGGGAGAGAATACCCTCCCCTGGGGTGTGGTGATGGGGAGAGCCAGTGGGTTATTCTGGTTTGGTTCTCTCCTTACTCTCTGAAGAGTGAGGCTTTTTCCTCTCAATGCAAGAAGAACCTCAACAAGATCCTTTAGAGCTGGTAAGATCTCCAGTAGGAGGGTCCCAGGTATGGATTCCCTTAGTAAATGTGTAATGGGGTGTACCTCCCTTCTCTGAGAAGTGGTGCCAATGAGATATTGTGAGGCAGTGGCTTTGTGGCTGCCTTTAGGTCTTTTGCCCCTTATGCATAGGTCCAGAAGTTAATTGCCACTGCAGTTTAAGGGAGTTGGATGCCTCTAGATATGTGTATCTTAAGGTGGTACAAGCTATCACTGCTGGCTTTAAATGTTAATGCAAGATTAAATCCTAAAATTGAAACCAGCATTGAGGCTTCCAGTGAATTCATGGGTGCAGGTTTATATTTAGACTGCACTTGCAGAGGAAACCCTAAGGCTGCCCTCAATTCCAAACTTGAATTCTCCACAGTCAAAGAAAGCAGGCTTGTCTCTTGGCATAGCTGGAAGCCTCTTCTCAAAGCAGCAGGACCCCAGGGACCCAAAACATTCAGTGCCTTTTTATCCTGCTGATAACCTCCCTTCTGGAGGCTCCAACCTCACTCTAAACAGGTGAACTAATCTGGGAGTCTCAGGCTCTTTAGGAGCAATGTTATCATCCTTTAAGCATCGTTTTTGGTTTGCTTTAACCTCAGGCATACCAGCAGTGTTGCCATTGTATTTCTATCCCCTTCTGTCAGGAAGTGCTGGTCAGCTAAGAAGAGTTCGCATGGCAGTTGTCCAGCTAGGGAGACTGTTTAATCAGACTCTGGGGAGTGTTTACACACAAGGCTCTTGTCCAGACCTGGAACACACATGGCACTGACTGTCTGGTGGTTTGAAAGGTGAACTGAGCTTTGCTGTGTCAGATGCAGGTACCACCAGGTGCTGCCAAGTCCTTGTGCTGTGAGCAGCCACTGGAGGACTTAGTTTTGCTGTCATCCAGCTCATTAGCTTTCAGTAAGTCTCACATGTTTATTTATATAGGTTAAACCTGCAAAAACAAAAGAGTATGTCATAGTCAAATTACTTGGTGTGAACTCCTCCTTGGGCAGGAAAAGATGGCGCTACTGTACTCATTCATCTCCCTCTCATTCACTGTGAAGTAACACAATTAGCAGAGAAAAGTCTGCCAATCCGGTGAGTAATCCTGGAGATCTCCAAGCAGTTAAGTGTGTTAATTAAATTGGCACTGCAGCAGGAGTTTGAGTTAGTAGGCTACCAGCAGCCTTTTGGAGGAGTGTTTCTTTCCCTGTGCAGTGCTCAAAGACTTCCCAAGTCTAGACTGAGTTGGCCAGGTTCTTTGTTGCCTTTCAGTGGCTTTTCATTTCAGGGGATCTGTTCCTGATCTACATAACTCTAATCTGAAAGATATATGAATTCATTCAGTGTTTTATTTCTGTTTATAAACATTTCTGATACTGAATGAGAGTTACTCTAGAGTCTCCCACTTCCACCATTTTTTCTTTCTAATGTAATTTTTCTTAGGTAATTGTGGCACTCAATAGGTCCAACTCAAATTTGACAGGCCTTTTGACACTGATCTTGTGAGATCCAGCAGCTAGATTGCTTATCTCTGCATTAATGATCACAAAATGGCTCCATGATACAGAAGAGACTGTGATGCCACCACAACAGTTCTGTGTTCATCTGTTGTTTACCTCCAGCTACGTGAAGATAGACAGCCTTTGGGATCTTGCTTTAAAAACACTGGTATGTGTGTTTTCAAGAACTTACATCCCCTGCTCCTTGCCTGAAAACAGAACATACTCTCTGGTTTTTAGCCTGTGTTCTGGTTTGTGGGTGATAAATACATCTAACCATGCTTTGGCAGTATGAATCAAATAGCTCTGTGCGGGTCAGAAGTGCAGTGCAAATTTCACTGCTGGAGGAAAGGGAAAGATGCCATAACTTTAAAACTATTCTCTGTGGACATTTACACTATTACATTTTCTGGGAATGTTGGCATTCCAGTGGGTGTTTGTTGCAGTAATTAACTGGTAGTCCCTTGTGTGACTGTTCACGAGAGGTCAGCATTAAGGGAGTACAAATGCTTCTAAGACTCCTCTTCAAAAGTTCGGTCCTTGGGTGTGCCAGGTCTTCAGCAGTCTTTCCCCTTCCCTGTCTTAATATTGCCACTTTTGGAAGCAGATTGGGCGTGTCCCCACTACTCACTGTTAGTGAGCAGCTGGTAATAAGGAATGGAGAAGAGGTAGGGCTGATCACTGCATCCTAGGGCATGACTGCAAAACCCTTCAGAGGGAGATGGAACTTCTTGTGCAATTAAGGCAATACCTCTCTACAGGTCTCTTGTCTGATATGCCATTTGAATTATCAGCATTCACTGGGGGAGGGAGATGGGCACACACTGCCTGCAACCCCTGTGTAGGCATCTGTCCCACCCCTTCAGCATCTGAGGTCCCCCCTTCTGTCCTGTCCTGTTTTGATTGCTTTGCTTTAAAGGCTGCTGGAATGAGTTCATGAGAGGAAATCATTGTGCCTCTTCCTCCAAGATGGATCTGTAGGAGGCTGGATGTGCTGAACTAGTACATTTCTAAGGACAAAAACTCCTAATGTTTTTGAAGACTCCCCCCCCCACCCCTTGTTACCATGTTGCCAAGCAACATTTTTACAGTATCAGCAGCTGGAGAAACTGAATGCCTGGAAACAGATTAAAGGAGTAGAAAGAAGGCACCTGTGTTGTCTTTTGGCTTTACCCTTTCACTGCTGAGAAGGTGTACCTCTCTCTACCACTAGACTCCCAAATTAATGAACTAATCATGGAGTTATTCATCTTAATCATTCTTTAAATGTATTAATACTTGAAAGAGATGCTAGATTGAGATGCAAGTCTCTAGTTAGTAGATCCTTAAATAATAGGGCTGGGAGAGATCTAAGAGGTCTGCCAGTCACTTTTGCCATGGGAGGTCAGTTGCTGTTATCCCATCACTTGGGATGGGATGAGGGGATGACATCAGAGTAAAAGCATCTACTTACAAATCTAAAGTCTATTGCAGTCTGTACTCAAAAGCCCCTTTCAGAATCACAACAGGTAACAACTGCTTGCTCATGCAGTGGAATCCAAGGAGGCTAAAAATGATGCAACACCCGACTCCTTCCCATGCCACTGGTAGCAGAACCTGCTCTGACTTAATTATTGTAGCCTGAGGCATGTGCAGACCCCCAAGGCTGCTTTGGCATTTCTGGGGAAGTCTGTCTTGTGTCATTTTGCATGGACAGGACACTGAGGACCTCAGTGTACTGAATGCTGTTCAGACATACAGCAATGGAGGCTTCTTGCTCTGCAGTGTTTAGTCAAACTTATTTCCAGACTCTTAAAAACATGCCTATATTATCATAATATGCAGAGATTGACACAGTCCCATCAGACCAGCAGTCTGCTATTACAGTAAAAGATGGTTTCCTCTCCAAGGAATTTATATTCAAAGGTATTCTGCAGTCAGTTCTGGCTCTTCTCAGCTTCTGCTCAACTTCAACACTAAAATATTTTCTAATCAAGGTCTAAAATCACATTGAAGCTCCATCTCAAGTGACCTTCTAACCACTCAAAAATTAATGAGCATTGAAGAAAAGCTGAGCTTTCTATCTTCATATTTTGTTTTAGTCTGAGTGATCTATGTTTGCTCTGTGTAGGGCAAAGGGAATTATTTCCCTCTTCCAGCAGGTAATTGATAGTAATAAACACTGAGAAGACACTTGGGTTACCATAGATGAGTGTTTTTAGTCTTCTGATTAATAAGATGCAGTGGATGGACAAATTTTTAGTGGGTAGAAAGCAAGAAGAAAAACATTCTCTGAAAGAAACTTCCTTAAGGGTAGAAAAAACTACTTTAAAAAGTCATTACTGTAAAGATTTGTTATAGCTGAATGTGTCTAAACCCCAGAACAATAGAAAAAACCCAGTTGGGATACCGCATAGGGACACTGGTGAAATTTAGTTGAATAGTATTGTATATGCATTAAATACTTCCAGGACTTAGTCACTTCTCAATCACTAAAACACAGGTAACTTTTCAGCTGATGATCAAAAGAAAAAATCATCTCTAGGAGCAGCAATATGCACAATAAACAGTAGAAACAACTACTTAAAGATTTGCTTGATGATACTTCAAACATGAAAATATTTCCTTCTGACTCTGTCAGAAGTTGAGGCTGCTGTAGATGCAGCTAACAGGGTCCACTGCTGTTTGAGTAGAGAGGAAGGTCAAGCTTCCTGTAAAGCACATTCACTGTATTAACAAGTCATGGTAGATTTGTGCAAACAAACTCTGGACTAGAGTTTTCTGTTGCCAACTTCTGGCAAGCTTGCAAGGAAAACTGAGTTATTACTTTCTCCTCTGGCAATGTTGCCTCTTCCAGCTCCATATTTCTTCCACTCTTAGTTTTCAACTACATCAGAAAATGAAAAAGTTTGTAACAATGGGTTGGGATAACCTAAGAGAGCACTTGGCACCTTGGGGAAGGAGAAAAGAGAAACTATTTGTTTCCCATTTTGTTTTTGCAGAGACTTTAGAACCAGTAGCCTGACCTTCTCCATAATACTGAAGAGTCTTTGTTCCTTTCTTCTCATCTTTCTTTGAACTGTTACAATATCCCTATAGCTCTGTTTAAAAAAGAACATGGGGGATGGGGAGGTAATAACTCCCATAGAGCAGATTCTATCCCTTTTTAACTGCAAAATACTCTCTAGTGAGTTGTCAGCGGCAGCTGCTAGAACATCCTAAGCCTTTGCCTTATGGATGTTAAAGCCCCTCACCTTGTCTGACCATAACCTGGGGAAAGATTGTGTGACTTTAACAGGATGGGATCATGACAGGAGCAATAGCATCCTGTTTCTGAAGATTGCATGCACTGGTGACACATTTCTCCAGAGAAACTTTATTCACTCAAGTTCTGCAGCTCTCAAATGCTATTTCTCATCTGGGTTGGTGCTGGTTAACTTGGGAGTCCCTATTCCAGCTGAGCAGGGGAGGAGGAGAAGGGTGTTCCACCAAATAAGAGTTTGTGTCTGCTTTCACAAGATTTGAACCCAGTTCTGGACAGGCTGTTGTATGAAAACCTGTTGTACCATCGCATGTTGCAGAGCTGTAAAGCTGGCATTGCAGCTTCAGGGGCCAGGTGTATCTGTTATTAATCACAAACATAATAGTCACACTCTTTGGTACTCTGTAATGAGAGGACTGTTGCCATTTGCTTCTTATTCGAAGTGGTTATTAATTAAGGAGTTACTGAGCTTTTCAAGTTAATCTTTGCAAATGTATCCAATATGGTAACTGAGAACTTTATCCGAAGCCCATCAATACCATGGAAGGATTCCTGCTGGATTGGGAAGGTGCTGAATAATACTGTGAAAAAGAATTTATGAAGGTTTCCCTCTCAGATCTGACCTTCTGAAATAATTCATGGAATAGAATTCAGTATGGGGTGTAAGTTTTTATTAGACCTGCATAGAAACTTCATTACCTGCTGTATTTGCAGTGTGTGATCCACAGTGACTACATCTCTAAACTTGGAAAGCAAAAAGAAATCTATATTCAGAAATATGGCTGTAGGCACTGCAGAGGTAGCTTCAAAACATCTCACAACGTAACAGTGATGTTCCATCTTTTGGACTCATGCAGCCTGGTGAAAACTGGGCCAAGGTCTCATGCATTCCTTGGTGAATCACCAGCTTCAGGATATGAAGTTTCCAGTCTACATTTGACCTCGACTAGAACAAGGACAACACTTTCCACTTATCCAGCCAGGTCTGAAGTTGAAAGTAAAAATGTCAGTGCAGGAGCATGGGAAACATGAATAAGGCATGAATACAAGGCAGACACCAGGCTGTGAGGCCATGGCTGAAAGCACAGGTGTAGAACTCATTGAGCAGGGTGGTGTCCCCAGCTAAGCTTAATGAAGTAGGCTTTTTGTGGTATGGAAAGACCTGGGCTATTAGAGGCAAGTGCAGTATATTGACTGAGTAAAATCATCCCAGCGCTCTTAGAGTGAAGGCAGCTATACCTCAGTATGTGCCAAACTGTTTATGCTTGGAGCACTTTGCTGCTACATGGATGATGGTGTCACACTCCATCAATAAGCACTTCTGTAGCTGCTCTGGAAACAAGCATGTGGTGAGAGGCAAAGCTGTGCTATGGATTAGAAACTGAGATCAATAGTAGGATCAGCAGGGGACTTTAGTGGTGAGATTTTAAAACTATTTAGCAACAGCCTGGAAAGGGACTGAGGGATGAAGTGACAATATCTGAAGAGTGTATAAAGAAACACTGCAAAGTAAATCAGCTTTCCATCAGGGTAGCAAATGCTATCCCAGATTAGCTGAGCCTGCTGCTAAATGAACCAGCCATCTCCAGGCTGAAATGTGTTTGTAGCTGCCTCAGTGTTGAGATGCTGCAGGACCAGGCAGCAAACACCTGAAAACAGAGTTGGGACTCTTTAAGAAGGATAAGGGTGATAAGAGACAGAGGCAGGAGATTGAAGGAAGTTGTCCTGGATTAAGCTAAATTCACTTGGGCTTTTGGTCTCTTTGTCACAACATCACAAAATGCATCTTGGGGATTTCTATAGGAGTGAACCTTTTACTGTAAATTGACTTGCTGTTGCTTTTTCTTCCTGCATTGGTAGTTCCATATGGCTGTGATATTATTAATCACAAGTTATAATACTGATTATCACAGGAATGGAATAAGGACCTTTATTGAAGGCAGCTCAGCTTTTAACTGAGACTTGGTAAGATGGAGCAATACAGTTTATGCCGATGTGAGCTGTACTGAATGATTCCACAGACATTTGCTGAGAATTTTGTAACAGATGCAAAGGCCAAAACTGTGGCTGTAAACTGGAGACAAGTTGGCTCAGAGCATCTGGTACAGTTTAGCTGCATGCTCTGGGCTGAATCTCACCTTTGCCTAACCTGCTCCTGTCTCCACACCAGCTGCTACCTGCAAGTGTATTTGTATGAGTGCAGCCTTGTGCCAGTGCACGTTGTGGGCTTCTGACATCTGCCTGAAATCCTAGAGCTGGCTGGTTGGGGCAATGGGAAATGAGTTAATTTCATGCTTGTGATCAAGGATGAAATAATCAAATTTCTGCTAAAGCTTTAAAACCAGGGTGTGACAGGCCAGGTTCCTGCAGATCTGGTTTTGTATTTTTTTTTTCCCCTGTGCCTATATCTGGAACATGGTCAATATGTTGTGGTGACCTGTGTCTCACTACAGACGGCTGGCTGTTGCTTGCTGCTGGAAACAACACCGTTGCTCCCAGCACAGATGGATGCAGAGCCATATGGGGAGCTCCCTGCTCAACCATCCCCACTCATGCCTCCTGCTGGAGCATCCCCACTTCCTGCCAGCTCAACAAGAAGGACTCTAATGAATTTCAGAAAATGCAAACATACTTAACACAGGCTCATTCAACTCCCTCACTTGTGCAGCTCCAATGACTGCAGTCCACATACTGTCAATAACAAAAATGAGCAAAGGCTCTTATCAATAGTGCAAACTTCCTTTGCTATGTGATTAACATGGAAAAAAGTCTGACTCCTCCAGATAAGGCTTTATTATTACTTGCAAAATGAAAGTGAGATTGTGCTATTTTCTAGACACATTAGGAAGTCCACTGTATGTCAGAGCTATCACACTTCCCTGGTATCTTAAATGTAATTTTCACAGTGCTTCTCAGAAATGTACTATTAACTTCCTTTTAGAGGTGATCTGAGATGAATAGAGTGAGTACTAGAGAACAACTCATGTCCAGGGCTCTAACATCCCATTCCCCCATCCCTACAGAGCTCTTCCAGTATGAAATTAGTCCTCTATGTAGGAGTTAGCTTGAGTAGCAAGCATCCTCATAAATCATTGCCTGCTTTTCTGGTGTGACAGGGAGCAGGTAATTTTACACCTAGAAAGATTTCCATTTGCATTTGAGTTTTGGTTCAACTTTAGATTTGACAGTGATGGGAATAAGAATCTTTGTCCAATACTAATTGCTAGCAGTGTTTTTGGGCCCTTACTCCCTTTCTGGGGAAGGCCTGAGTTTGAGTGCCCCAGTCCTTGCACTGTGTGCAGTGAGCCCCAACCTGATGGTGCTGTTTCTTTGCTTACCGCATAATGTAGTCTGCTTTGTCATCTAGTGTTGGTTCCTTAGACTTTCTGGTAAATCCAGCAGGACATCTCAAGAGGAGCTGAACTTACATATTGCTATCCAGACCATGCAATTAGACTGAGATTTTTTTTTTTTTACAGTCACAGTACCAGGCAAGAATTTACCTGCTGCAGAATTGTTTCTGAATTCAAGTGTTTCTTTAAGGAAACACAGCAATACCCTTTAATGTTCACAATTAATCAAGTCATATTAAAGATGTAATGTGAATAAAGCACAGAGATTAACCTAGCATCATTTATGTCCTTTGAGACAACCAGAAGAAATAGCATCAAGAGATAAGACTTTCCATTCGATACAAAACAAGGTTGGTAGGTGCATCTAAGCATTACAACTCCTCCTTGATGGGTCAGAAATGTGCTGTTCATTGCACATCTTGCAGACCCTTGCTGCTGTGTGGGTATCAGGAGTCTTGTTCTTCTTTTCTATTGTCAAAACAAAACTTCTTCCAGACATCCACTGAGAATAAATTTGTACTGTTGTTTGGTGCAGTTCTTGCAGAGAGTCATTATCTGAGGAAAGAATTTATCTTTAGAACACTCATTATAGGATCCTATAAGATGTACAGGATTTTGGCTCAACAAGTAGTTCATGTGTTCTGGTTCAGGAAAAAAAAAAGGTAATGAGGAGAATGGTGGTAGGTGTGACCTGATTGTACTAATCAATTAGAAATACAGGGTGGGAAGGGTAGTCAGTGCTTGTGGAGCATCACTGATACAGGTCTCATGTGCTTGAAAGCCAGTCTGTTTTTTCCACCAATATCACTTGGCTTATTAAAAGGTATAACTTCTCCCTAGGAGTTTTAACTCCCTTGTCCTTAGGCATACACTTCCAACATTTATATTGCTAAAAAGTATTTGGTATGCAGAGAACAGAAAATAAGATACCACTGAATAAATTAAATCAAATAAGAGAAATAAGGCTGGTCTACTGATGGATTTTTAACTATGTTCCATTTATTAAATCTCCCTATTTTAAATTTGCATGGGAGACTGCTACATTTTCCCATCTGCAGTAACTGTGTCACAGAATCCAGAGCTGGGAGCAATTCAGTGAATCTTCATGTTTTGCTTCTAGTAATTGCACCTACCTGACACATTCACTCTTGGCCCATTTCTGTTTAGTGGAGTTGAAGTGTTATTGCCATCAACTGTTTCAAATGCAAGACAAAATGGTATCTGTCTCAATGAATAAAAGAATTTTCTGTGCCCCACTGCAAAACTGACACTTATATTAGCTGCATTTAATATACATTGATGAGATTAAAATGTCTTTATGAATAAAGCTTCCTGCTTAGGCAATGAAATTCTCTCTGTAAGTGACAACAGCACTAAGTGAGGAGGCAAGAGATTGGTTTTGCTTGGTGTGCACTGGGTTCAGCAGGAAGAATGCCCTGATTTAGGCTGTCTCTCTAAGGAAGCAGCTGCATAATTTCACTTGGTTTAGTTTATGTATTCCATTGGTAGTAGCAACTCGTACAGAGGCACATGTGTCTATGCAAGTACATATACTGCTTTTATTGTTCTGATATCTAGTAAGAGTTTCTGTATTTAAAGACAAAAAAGGCCCTCCTTCATACCTGAAGACTTTTTTCATATTCCTGAATTTGTATTAAATAGAGCAGTTTTCTGGCAAGTAGTAAAAATCATGGGGCTTGCTGCATCAAGATGCAAATCTTTTCTGAAGCAGATCTTCTAGGGAGAGTATTTAGATATCTAATGCAATAACAATTCATTATAATCAAGACTGAGTCATGTGGGGCGATGCTGAGGTCTTAGTTGTGCACAAGTGACTCTTGGAGGAGGAGCAAAATGGTATAATTTCATTCTTTACCTGGTATTTCTTATGTGTTACAAGTAATGGAATGCAAAAGGGAGGTCATGTTCTGGATCTGGCTGGTGATGCATGTAAAGAGATTAAACATGTCCAAAAACTTTCCCAATGTGCTCTAATTTTCTCCCTGTCATGACTGTTCTACACCTGTAGCAGCCAGTGCAGCTGTAAATGTACATCTGTTGTAGTTGTGCAACAGAACTGTGAAAACAGGCTTCACATCAGAGTTTTACACTTCCTCTTTGACCACTGCAGGTATGCTCAAACAAGCTTTTCAAAACAAAGCAAAAAATCCCTGGAGACTGAGTAAGGGTTGAAAAAAATAAACCACCAAATTCACAAGCATTATTTGGATCAGCCTGGGTAAAGATTTCAATGAGAATTAAGTACTTATGGTGATTTTCAAATGTGTAAAGGTTTAGTCAGCACCATGGTAAAAATAATATGCTCTGATTTTTTTTTTTTCCTCCCCTCCATCTGAAAAAATATCCTTATTAAACAACATGGAAAAAAACTTTTTTTTTTGCAAACATAAGTGACTGTTTTGATTTTTTTTTTAAGTTGTTTTTCAATAATATATTTGTTCCAGGGGAGTGTGGATCTGTGGCTTTAGCACCTTTGCTTGGTTAGGTGATTGCCCTTGCACCTCATCCAGGTTATGACAATACTGACCCGGTTTGTTACTGTTTCTTTCACACAGAGCAGGTTGGATCCCTGTGCCCATCTCGGTGTGGTTAGACACAGTAGGAGTCATTAAGGGCCTCTTCAGGACTGTGGAAACAGATTAAAATTACATGTTTGAGACTGTTACCACCCTTATCCCTGTGCCTTGCCTTCCCGCCAGATGCCACTGCCCCTGTGATGTGCAAGCACCTCATGAATCACTCCTGAACTGCTGCCGTTCCCAGCCTGGTGCATTAAAATAAAACAGATGAGCCAGTTTTAACCTCAGGTACCTCAATGTGTGACAGTGTTAATTCTGACTGCAGTTTTGCAAACCAGTATTTCATGAACCTTCCCAATTCAAAGGCAAACCAATTTTTTTTTTTAGGATCATCAAAAAAGCCCCAAACAAACCACACAAACTTTTATTCATATTTATGACACATCACTATCTCTTCTCTTTTTAAAAGAAATACATAAATATCTGTTATTCTGTAAGCTTCCTTTCCCTGCTGTTCCAGACAGACTGAGTAGGGATGCTGTGTTTGTTCAGGACAACAAAATATGTTCCCTAGTGAATAATAAATTGACTTTTTTCCTTGTTCTTTTAGATCACTATGAATTTCTTTGAAAGGGGAACATTTTTTTCTTCACTGCTCCTGCTGTAGCAATTTGCTGTCACTTCATGAGACTGAAGGGTAGTGGAAAAGTCTTTTTAACAGACAGTACAACAATTAACACCACCAAAAGAAAATTAACTAGATCAGCGAGGTGGTACAAAATGAGCTAATGGAGGGAACTTTTTTAAGTTACTTGAAGAGCTGTAGTGCATCCATCCTCCTGTAAGAAGTGACACAAGAGCAGCCTTTAACGGATGTTATCAGTCAGCTGCTACTGTTAAAAAAAAATTCAACTGTGTGCTTATCAAAGCACTTAAATTTTTAGGTGCCTCCTCAGATGCTTTCTTTGCAGGATTTGTGATGGGGGAGTAAGCTGTGACTAGAGATGCCTACGGTGTCACCCTCTCCTAACAGGTGAATCACCTTTTAATTTTCTCAACCCCAAAAAGCAAAGATTTCCCAGACCCAGTGAGATCTCAGTGCTAAAAAGCAAAGATTTCCCAGACCCAGTGAGATCTCAAGGCTCCAGCTGGCCCCTGTGCAACCCTTGTATGGGCAATCTGCTGCCAACAGGGGACTGTCAGTCGCATCTGTCATCCCATCAAGCTATTAACATGCCCTCCTATCTTGGGGTGGCTGTGTCATAGGGAGTGACAAGAAACTTGCTTTTTATTAATGTCTTAGTTACTAAACCTTCTCAAGTTTCCTACAGATGGATCATCCAGAGGCAGTTAAACTGTTTGCTAAAGTTCCTACTTTTAATAACTGAAAAACTGAAATTCCTTGGGATGAAGGGAATACATTGGGATTGCTCTTATTAACCAACAAGACTTCTCCTTTCAGCTTCAAACTCTCCCAAGTTCACCCCAGAGATGCACAAACCTGCCTGCCAACTTCCTCTGTAACAAAAGTGCTGCCTGTACCAGATGTTCAGAGATTCCAGAATTCCAGGGACTGAGATTGTTTTAAATACACATTAATAATACTTAATCTTTGAACTTCTGAGCTCTAAAGTTCAACAGAGCTGTGTCTTTCTGATACCCTTCCCCAATTTTAGGACCAAAAAAATGCAGGGTTTTGATTTTTTTTTTTATGAGCAGGTGCCGAAGGTACATTTAAGGTCCTGCATGAACTTTTAAGATGGATCATTGAAGGCAAAGCTTAACTATCATGAAGTTGGTGATGGGATTTAGAGTTTGCATGTATAGAAGGGCAGGGAAGATCAGTGACCAGAATTTGGTGAGTTAGAACCCGTAATAAGTGAGATGTGGGGAAATGGGCTTAAGACTCAGACATTTGTCACACTTGTGCTTGACATTAAGGATTACACAGACAGAAATAGGACAAGTATCAGCTCTCCAACTCTCATCCTTGTCCAACTAATATCTGAGCCCTTTAGGCTTCTCTTTGCTCAAACAGAGAAGCTGGACAATTGCAAATATGATCCCAGAATGCTAATCCTGCCAAGACTTTTGCTGATCTACAGATGAGCATTTTGTGTGGTGTTTTTTTTTTTTTTTAATACAATTGATTGCAGTCCTGCCTCTCCCAGGAGAATTGCAAGTAATAAACTATTACAGGAAGATGTAAGGCCATAGTTGAGGAAAGCATCACCTGAAAGACAAGGCAGGGCAACCTCGTCTGCTTTCTGTAATATCCTGCCATGAAAGATTGGCTTCAGAAACACCCTACAGTCCCTGGGGGAGAGTTTGTCTGCTTCCCAATCAAGTTAGGTTGTTGGGGGTTGCTAATGTTCCCTCAAGGAGGATGCTGAAGGCTCTCAGGAAGCATTGCATCCTTTGGAACAGGTCCTGGAAAGTGCTTCAGTGAAGGATAACTTTTGCTCACTTTCTCGAGCACCATATTTTTCCCAGCAGGACCCAGCATGTGCAGTTATTTATAGAAAGCCACACTTCTTTTAGCTGCTGCCTTTCAAAGGGTTGAGTGAAAGTATCCAAAAAGAGGGGGAAGATATTCTGGGCAGCCTCCCTCCATGCCACACCTGCTCTGAACTCTGCTTGTGCTGGTGTTTACCACAAATGTGGATTGTTTTCAGTGTGTGGTCTGTTCTGTTCTTGGTACCTCAGTGATGCATATAAATTTAGCTCATGACTTGTCTGAAGTCACAAGAAAAAGATTTCTCCACCAGTTATGGTAAGCTTAATTTTTGGAAGGTGGAGATAGGTTTAGGCTTTTTTCTTTCAGTGGTGTTAGTGCCAGCCTCCCCAAGCTGGAAGCAGTGATGCATCACAGTCCAGTGTCTGCAGCTTATTGAGGCAGCCTGGGAGAGCTTATTCCAGGTTAGCAAAAAGGGGAGGGAGTGTTACATAGGCATGTTATTTTGGCATCTCTTGTTTATGCTGATTTGGATAGGCACAGATGGGAAAGGCTTTGACTGGGCCTGCCAAGTTCATTCCAGTCCAAATGGGGAGGGAAAGAAGGAGGAAGAGAGGGTAGCCCGTTTTTGTTGTGAGATGTTATAGGGGAAGGTTCTGAAGGCTGTGGGGGAACAGTTTGTTTGTCCAAGCAGGGCATTGCAAGAAGGGAAGGGATCAAGGCATGCTGGGTGTGATTTGAGTCTGGCAGAGGGTGTGGGAACAATTTGCCTTCCATTCCTCATGTGAATGTGGGAGATCAGGGCAAAGACTTTGTTCCCCACCAGCCCTCAATGCAGAACAAGCTGCCCCAGAAAAAATGGGGCCATTTGGATATTGTGTTCCCCATGGCAAGGGAGCAAGGAGGACAGAGACAAGCAGTGGCTCAGGCATGGCCCTGCTCCAAAACCTGGTCAGCAATGACTTGTGCTGTGCTGATGGAGACCCCTGGGTTTTGGGGGTGAAACCTGCCCAAAGCCCACACCTGACATGCAGAGACTGTCAGCTCTGTTTTGGAGGCTTGCATGGGCCTTCTTTTGACAACACTAAAGGACATTCCCAAACATGACACCAGAGCCTGCAGTGGGTTTCCTGCTGCTGGCAAAATACAAACTTTCTCAATAGCTCCTATTTTTGACCTCTCCTTATGTATCTGCACAAGCCAGTATTTAATGGCATGATCCATCAATGCATCTGTTCAGACAAAGTTTTCCCTTCCAGGGGATGGAGTGGAGGGGACACCCTGCACAGAACAGAATAAATCTAAGTTGGTGAATGTGACATATGAGCAAGAAATTCTCAAATAAGAGTTTCTGCAGTCATGCTGGGAGAACAAGCCAAGATGCTTAGACCATAAGGGGTACATAGATTAATTTACTGTTTAGTAAATCATTCTTGTACTGCAAAGAAGCAGCTCTGAAGATCTTTATAATATGAACAAATTTTCTTTGTGTAATGAAAAGATCTACCAAGGACCATTGTTACAGGTGGAGAGTAAGAGGTAAGACTCATCTCCTGTTCAGATCCACCTGGGGGAGTATGTTAGGTGCAAAGAGACTGGTCCCTGGAACAGGCAGCTGCTGTAGCAACTCAGGGAGAGGGATGTCAATGGGACAGGGGATCTGCTGTGGTGTGCAGGTTGGCTGTGTCATAGCCTGCCACTCTCCTCATGTGTCTGCCAGCTCAATTAAACTGGTTCTCTAACAGTGATGTGGGCTGGGAATGGAGTGTGCAACAATCAAAGGACTTGCCCTGCTTGGTGAATGTGGAGTTGGGCAGCTGTGTGTGACTGAGTCAATCTCTGCCCTGTTTCCCAGCCTTCATGTGCTGCTCCTGTGCTCTGTGGTCCTGAGAACTGCTCTGCTGTCTGAATACTTTCTCTTGCACACTGTCCCTAATTTTCTGCTTCATCTATGGGTAGCAAGAGAAGTTCTCTGCATCTCCCTTTTCTGTGTTTGAAGACTCTTTCCCCTTGATGCTAACTCTTGATTAAGCACCCTCAAGATCCTCGAAGTTTCCTGCTCAGCTGTGTTTGCCAGGCTGTGTGGTAGACACCCAGCTGCCAGATGAGTCCTCTGTGATGGCTCAGCTGTGGGGAGCTGCTGTGTAAGCATTACCCTTGTGTGCCACCAAAGCCTTTGGTGACTGCAAGTGAAGCTGCTCCATAGCAGAGATATTTGGGCAGGTATTGAGGTATTTCAGCACTGTGAATTCCATGAGCTCTGTGCTTGGCACTGGTGGAAGGAACTGGTGCTCTAATGCTTTGCTTAAACGTTGTGAATTGCCTGGGAAAGCTGGCAATAAACATATTTCAAATGGAGCTGACCAAGAGTCCAGCCAAAGCTGGGTAGAATATTGCCTTTCATTTGTGTTCAGAGGTGTCTCTCACTGAAGTATATGCTCAGAGCCTTAATTGGAGATCATAGTAAGGGACAATATGGTAATATCCAAGTGAAAGTGTCAAAATGGGAGTAAGTCAGCCAGAACAGATGACTGAGCTGTTAATGTCCTTCTCTGATTTAGATTGATTCTTATTGCAAACATAAGTCAGTTGATTGTGTTCAATGTTTACTTATGATCAATTCTGATTACAAAATTATGACAAATACGAATTAGGTTGTAACTAGCCCAGCAATGAGCTCCATGTTGCTAGGTAACAGACCAACACTATTTCAAACAACCCAATCAAGGGGAAACAGCTGAGTTATTGTTGCTCTCTGTTCTTGCTCCCTGCTCTTTAGAATTGTTAAGGGGCTTTTAAATGCCTTTTCCTCAGTATTTGATTTTCTGGGAGGAAGAGTAAAGGTTTTGTTGAATTTCAAGCAGGCACCTTTGCATAGTGTGCCACTTGACAAAGTTTTTTTGGAGCAGTGGCTGTGGGAACAGCTGTCTTAGTGCTGTGATGCACTCCCAGATGCCAAAATCACTGCAGAGCAGCCTTGAACTAGCAAGCTCTGGTGTTGTCCAATTCACTGCTCCACCACACAGTTCTACTCTGCTTTTACTGCTGCCAGTTAGTCTGTGGTCCTTGTGCTGTTGGACCCAGTTTTGGCAACTCCATGTGAACCCCAAGGGTTTCTCACACTAGATGACTCCAACTCAGTGCTGGGCAAGCTGGCCAAGGTCAGGTGCAGCTCACAAAGGGCTGCCAATTCTGCAGAGCTTTAGCAGAAATCAGCTTGGCATGAGGCTCCTGCTTGATACAGAGCCACATCTCGTATGTGATGGGCGAAATAAAAGTGATGGAGGCTAGAATGAGTAGATTGGCAGGGCAAATTGTAAGATGACTTTAGCACAGAGCTTCTCTGCCTGGCAACCTAACAAAAAAACAACTCTCCAGCCTTACTTGAATTGGTGTCCTGGAGGTGACAAAGCCACCAGGCAAACCCCACACAACATGTTCACCTACAGAGGACTGGGGAAGGTAGACTTTAATCAACCTGAAAATAACTTGAATGCTGCACTGAGGCATCTTTACTTTGGAGATATGTCAGGAACACTTTCAATCTTTTATCTTCCCTGGAACAGCAGGAGAAATGCCATTGAAATAAGCCCTGTAATTTCTCCTCTGTAATTATACCTGTCACCACTTCCGATGGAGCTGATATAAATAGCCAGTTCTGCCTTCTGTATGCATTGTGTTCTTTAATACAAAACAAAAAGGAAAGATGCAAACTGTCTACCCCTATTCTTGATGGGAAGACCAGCCTAAGATGTATAAAATAAATGAAGCATTCAAACACTGCTAATTTGCTCTGTATTTCTAAGCTTGACACTGTATGCAGCACATTACTTACTGTTGTAAATAATCTTGTTTCCTCGGAGTAATTGTCCATAGGATTTATGCCACCTGATAGGGTCAGACTGTGAAACCCAAAGGCATGTATTTCAATCTGTGTTTGCATTCCTTCTGTCTACTGTTAAATCCACATTTGTCTGGAAACAAAAGGCAGGCCTGTGCCAATGTGAAAGGCAGATCTCTATGCTTTAGTCAGCATTCCTCTGAAATCCTCGTGTAAGCCAATGGGATTTCACAGCCCTTCCCTAGAGTTGTAGCAGTTGATGCATTCTAGCAGAGAAAAGAAACTACATTAGATTTTTATTTGTCCTAGTTTGCACCAAATTTGCCAGCAGTGTAAACTAGTACAGCTTGGTTGATGTTAGTGGAGCAGTAGCAATTGCAACAAGTAAAGGTCTTTCAAACTGATCCAGTGACCAAACAATCATGCCTTGCCCTGGGATGGAGAGCCCAGTGACTTGGCTAATCATTACTGACTCTTACTAGATGCCAGCAGATTTGCTGGGACATCTAACATGATTAATTTAAGAGCCACTGTACAGTGGGATCCATAAACTACTACTCACTTTACCGGTTTCAATGGCAAACAGCATGTAGTTCTCTAGGCTTGCCTTTAATAAGGAATAAGTAGTCATAAAATAGAAAATTACTTTAAAAGGCCTCGTGTAATGCCAACATCCTCTCTGTTCCCTAGAGGGGCAAAAAAATTAATGTGTTTGTGGAGGATGTTCAGGCATTATAATGAGTTAAGACAGTCAGAAGTTACTAGAAAGAAGAGAAACAAATGAAAAGGGAGGAAAGATTTATTTGTTCTAATGCCAGAAGTCTAATAGCTTTCAAATTTTTAATTTTCCAGTTGAGAAAGAACTTTACCTACCACAGACTCCTACATAAGAAGGAGAAAGTCAACACAGTAATCAAATCTCTGCAGAATGTGGCCCATGGCTTAGACCACAGATTTTACTGGGTTTCAGTTTATTGATAACTACCACTCTTCCCTCTGCCTGGGAACATGGGAAACTCCTTTGGGAGGGAGCCTGCTTTTCTTCTACAGCTTTTTTTCCCCCAGAACTTGGCCTGGGTTGTCAGGGGGATCTGTCTGTCTTCAGTGCTCAAAGCTTGGAGGATTTCTTCCAGGGCTCTGTCTTTCTGCAATACAGGATTAACACTGGCATGTCCAAGCTCTGAATTCTTATTCAAGTAATAGCATTTGCGTAAGTGAGACTTGTTCCTTCTGACACCTTGATTTGGCACGTGTCCTCACCATCTTTTCCTGTCTGCTCTCAGCACTGGGTATGTACTTCAGCCTGTCCCCTCTCTTAAGATATAATTTAAATAGCATTTTCTGAGACCTTCGCCTCCTTTCAAATGACAAGCCAATATTGTTCAATCAGAGCATGCAAGGATCAGAAAGCCCTCTCTTCATCTCAGCAGCAAGTGTCACCCTTCTTCACCCACCCTTGGTGTTTCCTTCCCACTTCTCAAGATGGAATTCCTTGGCACATGGCAATGAGCTCAGCAGAGCTCCAACCATAAAGGAGGCAGCAAATCCAAAGCATTTAAATGCCACAGGCTGGGAGGGAGTTAATTCCCTATTGATGTATCACCACCCTTTCTGTGGGACAGCCTCTTTTCCTTCTTTGAGAGCAGGTGCCCTTCCAACTTCTTTCTCATGAAGCTCTACTTGGCACTGCCTCCAGTGCTCTGCTTTTTCCTTCTGGAGAGAAAAATAGCTCAGTTCATGGATATTTTCTTTTTTTTTCAGTCCCCAATACACTACAAGTGTGTTTTCCTGATCACTGTTTTTGAGAAATTGAACTTGCACACATTACTAAGCTTTGGAAAAACCAAAGAAGCCCTGGTGGGTTTGGAGAGCAGAAGAGTCATTGGAAGTGATAAACAATTAATGTGTGTGAATGTTAGCTATTTTCTGCAAGAGTTAATTGATATAAATGTACAGAGAGCAAACACGCCTGCTGCTTCCCTGCATCTGAGGGCTCTGAACTTGGACTATGAGATGTAAGGAAAAAGCTCCCTGGCCTTGCAACCTTTCCTGAGTTGATTGAGAAATGTGATATAATCCACTTACAGGACAAACTCATGAAACTTGCAGGTTCAGGGAATGTTTTGCAAAAAGCTAACAGCCACTTAAATATGCATGAAAAAGGAGCACAGCGTGACCCTCATGAACAGCAGAAAATCAAATCCAAGCTGTGTTTCTCCAAGAACAGAGGCAAGAAAACTGTTTTTCATTTATTTCCTTTACCAGCTATTATGTTTAGTGGCTCTGAAAAGAAGTCTAGGCAAGTCTAATTTGTACAATATTGACTTGGGAAACAGAGCTTCTTATTTTATTTATTCCATGGAAGTATTGTGGAAAAGGCCAAAGTAGTAACACAAAATTTTCCTGTTGCTGTAAATGGTCTCAACACTTTCTATAATCTGTGGGTAATTATGTCCACAGAGCAGCTCATTCCACCTGTGTGAGAAAGGTTTTTCCCATATAATATATATCTAGTCTACAGATGGTTGGAATCCAAAGGTAACATACCACCTATGTGAGTTTTCTGCCGTCACACAGTGGTGTGTATGGGTTTACAAACAGGTTTTTAAAGCCCAGTAGTTCAGCCAATTTTCAAACTATGAGCAGTAACCCACGTCTGGTATCTTTGGTTTACGACAGCATTGAGACTCTGTGGGCCACACTGGAACCAGCAGGGTCCAATACTTACACCAGCTACTTGCAATGAGAGAAGGCATCTTTGAGAAACTTCTGGACAGCAAAAAAATTAGAGTTCAGGATTGATGGGCCAAGTAGTAGAGCATCAGACTGAAGGGAACTAGGGTAGCTTGAGGACCGAACCAAGAGAAATTCAAAATTCACAAGACAGTGGGACTCTTCCCCAGCAGGAGGTTGTACAGCAAGGGGTCAGCATGTGCTGCAGCTGAGGAAGGGCGTCAGGAAAAACTGATTTACTCAAGGCTGTTGCAGCACCAGAGCAGTTTATTCAGTTCTGATTTCTTAGTTGTTGAAGCTTCCAGTGATGCAGCTAGAGGCAGTTATCAATCTGGTGTTGGTGATGGTCTTGTTTTGGGAGAAGGTTGGATCACCTCCAGAGGGGCCTTCCTGCCAGGGTTTCTGATTCTCTGCACAATCAGGGGCACTTTGTGGGATGTTACACAGGAGATCAGACTCAAGGCTTGTAGTAATTCTGTCTAAACATGACTGACAAATCTGTTAATTCAAAGAGTTACAACTCCCAGGGATGGCCACAGGAACCCCCAACAGGAACACAGGGATTCTTGATGGAGCTACTGTTAAAGAAATATCCTTCCTTACCAGTAAGGTATGAGAAGTTGTGTGAAGTGATTCCGTTTAACATGAAAAGATTTTCCCTAAAGATGAGTTTGAGATGTTTCTGTTGGGATTTAACTGCCTTTCAGCTTTCAGGTCATTATTAATAGTTGGTTGGCACAATTAAAATTTTAGACTCCCTACTATGATTAAGTGGCCGGATCTTTGCACTTCTAGGGTGGAGAAAACTCCTTTCCGCCCCCCCGCCATGGGTCTTGTCTAGTCAAGGACTCAACCTTGTGTGCTTAGAGCTCTGAACTCAAGGCAGAAAAAACCTTTCACGAATAAAGATTTCAAGATTGCTAATGACAAACCTCCAGGGTGGTTGGCAGAAAAAACTTGCGTGTAAAAAGAAAAAAGGTACTTTGTTAGCAGCATTTATGAATAACAAGCCAGTGAGGTACCTTTGCCCCTTGGATGCCATGGAGACAGTTTTACACTCCACTATTCATCCCTCATGTATTAACTGTGTTTTGAAGGGTTATACTCTTACAGCTTTCCTGGACCCTCATAAACAGACCTAAATAGTGGGCGTAGATGCTCTGCAAAGAACAAAATCTCTTGAAAACAGTTTGTTCTTTGCTACAAAAGGTAGTTTTTAATAGGAATATGGGAGAAAATAAAGGGAACAGAATAGATCTGCAGAAAAAGGATACTAAATAGGAAAGAATCCAAGGGCATCAATGAAGCAACAGTCTTTCATTTTGCATTCTGAATCTTTTTTGGCTCAATGTTAATTTCATTAGACCTGCCAGAGCAATGTAACAAAACCAAGCATCTTCTGGGCTAGGAAGTTGTAAAATTAATTGACTTGTATAAACCTTTCTCTGTGCTCTGAGCTTTCAGTCCTCCTGAGTCTGTTTTTCTTTGCATATCCTTTTGTTACTCCATTTTTTTTTTCATAAATGTCCTATACATTGAAACTCAGTTATTATTCAAAACATGTGTATTGCAATGTGGTTGCTTTGGGAATTATTTACCTCACACCATGATTCAGCTTTCTATCAGAACTCTGCAGCAGCGACCCAGGAGTTAACTAGCTGAGGAAATGTTCCAGGTGGCATTTCAAATTTGTAATTATCAACTGAATTTTTAAATTCTGTTAAGATTTTACTTCCTCATGATGTGGCTGTTAGCTGAGTGAGGCCATGTTTGTTCCTGTTGTATGAATGAAGAGGCAATGAAGGAGATAAATCTGCAGCATCTTCATAGAAACTTACTTAAGGAGAGGCAGGGGGAGAGGAAAATTGTGGAGAAAGGATGATCTTGCTTATAAGCTCTTATTTTTAGCACTTCTAACCTTCCTCACACCTCCTTGCTTTGCTTGCCAGCAAAAATGCATTCTGTTCATTTCTTCATTTCTTCATTTCTCTATTTCATCCTAATGACCTCTTTTAACTGAAATTCAATCTGTTAATAAAAGTTGACAGTAAGAAAACAAATTGCTTTGTCTTCTTGGAGCATTAAAAAGGATTTGTATAGCACTTGTCTTCCATTAATGCCACATTTGAGCAGTCCAGATGCCTTGCCATAAGTCCTCTCTGAATCTATTAAAGACCTTAAAAAAACCCAGAAAATAACATGATGAGAGGGAGTTTCTTCTTGTCCAGAACACTGGGTGTTCATTTCCCAGAGATTTATGTATCAATGTTCTTTGAACCCATCTTTCAAGACACATCCATATTTGATCATCAGGAGAAGGAGATGTGACTAATGGTACAATCAGTGCTCTAAATGGTGGGCACACTGAGAAGCACATTTACTTTGTAATCGGGGAGTGATTCTGTTGTGGCCCTTTGAGATCCTTCCAGGCATCCCTCCCAGCTTTCTATGCACTTTTGGACCAAGTTTCTCTTTTATGACCCTCTTCAAGCCCATTTTCTGTAGCTTTTATTGCTTTGTTCATCTTGTTAGGAAGAACTGTATTAATTTGTATATTCTTTGTAAAGATTTGGGGTTTGGCTTGCCAGCTTTTTAGTCCTAAATGCTTCACCAGATTACCCCACAGTGCTCTTGAAAGGTGGTGAGGAGTAAAAGAAACTAAACTGATTATCAGATATTGTTTTTTCTGCTATGATTGAAAAAAATAGGAAAGCATCTAGGACCCAATCCAAAAAAAAAACAAACCAAAAACAAACCTCAAAACCCTATTGGGAGTCTTTCCATTGACATTCATAGATCGGGAACAGGCTCTTCTGTCTGGAGCAAATCCATTGTAGATATACCATGGGCTCAGAGGTACCACTCTCTGAAGTTCATACCTGTATCTCTTGTTAGATTAAAAACTTGATAGCCCAAGCAGGTCACAGAGAGCTGCCTAAAAATAACTGTGATAAAACTGGGTTTTCATGGTTGTTCCTGGAAAAATTTAATGGGCACAGTTAAAGCCAGACATGGAGTGGCCACTTGGTCATTGTTTCCCTTGTGTGTACTTCAGATTTGCTATTGCAAGCTCCAGCTATTCTTGGTGCAATGCAGGACAGCTTCCAAGAAGGTTTTGAAGAAGGACACTTCATGTACCCTCTGTAGATATCTTTGGGGGGGGGGGGAAGAAAATCTTTTTAAACTAGCTCCAGTTCTTCCCACAGATCTTCACAAAAATGCACTCTTGTTTCTCAGTCCTGCATTTCTTCATCAGGAAAGCTTTTCTCTGTGGGTTTTTTTTGTGTCCTTCAAATCTTTGAGGCAATCGTCTCCTGCCCCTAACAGTATCAGTAGGAGCTCATTCACACCATGCATCCTGGTCACTTCTTCCATTGCACACTATAGCAGGATTGGATCAATTTTAGAGGCACCTTCCAGCCCAAATAATAGATTAAATTGCTATTTGCTTGTTTGTTGTATGGTGTAAATAAGGTAAACTTTGATCCGATTTCTCATGCTACACAAGAACAACAGCAGTGCTGCAGCTTCCAGATTAGTATAAAATAAGAGGGTCTTTTTGCAAGCCAGCATGACTTGGGGGCCCAGACTGGATGAATGTGGCAGGTGATCTTTCCACTGGGGAGTTGGTATTTTCTGAGTTTTGGAATTTGCCTGTCTGGAGAACATTATATTTCTAGAGCAGCAGGTGAGAAACCCTTGGTTGATCATGTATATATATCACTGGCATCTCTATTATGTGAAGTCCCAGTTTTCCAAACTGGGGAAGGGGAGTGGGGAAATCTTGAGATATCTAGCCTTTCACCTTCAGAAGTGTTATTGCAGTGACAGAACAGCTCCACTGAGCTGGTAGCACCATTGCCTCTGGGCTGGGAGGTCAGAAGTTTGTCCTGCATCATAACTGGAGAACATACCAAGACTGACACTGCAGTGCAGCAACTGGGGAGGCTGCTGCTCCAATCAAGGTCGTGTTCCTTTTACGAGACATTAAATACAGATCCCTTTAGCTCATCCCTCATGGCTGGGCAGGCAGAAGTTAAAAATCTCATGCCTCTGTTCCCACAAGATAATCCCAATGTCTTGGCCATTATTTCTTCTCTTAGTAGAAACAAGTTGTGATACACAAGGCAGTGCTAGAACATCCGGAGTGTGTTCAGCTGTCAGCTGAAACTGCCTCTGCAGTCTTTGCACTACAGGTGTTCTGTCCTTGGATTCTTTTATCTTGAATACAGCAGGGGATCACTAAGCATAAGAAGTGCTAGAAAAAGCCAAATTCCCTGATGTTTTATCCTGAGAAGGACAAAATTATTAACTCTACCACTCACTGACTCTTGCAATATTTTTGGCTATTTGTACTGGTTGAAAAGAGCAGTCTTCAGAATCTGCCTCAGACTGTCATTGGTGTTTCAGGCAATTGTCAATCTACTTGTTCCTCAAATGTGAAATGAAGTAAATATTTTTCTGTCACTTAGGGGTGTTGAGGGAATAAACTCTACTAATTCTAATGACATACATGGATATAGTAAACACAAGACCCTAAAAGCCTGTTTGTACTATGGCAGAAGTGCAGCATAGCAGAGAACAATCTTTTTCTTAGTATATTGACAGACCAAATAACACTTTGTAAAAACAAAAAAAAAAAGGCAAGTGACATATATTGAGCATACAAAGCATATTATTTGTCCTACTGACATTAAAAAGTAAAAACAAGCAAACAAAACTAAAGCAAGCAGCAGCTCCTTGGGATGCAGATTGCTTTTGGAGTAGGTGGTGTTAGCTTTCTTCAAACTCCTTGTGAGTACTCTTCAAAATGAACAATCTGGTTAATTCAGCACAAAGTGAATTCTTCAATTGGTCAAAATGTGCCTTTTTATTTTTAAAGTAATTTCCCTGATTATTTCATAGTTGTAATATTACATCTTCCATTTTGAAGAAAGGGACTCAGGGATGTTTTAATTTAAAACGTAAATATTTCCTATTCTTTGGAATATTGTGTTTTCATAGAGGTTGTATTGTATCTTTCAAAGAAAAGTTCAGTTTAAAGCGCTGTTGGGAATTTGTAGATATAAAGATCATACCCTGCTGAAGAGAACTGCTGAATGGGAACAGGCACCATGCACCATCCTGGTGCTCTGTCACATTTCAGCAGAAGGGTTGAAGTAGAGGACTCGGTAGTGAGTGCATAAAGAAGAAAAACCCATGTGGGTGGGTGATTAGGTGCACAGGAACAAAAAGTGCCATGTGTTGCTCTTCAGAGCAATCATTTTATCACTCTGGATGCAGCACTCACTGTATTCTTCCTTTCTATTTTCATTTAAGATGAGCCACTGTGAAGTGTGCATAGGTTCATGTGCAGGTTTCTGGACAGTTGCACCCTGAAGAGAGTGATTCTGGATTGATTTTTTTCATTCTGTGCCATTACTCCCTTCCAGTATTTGTTTTTCTTGATTAACAATCAGTGTTTTTGCCAGTCTGAGCTGCAGATCCCATCCAACACGCAGGCACGTGGAGGCAAGTGTGTGGTGGAGTGCAAGAAGGGTACGTGCAGGTTTTTGGAAGCATCATGAAAAGAACTTCCAGGTTTTGAATATTTTTGAAATTCAGGCCCACTGGTGGGTGCTAAGCACTTGAATATCCGGCCAGGAATTTCTTTGAAAATCTGGCCCACATTTTGCTGCCTAGGAGTAGAGAGTGAGCCCTACATCTGTGGCTCCCAGCTGGGGAGGCAGGTGAAGCAGAGGGTCTAGCAACATAAGGTGTAATGGGTTTGAGTCCTACAGGCACCAGCAGCCAGCCCATCTCTGAGCTGTGCTCCCAAAGCCCAGGGGCTGAGAATTTTGGAGCAGAGACAGATGGCTGGATGGGGTTAATCATATGTGGCCACGGCTGGCCATGTAAATATATTGCTCACAGACAAGGCAGGATTTTCCTCAGATGTTTCTTCTCTGCTTGAACAAGGAGGGCCTTCACAGCAGAGTCCCAAAACAAAAAGAAGAGTGGCCTTTATATGGGGACGTAGAAAGGATAGATGTGGTATTTGGGGTGTTTTTTTTCTTGTTTCTTATAGTGGAAATAATGGCAGGAGCTGTCAACACCACTAGGCACTGTTATGGAGGAACCTGCCCTCAGCAAACTGGCAGGGATGGCACTGGACACCTGGTGTGAGAAACTCAATCAATGTACACATGGGATTATTCATTTTCAGCATGGAAGTTTCAGGCTTTGATGTCACCCTCTAAAGAATGGGAATTTTTCCTTTCTTGATACATCTGTCAGAAAGCCACTGTGCTGGTTTTACTGTGTGATACTATACCTGAATGCTGTAATGGCAAGTTGGAGTGTCCAGGGATCAGGAATGGTGAGTGATGCAGGACAACTTCCATAGCATTTTCATTGCCCTCATGTTATATATAGTATAGCACTGAATGACACTGATACACTGGGTCACGGTAGATGTAGGTCCTGTTAGCCCAGGAAGGAACAACATGGACACAGAAGTGACTGAGGAGCTTGTTGCCCATCAAGACCAACCAATCATTACCACATTATTGTGTATTGGATTTTTCTTATTTAAATGTGTGATGGCAGCAGTTTACACCAGAAATCAAAGGTGATTATTCTTCTTTAGAATTGTCAAGTGGGCCTTAAAGTCTCTTACTACTGTCCTGACAAATGTGCTTGTTATCATCAAAATCAGCAGTAAAATGGTGAAGTGTATTTTCTGCTGTAAATAAGAATAGCTGAACACAATGGAGAATTTTTTTGTAGTATTTAGGTGGTGTCTACTGGGATAATACTATTGCAGGATTAAATTTGGCATTCATGATAGGTGCTATTTAGTTTCTCTCTGTGTGTTCACTATGGTCATACAACATGTGACAACCGTGTAACCCTGACCATACCGGTTTGTTGGTGACTATGACTGAAAAAAGCAAGAACCTGATGGAAATATCCTGGGTTTTGACAGCAAAATCTAGGACAAAGGGTGTGTCCATTGCATGTGATGCTGTGAAGAAAAAACAAAACAAAAACCAACCAACCAAACCAAAACCAAGAAACATGCTGGGATAGGTCTGAGGTATTTCACTTTATCTAATTGCTCTGCAAACTAATATCCAGACTGTGAGGAAAGACTGGGCTGGAGGTGAAGGCAGGGGTTGGACTGGAACAGGACTGGGAAACCCACAGCCACATTCAGGCTGCAATTTCAGGTCATGCAGCCAGCAGCAATGTGGGGTTTGGATTCTTTGTGCAGGGTTTATTACAGAAAAGTTTTGAGGCACATGTTGATCCAGGGACCACCAGAGGTGGAATGAAGGCTTCTCCAGCCTTCTACAAGGAAATACTGTGCTTCCACCCAAATCTGAGGTGGGGAAGAAATTTTTACTTTGTTGTAAATCCAGAGTCTTTGTGGCAGAACAGGAAAACAGCAGCTGCTCCTCCAGCCTGGTGGAACAGCTGCAGTGTGCTCAGGCTCGATGAGGTGAATGGATTTCAATTGTGCAATGCAGCCAGGCATTCCCTCTGCAGAAACCTGCCTGCCTCATCACACAGGCAAAGTGGGTTTTACTCCAAATCTGAGGAAGGATAGAAGCTCATGAAAAAAAATATTTGGAAGGGACACAAGAACAGATGTTTGGGGACTGCCCACTTTGCTACTCTTCTACAAACCTGCTGAACGGACATATCCATGTGGATCATCCAGGCACACTTTTCATCACTTCAAATTTGCCCTTAGCAGGAACATGATTCCAAAGATGTGAATTTGTTATCTTGTTTAAATGTTAAAACCCTGGAGGTGGGAGTTGTACCCCGGGACTTTACAGGCAACATTGATAAGTGCTTTCAGAAGCTGAGTTTGATATTTGTAGGGGTTAATCAAAAACTGGATTTTTTTTTTTTTGGTTTTTGTTTGTGGTTTTTTGTTGTTGGGGGTTTTTTTTGTTTGTTTGTGTTTTTTTTTGTTTGTTTGTTTGTTTGTTTTTGGGGTTTTTTTTGTGTTCGAGGACTTCAGACTCTGTTTCTTTGTGCCCAAAGGCATGAAGATTGATGCCAAGCCTGGTAAATCAGACAAGGAGTGGCAGAACTGTCTGCTACCCAGGATGCTGCAAGTACACTTGTCAAATACCCCTCAGTGGAAGGCACTCTCAGGGATGAGTAATTCCTTGAGGTCTTGCATAACCCCCAGAGCTACTTAACTGGTTCAGTGGCCCACAAATGAATCTGGGATAAGCAGGTATCTAGCACCTGAAGCAGCTCTCAGGGAGGATTTTCTGCCTTGCAAATAGAGGTTTGAAAGGACAGGGAAGAAGTGGAAATAAATTACAAGCCTGCCCCAAAGTGTCCCTACTCATTGTTACTAAAGTCTCCCACTCCCTGTCTTACTGTCAGCACTCTGCAGTTAACATTGGTGCTTTTTTAAACAATTTACTGGCAGCTGTGAGGGACTAAGAACTTCATGAATAAAGCCAATTTCTGTTTTTATTTTTGTTGCTCCATGGGGAACAATAAGGCTGTGTGAAAGGCTTTGGCTGTGTTTGTGCCAGAGGCATTCACCTCTTCAATTAGGCCAGGGGATTTTTATCTCAAGCCCTCAGCCAGTCCATTAAAACACAGGGTGGACAAGGACACATCATTTGCTTAGTTCTACAGTGAATGGGGATGTTCTGAAGACTCTGGCTTTGGTGATGAATGTTTCATGACCTGGTCTCTGGAGAATGGGATACTGACCACGTAGCAAGTGGCTGAAAAGAAAATTGTCCAGGTTTTCCTTGTTGACTGCCCTGAGCTGTATGTTGCAAAGCACTGACAAGTGCAGCTGGGAGTAATAGGACTTCTTTGTTTAAAAAAGAAGTGGCAGCTTTGGTAAGGCTTATTCCTTCTACCAAAACTGTGTATTGTACTGCCAAATTCAGCTCCACAGCACCAGAATCATAGTGCAAGTTCCTGTAAAGAAGTGCTAATAAGCAGCTCCTCCTTCTGCAGGTTGCTGACCACTCATGGAGTGGTAGGGGAGCTTGTGTTTCAGATTAGTCCCAAAGGCCAGCATAGATGGAGATCCCCCCCTGAGCTCCAGGGCTACTCTCAGTTTAGGTGCAGAGAGAGCTGACTCAGTGTATCTGGTTTCTTCACACTGGAACATTGATGCCAATGATAAAGGAGGAGTTTATTGCAAGGAAGGACGTGAACAAAACCCATGTAATCCCCACAATCTAGATGAGGTATTTTCTGCCAGCAAAATCATGAAGAAAAGCCTCTCTACACAGCTCAGTGAAGTTGCAGGGGAAACCCAAGCTGGCTCTGAACACCCAGAACTGGTATCACAATGTTCCTGGGGGCACTGCTGAGGCTCTCATAGTCTGTTTTTCGGCAATGAGCCCATACAAAGCACCTTGCCACCACAGAGAAACCACTTTGAGAGTCCAGGAGCCAGTGTTCTAGCACCTAGTAGAAGTTCTTGTACCTCGTGCTTGAGTGTGCCATGTAAGCAGAACTCAGAGTCTGGCTTTTCTGTCATCTGCATGTATTTTTGGATGCTCACTGAGAGTGTTTACCTTTTCCCATTCCAACTGTATGAGTATTGGAGCACTCGAAACATCCTGAGAGGTGCCTGTGAGAGGAATCACCGCAGACCTCAGCGTGGTGTAGGATGTGAATGGGTCATCAGCTCTGTTTTTCTGGAGGAAACCGGAGGTTCGACAGGACCAGTCATTTATTAAGGTCAGGCTGAGACCCAGTGTCCTCATTTCTTGGGCTGTCCTACCTTCTGCTAAGCAGCTGGTGGCAAGGCATGCTGTGAGGGACCCAGCAGATGGCACTGAGGAATGGTGAGTAGTGAGGCGTGCAGGGAAGTGTGGGAAGTAGGCACAGTGCAGAGCCCTGCCCAGACACCACTGAGATACTCTCCTCAGTACTACATGAAACATGCAGCAAAAAGACTCCATGTGCTTCTCCTCAGTCTTATACACCTGATCCTTTTGCTCATCAAAAGACCCTCAGTTCTCCAGTCTCTTCTTCTATAACTTATGTTGAAATGATTTAACTGATTTTTAATTAGCCCTAATGGGGGTTATGTCTGCCACTTGTCTGAAACATTGTAATCAAAGGAAGGGTCCGTGCTGAGGAATATCAGAGTTGTTCTTTTTCTCACTAAAACAAGAAAAGTATCAACAGCCAAACCTCAGGAGGGAATTTGTCATCTACCAAGCCATTGAGCACAGCTGCATCAGGTCTCTCTTGTCACTGCCTGGATGATTAGTGACATATCACTTGTTTGCTGCAAAAGGCACATAAGTTGAGGGAACAAAGCTGGTAATTAGAGCAACACAGCTCAGATGTGACATGCTCTGCCTGAGCATCCAAACCAAACATTTGGCTCTGCTTCTTTGGATGGCATTTCTTTTACGCCTACCCCAGAACAGCAACCAAGCTGATTGCAGGCCAAGGGGCCAGAGTGAGAGGGTTACTAAAGGGACATCCTTCTTCTGCACACTGCAACTTGGTGTTTTGTACCTACACCCAGATGGTAAGCTTCCAGGGATTTTATGAAATGAAAATAAATGGCTATTTTAACTATATAATTTTAACATCTAGTGTGTACCAAGATGTAAAAGCTCCTCATGAAGTTTTTCCTGACCCAAGAATATAGTGTACACACAGAGTTTTGAGAAGACTGTAAGCCCTGTAGCATGCTCTGCGAACTATCAGCTCTGGGCTTGCTTCAGCCAGTGGAGAAATGAACTTGTAAAGCTCAAGAGGACAGGTGCAAGATTTCTAGCATCAGCCTTCTCCACTTCAAACCAGGTGCCCTTTATTCTGATTTTATTCAGACAGCAGCAAAATGCCCTGCTATCAGAGTAAGAGCCTCTGCTCCATCTATGCAGGCAGGTATTTATCAGTAATGGTCAAGATCTGAACTTTTTCCAGCAGTCATATGGCCACCATAACTGCGATCTCTCTAAGCAGCATCTAATGCTTTTTACTGGTTTTAAGCATTAATTACATCTTTCTTGCTAATGTATCTGTCATCGAAATGCATTAGACAATTATTTGGAAAAGATATTTTAGCTTATATGGCATATCTCTGAAAAAAGACAAAATGTTCTGTCTGTTGCTGCTTTTAAGGGAGTCTTCTGTTCATGGATCAGAGAATGTTTAAATTTAGGTGAAAACAAAAATATCAGCTGTATTTAAAGACAGGGATGAGCAAATCAGAAAGTACCAAGCAGTACATGTTCCTTAAGCAATCAGCTGCCTCTAATCCTCTCAGAACTCTTATAGAATGTGGTGAATGTGGCTCTTTAATGTATAATTACCATTTAATGTCACTGAAAGGTTCACCAGGGGACCTGAATGACAATCTGAGACCCAGCGTGGACTCATAGAAGTTCCTTCAAAGCCCCTTGAAGTGTTGCCATAACAAGGTCTGCACTGATCTCTGCTGATTCACACGAACTGTGTGGTGCTGGCTGTGCTGGGGCAGGGGAGGATGAAATAGGAACATTCCTGCATGACTTTAGGAAGGAATTTGAGCAGCAGAAAGACAAGAAAAAAATATGAAGTTATAAACAAAGCAACTAAGAACTCTGAGATGGGACTGTTGCAAGCTGGGAGTATCTGCAGCATTGGCTGGGGGAAAGACACGAAAATGAGAATGGAATTCAGAGTCTGGCTAATGACTAGAGACAGGGAATACAGATTATTGCCAGAACTGAGGGCAATTTAAATGGAGTTTTGGTTAAAGCCTTAGCAAAGTTAGCCCTAAGTATAGGTTTGTCTGAATTTTGTAAGTGACAACCGAGTGGTCTACTGGAATCTAAATCCACAGGATTTGTGTTACACTGCTTTGTAGCAGGATGGTGAGTGCAAGGTGAAGTGGCCGCCTTAGCTAGAGACTGGACATTTGCAGAAGTGTGACTGAAAGATTACTTAAAGCACATTTAGGTACACTAAAATAGACTTGCTTTAGGCAGGTATCTGTACTTCTCTTCCTTCCATCTGGTATCCAAATGAAAAATAAATGAAATCACAAAAAATGTCTAAAAATCTTCTGATAACAGTATATCTAAATGAGATTCTCAGGAACATGCCTTGACCTTCAGCCATTCTCAGTGATTGAAAATATTGGTTTCCAACATTTCTCGTTTGCACTGAGTGAATAAGAACATTCTGTCTGAAAGTTCTACACCTTCACTGAACTTTTCAGCCCAATCATCAGCACAGACCCATTCTCATCCAAAGTGCAGCATTTTACCACCTAGAAAATGCCAAGCAGCTGAAGAAGTACCCTTCATTTGCTGACTGTGAGCCAGCTTTTTTCAGAGGCAAAGGCAGGATGGTGGGAAATGGAGGAAGAAGACTCCCTTTTATTTTCTTGTGCATCTTTAAGGACAGGAGTTGGCACAGTTGTGATTATCATCATTTTCTCCCCTGGCCACAACATGCTGCATCAAAACCTGCTGAACTGTCTGTGGTGCTTCATCATTTCATATTTACTGCTCTGCTCTGGAGGTTTGGCTGTGCTGGAGTAAAAAAGCAACCCCTAGAGTTACTTACAGCCCTACTTGCTCCCTACCTTAATCCAATCATAAAGAATTTTCTGAACTCTGAATAACTGCTGATTGACTGATATACAGCTTTTCACCAATTTTAGCTATGTGAGAAGCTGATGCAAAGAACTGGGAACTCTTTTTAAGCCCTGAATGAGGTATCAGATCAGATCCACAGGCATTGATGTAGGTCCATAAACTGAGAACAAAACATCAAATGTGTGGCATTTCCCTGTCTGTGAGGCAAAGAAACTGAGCAAAATATTATTTCTATTCTCAGAAAAGAAATGCAGCCATTCTGAGTGTGCCCAAGCTGGCCCCAGGAGATCAGTGAGGTTAGCCAGCATATGTCTAGGTAGCTAATTGGTACTCATTTTTTCCAAGTAGCAAAGAATCCAGGAACTAACTGCAATGAATACTTTTCAGTGTATTTTTTTTTTTAATTTAAAATCTTTTAAATGAATTAGCCAGCTTATTAGTTACAACAGATATCTCAGGGTGGCATCTTGACCTCAGAAATTTCATTTCTTCTTCCAGGCTGGAGAGACCAAGGTTTTACAGAAAGATTTCTTAAAATGCCAGGGAAGCTGGCAGTGTTTGCTGCTGGCTGGAAGGCTCCTTTCTAAGCCTAGTGGGCCCTTATCAAACATGATTCATTTGACTAGTGACAAATAGGATCTGAACTCAACAAAATTTAATCAAAATGGGATAATGCCTGCAATTTCAGTTCAGGCTCTTGCATGGATTTAGGGTGAGTTTTGCTTTCATAAGCTCTCAAGTGTCACTTTTCTCCCGTTTTTTTTTTTCCCTCTTTTTGAAATTCCTTCTGGGCCTACATTATTGCAGCAATTTGTTTCACCTTTCACAGAGGTGTTTTGGTTTTTTTTGGTTCACTGTGAGTGACTGAAGCTGAGATGCTTTGTAAAGTAATTGTTGAAAAAGAATAGGTGTTTAATTACCTTTCCCTTCCCATTTAATATCTTCTGTAAATTATGAAAGTAATCCCCAAATCATAATAATTTTGAGATGTTTTCTTTTAAAATTCAAATCTAAGATAAAAAAAGGTAAAAAAAAGGCTTCTTTTCAGGCACTGATTTGCCATTTCTTTTCCTCTCGCTTTTTTCCTCTCCCATTTCCCTTCCTGTTTTTTTGCCCTTTTTCTGAGGATGAGAGGAAATTGCCTGGATTACAGGTGAGGTTTTGTGTTGCTGCATTTCAATGAACCCCTACTGCTAACTTCTGAAAATTCTCAGTTTTCCATCCTTGAAGATTAAGAGAATGCTGGGAGACACCTCAAATTTTAGAAGAGGTTATTGAGAGAAAGAAGATGGGCCAGGGATCATATAAGCCAATAACAGAACCATGCTGGGGATTACATTAACCCAAGTTGGTCATGTGTGCTCCCCTTCTTACCTGAAAACCTGAGAACTTCTCCTCGTGGCAGTAGTCTTTTGCTCTGGTTTGACCTTGGGCAGGAGAGCTTCTCGCTGGGCTTTTTGTTTCCTGGCAAGACACTTTTCTTGCTGTTAAAAAAGAAAACAGCAAAGCACATGTCTCTGCTCTCATGTCTCCACTGCACCACAGCAGCCTCTCAGGAACACACAAACCAACAGGGATCCCAACTTCTTTGCTGATGTTGTGCTTTCCTAACCTTTCCCCATTATATTTCTCTTCTTCAGTGTGATTTTCTGCACTTCGTCTTTGATTGTGTCAAACATTGGACAGGCTTCTATAGCCCATTTTAAAAATGAGGTGTTAGGTTATATAGCCCTTCAATGAGATGATCCATTACGTATTTGAAAGTAAAGAGGCAACTTGTCCATCAGCCTCATGTAAAGCTGCTCAGCATCATTACATGGTTGCTGTGTGAAGAGCTAGCTGGCTGTTAGTTGTACTTAATCATGTTTCCCTAATGCACATGTTATTTTGTAGGAAGTCTTAGCCTGTTTTAGATGACAGATAGTGTGAATGTATCTTCATGAGCACTGCAGTAGCAGATTAGAGAATAACTCATGTAACTAGTTAGTCCCATATTCTTCTCTGAGCACGAATGAGGTGCCTGTGAAGCCCTATGTGCATGCTGACCTGCTGTTAAAATCAGGTGGTCGTTGTAATTCCCACCCATTTCCCCTGAAGTTTTACTGCTGCCAGGTCCCTACAATGCAGTTTTGTGGGAGGAATGGCCTTTTATAAATACGAGAAAAGTCAGAACCAGCCACTGCTGGAAGATTGAAGACCTTGGTGAGGGTGTGCCCATCTGGTTGCCTTTCTCTCCTGCAGTGGGAGAAGGACTGTTCTCAGCCAGGCTTGCAAAGGACTCCTAAGGGGTAGACAGAAGGTCCAGACTGTCGTATATATCACCATGTAAAGCCAACCAAGGCAAAAAACACCAAGAAAATCAGTAAACCCAAAAACACTCCCAGAAAAGCAGGATAGCAGAAGGGGCTAATTCATTAAAAGTAAAGAGATTTGGTTTAGTGGTTGGAGAAGTCTGAGAAAAGTGTTAGAGGTCTGTCTGAATAAATCCCTGATAGAGAAAACATTGACCTGTTCAAGAAGAAACTCTGATAAATGAGTACATTTTACAGACATGGATCCAAAACACATTGCATAGTCACAGAGCACCTTCTCTCCTCCCCATATTTTCATGGTTATCTACTACAGAAATAGATACATGTGCAGTGGAAATCAGCATTTGACAGGTTTCTGCTGTACAGTAGACATCTTAGCATTGTGGAAGGATTAAAATAAAAAAAAAAATTAAACCCTGTGGGTATTCCTTTGGCTTCATCTTAACTTCTCCAAGTCCTCAGAAGTTGCATGTCAGTCTTTTTCTTCTTTCTAGATCTGAAATTGCTACTGACGAAATGGTTAAGTGGGTCAGGTTAGGTTGATGTGAAATATCACCAGTTAATCCACATTGCATATCAACCTATTTTCCAATTAACCCTGGGACTAGAAGTACAGTTTCCTTTGGAGTTTGTTTTAGAGCCTGGAATGTAACTGAGGTTTCACTAGCTGGCCTGTGTTGGCAAAACATGGTTTCCTTTGTTTTTATATAGGCAATATAGAAAAGTAAATTCCCTTGATAGGCCAGTGATTTTATAGAGCAGTTGTATTACTCTTCTTGCATAAGATATATCTCATCTATTTCTCTTGTAGACATTTACTTCCATCTTAAATCAACTCCATGTTCAGCCCTTCTTGCTCGTACTGAGAAAACTTGGGGTCCCTCTTTGTGTTAATTTACTTACACCTCATACTGGCTATGCAATGTCCTTGATTTGTCTATTTTTGTCCTCTCTTTATTCCTATGTCAGTGGAATTTCTGCTCTTTAGTTTCCCCTGTGTGACAGATCTCAGAATCACTGTATCAGTTCTGACCTTGGCTCTACCCAACAGGGCACAGCAGCCTTTTTGGTGCGGCTTTTCAGCAGAACCAGCCCCATTTGCCCTCTTCCCTCCTTTGTAGCCAAACATTGTTGCAGAAGGGGTTTGTCTTTCTCTGCTGGTTCAGCTTTCCTCTGCCTCTGGCTGTAGAGGAAGAAGATAAAGTGAATTGATGGGACTTCTTGCCTGAGAAGCAACAGGAGGATGAGAAGGTTAATAATTTCTATCCATGACCTGACTTGAGCATCTGCAGTCAGCAACCTTCCCACTGCAGTGGGTTTGGACATTTTTTGTGAGTCACGTCATGGGAGAAAGGACCTGTAGTTCCTAATCAACCTCTATAGTAACCCATTCCCTCACCAGGGGTGAGCAGCAACAAACCTGAAACATAATGCAAAGGATTCAGGTTTCTAATAACAGCTATTCCATGGCTTAAATGACAGCACTCTAACAGTTCTGTACTCACAGTATTCAGGTACTACATCTTAAAAGTAATAATTGATTATTGAAAAATAGTTGGGACATAGCAACTCTGTAATGATTTTCCATAAATTACATTGCTGTTTATTTGCTCACAAGTCTTTATTTAGTATACATTTAAAATCAATTGCTATTTAATCAGCAATAGCTACCTTATGGAGTCCAAAGGACTCCTCATGAAGCATTATTTTAAAATAGTTGTGGTACATGTGATGTTACTGTCACTAACATAGAAATTCAAGCTTACCTGTTTTCCAGTAGTAAGACATAAACTGTGGCCTTAAAAATAAAACCCACACAAAGCTGATAGTTTTAAAAAAAATAATAAAATTCTTTTCCTTCTGACGAGCAAGTAGTAAACTGATAGTGCCTTTGGGGTGCTATTGACTTACATCACCTGTGTCATAGAAAAAGTCACTTTTTCCTTGAAGAGTGCCAGTAAAACCACTTAGGCTCGATCAGTGCAGCTGTTTGACTCTTGGTGCCACTATGGGAGTTCTACAAAGCAGGCTGGGTTGCCAGGCAGAGTGCAGGAGCCACAATTCTGTGCAGGGTGGGTGGTGGGAATGCTGATGTTGAGTGTGCAAGAAATGGGGGCAAGTGCCCCAACCCCTCCTTAGGGCTAAACCACAAAAGGTGAGGCTGCTTTACTCCTGACCAGACTTGTCAGTACCACGCAAGTTCTTGCAAAGTTTTGAGCTTCAGCAAAATTCATTGTAATCCTTTATAGTTTCTTGACTGGAAGTGGGATAATTTCAAGATCATCGTAAGATTTCAAAGCAAACATCTGGTCTGAAAGATTTTTCTCTTCCTTAGCCTTTTTCTTTTAGCTGGATGTCCCAGACCTCAGATTGAAGAGAATGTCTCATGCAGCCCTTCCCTGTGACAGCAAGTGCCTTTCATTCTTAAATCACAAATAATTATTTATGTAACAGAAGGTACTTTATAAAAATAATACTAAAAAAGGCTTTGGCTATTTTTAGCTGATAGTTTGCCTTCCCCTCTTATTCCTTTATAGCTCAAGGATTGTGAGAAAAAAAATACATTAAGAGATATTGTAAACTATGTTTTCAAGAATTCATAAATCTTTGGAACAGTTGTGGGACTTTTTTATCATCTCTTAGCACTAAACTATTAAAATTGGCATAGTCATAGAGGCCTACCTTCCATCTCTCTGAATTTTCCCATTTTGCTGACAAGGCATGTGGATTAAGAATGCTCCATGATTTTTTTTTACTCCTGTGGATTTACACTAGTGTCACAAATGTGCTTGGACCCAGTGGGTGTCCTTAAATATTGCTTGTATTTGTAGTTGCTACAGATGGGGCTGCATGAGAGGCAATGAGTTTTCATAGTATTGGGAGTGAACACAAAAGTAAATAAATTTAAAAAATGGTCTGTTTTAATTTCAAGTCCTGAAAATATTCTGGAGATCCTGGGCCAGAGTAAGTGAAAAGTTGTAGCAGCTACTCTCAACCTAGAAGAGTTCAGATGGTCCCATGTCCCCTCCACTGTGAAGGGAGGGGCAAGAGATGCACTTCAGGAACGTGACAGGAAACTCATTCCCAGAAATCTCCAGTTTCAGCACTGCCCATCAGTATCAGGAAGCAGGGGAAAGATTGGGATGCTGAGCCTGGGAATTAATGGTTCAGGATATTTGTACCCAATGCAAGTTTTGATTGGAATCTTAATGGGTAACAAGTCAGCATAAATGATCATTAACTAATGCAGCATTACAGCAGATGGACCCATTATGCTTCATTCTGCTGCATAGAGTGCAAAATAAATTCTGGATGATGGGATATAGGCAAAGAAAGAATTTCAGATTAAGTGCTTGTGTTATTTTTTTTTTTTGTTTAACAGAAGATTATAAAAAAAGTTACGATTCCGGGATAAGTTGTGACATCACACATCATAAAAATACACAAGTTCACAAATCTATTTGTCAGAACCAATGCTATACTCAGTAGTTATAGCTTTTCTTAATACCCTTCTGATTTTCACAGTGAGTTTCCCAAAGGCAAACATTACAGTGTAAGGGAGAGAATCAGGTGTCAGGTCAAGAAGTTTTTATTCCACATGGGCTGGGTTTGTGAGTTTTGGCCCAGTGTCCCAACTGATGGCTCACAAGGAACCCAGGCGGGGTAATCTGTCTCCTACAAAAGCAGTTCATGGTGTTGGTCTTGTGTAAAGGACATCTGCAGGGAAGAGCAGGACCAAGTGCAGCTCAGGAGGGATGGAAAGGCTGCAAGATGACTCCCTGTTCCTGTGTCTCACTGTGCCCTGGACAGGGCAGGAAACAACCAGTAAACCCAGTCCAGGCTGCAATAACCTGCAACTCAAGCACAGGCTCTGCTCTCAGTTCCCTTAGGAAATCCATAGATTTCAAAATCAACCTTTTTAATCTTTAATAGCCACAGACTCAAGAGAGATTATAATTGTTGATTCCAGTGGTATTACTTCAGTAGTAGCAGAGAGAGAGAGAGCCTGGAGCCCTGAGCCACAGCTTTTTAAAACACACCCGACCAAAAGCATTAGGAAAGCAGTGTGTCAAAGTCTTTTTCAGTCATTTGCACTCTGGCTTACTGAAAATGAGCTTTTGTGTGCCAGTATTTCCATGTCCCATGCAGCTGGGCTGAGGTGGAAGGGGCTGTCATTCAACTTTTGTCTTCACAGTCAGAGTTGCTTCCTGAAGCTGATGTGGCTGGACGTTAATATCCATATACCTGGTGTAATCACAGACATATAGCAATCACTTTGCATTGCTAATCTCCTGGTAAATACTGGATGCTTTTCCAAGGGTTAATTCTGTCATCTAAGAAAAGGCATTGTGTTTTGGAGTGCTGGGTGAATGGGATGGTGCTGCCCTTTCTGATGGGGACAGGGTAGCTCTGCAGGGCACAGAATCCAAGGGTGGAGGTGCTGTGAAGGTGCTGGATGCAGCATGAAAGGCAGGTCTGCCTCCAGGACCTCCCATCTGGCCCAGGAGGAGAAAGGTGGGTGTCCTGGAGGCAGCAAATCATGCCTTGGGGATGCTCCCTTGTAGTTTCCTTTGGAAATGGTAGGTCAGACCCTCCAGTTCTCTGAATTCCTCTGCTTGTCCCCATTTCCCATGGCATGGGAGCTTCTTCTGACAACATAGCCCATCCAAAGGTGAGGAGACACAATGGGGGAACAAGCAGGCACTGCAATTTCAAAACGAGGTTCCCTATGCTCTCTCTGAGTAAGGCACGTTAATCCCTCATGTTCTTCAGGTGACATGTTAGCTGAAAGAGGCCCTGAGAGAGCACAGCCTGGCAGGAGCATCCAGTTCCCGAGTGGGCAGAACTCTGGCTTACGGATGATGAGGCTTTTTATATATATTTTTATTTTTTTAAGCAATTCTGCTTTCACGTGGAAACTATACCTGCCAGGAAGGAAAGAATGTAGACTTCTCAGAGGAGTAGAAAATGAAGGACTATTTTAAATTACATTTAAAAATGTGATTGTTCTGATAAATTTTTCTTAACCCTTGAGTTGTAGGTAACTACAGAGAAGTTGGAGGTTCCCTTAAGCACAAAATTATACTAAGACTGTTGGTAGTAAAATAATGTTTTATGCTTTAATTTAATCCTCCTTCAAATTTCATTCTGCATAAAGTAGGTATCTAACGTTATTTTACCAGGGAAGTTCCCCCTGCCTCACACAGCCCTTGGTAGTAGGAGGTTGTCCCTTCTGTGGCCTATTTTTGTCCAAGCAGGACAGGAGGACGCTTGAGGTTGCTCCACGTCCGTGCTGCTCTGCATTCCTCACCACCCTTGGCTGCTTCAGGGGCACATGGAGGAAAGTTCTTTGTGCCCTCCTGTTCCCTGTGGATGCAGAAGAGGAGCCAGGGCTGCTGCCTGCCCTGTCTGTGCTGCCTTTAGAAACACTCAAAGGGTTGGGTCTGCCTGTAATTTTCTCTTATGCAGGCAAAGGCATATTTACATTTCCTGATCCTGTGCCTTGTGTTTCAGCTAAGGCAGTCTGGACCACAGCTTTGATTTGCTCTTTGCTTTTCCTGGGCAGTGAAAAATGATTGCCTGATTTATCCACCTTAGTGGTCTGCCTGAAATGATACGGGAGCCTCTCTCCTCCTGCTTGGATGCAAAGGGGAGAGATGGAGGAGGAAGCACGACTTAATGTACTGCTTGTGCTGAGGAATTTCCTATTCAGGAGCCAAATCACAGATCTGCTGTTCTGCTCCTGTGTTTGATGTTCACCCACACTCAGCAGCCTCCCTTTGGGGCACACCATGAGAAGAACCAGCAGTTCAAAGGTGCAGCAAAAAACCCCAACACTCCACAATGACCTACACATCTTCAGCAAGTGTGTATAAGACTGAAGGGGCCAATGGCTCTAATCAGACCCGAGCTGCAGCTTGAAAGCTTCACAATTTCTACAGAGCCAGTCCCATCTTAATGAGAATCTAACCTCCAAAGGATCCAGCCACATCAGGCTTGCTAGAACAATAAACTCTAAGAGATATTCAGTAATAAGCATAGCTTGGGGTGTTGGGTTTTTAATGATTTCTCTTGGTGTTTGTCAGCTGCAGCTGCACACATCTTGCTGCATCAGTCATAGGTGGGAGAGGTCTTGCCTGCCTGACTTCTCCCACTGCCTAGGAGCATACTGGGAAGCAGTTCTGGAGAAAGAGGACAGAGCCATAGCACAAGAAACATATTTCTGTAAGGAGGGAACACAGGTTCCACTCACTGTATCAAGATTCTGTGCCACCAAGAAACTCAGGTCCTATATGTATTATTTGTATTACAGTAGCACCTAGAGGCCCCAAGTTGCTAGGGTTTGTAGAGCACTTTGTAGGAGACAGCTACTACTCCTATGTCATTAAAAAATGATGAAAACAGTGGGAAAAGAAAGAAGACAAGTGACCTGACAGAGGTGCTATGGAGCAGCACAGTACAAAGTAAAATTCTAGATCTCAATGGATACTGGCCCTCTCAAGCCCTGGGATCACAGCATCCCAAGAAGTGACAGTGCCTTCAGCTCAGCTGTCAGAAATAACTGTCTACTTCTCCTTCTAGCCCTTCTTCAGCAGTGGTGTAAGTCAATCCATTTTATTTCACATTGCAATGGATTAAATCTATGATTATGACCTGGTTGAGGGATGGTTGAACCTTCAGGTGTGCTTGCTTGACTGTCTGTGATCAACTGTCCTCTCAAGTCTGAGCCCAATTCAGGGGCTGTACTGCAAATTTGACGTGCAATTTTAGTTTGGAAATGTGCTTGTTAATGTCTACCTAGACCATGGAATAGCCAACTCCCTTCCAGTTTTGACATGTTGGAACTCTGTCAGCTTCTCACTTTGGTTAAAAAGAAATGATTTTATTGAACACAATGTAGAAGAACGATTTCAGAGACAGAACCTCTGTGTGAAGTGTGGACATATGCACATCCCTGGGCCATGGACCAAAACTGTTTGCTGCTTCTCCTATCAGGTACAAATCTGGCATTGACCTCACTGAGAGGAGGAATAGGACTTAAATGTATGTTTTGATGCATTTGGTGAAACTCCTCTAAAACTCTGGTAGCATTTATAGCAATAATAACTCTGGTTCTGAAGAACGAGGTTCTATTGTTATAAAACTGCAATCTCTACCTTTCAAGAGAAATACTTAGAAACTATGTACTTTCTTTTTCTTACCTAAAGTTTCAACACCTTTATAGGAAATAGGAGCTGTAATTTCACTGGTTTCCTTCTTTAAAATAAGTTTTAAAAGGAAATCAGATCTCAGCACATTCTATAGTTGTTTTAAAAAGTGAAGAACTGGCAGTACTACAATTTGAATCTTACCTAAAAGCCTGACAAGAATGGGAGTAATAGGTGCAAAGTCTCTATTTATTTAGCTCCAGCCACCACCAGTTCTTAATTTATCTTAGCATCATCCTTATGCAATGCAGATAAAGAGTCTCAGTATTTTGTGACTCAGTAACATGAGCAGGAGGTCCTGCCCAAAGCTGGGGACACAGTGACAGTCTTGGCGAAGCCCAACAGAATGATCAGACCTGCAAAAGATATTGGCTGGTCAAGCATTTTTACCCAATCCTTTCATCTTGTGTCAGTCTTGTTCAGGGCAAGTTCAATAAAGGCCTCCTTTCAGAGATGAGCTGTAAGGATGATTTCACCCTCATCTGCTTCCCTGATCCTGACCAAGGGGAAGGCAGCAGTGATGAGGAGAGCCCTAATAACTCTGCCATCTCCTTGAGTGTTATGTGATGCTCCTGCTGTTATTCAAGGGAGCAGCAGCACTTGACAAGACCTTCTAACAAAGTGCTTTGAAAGCCCCTTACCAAGCTCTCCCAGGCTGACAGGCATTTTAGTGAAGTCCTGTGCTTTTTGCCCTCTTATGGATATTTTCCCTGTGGAGTTGCTCTGNCCCCCCACTGTTTTGTGAAGTGATAACAGGAGAAAAAGGATGTTTTTATTCCAGACTGATTTGTAGACCTTTCAAATGAAGGTGATGCTGGGTATCCCAGAGCTCTTGGCTGTGCTATGGCTCTGCTCAGATAACAGAGCTGCAATCTCTTTCCAAAGCAGCACTCTTATGGCACTCTTGCATGGTTTTCCAAACCAGCCAGAGTCCGTGCAAGCACGTCTGGTGTAAATGCTGAAATATTCAGGTCCTATTTCACAGGGAGCAGCAGCTGACCCTTCTGTTTCCCATTTTCTCTTAAAGTGGGAAGTTCTGAGTCCTTTAACCGTTTAACCACCTGGTTGCAGCTTAGACCAGAGACATTTGAAAGGATCATCCCCAACATTAGCCCATTTCTAATTAGCCTCGTTGCCATAGTGACTGGGAGGGGGTTTACTATCCATGAGGATGGCAAAATGATGGAACTGTGCAACTTCTTTTGCGGCTGGGGAACGTAAAAAGTGAATTCCACATTGAATCACGCTTGCAGGGCTGACATTCAAATCAGTCATTGTGTGCTTGGGAGAAAGGACTGTCACTCATACAGGGTGCTTCACTTGAGAAGGAAGATGGGGGTTGCAAAGAAAGGAAAGGGAAGGAGGAAAGAACAACTTATCTGACGCATTGAGATAAACATTAAAAAGCAAAGGAGGAAAAGAAATTCAGATCTCTCTTTTAAACTAGAAAAAAGAGTAGAGGAGCAGCCAATACTGAAGCAGTCAGCACTCAATGTGGACTCTGTCTCCTTTATTTTCATATACAGAAGAGCTGGGATATTCCCAAGGACTTTCTTATGCGGAACATGGAAATGTACAGAAAGTGACTTCCATCCTTTATTGATGTTTCCTTTTTACTACAAGGAGTTGAAATGTGTGTATTTTTGATCCTGAATGTTGTCATGGTTACAGGACTACTTGGATGCTGCTTTTTGCACCCAACAAAGGCTGCCTGTGGGTGCAGTTTGAGGCTGGAGATGGTGGGGACCAGCCTGACCACCCAGCTCACCATGGGGGCTGCCTGGAAACAGCAAGACCTGGAGTGGGGATTCCTTGGGATGGATTTCAGTCACAGGAGGAGGGATAAAAATTGTGTGATCACACTCCTACTCCTCTTACAAATGCCTACTATGTAATGCTTGTGAAGTATCTGCTCATTCCCCATGTGTATCTAGCCTTGAATATTTCTGCTTAACCTACTTTTTCACCTTGTGGTTTGATTAAAAACCTTGTTCCTGTGGATCTTGGGACCAAGGGCTTTTGTTTTGAGCATAGACTTCATTCTAAGCTGTAGTCTACAACCCTGTAAAAAGCAAAGCTGCATGAAGGGGTGCTGCTCTCCAGAATGTCAGTTCTGTTTGTGTATCTCATGGAGAACCTCATGTCTGCCTGAAAGACTGTGGAGTAGATGTACTGTAGAAGCTGTTGACTTTACACTGACAAAGGGCAAATGAAATATCTTTGGCTGGACCCCTCCCCACCCATCTTTTTTTTTTTTTTTCAGGATTTTAACCAGAAGATTTTCAGATTTCCCGACCTATAGAAAGGAAGCAGTACAAAGAAAATTATTTTCTATGAAATGCAGACAGGCAGAAAATGCCAATTTTCAGAGAGGATTTTTCAGTGAAAGGTTGCAATTTTCTGTCAAACGCATCTTTAGTCTTTTACCAACTGTATAAAATGTGTCTTAGGTCTTGCAGCAATTTACTCAAACAGTGAGTATCATAGGATATTAAAGTTTCTGTTTGTTTATTCCACCCCAAAGTGGTTTTAGAGGACCCTTGTGAGCATGAGACAGTACTGTAGTTTGGAAACAAGCAGATTTCTGCCTTTTCACACTAAGCTGATACATGGCCTTGTGCAAATGACTGCCTGAAGTGCTTTCTCTTCTTCTGCTGTAGACTGCCAAGCAGTTTGAATGCAGATGTCTGTACCAAACCCAGGACACTGTATGCTCTGCAGACACAATCATGTTCATGATAATCTGAGGAGAGGGGGAGGGAATCATAAATGAAAAGGAGAGAAAAAGAATGTAGAAACCAGTATTTTCTGGACGTTGAAGTTTGAAACAGTGAGGTTAGTCAGTGAATACACACTAATTCCATATGTCAGCTCACCCCCTGAAGTAGGAAGGCTGTGGGTGGAAGTAGATGGGAACAAGTGGGGTGCCCTCTTTTGATGGACAGGCTTAAATATGACTGTAAAATCAACAGACTGCAGCAGTGCCATAGTCGAGCCTCCCACTCCTCACTCACCTTGCCCAAGGCTGCAGGCTTGTCTGAGTGCTTTGTAATTAAGAGGTGCCCAGGTATGAATGGACCAGATTCCCTCATCACCTACTCTGCTTTGATGTTGAAAGAGAATTGTGTAGTAACTGGGGACAGAGATTTGTCATAGTTAGTTAGAGAAAAAAAATCCAAATCTCCTCAGGGTTAAAATAGCAGATGTCCTGAATTCCTTTCCAAAAGGGGCACAGGACATGTGAAAAATGTTTTGTTGGAAAGAGGCTTTGCCCTACTGGAAAATCTTTCAGGGATTCTGTAGCAGCTGGTGAGAGGATGAGCACAGTTTGCTGCCAGGGATACCTTTGCAATCTGCCTCTTCCTATCTCAGCTGCAGCCCCAGGCTGAGAGGAGCCAAACGAAGGAAGGACATGAGTGGTTTCCTTCATCTCCTCATGCTGGGGGACCCTTGTGATGGCAGCAGATTGGCATGTGGCCGTGGATGTCAGGGCTCCATTTCCATCCTTGCTGCCACCAAGGCTTTGAGCACAGCCAACTGCTCCTGTCCTGGAGCTGCCTTCGTGCACCTCCCCGTGTGAAGGGTGTTCTGCTGCAGAGGATTGTTGTCAGCCCAGGGATCAGTGAGGAGGGCAAGAGGATGTGAGTGATGGGTTGCTTTCACAGATAATTGAAAGCGCATCAGAAATAGAAGCAGCATTTAAATAGAGAGCCTTTTTGCTTCTGCTCCACCTGGTGAGCTTGGGAGTTACAGGAGGCTGTCACATGGTGGAGAATTAACAATTCTGATGAGAGATGCTGCCAATTTGAATAGTTTATTTGGAGACCAGGGTAGGAGGTGTGTCCATTAGTGTGTCTCAGGGATTTCCTATGCCTGCTTCTGGATCATCATTAAAGGAACAAAGCAGCTGAGGAAATGCATTCACAGTGCACATACTGGTATATGGCACTCAAAAGGCCTACTTTTTTTTTTTTTTTTTCCTTGAGCTAAACTTGTAGCAGAGTGCTTTCAGACCAGCTTACATTGCTCTGTGCATGGGGGTGCTGGGGAGATAGTAATGAGGACAGCAGTGACTGCAAGCCACTTTATTGGAAGCCTGTGGCTTGCATGAGGACCAGGAAGCACCTTCTTCTCTGGGACAAATAAGCTGCCATAGGAGAAAAAAGAGAAACTGAGCATTGTACTGAAAAGCATCAGCCTCAGAGAACTCTTGGGACTTCCCCTTCCAACAAGAATCTTTTGCACTTACCTAAAGGACCCTGTTGGAGGTGGTAACAAGGTCATACACTCCAACTGGTCAAGCCGTCAAGGCATGTCCCCTTGCCTTCCTTCAGCACTCCTCAAGTCAGCAACAAGGGGAGCTCCTGCCTGGCTTCTCATCTCTCCCAGGGCAGAAGTCACTTTTTGTAGTCACTTTTTGTCCTGTTTCCTACCCCTGACAGTGTGCCCTGGCTGCCAGAGCAAGGATGCCTGGGAAACTACTGAGGGAACAATGTGTGCATGAATCTTGGTGTGGAAGCTTAAAACTTGTCCAGAACTGGAGAATTTGTTGAACTCCCCACACTGTCTTGTCATACCTGTGCACCTGACTGTGGAGAAGATCTTTGGATATGACTAGTGTGTGGAAAAGGGTAGGTCCATCTCTGCAGTCCTCAAAGCCCTGTTGCCTGAAGTTATCACAACAGCCTGGGGGATTTTTATATGCAATTCCCATTAATTAAAATTAACAAATACCAATGGGCATCTAAATCCCCCCTGAGATTTTTGATAACTAAACCAGCATTTTCTGCCAAAGAGAGAGGTCTGTTCAGTATCTCTCTCTCGAGTTCAAATTTTCCCTTGGGTTTGTTTCCACATTCCTTACAAGAGACTGAAGATTTCTCTGGAACAGCCCCCGCTCTTTTATAGTGCTGCAGTCACACAAAATAAATATGAAGTGAGCTGATTATATTCGGGAGCTACGAGATACCGTGTGTCAGATCCAAAGTGAACTGACCTTTCCACTCCCAGGTGGACAGCTCTGACCTTTTGTGGCACTGATGAGAAGCGTGGAAGAAATCATGATTGGGGGAAATCGTGCTTTATTAACATAGGCAGAGCACAAAGAACTCATCATCTGAAGCTCTGCCTCTAGGTGGTGGGACATGAGGAAAAAACCCAAGATGTATGTCCATGTTGTAGGCTCATTATAGCACTAATGGGAACAGGAGAGCAGAGCTGAGGGGACAGCTGAGATGTGTGATGGGGAATTATGCTTTGCTGTCAAGGCTTTCTTGCAGTGCCAGTTATAGCAACAGCAGACCAGGATCCTACTGGCTCAAAGCCTCTTTATAATGTCATTTTTCAGACTTTATTATTTGACAGAGGAAGGTGAGAAGTCCTGGTAGCTGCCGCAACACCCAGTTGAGTCTGGTAGGTTTTGTCTTGCTACAAGGTACCAAGGATCTGTTAAAGAATAGGGATATTTTTGGGGGCATCTGTTTTTGTCACGGTGACTGTGAAACACGGACACTCCCCTTTGCAGGTTTGGAGGGAGGAGGGGAGCAAGAAGGGTTTTTCTTGTACAGCAAACATAGCTTCAGAAAGTGAGGAGGTTGGTGGGAGGGGAGGAGGGGTGGGGGGAAAGCAAGCAAGCACATATTATATTCCAACTGTTTCCACGGTGACATTTCATAATCACAACTCTTGGGAGAAAATGCTTCATTGCAAAGCTGGAGGAGGCAGGGTGGCTTTGTGGATGCAGTCAGAGAGGGATAGCTCTCCCAGCACCTGTGGCTCACCATCCAGAGGACTTAGAAGCAGGGGCCAGCTAAACTCACAAGGCTGTAGCATAACCCCTAGGCAAGAAATTTAAATGCGTAGCAGCCATCATCATCTCCATCCTTTTATTTCAAGGATGAACATTTATAAATAAATGTGATATCATAACACTAGATGGGAAGTCCAAATATCTTCTGGTTTTTTTTGCAGGAAGGAGGAAAAGAGAGATGTATATGAAAAGGAGCCCATAGGATGTACCTAGCAAAGCATAGTCAGCTGAAAAGCAGCATGCATGTAATGAATTCGGTCACCAGGTCTTTGCACTCCACATTGGCTCTCTCTTTACTCTCAGTTCTGGAGTTATGGCATGCAAGCGAGCTCCAAGCAGATTGAAACCTGCCTTTTCATCACTAGAACTGGTTGCACAGTGCCCAGAAGAAGCCAGGGCTTCACTGGCAGCGAGTCTCACAAATCAATTCATGGCATATTATTCATTTTCCAAAGCAGCACCATGTTCACCTGAATCTCTTCCAAACGTCTGTGCTTCCCTGTGTTGTTTTAGGCAGGGTACCACTTGTCATCCTGCTGCTACAGATGGCAATAGCTCCTGGGGGCTTTCCTACAAGACGTGGGCAGGGGAGGCAAGGGCTGCGACAAGTACACAAGGTTTTCATGCTTCGGGACTTTCCTTCAGTTCCGGCAGCAGAGACCCACAGTGTGGGTTTCAGTCCCAACTCTCTTGCAAGTTCTGTGAGTTTTAGGCAAATTGCTTCCAGAGCCAACCTCATAGATGGGATAAATGTTCTTTTTCTTATATCACTGACCATGAATTTTTCATTTCCTTGAGTAACGTGACTCAATGCACTTGTCCAGTTGTCCTAGACTGCATCCTAGACAAGTATACATGGATGTATATGATTTCTAAAGCAATTATTGCATCTTTACATTCCTGGAAAAAAACCTCAATCTCTTTTTTTTTTTTTTGGTCACTGAAGCTCCTCATTTCTGTACTGTTTCTGCAGGACTGCACAGAGCTGCTAATGATCTCATCTCTTCTGATTCCTACTCTCTCTTATTGCAGACATTGTTACACCGGGCTGCAAACTTTGTGGTTTGTGTGCTGCTCTTTCTGTCTTGATGTGTTGTTGGAAGTACAAAGGAAGTCTGGCCTTTTGTTTGTAATACAGCACTGATCTGTGCTTTTGATGTACAGAAAGTCTCAGGAAAAAACCTTGATGAGTGCAGAAAATCTCTAAATACGGGAAACCTCCAGAAACACTTGGTGTAACGGGGTCTACATCATCTTTATTTTCTCCTCTTTCCATCCTGGAAAACAGAATGATGCTTTGAAAAAGACATTAATTTCAGACTCTGTCCTTAGCTCTTTGCCATTTCTGTGGTGTCCGAAGGATGAAGAAGAGAAATTACAGATAACCTCAGCTCTTCATGCACCCACTAAACTTTGCAGCTCTCTGTTCAAATAGAGCAGCCTCACAGTTATAGCTGAGCTGAATACCTCACTATTGAGTGTGTTAGAGGCAGTTCCCCTTTATCTACCTGTTGCATAGAGGAGAGAAACTGCTACTCCTCTTCTCCCTGCAGTAACCCATCTGTGGAGCTGGGAGCAATGTCCTCTGGCATGTCCTGGTGACTGGCCATGCTCTGACAGGCAAGTGAGAAGTTGGGACATCCCACTGCTATGGACCTCTGCCACACATTTGTCGAAAATTACTTGGTGCAACTTTAAAAATATTGGGTTTGGAGCTATGGAAGAGGATCAAAGACACACCCAATGGAGTGCCTATGGGCCAGGCAGTGCTTGGACTACCTGGGTGTCTTCAGTCATCATTCAAGTCCTTTCAGTGCCAGTCTTTCCATTCTCCTCTCTCCAGCTCTCATCACCATGGTTAGACTTCGTGAACGAAGATTTGGGAGGGTTTTACCCACGCTTGCTGCAAGCTCTGATGGCTGATAAGGCCAATGCAAGATAGGCAAGTCCGGTTGCAAAAGGCACAGCTGAAAGTCTCCATAGGTGGCACTGTCAAGGCACGGTTCTTTCTGTGTTGTCTTTTCTCCTCCAGGCTGATTCTGCATGCTGTTTCAAAGGAGACAGCATCTCCAGCTCTAATGATTTCCTGTGTCCCATCCTGAAGCCTTTCTGTTTCTCCTCTGTAGTTTCTCCAAGAATGGATGTGTGGCCGATGTCCTGTTTATTCAGAAACTCTGCAGACCTCATCTTATTCCTCCTCTTAACTGAAACCAAAAGCATTTTGCTTTCACATTGTTTAAGCATTTAAACAGCTTTTCATATAAAATTACATTATGGTATTTCATATTGCAATGGGTTTTTCTTCTGACAGTATTTTGGGGAGTTCAGGTTAATCTTACAGGGTCCACACTTGCAAATGTCTCTCTGAAGACTTTTCAGAGGTGTCTATCTGGTGAGCTTTTAGTCTTTGTGAAATCCAACCCATTTAATACATACAGACTGCAAATGTGCTTCAGACTCTGCTATGTGTGAGACTGAGACAGGTGGGGTGGGATTTTGTGTGATTCAATCCATCATAAAATTCCCATTTCCCTCTGAGACAGAGCATGGCTAGAAATTAAAGAATGAGGAGCAGTCACATGAATATCTGTATTAATTGCAGAAATTCATGACAGAATGACACTGATAATCCTGGTGATTTTTTCAAGTCTTCTCCTTTATGCACAGACTTCCCCCTGCCCAGCTGGTAGCCTGCTCCAGTAGGATGTGATGTAAGAACTGGAAATTGATACTCCTTGACTCAGATACTCCAGTTCAAAACTTTGAGTCCTTTGACTATTGGAAAGGTCAAGATCAGCTACCCTAAAGCTCAGCCCACGTGTTTGTTTATCTTGTGTGTTAGCAAAGCAGCCTGGGAGCTGCAGAGCCAGATGGCAATGATGGGATCTTTGTAAGGCTCTTTGAATTGTGGCAATTGCTGCTGTTGCTTTTTGGGTGGCTTTTTTTCCTTCCTAAATCAGCATCCTTTTATCTTCCTCATTTCACGTTTGTTTTCTGTGCATCTTGAGTTTGATGCCAGGGATTAAAAATGAGGGTTGATTCATATATCAATATTAAACTGCATAATCACCTCAGTCATTATTTGACTTCATCTGGAGCATTCATAATGTTTTGGGAACTTTGAGTGAAAGAAAACTTTATCATGTATATGAACATTTGACTGAACTATTGAGAACCAGTATTTCTGATTGAGGTTGCATCCCGTGTCTGGCTTTTCACAGTAAATAATCTCTGAGCATGAATTTTCAACAACATTTTTTTATTACTTATGATTTATTTGTTTTTCCAATAATTCAATGAGAAAATAATGGGACAATACAATCTATGGCAATAATATGGGGGGATTTATATTCTCCAACAACAGTAGACCTATTGTAACTTTAATATATTACCAGTAATTTCTGCTTTCTCTGATGAAGCTTAGAGAAACATAAGGTGCTTTAATAACAAACAGGGATCCACCTACAACTCTGATTTACGTTTATGACTCAGCAAAGAGCGTGAACTGAGACTAGGGCACAGAGTGATTCTATAAGTAGTCATAAATCAATCATTCACCAGTGGGGGGGGCGGAAAGAGTGCTAGCAGTATTCCATGTATGAGGAAGAGTGGTTTGGGAGTTGCAGATGGTAAAATCTTCTTTCAGGGGAGTTGGTAAAGAGGTCAGGGGGATTCATCATTGAGGGATCTGTAGTGTTTTCATGAGTGCTCATGAAGGTGCTTATCCAGGGTGTCTTTCAGAACTGTCCATGGTTGAGCACGTCAAGTCCATTTGCTGGGAGCAAACCCACCATCACCAGGTCACCTGGATGGTGGGACAAACAACTTGAGAAAACCAAGTTGCAGAGCGGAATTTGAAACGCACTCAACTTGGACTGAGCGCACAGGGTGTGCCCTTCCCTGACTCCAAGAAAGTTCCTGGCCCTGCTGTGTCAGAGGGTGCCCATCCAGCCATGCTGGGTTGGCAACAGAGCTCAGCTCGTGGGAGTCCACGGCCCTCACTGGAGCCACCGTCCCCCACGGGCACAGCTCCCCTCACCAGCTGCTGCTTGTGAATTTTCAGCTGAAGGGTGCACAATGCTTGCAGTGCCACTCTGATTGACGGGTTTATCTTCCAGTCCATTTAGTTACTTGATTACCGCAGAGTGAGCACGAAGTAATTTCTTATAAATATGGTAATAAGTGGATCAGGATGACAACGGAAGCACGTTCTTGTACAGTTTGTGGGAAAAGCTGACTTTCCCCAGTTTCAGTTTGCATCAGGCTTCCCCCTCAGCAGTCAGTAAACTAATGACATATTTGGTGACCCCCCAGATGTTTGGCATCAGTCAGGACCTGCTTGGAGCTATCATTGTCTGGAGGTTTGTGTCTGTCCCACATCTTCCCAATTTAGTACACATTGGGAAAGAATGAAGCTCATATTTCCCTTTTCTGAGTTGCTTCTGGGATGTCAGCGCTCTTCCTTTGACTGCTCCAGCTGCTGTGTAAAGGAGAGAAGGTCCATGGACACCTCAGGCCTAATTCATTGATGGAGGGGAAAGATTTTTCAGCCTGATACCAAACATTGCTGAAGCTATTTTTGTAAAGGGAATTCTACAAAATATTGTCAAGTGAGTACAGTCTGTAAATGCTGTTTTTCAGTGGTCAAAACAATACAAAGATTAAAGATTGAAGCAAGTGCCTGATGTTAAACAATATCCACATGCAGGGAAAAGATGGTAAAGAGCCTGAAGTCTCTCTGTTTCCACTTCAGTAGGAATTTTCTCAGTAAGGATGAATGAAGGGCTACCTGCAGGTCCAAAATCCCTGTGCAGGCTGAAACCTGCTTTAGAAAACAGGATATGAATGCAAGGAGCTGCAAAAGTCCCTGTTCCCCCACCAAGTGGTGGTGAACCCTCCTGAGCTGGGCCGTGCTGGAGTGTGTGTGCACATTCAGCACACAGACACTTCCGTGTCGGTATTTCTCAGTGTCACTTGGGCGTGGGTGGCACCAGGGACTGTGCATATGTTTGCTGGGTGGAGGTGTGCTCGGGGCTATCTGCACACTGCTGGGAATGGAGGGAACTGTCCCACCCCCTTCCTGTCCTGGTTGCTTCCACGTTTTCCTCACTTTGGTTTTCTGGAGCCTGTCCTCTCAGAACCTGTGCTACAATCATTCCTTGAGCAGCACATTATCCAATATAACAAAATTGAGGTGAACAAGGCAGGGAGAGAAATGCATGTCACTCCATCAGCATTCATTTATACCAAGGCTCTGTGAAACCCATATGAGATTTTGCATTGTTTGGAGTTTATTTAGATTAATCACTATAATTACATTTTGCTCATTATAAAAAGCCTCCTATAGAGATTGTCCAGCTAGAAAATAAAAGGAATTTTGGAAATAGTTTTTGAATAGACTCTTTAAAGACATTCAGGAGCATCATGTAAAACACAGTGGGCACCAGGGGAAATAATTCTGCTGGGAGGTCGGATGGATGCCGAGTTCTGTTGGTTTCCTCATTTTTCAAGGCTGGAGGCTTCTGCATGTGAATGAGTCTTTTGTTTTTCCAAGGCTTCTGTTACAGAAATATATCTGCTGCAACAACTGCTTATTTTCTATCCTGGAAACAAAAGCTCTGGTAGTGAAGGCAGACTGTGCTGATTAGGTGGACAACTTCATGCCACGCAAAGCAGAGCAAAGAGGGAGGTGTCAGACATCTTTCTCACAGGCAAAATTCTCTGGCTCCAAGCAAAACCTTGGAGCAGAAAGGGGTGAGAACAAAGGTTCTCACCTGGTACAGCAAGGTCAGTCGCAGACAGAACACAAGGGCAACAGTAGCTCTGACATAGACATTTTCTTATTCTCAAGTCTGGCAAAGATCTTAAGTGAACCAGCTACACTTCTCTAAAATGTCTTTATAGCATTTCTTAAATTGGACGGGGTTTGCTTGGCTCTTTGGGTTTTTCACACTTGTATTTACCTAATTCTTTACATTCAGTTGCATGAATTAATCCCCCAAAACCCTCTTGTATGTTCCTTGTCCACCAGATGCCTGCCTGTCCCACCTATGTCTTAAAACCCTTTGGGAAAAAAATACAGGTCTTCAAAACACTCCACTCCCCGATATTTTCAGTTGCTCCTGATTAAGGTGGCACTGTGCAATTCACTTGTATTTTGTATTGAATGCTTTTAATTGCTTTCTGAAATCTGAAAAGAGGAATAAGCTCCTTCGGTTGTTTTTAAGAATGTAGATAATTTGGTTGTGTTCTTCTCTCAGTGAACTGGTGGATTGATCTGTTTCTGTTGTGACTACTCTTCTGAGATTGAAGAGTTTCATCAATTTGCCATGACTCAGTTTGGGTTTTAGCCAAAAGTTTAGAAGCTATATTGCTTGGATGTTGATTTAAAGAACCTTCAGAGCACATAGAGTTAATTCTGAACATCCTTATGCTAACAACCTCGGAATAAAATGTTGTTATCTATAGGGGAAAAGGAAATGAATACCTTCTTAAAATAATGATCTTATTACTACTTATCTTGTTACATTGTGGTGAGGTTCCCCTTGTTAAGCCACCTGCGTTTTGAGAGGTTCATAGACAAAAGCAGCATTATTAATTAATGCTACTGTGCAAGCTTTCTGCAAGCTATTATAATATTTTATTGTTATGGCTACTATTATTGTTATCAGATAGGCTGTTTGGGAGTTTGAAAACATGCTAGCATCTTTCTGTTGCACTGGATATCCTTCAGTGCCTTTCCTCAGATTATAAATGCAGCTGTTTCTATTAAATCCTGGATGGAAAGCAGCATCCCATAAAACCTATCAGCAGGTTATTTTAGCCTCAAATCAGTATTGCTTAAATTATACAAGGAGTGAAATGGAAGTCTGATGAAGGTGCTCCGGTGAGCAGCAGATGTGAATTTTTTTGTGCTTGAATATGACTTTGGGCTGACAGTCACCCAGACGTTGAGAGAGGGTCAGGTTATCCTTTGGCCCCAATTAACTAACCCCTGAGTGCCTGAATGATTGCTCTAATGAACCTGCAGCCCCTGGCACCAAGAATTGTTGTCTGGGAAAGGGTGGTCTGGGGTAAAAAGGAATCAATCCTAGGAAGATATTTCATTGCTTGCCATAAGGAAGTTGCAAGACTTCTGGACTGTGTTTTTTGCAGTGTAACTATACCTACTGACCTTGTAAGAGGCCACAAAATTTCAGGCATCAGTGCAATTCCTTTCTGATATAAGAGATACCTCTCTGGTATAAGAGCACGGTTCTGTGACCTCATGCCGACTCTGGCATTTATGTGGGTGTTGAAGCATTTTGTCATCCCAGAAGTCACAGTGAAATCCATAAATCTGTCTAGGAAGTTACTAAAGAACCCAAACTCTTATTTGCAGGGATTAAATGAAGACCTGAGGATATAAAGAGTGCTATTATCTCTGCACCATAAAATTATCAGAGAATATGCCAAGATGGAAGTGACCCACATAGATCATCAAGTCCAGCTTTTAGGCCTGCATGGGACCATCCCCAAGAGTCACACCATGTGCCTGAGAGTATCATGTCACACCTGGGCCCTGTGGCCTACAGGGTACGTCTCCATGCTGCTACAGGTTTTGTAGGCTTGGTCACATCCCACTTCAGTTATCCCACTCTGCAGGGTGCTCATGTGTTCATCTATTTCTTTTGCAGAAGTAAGTCTTGACCTTTATTACCCCTCTTTGTTGTTCTTACAATTTAACCACATGATTTTGGAGATGAGAAGTGGGGGATAGGGCAAGGGACCCTACATCAAACCAGAACACAGGGCATCCAAGTCCTATTTCTAATTCTGCCCCAAAAAGGCTTTTTGCTTTCTGTTTCCCCTTTGCTATGTATTGTTTGTGTATATCAAGTCTGCAAACAATAGAGGCAGAATCTCTGGGCTTGGACATGAGCATTCAAGTTCTAGGATGAGTGTCTTCAAGTTTGGTTTGGGATTTCAGTGGGGAATGGGTAAATTTTCTTTTCTTTGTGTGATGGCTGTGGCTCTGTATTCACCACAGGTTTCTCAAAAATTCCTGTACCACCACTTATGCCTAGGAGCTGTTTCTCATTGTTTCTACTTTTATTGTCCCCACCACCCCCTTTTTTAAGCAAAGATGCTTATGATCAAATAAGCTCCAGGATCACTAAAACAGCCACAAAACAGCTTCTGCAATGACCCAGGCTGAAATAGCCTCCTAATTTCAGAAACCTGCCCTATCTGATGGTGCAGATTCCTTCACATCAAGCACAGAGGTGAAAAACCTCATAGGTTATCAGTCAGCAGGAGAAATCAATGAAAAAGGTAGTGGCGGTGGTTTCCTTTTCTTTTAATCCTTTGAGTTCTCTTGTTTGTTGCTTGGAAATCCTTCCTCCCAAGGAATGTTTGCCGGATACGGCTCTCTTTGTTATCCCAATGAACCAGGCTGTAGACAGTGATCAGTGTAACTCCTGGACCCAGAGGTGAGAGCCCAGGTTGGGAAGCGATGGATCAGAGGTAGAGGAGTTTCAGCCCTTTCTCTAGAGGAGTTTGCCACCTACTGATTAACAGGTTCCTTTTAGCTTCTGCCGAGAGAAGTTGAGGGGAAAACCGGAGAATTTCGGGGTAGGTGGGGATTGCCCTTAGAGATTTCAGCCAGGACCCTCAGGGGGGAATAGCCAGGGTTAGGAGGGATGCGATACCCAGCTGTTGAGCTCCATCTGGGAGAAGGGGAAGGAGCTGGTTGGAAGCGCCTGGCGTGTGCGTGTGTGTGTTGTGTGTGGCGGGGGAGGGATGTGGATGAGGAGCGGGCTCTCTTTCTTTCTCTCGGGGCTCAGTTAATCCTGCTGCCAGGAGCTGCTCAGCGGCAGTCTCAGCGCTGGGTTCGCAGCGAGGGAGACGCGCACCCCGGAGGCGCAGCGGAGGGCAGGCGAGAGAGGCAGCTAAAGAGAGCAGAGCGGGGGAAAAATCAAATCTATGCTTGGAACTGGGCTTCTTTTTCGCCAATGCAAAAGGGAATATGCAGCACATTTTTGCCTTCTTCTGCACCAGTTTCCTAGGGGCGGTGTTAGGGGCCAATTTCCCCAACAATATCCAGATAGGTGAGTGTGGAGCTGGGGATGAGGGTCCCCCGTGAGTGGGTAGGGGTGGAGAGGGAGCAGCGGGGGAAAACTGACCCATTGTGTGCTTGCAAAGGCAAAATATGCGCGTATGTGTGAGAGAGAACGAGGGAGTGAACTGCGAGGGCTGGATGTGTGTGTTGGTACCAGCTTTGCGGGGAAGAGATGGATCAATTTGGCTTTGGGGGAGGGGAAGATTGGGAATAAATGCCTGCACACACACCAGCACAGAGGGAGAAAAGTGCTTCTCTAATGGAGGAAGTATAAAAAAAAAAAAAATCTGTTTCTTGCTCTGTGAATGCCTGGGCTGCCATTGTGTGTTGCTGCATTTGCAAAATCGAGGGTTGCATGATACATTTTTGCAAGGATGCTCTCCTCTGTAGGTAACTGGGACGAGAGGTAACAAACAGACGCTCTCTGTTGTTGTTGCTAAAGAATAAGGGCAAAGCTATTGGAGGAGGATTTTGCATTGAAGTCTCTTTCCATTTAATGTCACTTGCTTCCCCTGGACACCAGCAGTGCCTGTTTGATTCCTTTCTCCCTTCCTATAACTTCTCAGCGCTCCTCTCCCTCTGTACCTCCCTCCCCAGATTTATTATTCTTCTCCCACTGATCTCTATGGGTGATGGTTTGAAACTAACCCCAGATTCTCTTCCCTTGCATACCTGTTTTCTTTCCCACCTCCCTTTTCTTTACAATGCCAATCAATTGCTAATCCACCAAGTTCAGGCAACTCCTGTCTGAGTCCATCTGTACAACTGGTGCTTTTATTGCTCTTGATGATGTATCTTTGTCTCCCTCCCTTCCTGTCTCCCCTTTACCCCAAATTTGTGCAACATGCCAGTTTTTTTCCCTTTCAGCTAACACACATATTAGTCGAACTTGGCTGCAAGCATGTTATTCCTCTGACACCCATGATGAGGCTGTGGTGTGGGAGGAACGCAGGATGCAGGGGGATATTGATGCACAAATAGCCCTTTTCATACAAGCAGATGCCCTCTATATCAAAGGATGTGCAATGTGACATTGATAACAGGTCCCTGCACATTTGTTTCTTTCTAAAGTCATCTTGAGCATTGACACTTTCTGTTGCTTTAATTCTCCCTTGTTGCTAAGTGCTTTGTCTCCCTACTCCTAAAATGCCAATAGCAGCACTCTGTTTAAATGCATATAGATTACAAGACAGGTTGAATTTAATAGCATCTTTCTGGGGGCTGTGAAAGGATCTGCTTCAAGCCAAGGTTCTTGCTAGGGGAGCAGCAGGAAACTTTTCCTAGGGCTGGCTTATTTCTGCACTTTGTTCCAGGTTCATGGGGGAAGAAAGGCTTTGAGACTTCTTCCAGCGTGTTCCCAGTTCCCATCTTATTTGTATCACTCTGGGCTTGTCTGGACTTCTGCTTAGACTGATCCCTTTGAGGGATTTCCTGCCCAATTTGAGTTCAGCCACTGTCACCTGTTAAATTTAGGGTTTTTCTGTGCAGCAAACCTCTAGTAGCAGCAGTTGCTTGGTCATGGGTCCCATGTTGCTCTGGATTTTGCAGCCCTGTTCCCATCCACCCTGCTGGGCCAAGCTGCCCTGCACCCCAGAGTCCCATAGTGTGGGGGGAACCCCTGAAACCCTTCTATAGAAAACTTCTTCAAGTCAACAGTGTTTAGACTGAGCCTAATTACAAGCGAGGGGAGGAAGAAAGATTCTCATTCTTCCCATATTAAGGTAGCATTGATGGTGTTCCCATTTCTCTTCCTTGAAATTATGGGGGGTGAGGAGGTTGAGCAGAATGCTGTGAATTATCATGATCCTACAGGCTGCTTGGCCTGGTGATGCATCAGGGTTCAGAGATGTGATCTAGACATTACATAACACACAAACTGGAAAGGTTTTCTGCTCCCAACCTCTCTGCAATGGGCACAAAAGCCTTGGGTCTTGCATGCTAAAGGGTTTCCAAGTGTGGAAGCACTCCCTGGGCTGAGGAGCTGTAGCCTGTACTTGCAGGAATATTTTGGCCTGAAGAGGTTTCTAATACAAGTGTGCTTAAGACCTTTATTCTTATTGTTCTGCTTTTCTCCCCAGGGGGGTTATTTCCTAATCAACAATCCCAGGAACATGCGGCTTTCAGGTTTGCCTTGTCTCAGCTCACGGAACCCCCCAAGCTCCTTCCCCAGATCGACATTGTGAACATTAGCGACAGCTTCGAAATGACATACACCTGTAAGTACCAGCCTTCACCATGTTCTCCCCTGCTTTTGGGTCTTTATTCCTGACCTGCCTTTATTTTGTGTCTGAAATAGGGACATCCTGCTCCAAATGTGCATCTCACCTTTAGGGTCCTGACAAGAAAACCCCAAACACACGGGCAAAAGATTTCTGAATCATTTTGGTTTGTGCTAAGGCACAGGGTGGAGGTGGTGCTGCAGTTATTCAGCGTGTCTAGTGCTTTCTTTCCCATTGCATCCCAAGTGGTGTAAATCCCCCAATAACTGATTTGTTCTTGTTTCTTTAACCTCTGCTCAGTTTCATCCCCATATTTTCCTTTGCTCTGGCATACAACAAAGACACCCCTTTCCACCTACAGAGTGCATAAAAGTCTCTGTTTAGTGTGAAAAACTTCTTCCTCAGTCCCAGTTTAGCCATCTGTCCTCGTAATTTAAGAAAAAACTAGCAGAAACCAGCAACTTGGTGCAAATGGAGACCAGATCCACAATGTGGGGCATTCCTATTAATGACAGGGAAGTAAGAGAGTTGTAGTTTTGAGAAACAGTGAAATCATTGACTCTGAAAACAAGTATTAAAGATGGAATTTGCACTTCAGAGTTGATCCCAGGGCGCATCTGCACCTCACTAAAGCACAGCTGTGCTGGTCTCGTTATATGACAGAACCGGGAAAAGGAAAAACTGGCTTGCCAGGTGATGCCCAAGTTAGCAGCAACAAACAAGACCAGGAGGAAACCAGATGAAAACTAAACCCACAACACAGCCCTGTGGTTGTGTTAGAGGCTGTTGCAGGATTTGCTTCCCTTGGAACAAGCTGTGCAGTTCTGTGGACAAGGGGCTTGTACGGACAGGGTGAGATGTGGAAAGAATTTCTTGGTTTGACCCGGTGTCAGACACTGCTGACACCCTCTGAGCCTGTGTGTGCATAAATGGACTTTCAGGAGGGGTTGGAGGAGCCCTTCCCTTTGTAGAGCTTGTTGGATTGTTGTTGGCTTGTGTCTGTAGTGTCCCATGGAGTCACTGAAACATCCTCTCTGCAGTTTAGTCGTGTGGAGAGTGGGGTGGAGGTGGACACAAACTGTTCTCTCTGCTCAGAAATGCACAGAAGGGATTTCCCAGCAAAAGAAGTGCCAGGAATGTAGAAGAGGAGAATTCCCCCCCCTTTTTGAAGGGAGAGGGGGAAAGTTGTGATATTTTCTGTTGGAGGGTTTGTAAATACAAGATTTCAGGAATTTCCTGCCCAGTAGATATAGGAGAGGAGTAACAATTTGGCCACACTTTCATTGCAGTATCTAATGACATATCTGAAGATTTTTTATTTTCTTCAGTATCATTCTATTTGCCAACTACAAGGTTTCCATGAAGGAAAAGCAACTATTTCAGCTCAGTCCAATGGCACTTTCTTGCCAGGAAAACCAGACAAATAGGAGAAAAAAGACAGACCTTGTATCTATCAAGGGAATACGTCACCCACCTGGGGTAGAGTTGCTGACTGTGGCTGGGGATGAGCTATTTCAGTGCTGATAGCAGGAAGAAAGCAGAAGCTGCAAGAATATCACTCAAATTCTTTGCCTGCACATGGCATTCCCTCCCTCCCCATGCCTGCCACTAATGATTTTGTTTACAGCTTTGGTAGCAAGACCATGGTACTAGTTATGCTTTAGAAATCTGTCATTAGTACCACGGGGGCAGGAGTGGTCTCACAAAAGCTGAATGGAGGCAAGACAGCCTCCCAAAGGATGTTATATTTGAGCTCTATGTAGGGCACATTGTCCTAGATCAGACCAGCAGAGCACTCTGCACAGTCCAACTTTACTTGTCCTCCTTTTTCTTTTCTTATAATTAAAAACTTCCTAAGTTCTGCCAGACTATGGAAGGCAGCATTTGTTTTGTAAGCACAAAGGAAGGTGTTATTCCATATACCCTAGGGGTGGAAAAATCCCAACCCCAAAAATCCAGGCCATTAGGAGACCTGATTTTTGTGCTCTAGGGCTGAAGTAAAACTTTTGTCAGGAATCAGCTCATTCTTCATCTTCCAGCTAATTCCCTTGCCAGTTACTAAGACTAGATATCAGCAGAAAGATCTGTTTATTTACGGAGAATAAAACTCCTGCCCATGCAGTGGTCCTTATCTTCTGAGAAAAGACTGGCCATGCTACCAGTTAAAAGTACTAGTTTTTGTTCCCATGGAGATAGAGAACACAGTGTTTCTTTGCCATTGGCATTACCTGTTTCTCTGACAGTTAAGGGTGTTTGGGCCCTGTGAACCTGGTGCTGCACCTATCTGGGCCTTCAACAGGTCATCTGAGGAGCACTGGTAGGTTTCAGCCCCATTGCAAATCCTGCCATGCGTCAGGATCTGGCCTCCTGTGCTAAATGTAGTCCTTACAGCAAGTGCCTGAAGCTGCATCATTCAAAATACAGAATATATTAAGAATCAGTGGTGACAGCAGAAGTAAAACCCCTGTTGGACAGCTTGGGGGGGTGACGATGAAGTGATGGGATGAACCACAGCACAATGACAGCACCCTGGCTGAGGAGACTGTGTGCTAAATGAACCTCAGCATCAGCTGTGGCACTGTCTACCTCTGCCTGACACGTATTTGCTTGCTGGCCAGGATGAGAAAGCTTTGGCATGACAGTGGGTGAAGTTACAGGACATGCTGCCCCCATGGGTGCCCAGGTAACAGTGCTGTCAATGATGCTCCAGTGATGACTGTGAATTGGTAACACTAATATCCATCAAATGGACAAATCTGGGAAATATCAGGAGGCTGCTGTTGTCGCTGGGCTGTGGCTGCGGCAGCCCAGCAGTAACTTTCAAATTTCTGATGCTTCCAGACGTGAACTTTTTATCGTTACAGTGACTGTGAGTACTCCGTGTGGGGAAATGTCATTCCGTGGGTTCTGTGGTCCTTGTGCATTACACGTCAGTAGGTGATGATTGTAAGCAAACTGTAATTATTAAGAAAGAAAAGATAGGTTGTAGATATGTTTGGTAACCTCCCATTTCATGTGTTGGTTGATGCTAATGTTGCATCACTGAAACATGGGCATATTTCAATAACTGAAATATCTTTCTCAATTCATTCCATCCCATGGAATAGCTGGTAATAAACAGGCTCTGTGGTTGCAGCTGGGTGTGTGGTGGGGCATACCCCTAAGAAAATACACACCTGCCACTCTGAGGGTTCTTAACTTAAAAGGTTAGGAGGCTTTATAATTTTGTGATGCTTCTTCCAAAGCCAAGGCAATTGTGTAGGGAGAAGGTGAATTGAAAGACTTACCTTTAGCAGAAGTACACAGCAGTGCCAGGTGACTGCAAAGGGTGAAATGATGGTGTGGTATAGCTGAAATGTTTACCTAGTGAAATGGAAGAGCAAAACCCTTCTGATCAGCTTTGAAGACACATTCACAGCTTCAGTCTTCAGCCATAGCCTTCACAGAGTCTCCAGCAAACTCTGCCGTGCTGGGTTTTGCCGGGTCTGACTGCACTCAGGACAGACCCGACACAGCAGCATTGATTCTGCAGGTCTGAGTGGAGAGGAGTGGGAAGGTGTGGGGACACAGAAGATGTGAGGCTCAGGAGAGAGCTGCAAATTCCTGTCCCTGACAGGTCTGCATTGGATATGAGCACTATGCACTGTTGGCAGCAAAGTGATGAGAGGTTGCTTGTTTGAGACAACCTGAGCTGGGAATAATTGTCTCTTATTCTTCATCTCAGCCTCCAGTTGTGCACATGTAATGCACATCCTCATCCTGTGCATAGCCCAGCTCCTCAGGGAATATGAGTTGTTTCAGCCACAGCTGCATAGCTTTATTTAATTTGTGGTGCAGAAACTCCTGCTTTTGGCCGCTGGCTGAAGTGCCCAGGTGAGCTCAGCAGTGTCAGGAGATGTGGTGGCTGCTCTCGCTGTCCAGGGAAGCCGATGGCTCAGCAACAGCCTTCCCTGGTAGTGCCCCGGGGCCTGTGCTCTGTGTGTCACCAGCTTGGTACATCTGTCCTTGCAAAACTCGGGCCACTATGCAGGGATGACCAGTGGCTAGAATAACCCTTGTTTGTCCCTGAGCCCTGCAGCTCTGTCGAGGCAGCCATCGGATTCTGCGTGCTCAGGTGTTGAGCTACTGATGGGGCATTCAGGAGCTGCACACCTGAAACACAAGAGGTCTGCACAGGATAGCAACAGGATTTTTTTTTGGCTGCAAGAAAACTTGTAAAGAGGTTGAAAAACAATGAATTATTTATTCCTCTCCTCCTACATCTGTACAGATACGGTTACTGTGGGGTCCTCATACCGAACATGGGCTGCAGAATATCAACAGTTGAATCTGTTCTGCAAGTCAGAAAATGAACATGTAGTTTGGATTCTGTTCATATTTTATAAGGGCCTCCCAGCACCAATTAGAGAGGGATTTGTAGCCAATCACTCACCCTGTTCTTATGTTCTTATCAATAGCAGCAAGCTTACATCCAGATCAGCTATGAAATGAAGTATTTCTTTTTCTTCTTTTCCTTGGATACTTACATATATAGATAGAGTATTTATAGAGATTGCTTTTTATCTCTTAAATTACCTCTCAGAGGCAAGAAGGAATAGGCAAGAATTTGGATGTTCTCAAATGAGGATCTAAATTTGTTTTAATTAAACAATTATTGCAATGAATTTAAAGGAATCTTCTTTGTTGACAAACATACTGTGGTCGCCATTTCTTGTAAAGGTGATGTTGTAATCATTCCAGCAGCAATCAATTAAAATGCAATTTTTATAATTAAACTTCCACAGTCTAAATAAGCCCAGCCCTGCAATAGTTGTAGTATTGCTAGACTTGTTATTATTTTTGCAGTGTCAGAAATCTCATGTAAGTGCTTTGGGACTACTTTTTCCCTGCAGAGCTCAGGATGTTCGCTATGACTATTTAATATGAGTTAAGCCAACAGAAACATGGATTTAATGATCAGATGCATTCTGATTAATACAACATAGGTACTACAAGGAAATACATCTCCTTAGATTATGTAATAGGAAAAGATGTGATGCAGGCAGTTGAATCATGGAGCATCAATTCACATTAGATCAAACTGAGGTTAAGGTTGCGCAGTTTTGGGCAGGGATGGGCTATAGCTTTCTAGTGTGTGTTTGTTTAGTGAGATGCCAACCCCCTGGAGGGTCGAGTCCAGCCCTAAGGAGAGTGCTGATGGGAGAAATTCTGCCAAGCAGGAGAGGGAACAGATCCTGGGAGTGACACCAGATTCCTGTGCCCAACCTCTCCGCAGGGCCCCCGGGGTGGTTGCAGTCACACTGACCACTGACACTGGGAATGAGTATCCCCCAGTCTGGTGTGCCCATCTCTCCAAAGGCCTTGGGGGCACTTATTCTTTGCATGGTGGTTTTTATGTATTTAATTTTTTATCCTGAGCGGTGTCAGGGGAGAAAAGCAGATATGATGCAATAAGGAAAAGTCAGAGGATGAATAAGGGGAATTTCACACCTGCAAATGTATCTGCTCATCTGGAAAGGATCCCAGATACTCATTGGTGACAAGCGAAAAAGAGAGTGAAAAAGTAAAATTTGAGCTCTGCAGCAAGCAGAGAAGGGATTTGAGAAACAGTGAGCTGCAGAGGATGGACCTGTCCATTGTGTGACAGTCACAGTTCTACTCACAGCTTATCCTTTCTTCTCTAAAAATAAAGCCTTTCCATGTGATAGGGATCCTACTAGGCCAGAAACACATAGGCTTTATTTTTTGGCATATTAGCAAGGTGAGAGTGGAAATCTTCATGTAACTGCAAGGAAGGCAGTGTTGGGAAGAGTACTGTTCCCTTCCAAAACTGGTGGGAATTTTAGATATATATTTACATTTCCATTAATAGGGTTAGGGCCCCAAAGGCAGCAGCTCTCTGCCAGTAGAAAGGGAAATGGTCCCAGTTAGCTTCAGTAACACGTGGAGCTCAGAGCAAACACAAAATCAACATGCTCCTTAAAGAGGCAGTAAGTCACGGAGACTTTAATATTCTAAAGATGGAAATTCTCCGGGGTGCGGTATTAGCACAAGTCTGAAGACAAAGATGCATTTATTTCAACTGCATTCCTCTAAAGAGAAGAGGGTTTTATTTCTCTGACTTTAGTTGTGTACAAGTGAAACAGGGACAGTGCTTTTTCCAGTAAAAAGTTCAGTCAGGTTGAGCACAGGATGTGCTTTGGAAATACCTGAGGATGTCAGGCATTAGGCAAGATGCAGAAGGTGGGGGCCAAACCAAGCCATTTGCAGTCCACCATCATTCCAGCAACAAATATTTCACAATAGGATTGAATGATTAGAATAATAACAGTGTGCTATCCAGCAGAAACTGCTCCCTGCTCACCTGCTGAACTGATGGCTCATTAGCTCACACAGTAACGAGTCTCCAGTTGATTTCTCACGCTGCCCTTTAGCAGCCAGATCCACTTGTCCCCTCTGGGGCATTCTTAGAAAAAAATACACCCCACCACAACAACGTAAAAATTACCAAAAGCTCCTGAAATGTCAATTCATTTTATTAATGTAGATCAGTTATTTTCCCTGCTATCTGCAAACCAAACCCTTGCCAGTCCTCACCCAGGGTTGCAACTCAGGAGACATGCTTATGCATGGCTGGACTGACTGATCCCTTTAGGAAGCAGCAGTGAGAGGCAATGAGGAGGTGAGTAACAGCTACAAATTGCCATATCCCGGCTTCTCCAAGAGCGTTTTTTCATTCTTTGGTTTTATTTGTTTTTGACAGAGTGGAGGAGTGCAAAAGAAAACAACTGATGTCTGAGATTGAGTTGTATCATGCAAGTGATTGCAGGATTCTTGTGTGGATGTGGCATATGTGTCTACATCTCTCTATATGCTATAGGAGTCTAGACTTGGCTTTGATTTTATATGTGAGATCCTGACACTATGCTAATGGAGATGAAGTGGGAGGGAGATGAAAGGTTGAGGGCTGGAGGTTTAGAGGAGAGATACAGAAGCCTCTGTAGGTTATCTGAAAGCAGAGTGGAAGGATCTCACATGAAACCAAGGGCAACTTCTCACCTTCCTGCCCTCCCAAACACTTTACTTTGATCTTTGCTAGCAGTAAGCTTCAGTGAGCAAAAAGACAGCAGTGATTACACTGATTCAGATGTGATTTTTCTCCTGCTGGCCTGCTGATATTCCCTGAATGCCCTGAGCCTTGTTGTCTTTCCTTCCACACAACACCCACACCCCATTCGGTGCCATCTGGGAGCAGGACAGAGTTGCTATTCTGGCAGGTAAAAAGCAAAAAAAATTTCCAGCAGACCTGGGAGCTTGTGAGGAAAGTACTGGCAAGCAAAGTCCAACAGAGCACACAGGGACAAAGGATGGAGAAACCCTGGGTCAGGAGACATGGCATGGGAAAAGGGCCAGGCAGCAGCACTGGAGAGTCTGTGGACAAGTTGTAGGTGAACTTTTCCTTGTCTCTATTTAAAGTAAAAACAAATAAATTTTATATATATATATATATATGTTTATCAGCTCACAAGAGACCTCGTGAGATCAGAGCCACATTAAGGCTACAAGGGCCCTTTTAAGGCTCAAGAACTCACACACACACTTCATGCAGTGAATCGATCAAAAAGCCTTTATTTACAGACCAAGCCTTGTATTTATACAATCTGTGCCTTTCAGTTACATCATTATATAAAGTGATTGGATAGCTTAAAACTGTCCATGCTCAGGCCATCTAGGTTTTGCAGTCCATTGGTCTTAATTAACTCCTCCTGAAAGGCCACCCCATGACGGCTTTCCAGAGGAATTTGGGAGTACCAGCAGATGTTCTTCTTGTAGATAAGTTCTTACTCCAAAGCTGCAAACTGTTTTCTTGAAATATGTAAACAAAGGCCTGCTTTTCATGGGAACCACAAAACTTGGGCTGTTTAGATAGTCTTCACAGAATATCCAATTTTCTGCATTCTGCAACATCTCTTTTCACCTTTTTGCTAAGCCAGGAAAGGTTTTGCTGGCTGAGGGCTCTTCCTCCTTCTGCTCAAATATGAGCTGGAGCTGCTGTTGTTTCCCATTTCACCAGCACCAGAGGTCAGTTTACTCCTGGGCTCCCCCTTCCTTGGTGTAACTGTCGCAGAGCCAAATCGCAGCGCTTAACACAGGGAGTCCTGAGATGGGACTGCTTGGCTAGGGAAAAGGGAGACAATAAACACTGAGGTGTTGACCACACTGAGGTGAAGGTTAGCTGGCAAGGAGGCTCTTGTCAGGGGACGTATGGGGGAGCCCTCCTGATCGGTGTCTTGCAGGGAAATGGGGGCAGGTGTGGGCACTGTGTCTGCAGGGGCTGAGGCAGCCAGCGGAGAAAGAGGTCTGGCCTACAGGGAGTTCAGAAGAAATGTCTTTGTGCAGAAGGTGATTAATGTCTTTAATAAACTACCAAAGGAAGTAATAGAAAGCCAAACCACATACAGCTGCAGTGGGGGAGGGGGCTGAGGGGATGGTCCTGGTGCAGGCAGGGATGAGGCAGTGAGTTGTGCTGCAGCCCGTGCAGCAACGCCGTTTCCAGTTCACTGTCCCAGAAAACAGTCAGGCACAGCAGCTGTCCCTTCTCTGTCCTGAGCAAAGGCAGATTTGAGTGCATTGCACAGATCTCATCAGAATTAATTCTGTCTTCCAGCCTCTCTTGGTTCTCGGGTCTTATCCGCTCATCTCACTTTGGCTGTGCCAAAACCCAAAATATTTCAAAGTATCAATACCCAAAGCTTCAGGGTGTGAGGGTGGTCATCTTGGGAGTCCCTGTGCTCCTCTCATGTGGCAACAGAAAACAGAGTCTGAGGGAAGAGTGGAGCTTCCCTGAGGGGAGGAAAGCAAAGCCTCTCCTCCTCTTTGGGAGAGGAAATCTCTTCAGGTCCCAGAAGTCTGGGACCTGGATTAGCCTGGGCTGACAGGCGTTAAGAGTCATCATTTGTTTGGGAACCTGCATGAAATGTGTGGATTAAATCAGGCAGATTTCTAACATTGAGTCATCTATATCATAACATCCTCCACCCTTGCAGCCTTGTGTGTGCCAAACTCAGCAGAGACCTCAGAGGGAGCAGACACCAGCACCTCTCCTGAACTTGCAGAGGCCCAGGGAGTCCCAGGGCCTGCAGGTCACCCATTCACAGTCACACACAGACTAGCAAACCAGCTCTTTGTGTTCTCAGACATGCCCATGTTTGTGCTGATACTTAGGGCGGCAACGAGTTAACTGTGTAGCCCCCAGGTAGGAGGTGAGATTGCTCCTAAATTTCCAACCCTGCTTCCAGAGCAACCACACACCTCCAGAGATAAGCTCTTCCCCCAAAAAAATCTGTGTCATCTCTTGTTCTGGAGTAACTAGCACTTCTTTGGGCTACAGGCTTGTTCTGTCAAAGAGGAAACTATCCTTCAAGCATTGTCACAATTTTAGTGATGCTGAATTGGGAATACCAGCAGACAGCATTTCAAATAGCAGCTCTCATTGACCCTTCCTGAATTTCTCTTCTTTGCTTGAGAAGCTTTGCTTGCTCTCAAGTCCTCACATGTGTCCACATGTCCCCTAATGGAATGTTTCCTTCCTCTGTGAAACACCAAGTAAAGTAACAAATTGCATGTTGATTTTAGCTTACCTTACCCTCAGAGGCAGGTGAGATGAATCGTACCCCAAAGTGTCTGCAGCTGTGTTATGTCCTGCTAATTCCTCAATCCTTTGCTGAAGGTGACATCTCAAAGGTATTGAACATTTTCCTGCTCTCCGCGAGCAGCCTGTAAAGGCTTTGATATAAAAGCAGGCATCATGTTGCAAACAGGCACTTCGCAGTGGTGCCATTCTGATGTATTGCTGAGAAGTGAAGACAACATATGTTCATGGCATAGAAACTGCTCTGCTCGGGTTCTCCTTCTGTATTTTGGTACTGCACTGCAGTGGTCCTCCAAGGGCAGAGGCTTGCTGTTGTCCTGAGATGTTCTCTTATCCTCTCGGCCTCGCTTTTCATGGGCTCGCTGCTGGCAGGAGTGTTTGCAGTGCTCTAACAACAGTGCCTGGCTTTGCTTTTGCTGTCTCTAAGCAGATCTGCTTCTCCCTCCTCCTCTGGATACACTCCTGGCCAACAGTGCCATTCCCTAGGAGTAGGCTCCAGGGGATCATAAGGTTGGTATCGTCAGGAAAGGAATGCCTTCAGATGCTGACTGCAGCATTTTCAAAACAGCACCTAGGGAGGGATTTGACTGAGAAATCCCCACTAGGTCAAATGGGAAGAACACGACTAAGCCCTGCATGGCATTGGAGAAACAATCTTGTGGGAAAGGGGGAAAAAAAAAAGGTAATTTCTATAGTAAAGTCCTTAGCAGCTGAGACAAATCGGACCCAAAGCCCTAGATCAAAACACACCTGAAAATCCTGGGAGTACTCAGAATCCCATCCTGAATCCCATTTCAATCTGGTCCTGAGTTCTAATTGCCATTTGGCAGCAATATCAGAGTGTTGATAGCAACATGCACTCAGGTTTTCTGTTTCAAGCCTATCTCAACGTAAAGGTGTGAATTCAAACTAGCAACTCAAGTAGAACAACTTTAAAAAAGAAAAAAAAAAAAAACAGGAAAATAAAAAAATCATCCTGCTTGGCTCCCAGGACTGTGGAATGAAATCTAGAGCAGTGTTGTAGAGGAAATCTGGGCCAAGACGCTGAGGCACAGCAGCATCCTGGGCTGGAATCACAGGAGCCTTTGGCAAAGGTGTGTTGTCTCCGCTGTGCAGAGGCTGAGCCAGGGGAATGAGGCCCATTGCTGTAGGGCTGTGGGTGATTCATGGCCAGAGTGACCAGAGATGCAACAGAGGAGTGGCATGCAGGGGTGAGACTTTTTTCTCTCTCTGTCTTTGCCTGCAGCCAATACAGTGAATCCTTCACTTTCAACAACAGCAAATTTACACTAAAAATAAAAGGTTCCATCAAAAGGAAATTGCACTTGACAGTCTCCCTTTAGCCACTGGAGAGCAGCAGGCAGACAGGAGCAGGAGCCTTCCTTCCCATCCTTTGCTGCCTGGTGTTCTGTGGTTTTGGCATCGAGAAAACGGGAAGCAGCTGTGAGCCCTTTGGATCACAAATGGATATGGGAGTCTGATACCTCTGTTAACAACTCATTATGAGGGAGCAGTTTCCTCTGAGCCATGTGCCATCTATCATTTTTTAAAGATGCTATGTGAGATTGCAAGAATTTGCTTTAAGAGCTGGCACCTGGAACCCCATAATGAGTCCATCTTTGGGAAGAAATCTGCTTCCTCACTTCCTCATTAAGTTTTTCCCAGCTTCAGGAAGAAGGGAGAGGAATGTGCAGCAGATGCACTCATTGCTCTGAGAAATTCAAGAACATCCTTTCTCTGAAAAATTCCTGGAGCAATGCTCCTCTCCTGTCTCTCTTTTGCTTCCTTCTCTGTGAGGAGAGAGTATTCTGCCCAAAATACTGATGAAGGGAAGGTGAAGAGGGTATTCCACCCCCGTTTCATGAAACCCACCTATGCATCTCCATGCAGGTTAAGTCTGACACACACAATATCCCACCCACAGTCAGCAGCAGCTGCTGCTGCCTGGCCTGGATTTCATGCTGTTTCAGCACAGAGATGCTTCCTCTGCCACCTCAGCCCATTTGTTTCCCCAGAGGTGGGGGGTTGCACAGTGGGAAAGGGCTGTGGGGCCACCCTGCAGCCCCAAACAGGTCCCTGCACCCAGAGACCTGCAGTCAAAGCTTCTCTGCCAAAGGGTGTTTTGATGCACTGGGTGATGGTCCTGCAGTGTCTGTGCAGATGTTGAGTGGCCTGATGTGGGCATTCCAAATCCAATCCTTTCCTACAGACAGCACTGAAGTGATGAAAGCCCATGCAAACTATGTGTCTTGAAGCAGCTATGAGCTCACACCAGTTTTTTTGGCTGCTGTCTCCTGTCTCCTTAAAATCCTGGGCTCTCAATGTGCTTCAAGGGAATTTGCTTTCAGAGCCAACAGGAGATGGCAAGATGTGTTTGGGGTGCACCCAGGTGATGAGGCACTGGGACCCTCTGCAGGCATTCTTATCAGTTTTCATGTTCAGGAGGTTGACATGGTTTAACCTTTCTTCCTTTCATTTGCACTCATGGATTATTATTTCAAGCAAATACAACAGTTTCTTAATATTAGTTTGCTTTTTAAACATATTTTTAGTGTGGAGGGACAACAGGACTCTCAGTACTTGGTTCTGCACTACTGATTTCAGTAGTGGATCAGATTGTGGATCAAGCCCTTTCTAAAGAAGGTTCACTTGATCCAAAGGCATTGAGTTTTGTAGCCTGTGATCCCATCACTGCTTGTCTTTAACTTTGCTGCAGATTTTTCCCAGCAGTGTTATACTCCAGCCTGATTTTTCGTCGTTCTTCCCTTCCCTGCAGCAGGATTTTCTTCTTGGTAGTTCTGCACCAGTCTGTGACTTTAACCATTGCAAGCCTCATGCTTAAGATATTGTGACCATCTCATGGCTGTCGTGGTTTCTGCTGTTCACCTGTTGCATCTCCTTCTCATTATAAGCTCATTAAGATTTCACAGCAGAGTTTATGCTTGTTTATCAATTTCTGGGATCTTGATTGTTCACTTAGGCCTGTAGGTACCAAAAAAAGAGGAGTTTTAAAGGCATTTTGGTGTTTACGGTTTCCCAGGAGCATTAGTACCTAATGGTGATATAGTGTGTTCTAAGTGATGCTAAGTGTCCCTGTGCAACTGTTTTGAGAGTAACACAAATAGGATTTTTTATTTTATCCCACGCACTTTTTTATTTTAGACAAAAGAACAAGCCAAAAGCAGAATTATAGCTCAATTATTCTATTGCATAGAAGGCATGTGTTTCTGCTCTCCTATTCCATGGTGGTGCTGCTGTCTGCTACAGAACAGTCCCTAACAGCAGCCAAACTGGGATTGCTCCCATGACCTGCCTTCCTCCTGCCTATGCACTTCTGGCTATTTCTGGCTTTGATACACTTTGGGTGGCAAGGGGAAAGGGCCGGGGTGGGTGGTCCCAGCCTGGGTGTGCTGTCCTGGAGAGTTCACTGTACTTCTCCTCTCTGCCTTGGTTTGACGCAGTGCTGTGAGATAGCACATGTGGGAACTGATCCCCTTCCCCAGATCCTCATCTCTCCCAGAGTGAGGTCTTGCCTCAAGATCACACATTGGTCTCCTGCTGGTGTTTTCTGTTTTGTCAGAGATATCTCCTGCCAAGATCAGGTGGCTGAGGAGCTCCAATGGCTTCATTGTGGCATTTTTTTCTGAAAAAATGAGAGAAAAAAATTGTGCAAGGGGAATACACTAAGACTTCAATGGTAAAAAAAAAAAATCTTGAGTGTATTGAGAAAAAAAGAGAATTGAGGTTTAGCAAAGTGGTAGTATCAGGCACAGATGATAAATGAAAGCTGAAGGCTTGTGGCAAGTGCATTAGAGGTAGCTTCTAACGTGCTCTTTAAATCAACATTAGTTGCAGTTTGGTTGTATCCACAGAGAGCAGCTAAAGTGAGCAGTGAAATGCCTCCTCTGATTCCACATCCCTTGGCTCTCACCATGGGGCTGGGCAATTAGAGAAGGCACCAGCATGGGAAAGGACAAAATCTGAGTTCCTGGGGGAGCAGCACCTGATGCTTTGAGCTGTGTAGACTTTTCTGTAAGGAGTGAAAGACTAGCACTTCTCAGATGTGTCCTGAAGTTAACAGAGACTTTGACTTCCAGCCTTAAATGACCTGTGGATGCCTTTGAGACTCTGGCAGTGTCAGTAGCTCTTTCTCTTGTCTATGAAACTGTATGTGAAGGGTGGTGCTAGGGGGAAGTTATATTTTGAAGAGTTTCAGAGGTACTCTCCCATCTTGTTGCCTAGTTTTTGGGTCATATGTTTTTGTTTTCTTTCCCAGTGAGGCTGGACAGCAGGAAGTGGGAAGGACTGGCATTAATGAGGCACCACCAAAGCCACCATGAGAATACCTCGATTTCCCCAGCATCCATTCAGATGGAGAATGCTGGGTGCTCAGAAAGAGACATGTGCTTTCTGTGGCTGCCATTGCTGATAAATTAGTGGGGAGACAGGAGTGAATACTCGCCCTTAGGAGAGGACACAGCTTTGAATTTCTGGTCAGTCCCACACTGGCCTTCTTAGGCTCAAGTTTTTAGTTATTGGTCTTCCTGATGAATCTGATCCCTCTTTGAGAAGGTCCATGGGTCCTTCACAAGTGGAGATGGCTGTCTGGTGGATACCCAAAGCTCTCCCATGCCTGCTGGCACATGAGCAGCAGAGTGTGACATCTGGGAAGTGAGCAGGGAACTACTCCTCTTCTCCTGGAAGTGCCAGGCAGCATATGGGTAAAGGCCTTGTAGGTGCTTTGAGTGGGTGAGCAGAGACTACCTCTGCATGCAGGATCCTTGGGAATGTTTTCCTCCAAGCAGGTTTTGTCATGGAGCAGCGTAGTGAAGTAGAAGCGCCAAGGGGCCGTGCCAAAGGGTTGTGCCGAGTGGCCCAGGTCCGTATTTTTCACCATCTGTTCTCCCCTTGCTGTTATGACAGCAGGAAAATGCCCTTCACGTTGGCAGTGTAGGCTCATTCATCTCCACTCCCCAAGAGACAGAGCATGAATCACCTGCTTGTCTCAGTCTTCGTCCTCCTCCCCAAAAGCAGTGCCGGGCTGCAGCACAAATGTCCAGCCAGGGTGGCTGACGCCTTCACATGGGGCTGTCCTGGCACAGCGGGGTGAGCATTGTGCTAGGGGTGAACACCCACAGGACTAAGGCACTTTGGAAGAGGAGGGAGTGAACCAGCTCTCCTTCTTTCCCCCTGCCCCCAGAGAAGAGTTTCATCTCAATGGGAAGAAATTGGGAGAGATACATTTAATAGTGACCCTTGCCCAGGGGAGGATGTCCTCTTTTCGTGTAGCACCAGGCAACCTCATCGTGGCCGAAGTTTGTCCCTTCAGCTCAGGCAATGCACCCTTAATTTCCCTTTTTGATCTCTAAGGCCTAAGAAAGATTACCAATAACTTTCTGTTGAGTAAAGCCCTTCTATTGTAGACAAACTTCCTCAGGAAAAGAAAAAGGTTATGGATCCTCTGCCAAAGCTCTCATCCCACTAGGATTAGGTTTTTATTAGATAAAACTCTTGTGGGCAACCGACTGTCTCCATGTGTCTTGCATTCTTCTTCTCCACTCCATGTAAGGAAGGCACTTTGGAGGCACTTCCCTCTCACCAAAAGGAAACCCAACAAGCCTTTGAGGGATCTGAGTGGACCATGAGCCATCCTTAGCCCACACAGAGTCAAGGAGATATCTTCATGCCCAGGTTAAAAAATGAAAAATCTCAATTCCTTTGGGCTTCCATTTTCCAAGTCAGGACCTTCCATAATGAAATGACTAAATGTAGCCCTATGAAAATTTCCCAGCAGACCCAATGTAGACATGATGGAGACATTGCAGATAAGGAGAGTTGTATGTTCTGTTTTGTTTTCCCTGCTGTGATTGTGGAGAGACCTGGAGTTTTGGCAGAGAAAAGTAGAATATGTCAAACTACTGCAAGAGTTATAATTATTGTGAGAAATTTCTGTGGCTTTATGAAAGTATGAAGTGAACTCTGGAAGAGCTGTAAATAAATGCTTTCTCTCAGGATGTCCCCAGGCTGGACCCTGACACATACAGGTGCTTCCCAGACAGACTCCCTTCTGAGTTGCAATCAATAACAAAAATGACTGTGGGGACAGCCAGATGCACTGAAAAGTCAATATGCCTGATACAATGTCCTCATCATCCTTATGTGGGAAAACAGTCTCTCACTACCTATAAAACATTTTATTTTCTGAGGATATTAGAGGTTCCTGCATGGGTGGGGGCATTAGTTTTATTTAAATGCTCAAAATATTTATTGAGGACATGCTTCTTCTATATTCTCTCCTAATAGGATGCCCCAAATCCAGTGACATTAATTAGCTACTTAAACTTTTTTTCCCCCCCAGCTATGGCCAAATCTCTCTGGATTTAGCAGCACAGCAAAGATTTAACAGAAAGTTTAAATGGGAAAAGCATATGAGAGGAGAAATCGTAGGATAAGATTCTGTGCCTGTTAACTGATGGCATTTATAAATTATAGCTGAGAGATGTCATATCAGTGGAAATGGAAAACAGCTTAGTGGATTATAAAAATACCCTCTATAAACCATTTTAATGCCTAATTTTTTTAAGTCTCTTATGGTAGGTGTCATAAAAATGAATTCTAGCAGAAAGGATAAAAATTTTCCCTTGGTAAACTGGCTAACTGGTGATTAAAGGCTGTCAGGGAGAACAAACTCTTGACAAGGCTGAGGACAGCAGACTTCTGTTTCTGGGGAGGTGAGCTTGCTTGTGGGTGAAGCGGATCCAAAACTGCAGGGAGAATATCCTTGCAGCCAAATTTCTTCCCACCCCAAGGAGGTAGTTTCTGTTGACCAGGAGCAGAGGAACATGAAGGAGCAAGTGGTGGGGGCTCAGCTGCAAGGCAGGGACTGTTTAGGGGCAACCCGTGAAGGGAAATTGCAGAGGGACAGCAGCCCTGGAGGGAACAGCCAGGATTGCTGCAAACTGCAGCTGTGGATATGAGATAGGAGGGTGAAAAAATGATGCCTGTGGGATGTCTTGGAAGGAGCCATGAGGTGGTGTTGGACAGAAAGGTGTATTCTGGCATATACCAGGCTGCAGTGACTCTGTTTCCACCACTCTTTCTAGTATATTTAAAATTAAACCTGTAAGAAAGAGACCTGCAACGAAACAGATATTTTAGTTGCCCAATGGCCAGTGTTGTCTGATATGGGCCATTTCAGAGAGGTTGCTACCCCAGGTTTCTTCAGTGGCTGCTCTGTGGCCCCTGGGTGCCTTCCATCCCTTCCTGTGCTTTGGAAAGGCACAACCAGCTCGTGATTCTGGGCTGGGATATGTAAGGCTGCAGTGATTTGCTGTACATCTCCAAGCTGCTTGTGTAGGGAAGGAAAAACGACCTACCTCTCCCTGTCCCTTTGCAGTCTAGTTCCTGGGATGCATTCAAAGGTGCCTATTCTCTTGATCCCTTTGAAAGCTTTGTGGTAACCTTCCCCATAGAATCTTGTCCCTCAGGCTTCTTTTGTGTTTTTTTTTTTTTCAGAAAAAAAAATCTGCACATGGGATAGAAATGGCATAAACTTTCCCCAGTGTGAGTTCTCAGCAGAACTGCATTTGCAGTGTGTCATTGGGACTGTCAGGCTGTTTCCATAAGGAAGCAAGATTTAGTGTATGGACTCCAGCTGAGCACCCTATTGCATCAGAGCAGGAAAGGCAATTTCTCAAATTGAATTTCACAATATAGGATGCTGAGTAGCCTACTGCTGGCTCCTGTTCTCTGCAAGGGAGTTCATCGTGACATGAGCTGAAGAGATGAGTAACAGCCTTCAAACTGAAACCTTACAGAAAAATCTCATGCAGAATAATCCAAGGGCAACCTGCGCCCAAGTTCTCCAGTTGGGTTGGGAGTGTGTTTTTAGTCACAGAGAGATGAGCTGTCTTGCCTCTGGGCCTTTTCTGTTCTCTTTTATGAATCAACCAAGGGTTGAGTATAAAATGAGTTGGAGGGAAGAAGGGATTTCTTTGACCTCTTTCCTTCCTTTCCTGTTACCTTTTCCCTGTAGGTGGCACAAATATGAGTCCACCTTGTACCAGAAGTACCCATAGAGGAAGAGGTCTTGGGGACACTTGATTCACATATAAGTTTTCACAGGGAAAAGCAAAAGGAAGAAAAGGTGGGAATTGTGTTCTGATTACAAAGTTTTCTTATTTAAAATTGGGGTATTATTCATACCTGATATGAATATGTATGAATATTCATACAATTTTATAGTATCATGGTATCTGGGGGTTTTGCTATCTCTGTAGTTAGTTTATGCTCTGAGAGACCATTTCCATCTTTACAAAGAGTGTCCAGCCCAACTTTCTTGGAGGCATGAGTAGGCTGTACCCTAAGCTTGTATAAAGCAGACAGCAAATAAGTAGATTATGTGATTTATTAGCACTGTCAAGCCCATCAGATGTTTTTAAAAAGCCAGAGCTGTTGGTTTTGTCAGGTAATAGCCCAGCAGAGCAGCTCAGGTTGGAGGAGAAGCAGCTGCTGTTTAGGATTTCAGGGCACCTTTTGCCTTGTCATCACCAAGTAATAACAATAAACACCCATGTTCTCTCTCTAATTCCAAATGAATACACCCAATACCCACTACTGCACACATTCTCTGCTCCCTGCCACATCTGTTTCAGTGTCAAGTACCTACAGTGGGTTGCCAAATAACTCTTTGCATAAACCCAGAAATGCCTACCCAGCCAAATGAGAACCCCTTTAGTACCTGCTGATGAGGAGGGTTCCAAAGTGATCCTGTGGGTTATGCATTTTGGATGACTGGAAAAAGAAAGTAAAACTATATGGTCTGGTATTTATGTAGGAGTTTTTTTGTCAGGTTTTTGGTGTTTTTTTCCCCTGCTGAGTGTCTACTGTTCCCACAAAAGGCATGGCACCAGGCTTTACCACACATTCATGTTGTACTGTAACATGAAGTGATATTACAAGAGGTTCTCCAGGGTGGTGAAGAGGCATAGGCAGAAAGCTGATTCCTCAGGAGATTTCAGCAAAATGGCATCTTTGGAGCTGATCTCCCATCAGATGCCACATTCCTTTACATGATTCTGGTCCTCACTCCTTTGTCATAATCATACATAAAGATTATCACAGTTATTTTTCAAGCCTGTCTCAACAGTTAAAAACTTTTGAAACAAAACTGGGGGCAATTTACTGGTGAAACTACTAGGCTGGTGGTAGAGAAACTAATTCCCTTTTTTTTTTTTTTTTTTTATATAACATTTGAACAACTCTCTTAGGCTCTCCCATGATACAGCTTCATTATGTGAAATTCCCAAGGAATATGACAAGTAAAATAAATAGTTCATCTGCTAATTAGCAGCTGGATGATTGCATTTCTTGCTTGTAGAAGAAAGCTTTTGGGTGGAACAATCTCAGCTAGATGAGGGTGGGGCTTTGCAGGTGTGAGTGCAGTCTGTGTCTCCCAGCCAAACTAGATGACAACAAATCACTGATGGTTCCTGTTGTTAGAGGTGTTTCATTGGCATCATTGATCCATGCCCTGCAGAGACAGCTTACCCTGAGTTCCCCCATATGAGCAGGAGAGCTCTGTTAATACACCTAAATCCTAAGCAGCACTATGTGCTGCCATTGAGGTCCTAAGAATCCTTTTACAAGTGCTGGTGCAGTTCAGCGTGATTTTGCACTCCTAACTCCAAAGGGTGCATGAAAGCAGGTAATCAGAAAGGGATAATGTCTCCCTTGTCGAGGTTTCCAGTGTAGTGGGCTCCAGTTTGATTTGTGCTTTAGTGGTTTTTTTGTTTTTTGGGGTTTTTTTTGATGGGTCATGGACAGCCGTCTGTCTCCACTTAGAAATGTGTTCTCTAAGTGCTCCAGCAGAAATTATGTCTGCTGGAGTCTGCAGACAGCCTGAACCAAAAGAAAAAAAAAAAAAAAAAGAAGAAAAAAAAAGCTCTCAGAACACTGCATGATCCACATCCTATTCCTCCCTCTCCCCACACACTCATCTCTGCATCTTCTCCCAGTGGAGCAGTGCTGAAGCCTAAGATACCACGTTAAATGTCAGTCATTTAACTACTAGTTATTTTAGCAAATAAGAGTGGGACTGTCTCCCTGGGGTTGACTGAAAAATTGTTATAGGAGGGAACAAAAGGCAAGAAAAGAGAAAAGAAATGGAGAAGAAAGAGAAAAGAACAGAAAGGACAAAGGAAAGCACCAGGCAGAAGGGCTTGTGATGCCAGAATCTGAAAGAGACAGTCAGAGGAAGGTGCCTCAGTGACATCAATAGGCTGGTTCCCACCGAGCAGTTCAGGGGACAATAATGAGCCTTTTGTGATGTACCTAAATTACCCAGTCTCATTCTCAAGACTGTGTTCTGACTTGGGCCTCTGATTCTCCTGCCGGTGTTGGCAGCAGCTCTGCCAGTGTCTGCGCTTGGCCAGACCAGTGCCAGTCCACTGACTTGGAAGGAAACATTCTCCAAGATGGGGGGATGCCTCCCTGTTTGGGAGATGGCAAAAGACCTGCTGATTAATTATATGAGAAAGATGGGATTCCTCTTCCCCTTTGACTTCTATCTTGCTCCATATTCTCCTCAGGAAGCTAATTAACCATTGATGGAACAGAAATGGAGCTGATATGTCCATACTGCCTGTAACAATTGGGAGATTTTCCTTGGAGAGTCACATTAGCTCCCTGTTTTGGCAGTGCAAGATTTCCCTATGTATAGATAACACTGAGTGTATTAATAAGCTGTCATCTGGTTATTCTCTTGAGTTGTGTTTGTTACATTCCCCGAGACTCTGGTTTTTCTGGCATGGAGGGCTATACAAGTTTTAAATCTGGAGTCTGTCCATGCACGACTTTCAAATTCACATTGGAGAACATTTGAGGAAGGAAAAAGCAGTTCTCAAGTCAGAACAGCACTGTTGGTGCTGGCAGAGAACCCCACAGAGCAGAGAATCCTTCCCAGGAAACCCTGTTCTCATCCAGAAATAATCAGAATAGTTATTGAAAGTGTGTAGGGACTGTGGATATCCTCACTTATGATAGTTCATAGTCGGGCCCAGAGCTTTTAATGGCATTACTCCAAGTAAACAAGAGCAGAATTGGCCCCTTGCCTGGGGATCCCAAACCTGGCCACAGATAATCATCAGGAATAGTGTCTTTTTCTGAGGATAAACATGGAAACCCCACTGGAAAAATCGAACAAAAAACCCCCCAAATCAAACACAACCGTCCTTAAATCACTGGAAAATAGTAACTAGATTATTATCTTTAAGTTATCCTTAGTTATATTAAAAAAGGCATACCAAAATCATAGCTATGTAGAAGATAAAACCAATATATGCATTTTGTGTAACTAGTCCAAACACAATGATAAACTCTCTCCTGTTGACATTTCATTTGCTTGTCATTTTTAACATGGATGAAGGAGAGCAGGATAAGTGAATTTGTGCTGGGAGGCCGTGTAATATCCATTATAAAAAACAATGCCTGACTTGAGCAGCCCCTTGAGACTGTAATCATTATTGAAACTAAGTACAAAAGGAGGAAACCAAACTTTTTGTGACTGCTTGGGTTTTTGTTTTTTTAAAAAAAGAAATGAGCCAAAGCAGACTCATACTTTGTCTTGTTCAAGGCTGTTCTCTGTAGGTGAGAGCAAACTACTGCAACAATCAGACAAAAAGTTGTTTTACATCATTGTCCAATGTGGTTTGGAGTTCCAGTATGCTTCTCTAATATATTTTAAGAAGTTTCTCCTCCCAGAAATAATAAAAGGTTCATTCAAATGTTGTTGTAGAAGATCAGAGTCAAAAGGAGGCTTAAGTTGGCTCTGACATTTGTACCTTCTTTTTAATACTGTGTATGCATTAAAAAGTTGGTTGAATGTAGTTAGTACCAAATTAACCCCTACCCCTTCAGGACTCAGCATGCAGAGCATGTTTGTAGAGCAATATCTGAAAATCCCATGCTCTGTAACAGAAATTCCAAGTCACAAAAGTCCTTATTTGTTGGTCTTACTTGTCTTTGATTATAGAGGAGGCGCCTCTTTGTGGAGATAACACAGGAAGACAAGAGCTTTTACACTGTGCCCAACCAAAGGTAGACCTACCCAGTGCACTGATTTTGATAATTTGGTATAGCAACCATTTAAGGGAGACTATAAAAGATTCCTCCTGGTTTGATACTATATAATGTAAAGTTATAGACAATATATATAATGATATGTATTATATAATGCTAGAATTTGTATCCAGAGTATCTTGTTTAATAGCCAGCAGCAGAGCAATCCCCTGAGTACTAGTAATCTCAAAATTCATTTATATGGAGACTCATGTGGCACAGAATTCCAGGACTTAATGCTGTCACATTTGGGAAAACACCTCTTTGTTTTTAAACCCACTGCCAGTTCATTTCTGGGTTTCCCCTTATAACTTGGTTTTTGAAAAATAAAGAAAATGCACTATTAACCTTATTCCCTTTTCCAAACCATTCCTGATTTTATGGGTCTCTGTCAACTCCCTGCCACTCATCTCTTTTTCAGGTCAACTCCCTGCCACTCATCTCTTTTTCAGGCTGCACAGTCCTAGTGTTTTTAGTGTCCATACATCTCAAGTCATCCATGGCCCTGAAAGTTGTTTCAACCTTTTGATGACTTTTTGCATTCTACAGTATCCACTGGGACATGTGGAAGGGTTTTATCTATTCTTTGGCCCTTTCATGGGCTGGAAACTCCTTGCCTTTACACCTTTGTGGGGTTTGCTGTGTTCTGTAAGTTCCTTGTGGTCCTGACTTTAATAGTGCACAATTTGTATCTCCAGGATGTGAACAAATGGGCATGTAAATGGAGACAAATCCCTCTTGTGGCACCTGTAATGGACTGTTTCAGCCATTAGATCTGGAGGAATTGTTTTTCCAAGGCCTCCTTCTCTCCAGGGGGAGAACTATTGCATTATTCATGGTCGCTATTTCCACTGTAAGCTCTTGTCTCATGATTACAGCCTGCCACACTTTCCCCCCTCAGTTTCCTCCCCCAATTCTCTTGCACTTTCATGTTTCTTGCTCCTTTGCAAAGCTGAAGATGTGCCTGCTTGAAGGGCTCAGGGAGAAAGGATTCTGTCATGACAAGAACACAGAGCTCCAACAGCCTCTCCCTGTGTCTGATGAACGAGGCAGTGCCCCCCTTTCTACACACGAATTTTGTCCCATCAACAGTGGAGCTATTCTACTTTCATGTTTAAAGTAATAGAAAAGTACACACTCATCTCCCCTCACTGACAGCCAAAGGGAGTGATTTGGAAGCTAGTTTGAATATCATGTATCACAGTAGCCTATTGCTTCAAATTTTACGCCATACGGGAGTAATTCAGATAGCCTGGAACAACTTCATCCTGGATGTAACAAGAAGAAAAAGTTTGTAAGTCTCCTTGGATTGTCTTAGCCTTTTGCGTGATTTCTTACTAAGTAATTGATTTAGAAAAGAGTAAAAATGGCAAAATACGCCCCTAATGGGAGAGCACTGCTATTTCCCAGACTTTGTTATACACAGCTTCCATGTGTATTTAAATGAGTAGCATCAGCATAGAGCCAGGAGATATTATGTAGGAAAAATAAGTGTTTGGGGAGTATCTGATGAATAAAAATAAGAATCATTTGGAAGATCTGACCTTGCAAACATTTAAGCACAAAACTGTTACCATAACCTTGTTCAAGCCATTTCCTTACCAGAGGCTGTGGGATGTTGGGTACAAGCCCATTTTTTCTCTGCGGCAGCATTCCAAACCATCCTTGTAATTTTTTCTCAGCTCTGTTCCTGCTTTGCTAATAAGACAAATTCAGGCATTAAAATAGAGAGAAAACAGCATTATAGGAATGTGAGAGGATTGAAAAGTAGTTCTCCATTTCTATAATGATTTTTGTTCTGACATTTCCAGAAACATATGGCCCCATGTTCTGCGAGTGATTTCTTAGGATGTGCTGTCCCTCTGCCTTGCTTCCAGAACTCCCAGTCCCACACACACATGCTCACATCAACGTGCAGTGATGCCCAGCATTGCACTCCAGTCTGTCAGCAGCAGAAGGCAGGATCTGTGCATCCCATCCTCTGGGTTCCTCTGGAGTTCAGTCCTTCAGCAACAGGAGCTTGTTAAGACTCGCCTCCATATGCCTCAAATGATCTGCTTTAATGGAGATGGTTTAAGGCCAGCAGCTCCAATTCATGGTTTTGAACATCCTGAGTTCAAGAGAGATCTCAGATGTCCTCAGAAAATGTACCTCTGGTGCTCTGGGCAGCTCTGCAGCCAGCACAGGGCTACAAACTGCCACCTCTGCAGTGGCTTGTGGGCTGGAAGAGATTTCACTGGAACCCTTCCTTTCCCATTTTCCCTCATTTGCAATACGTCACGTAGGGCTGAGTAGCTGAAAGAATGGTAAGGGCTGGGGTTCACAAGTGTTTCATTGGTTTGAGCAGTCAGGACTGCAGTTACCATGTGCTGCTGGTGGCAGAGAGGGTGAAAGCAGCAGCAGATCCTGCAACAGGAGCCCTGTTGCTAAGGAGAACCCTATGCAAGGTGGGAGAGAGGAGTCTCCAAAACACAGGCAGATATCCAGGGCGTCCCTGTGAATGGCTCTTTCTGCACAGAGCTTCTATGCCCAGTCACTGCAGACAAAGGGGATTGCAGGAGAAATTTAAGTAGCTTCTTGGGTTCAGGTCCATATATCATCTGGGCTTTGTGTGGCTCTCTTGGATTGTACATAAATTTTTTTTTCAACCCAAATAATATGAAATATATAAGAAAATACATATATGAAAACTCTGAGAAAAATCCAACCCACTTTACTATTAATTGTCCTAAGAACCATTTCATACAGCAACAACCACCCCCTTTTTGTATTCTTTTTCCTGTCCAGACTGTTTTTCTCAGGAAAAGGCGTTGTGGGCGTGGGAGTCAGAGCTGAGGGAGGATCACGTAAAGCTGAAGGAATTGGAGGGCAGGGGATGGGCAGGCTAAAGCATTACCTGCGTATGTCTCCTGCGGCTCCAGGACTGGGGTTCCCCCACGAGAGCAGGGGATGCTGTGGCGCCCCCTCGGAGGGTGTGGCGGATGCAGGGATGCCCGCGGGCGCAGGGATGCTGTGTCGGCAGGGGCTGCGTCTGCACCACAGCTATTTTCACTCTGCGGGAGACGGGGTTGTGGCTGCCAAACAGACGGCTCCTGACCTCCCGGCAGGTATCCCAGGAGAGAGCAGTTCGCAAGCACAGCAGCTCCCCGAGCCTGCCGTCTGCGCTGACAGCGTTTCCTCGAAGTTCCCCCCTCCCCAACCCTGGAAGCCGCACTTCCAGGAACGATCTCTCCACCTCCCACGTGCAGAACCAGAAAGCCCGTTTTGTTTGCAGATCCCTGAAATTGGACGGGAACATCCAACCTCGCTACACAGCTCTGCTAATGAAGCTGCTGGGAATAATTAAACTGGTGCAATATCTGTTATGATATCCGGGATAAGGCGTGCTGGGGATAATTATGCCACTCAGCTCTCTCTCTCTCTCTCTCTGCGCCCTCCAACACAACGACCTGTGCAGAGCACCCCCGGCAGAGTAATAGCAGCTTTGTAGTTGTACCTCTCCTCCTAAAGAGAGCCTGTGCTGAGCCTCAGTCTCTGTGCTGCACTCAGGTCCCCACAGGCACTGGGATGAGCTGTGAGATTCAGTCTCAGCACGAGAGAGATCTGCAGGCTGCTGTCTCTGCTCACCAGCACTGGGGAAGTGATGTTGGGCTCCAGAGAGAACCTTCATGCCTGCAATGTCTGTGCCCTTGGCTTTATCTATAATGAAAGTGGAGAAATAAAGGGCCTAGGAGCAAACTGCCCTGGTACATGAAGAGCAATGACAATTCAGATGTTTCATTGTGTGGCTGTGGCTCTGCCACGTCATAGCCAGGACACGGCACTGGGAACAAGCTGGAATAGTTCCTCAGTGTCTCTGAGTAGCCACCAGCTACAACATCCCACTCTGCATGGGCTGGAGTGACCTGTATTGTGCTGGCTTGTGGATCCCAGCCCCAGCCTGCCCCCTGAGGATTTTGCCTTTTCCTCTCAACTCCAAGAAGGTTTATTTTGAGACTGGAAACTTCAAAGTCATTCCTCTGCTGCCCTGCTGCCAACAGTGCTCCCTTGCTCATCAGCTGGCATACCCTGCCTGCTGTTTTCTCCATTACAAAATCACAGAATGAGTTACACAACATAAAACCATCCTGGGTGAGTTTTGATCTCATTTACACCTCTGTGAATCAGGAGCAGATTTTTGGTTATGATTTTTGTTGCTGGTCTTGCAAAAGGGAAGATGACTCAGAACTCTCCTGAGTTTTCAGGAGAAAAGTTAGGGGGTTTGTATTAGAGTAGGAGAAAAAAAGACTGAAAAAAAAGAGAGTTATATGAACAGGGAACTTCTCTTTCCCAAAAAGGCTACTCTTTGTCACCCCATCCATTAAGAGTGATCTCTTGCATTCCTGATTCCATGTTCTGGCTCAGGTTACTAACAAGTGTCACCAGATGCATTGAGCTACAGTCACAGAAAAGAAGGTGCTGTTTTCTTTTTTCTCTCTAAATTCCTTCAGAAATCAATTTTATTTCTTCAGAGTCTTTATAATGGAACATTGTAAGGAATTTTTTGCTTATTCTGGTTTTGGATATGTTCCTCCAAATCAAGCTTGACACTTCAGAAAATAAGAGAATCTGATAGGAGAACCCATGCCCACTAATTTAGGAAATGCTGCATGTCAGTGCAATACTTCAAGGTATTTGGCATGATTCAGCAACAGTGGTTTTTTGTCTGACTCCAGGCTGTGCCTTTCAACAAAAACATGCACCTCTTAGAGAAGACCCTGGCAGGACCCAGTTGTGTCCCAAGCCCTAAAATAAGGAAGAGTAAGGGAACCAACTGGGTTTTAGTCAGGAGCATGGAAATGTCACTGTAATTTTCAAACCTTCAGTTGCAGGCAGCAGAGGGAAGATGAGTAAGTTGCTCTCTCAGTCCACTGTGGCTTCAAAGACGGTGGGAGCTGCAGGACTTGAAGTTGGGAATTCTACCTGATAGTTTGGAGTGGGCATGGGTTGAGGTAGTGGTAAATGAAGACTTTCTGGAACAGGATGGAGGGGTGTCTGTCAGCAATGCTTTTTGTTAACCCAGGTCCATGGGTGGCTGGTACAACCTCCCAAGGCACCTCTTGTCTCAAATATCTATGTTTTTGTGAAAACACTGGAGAAATGCAGGCTGTTCCATGCTATGCCAGCAGAAATCCTGTTGAATTTTTGATCTGGAAGAAAATGGACTTGGAAGCTGTGGGGATTGTTAAGGTCTGCATTACCGAGGCATCTTTCAGACAAAGTGATTTTCTTCATAGGGCCACATTACTACTCAGTGACTACATAAATAACTGTGTTTTCTTTTCAAGACAGCAAGTAGTGGCCCTGGAAATGCTGTGCAGTTGTATAACCTCTACAAGCCCTCAATAACCCTTCAGAGACTCTTGATTTTTTTCCCTGTTGCCCCCGAACTCAGTTCTTTTACATAATATTTACAACATTTAATAAGGAACTCCAAATTGCCTTGATAAACGACTGTTTCCTGCATATGGGTAAATTGACTCTCTTTGTTAGTCTGTGTGGATTATCCTCCTCTCAGTGCCAGTGTAGAGAATGTGCTTCAAGGCGCAATGTATTCCATCTTTTGAAATTCATGAAGGATTTTTTTCTTTACCTTCTGAGTTTCATTTCTCTAGGCCAGGTGCTGTCAAAACCTGTAACCTACTGGCTCTTGCATCTTCTCTGTGGAAAAAAAAAATTAAAAAAAATTGCAGAGAATTCACCCAGCAGCTGTTGCAACACATGGATCACAACCTTTACACCTCACTGTGCATCCAGATGTGTGTGTGGTTGATTCTCAACAGCCAAACAGGCTGACCTTGCACCACAGGCAGGGGTGAGATGCTGAAAGCCAGCAGCAGCCTGATGCTGAGCCAGGACTCGGGCAATAGGGTTTGTCCACAGGGATGGATATGGCTGAGGAGCCTTTTGTAACTGCAGCAGCCCTTCTCTGGCCTGCCTGGTACTGCTGTCTGGGAGCACTATCAGGTTTCTGAAACCATAAGCTTGTTTTACAAGTCATTCATTTTTAATACTATGTTGAATTTGAGGCTTCTTTTTATTAATCTCTCCCTTTTTAGCACAGAAAACTCATATTCTTAGATTTATCTTTTTCCCCTCTTGAAGTTGAAAGTCTGTACCTTACCAAAAAAGAAAAAGAGATATATGACTCAATTAAATGATTAAGAGAGACTGGACTTTATAGACCTCAGTCACCCCTGCAAGCCCAGTCCTCAGACTACAAGAGTCAGTAGGACTGTCTGCAACCCTGATTCAGTGACAAAACCCCATGTGCTAATTTTCAGTGAGAAAAATCCAAGTGCCATTGCAGGTGGTTTATGTAAAGCTCTGTCTCAGTCCTTGCTGCTGTGAATTTGGGCCAACACTTATGGCAGAGATGGAGGGGCTGAATCACTGGAGCCATTCTGTTTCTGTGTAAATGATTTTATGGCCATTACAAGGTCTCCTGCAGTTGCTGTAACACCACTGTAGGAACAAATCCGCTTAGAGAGAAGCTGGCGGGTGCTGAATCATGGAAAGGAAACGGCAGCTTGTGAGTTCCCAAACACCACAATCTGCGGATCTTCATCTTGAAGGGAGCTGCAAAATCACTGTACTCACAAGGGGGATGAACTCTCCTATCGAGTTCAGTATGAATTTCTCTCACTGCCAAGACATTCTTCCTTTAATTAATATTTCATCCTGTTGATGCAACTTGTCCACTTATTTTCCCAGTTGTTTGCAGTGCGGATTTCCCAAATTGTTTCCTCGGGCCACTTGCAAATTCAAGATCTCACATCTGAGGAGTTCCTTGCAGCTCAATTATTGAAATTTCTGGCTGAAAAATGTATGCACTTTTAATTAAAAAAAAATAAAAACTACCCAGCAAAACCCGCCTGGAGGTAGTTTGAAAGTAAGAGGAATGTTTTGTTAAAAAATGAAGGAAAAAAGGCCCTGAACCACAAGTGGATTAGTAGTTACAGCACTGTGTGTCCAGAAACTACCAGAAACCTTTTCTCAGAGATGGATAAGGGGGAATTTGTGATGGTATAAAAAATGTCACCTTATAAAAATGTCTGAAGCTGAAACCACAGGAGATTGGAGTTGCTGGAGGATCTTCCCTAGCTGAGTTGCAACAGAGAGCACATCATCCTCCTCAACCATTGGGCAAACTGAATTTGAGGAGATTTTATGCCTTGGGCAGGCCAGCACAAAGCTGTGGTGTTGCCTCTGTTTGCTCTGCCTTAAGCTGGAGCATGAACCTTTATTGGTTCAGATCCTGCAGTTTACGTAAAATTAATCCTGAGCTGAAGTGGAGAACTCTGATAGTTCCCAGAGGATTTTATTTCTGTTTTCCCTCTAACTGGTGCCAGACCAGAGCTTTTCCCCAGGTTGCTCTGTAGCCTGGAAAAGGCAAGCCTGCACATACATCTCTGCTTTGCAATGCCACAGTGAGGAATTTCTCATGCTTGGTGTTTGCCAAGGGGGGAACAAATTCACCAGTACTTGCACAGAAAACCCCATACAGAGACAACACAATGCACTTCAGGGACTGTTTACACAAGGTTTTGGCAGAAGGGATCTATGGGGAAGTGTTGATGTGGAAATGTGGGGTAGCTGCTGTCTGTGCCTTACCTGTATTGAGTCCCCTCTGCTCCCCTGCTGTGCTGGCCCCTGTGCCACCAGGTAACCCTTCCGAGCAAGGGCTATTTCAGAGAGTCCCTATGACACCAGCAATGATTCAAGTGCTTGTTCTTTTGGTGTTGTGCTTCCTGAAAGGCTCGGGGTGCAGCCACAGGAGCAGGCTGTAGATAAGTGTCTGAGAGGTGAGATGTGTCCCTAAACTGGGCTCTGTGCATTCACAGGGATGGATGGGGGCTGTCCATAGAGTGGTGGGACACAGCAGCCCAGCTGTGGGGGCAGGCTGGGTTGGGATCCCTGCTCTGGGGCAGCAGTGCATAACAGGGCCCTCTTGGGACTGACAGAGTCCCCATGGGCAGAACTGCTGTGGGATTCGATGGGATACCCCATTCAGAGCTCCCCTCATTCCATCTGCTCTTTGCTGAGGCATGGCAGCTTCTGGCCAAGGCAGACACACTCTGTGGGCTAAGTGTGAGGCAGGTGCCTGGTTGTCCCTTCTGCACATGCCAGATTGCTCCACAGTTCACACAACAGACTGGCAGTGCCTCCCACCCTCTCAGCTGTCATACAAGAGGCCAACATGGCCGAGCTCAGTCTCTGTGACCCAGCTGGTGCCCTCGATTCCGTCCTTACTGCCACCTTTATCCTGAGTGGACCTGCTGACCTCAGTAGGGTTGCTGGTGGGACCCGATTTGCACGGCAGAATTAGGGATAGCAGGAGGTGAACCTCAGCTGTCCTCGTGAATGGATGAGGTTTCTTACCACTGTGCTGTGTTTTTGTACTTGTGGAGGAAAAGAAGTTCTGGGGAAACTGCGGCACTGCTGGCTGTGATGCAGGTGTCAGGTAGGAGCTTGGCAGGGACCAGCACTGTGAGAACCAAGGCAGGGAGGACCATTGTGAGCAGCTACTCAATGATCAGGTGGTTCCAGATGTGAGACAACAGCTCTGCCCAGGGACATCACAGCACCTTGTGTTCAGCTGGCACTGAGTGGAGCTGCAGTCCTGCTCTAATAGTCACTGAGCAAAGTACTCCATGGTGGGCCTGTCTCAGAGGCAAGAAGTTCTCCTGGTTTTAGCAAGGGGCTTCCCAGATAGAGATAATTTTGCTAATGTTTACTTTGGAATTCCTGAGAAGCTGGCAAAAAGGGTAATGAAGATAAAGAGAGGGATAGAGGCTGTTGAGAGATGGTAAATAAGCCATGGGGAGCAGAGATCTCTTTCTGTGTAGTTATTCACCTTGGAGTTACTGAAAGGGTTTCTGTGCTCAGCAAATGAGTCCTCTGAGTAGCATCAATGCTCTCCAGTGTCTATGGGTGTTGAGAAAGGCAAAAAGCTTAGTTGAATGTCAAGGGAGGTTTACATTTGGTATTAGGAAAAGGTTCTTCATCCAGAGGGTGTTGGGCAGTGGAACAGGCTCCCCAGGGCAGCGGTCACAGCACCAACCCTGGCAGAGTGCAAAAAGCACAATACTCCCAGGTACTTGAGATGATTCATGGGGCTGTCCTGTGCAGGGCCGGGAGCTGGACTTTGATGATCTTTGTGGATCCGTTCCAACTCTGGATATTCTATGATCCTGTAGTTCTATGATTCTGTGAATGTGAACCTTAGACAATGTATTTGTGCTGACAAAATACCTTTCCCCAGGAGGAAAGGGGCAGTTTTCTGTCATGCCTTTTCCCTTCCCACAGATGTGTCCAGTCCTGAGGACGACTTAGCTTTTCACTGGAATTAAGAGGGTGGCCACTGCACTGCACAGCTCACTAGCCCTGTGCTTCTATTAATAAGAAAACATATGGGGAATTGTTTCCTTCTGTCACTGGCTGCTTTGAAACATTTTGAGTATTTTTAGGAAGAGGAGTTTAATAATTTGTAGATGAAAAATTCATGAGTTTGAATGTAAGTATTTTCAAAGTGGGAGAAGGGCACAGCATGAACCCCATTCCTCCTCCTGTCCTCCCTGTTAAAGATCAGAGAAAACAACATATGGGGCATGGGAAGAAAAGTGCCGAGATGGAAATTGATGGTGCAAGGGTCGAGAGAGAACATTGATTGGTAGGTCCTTTCCTGATGCGTTTGTTTTTAAGGAGAAATCATGTAAGTACAGAGCAGATCACACCCAGAGAAGAGGTAAAGGAGATGCTCCCCACTGTCCTTGAATTTTCTCTCAGGGAAATCTCTATATCATGGCTCCTGACTTTGCAACATGACATGTAGGATTTTGTACACACTGAAAATTGTGGCTGATCACAGTTTGTAGGGAAACCCTCATGTTTTTGCTTCTCTGCCAGCCTTTCCCTTGAAATGTAAATAAATAGGGTTGGAGACACATATAATGAGACCCAAGGGTAAGGGACTAAAAATCCAACATCATGTTTTCTTTGGCTGCATTTCTGGGGAAAAAAAAAGTAAAAAGAAAATACACACACAAACCCCCCACAAAAAACATCAAACTAGATGAGGAATGTTATAAAAAGAAATCAGACCAGTTCAGCACACAGGAAAGCTTCGAGCTGCTGTAGAGAAGCCGTGGTGTGCAAACTAATGAGTAAACAAACAGAAACAGTGATGCCTGTTGCCTACAAAGGCCTCTTTCCACCTCAGATTTGAAAGCAGATTCCTACCCACACCTGGGCAAAGCCTGCTTTGAAACTTTGTGTTGCAAACAGTAGTGAACTCCATGGTTAGTGGGCAGGGGATTTTTCAGCAGTCCCTGCAAAACCTCTCTGAGCCTCATTTCTTTGCAATTCTCTGCTCCCCCAACAGCCAGCAGGACAACAGAGCAACAGCGTGGCTAAAACAGCCATTGCTTACTAGCCATGGACTCCAGCTGCCCAGGGAGGGAGGCAGGGTGCAAAAGCTGTTTTTCTAGGGAGAGGCTCTCTAAGAAGGAAGCCAGTGGAATGATCTTTCTCCTGATGTCTCAATATATGAAGCACTCACCTCGTTTCATGTGTCAGGAGCCAGGTCTCTGTGCAGCTGTGTGTGCTGGGTTGGGGTTGCAATCCTGAGGCTGCATCTGCAGGACAGCAGCAGAAGGGCTGCAGTCACCAACAGGGAGTTAGTACTAAGTGCCTGGGAAAAGGATCAAAGGCAAATCTTTTTACATCGTGTTCCTTCACGAAGATTGTTCTACACTTGGTACCCCTTCTCTCCAGAGCATTGCTTTTGATGTTGCATATGGCATCACACTAATAGGAGTGCAGATGGGCTTTCCTGCTAGTCAAGCTTGTCAGTGAATAAGGTGAATTTCAAGGTGTGTAAAAAAGGTCATTCCCTCCCTGTGTGGATTTCTGTAGGAGCCACTGCTGCTCCCAGCTGCCCTGGGCTGAGCAGTCCTGCAGTGACCATCTCAGCTCCCCACAGATGCCCTGGTGGGACAAGCACAAAGCAATGAACATTGGATGTCCAGCAGTTTGCTGCAGTGTAGGTTACTCCATGGCTCAGCACTAGTGCCTCTGTCTGGGAAGCAGGCAGGGAACCACTTCCAGCTACTCCATGGAAAGTCAGCTGCAGCTCTGCTCTGCCCTCCTCCTCCCCTGGCCACTGCTCCCAGGCACGGGAATCCTGCCTGACAGGGCCCAATTAGAGATGTCTTCTGGGCACTAAGCAGCTGACATCAAGGAAAGCATTGTTGCCAGTCAGTGTGGCAGTACAGAAACTCCCCTTGTTAGGAAGAAAATAAATGTGAAACAATCCTTGTTTTACCAAAGGGAAACCTGCAGAAGCTTTTTACACATTTTAGGGAAGGGCACGTGTGACTCTGATGTCGTTGTATGGGGGATGGAGGAGCCAGGCACGCAGTGCCTGTAAAAGAAACACACAGTCTTTGAATGTGTCACCCACTGGTCCCAAAGGCCCATTCCCAATTTGTTCAGTTTGGTTCACCAAATACATGAGCATCTATTTCACTTTTACTGAACTCAGAGTGCACAGAGTGTCGCTGCTCTCTGCACCAGCCCTCACAAAGGGAGCACAGGGTCACACTCGCAGCAAGTCATCACCTCAGGTGCAGGGAAATTTTGGGTGCCCTCAAGTGAGCAGAGCATGTCCTGGGGTGCCTGGGGCTGTTGTGTGCTACCCCACATACCTGGCTATGCTGTCCATCCACAGGTACCACAGACAAAGAGCAGAGAGATGTCACATACCCAGGCAGGACCTCTCAATGCTCACCCATATTTGATGTATATTGTTGCCTTTCTGTTCAGTGTTAATATTATATCTCTATGGGTGTGTGGCAGTGATTCCCTGTGGCGCATTGGGTAATTTCCCTGCCTTCATTTCTAGTTTTTTTTGTTTGTTTGGTTGGTTGGTTTTAGAATTATTTGCAAAGTGTTGAAAAGGAAAAAGAAAAATCCAGACAAAGACAGTTGCTCAGGAGAGACTTTGCAGTCAGGAGTGTGTGTAGTCCATTGAACCACTATGGGTCTCCTCCCCAGCCCCATGGTCCAGCAGCCACACAAGAGCAAAGCCTGTGCTGCTGCTGGGTGTCTTCAACTCACTGAGTTCCAGTTTCACACCAAGAAATGGGTAGACAATCTCTGAAGCAATGAAAAGTTCCATTGTCCTTTGCATAGGAGTAGAGGACCTAGTCAGAATTTGGGAATATTTTCACCATTGAAACCAGATGGATTGAGTATGACTGCAAGACAAAGATAACTACCCCCATCCTTCAATGCATCGTCCCCTTCTGCCCATTTAAAGTTCAAGGTTATTAAACACCGGCCTGTGTGGTGCTGCTGAAGTGACAAGCACTCATGAGCAGCAAAAGTCACACTGAATTCATAGCTGAGGAGAACAGATGTGACTTTTCATATAGCCTTCTGGATCTTTTTAATAGAGTACTATAAATGAGGCTATTAATTATAACAACAAGAAGAGTAACACCAAGTATTTTCCCTGGTGTTTCACAGCTTGCAGAGCTAGAACAAGTCCTCCGTGCCAGCAGCCTCCAGTGGTTTTGAACATGAGCTTAGAAGCCAGGAACACCTGGTTCTTTCATCAGCTTAGATACAGACTCATTGTGTGACATCCAAAAAGTCCCTTGAAGTTTGTTTTTGGGAGGTACTGAGCGATTACTGCTGCTCAGCACATCTGAAACCAGCCCAGCCCTTCGTAAAACACAGCCCAAAGCTCCTTTGAGCTCTCGGAATGAAAGGCACATTCTGAATGCAAAGTTTATTATATATCTACTGTGTAATGTCATGTGGACTCCTAACATAGTAAACACTGCAGATATTCCAAAGGCACAAAATCTTATCTGTAGTAAACACATTCTGAGGCTCATCACTGAATTCTCTAAGCCTCTGATGTCCCTGCACAGATTTTGGTTGAGTTTTGGCCCTTGAAGGTATTTGTAGACTACTGCCATATCCCTCTACTGAATATCTGCCAGATCCATCAGTTCCAGGCCCTTCTGTTACCAACACAGCAGATGCACTCAAAGTTACGAAGCCCAGAGTAAGCAAAACTAAAATGTTTAATCTATTATTAATCAGTCAGTTGCAGAAATGATAGGGCTCTGGGGGACCTCAGAAAGGCATCAATATTTATGGCCTCGTTAGCAAATGCCACCTTTTTTTTTTCTTTTTAAAGAGACAACAGGATTATGAAGGATGTTTATGTTTCCAGTCATTCCATAAAGAGGCAATGTCATGTTTTGGGACAGAACAGTTCAGAACAAGATATTTAATATTTATGACAAAGTATTGAGACTTCCACTGTGCTTCTGTTCTTCTTGGTCTTGCATTCAAGATAACATCATCTGTAGAAGCAATGACCCAAACTGAAATCATAGCCCCAGTTACTACAAACTATCATCCAGGGAATTTTTGAAAATTAAAATCTCCCTAATTCCATTTGCCAAGATAAATCGTATGCATTCCATGAAAGAGAAGCAATGAAATATAATTTCAGTTTCAAAAGAGCTTCATCCATTAAGTAATTTTTTTTTTATATTAGTCTAAATTTAGATGGGCATTAGGAAACATTTTTTCACTGAAGAGGATGTCAAGCATTGGAGCAGACTGCCCAGGGTAGTGGTTGAGTCACCACCCCAGAGGTATTTAAAAGACATGTAGATGTGGTACTTAGGGACGTGGTTTACTAGTGGACTTGGCAGTGCTAACAGTTGCAATCAATGATCTTAAAGCTCTTTTCAAACTTAAACAATTCTATGATTCTATAAACAACTCATCCTGCAGGGCTTCTGCTTTGCAGTGTTTTTGCAGTTCTTGCTTGAGTTTGTTCCTTGACATTTCTGCACCCACCCCAGTGATGCTGATTTTACTATGACTGTTATCTCTAATACCCAACCTTCTTAGCTCAGTTAGTTTCTGCTTTTACATACCCTATGATCTGCTTTCTTTCACACAGTGTGTTTTTCTTTTTCCTTTTTTTTTTTTGTTTGTTTTTTTTGTTTGTTTGGTGTTTTTTTCAGTTATTTTTCTTCCAATTTTTATTTTAATTTATGCAATTTTAACCTTCCATTTTCTTAATTGTTGCAAAAGCTTATTCTTCTGCCACTGTGGAGTAGAAGAATAATCTCTCTCATCTCAAGAACACTTCAATGCCAACATCATTGAAGCAAGTTCTTGGTTGAACATTTTTGTTTACTGTTTCATGCAAGAGATATCAAAGAAGAGAGCACTGAAATAGGGAGTCTAAAATCCAAGAGGGAATGAGAAGATGAAGTAAATATCCTGCACATCAATTCACCTTCTAATAAATGTGCAAAGAGAAAACCCACCAACCTGGGCTGGGTCCTGCAGCACAAAGCCATTACAAACAAAGGGAGGATCTCCCCACACAATTTCACAGGAGAAAGTCTTGTGGCATCTCCAAATTATGTTACAGGATCTGGCAGCTTTTCAAGAGCTCCCTACAATGGGCATTCCCATGTTTAATCTCTTTCCCTCGAGCCTGAAATTTTGTTCTCCTGGTACACTTGAGACCTGTAATCACTGTGGCTGGAGACTGGTTCATTGTGCTCTTTGTGTGCAAGGAAGTGAGATCTTTTTCACTTCTTTAGTTTCAGAGTACTCAGGGATTTCCTCAGTTTTCCTCCATCCTTTAATTTGATTTTGCTCTTGATTTTGTCCTGGAGTTCTGTGCTCACTGCACTCCAGTGTGCCTGGTGCCAATGCACCACTTCTCCTCCAACATTGTTTTTTTCCCCTTTGCTGCACCCCGGACCATTGCAGATAATCACAGGCTTCTGTCTAGAGATGTTTGAAAGCTTGTGGAAACTTTTCTCATTCAAAATAAGTTTTTGCCATAAAAGATTTTTTCCCCCTCAAGGAAATAGTAGTTTCAATAAATGTTTACTATCATTTTGCTATTGCAAATCTAAAATAAAAGGTAAATGTGGAGATTTTCTATGTATGCTCACACATTTTTGCCAGTTTGCCACTTACCTCCCACCTACCAGTTGGAAAACAGGAAAAAAAAAAACCAGCTTGTGATGCCAATCTTCACCTATTTTCATATTTCTCTGTTCTCTCATTTCTCTCTGCAGTGAGAAAAGTGCTAAAGAAATAAAACTATTTCTGTCAGTTTCTCTGGCTGAAAGGAAAGTTAAGGGTACTTGAAACAGCACAAAACTAAATATTCCTGTTTCATTTTAATATTTTCAGAGTAAAAAAAAACCCCACAATAATTAATGCTTTTTGAGTGTGACTTCTTAAGAGGAGAAAATAAGTTGGTAGTTCTATTTGCCAGACTTTCATTTTAGTTTTCTTTTGAGTTTTGTAGTTACAAAATAGAGACCAATTCAAAACTTTAGGTGAAATAAATAAATATTGTTTCTAAACGAAGAGTTTGGACAGTCTGAATGAGGAAAGCATCTTCCCATCCTCACTCCTTCCTTTCTCCTTTGTTCTGTCAGCATTTGGGAGAGTCACTGAAGTTGTTTCTTGAAGCTCTGCCAGGTGCTTTGTGTCTCCTTCTGCCCCTGCAGCCCTCTCTGCCCAGTGAGCCCTCGTTTGCCCTCACACTGCACTGTAATAAATGACACCCACATTTTGATAAAAGCCACACTTTAATAAATTCTCTGTTTACAAAGACCTGAAGTTTTTTGTAAAGTCATTGACTTCAGCATAAGCAGTTTGCTCAGTCCCACGGGGCAGAGATCCATGTTTGATAATGTGAGACATAGAAACTTTCAAATATCTTGGTTTTCTCTACCCCTTTCAAAGAAGATTGTTTCATCTTTATGCAGATGGTAGGGACCTTTATATCTGCTGCTTCTCTCACAGTGCTCAGCCGGCATCTCCTTCATCTGCCATGCCAAGTATAGGGACGGGAAGCATCAGGCAGGCTCCTGGGAGGATAGTGGCTTGTGCAGCAGCGCTTGTAGTCCACTAAATATTCATTTCCCTGTGGTTTTTTTTTGTATCTGCATTACAGATATGCAATTCCCATCAGAGCTGTCAGGTGTTCAGTGTCTCTGGAGACAGCTGAACACTGGAGGCGGGTGGCTCTGGGAGTGTAAATGTGTGCTGAGGAGATGTGAGAGTGGTTTCTGCACTGCACAACAACCACCAGAGATCCCCGGGTGCAGCACCTGTGCTTCCCGCACCGAGCAGGGATCCCTCCACTCCTGCTCATCTCTGTTGTCCTACCCCACTGCTGCAGATGGGCAAACAGAGGCCATAAACAAAGTGATTTGGCACTATTAATCTCTGCTGATAGAAAGGTTGTGCTGGTGTGAGGGGCTGTGACTCCCAGCCCGAACTCTACAGTGAGCACGGGAAGGGACCTCAGGGTCACCACGGCCGGGTTGTGCACTCAGATTAAAATGGTGCTGTAGATGAAACCAGCTCTGCTTTTGCTCCAGTGCTCCCACTGGAAAGCAATACCCAGGCTGCTCTCCTCCCACGGTTACAAATCTCTCTGTGGTTCACAGCCTGCATTTATTCATGACTAGTTTATTCTCAGTTGTTCTCATGCCAATGTTGTCCTTTATCATCAATAGCTCTTCTCTAGTGTTTACCCCTCTGACGTTTTTATAAACAGCAACCCATCCTCTCTCATCCTTTGTTTCCATGCACTAAACATGCCAGATCTTTTAAATTTATCCTCATGTGAAAAACCTCTCCATTTTCCAGGACAGTTACCCAAATATCCAATGTATTACCACCAAATACCTTGTTTACACTGGTGTATCTCACTTTAAAAAAACCCTGGGAAGGTTCACACGCATATGTCAGAAAAATGCATGCTTCAGGCAGGGGGATAATGGTGTGTGTGGCAGAAAAAAGTTGCTGTGCATGTGAAGCACACTGTGGATGCGAGTGGAGGGATGTTGTCAGCAGGACTGTGTGTGTGAGACTCTGGAAAGGATTACTCAGTGTGCGAGGGGGCGTCGTAAGAAGGATTTTGAGGTGCGTGACACTGAGAAGGATTAGTCTCTGAGTGAAAAAAGTGTGTGTGTGTGTGTAGAAGAGAGGGAGGATAAGCAGGTGGTCGTGTGTGGCACGTGGAGAGAGATTAGCCCGAGTGTCCACGAGAAGGGCGATAAGGGAGGGCGGTGTGCGAGGAGGGCACTGTAAATAGGTGGGATTTAGCTAATGGAAGGATTTGTGTGTCTGTGTCTGTGGCACATGCGTGCAAACATCAGGGTGGGACGTGGAAAGGAGGATTTGGGAGGTGTGTGGCAGGAGGGATTTGGGTATGATGGGAGGGCTCCCTTCAGGGGTGCGTGTGCCCCCAGCGGCCCTGGGGCTGCTCACAGCCATGCACGGGTGGGATGCAGTGTGGGAACGTGGGAAGGGCTCCGATGCAGGGACGGGGTCGTGGAAAAGTCCAGCTGTGTCCCATGGGTAGGAAGGATGACAGGGCTTCGCACGGGGGTGTCTAGAGGGTGACAAAACCGGGATGACTCTGTGGTACCAGGAGAGCCAAGGCTGGACCTGTTGGAGCAGGGGATGGATGGACGAGCAGAGGGCTGATGATTGGAGCTGTGGCAGGGAGGGAAACATCCCCCTGTGAGCGCCACGGGACAGAGGGCATGTGCTGGGCTGAGCAGGGGCTGTCCAGGTGCACAGCAGATGCAGTGCAAGGGTCTTTTTCTCAGGAGACGTGGCTCTGGACTGACTGAACATCTCACCTGCAGCCAGGTGTGAACAGTGGCAACATTTCCACCAACCCAGTATTCTCCAGCTCTCCACTGAGATTTCTCCCTGCTGCGCTGGCCAGCTGCCCCTGTGACACCTCTTCGAGGCACAAAGGATGCTGCCAGCAGTCAGAGAGCAATTTCCAATCCAGAGCAGGGGTGGGAGGGTTGATTGCATCCCAACACTTATTTTTTAACATTCTGACTAAACAGTAAAACTTTTCCCACTTCCGTCTTTCCATGGGAAAAATCAGGGTATTTTGTCAAAACCTTTTGATCAAGCCTCAGTTTTCATTTGAAGGGGGAAAAAAGGTGATGAGACATTTCAGGTCGCTTTATTATCTGTCTTTATTGGATCTGTTCCATTGGCATTAGTTTCATCTCAGAGATGCTAAAAGTAAAGCCTGCCAAAGCTTTTATGGTAAAATGAACTACGATAGCTTGAGGTATCTAGGGTAACTTTCTTCAAAAAAGTTGATCCTTAGCTTGTCCAGTGGACCATTTGAATGTTTGCTTTTTTGTTTAATGAGGGATGATCAAAAGCTGGGCCAGTTCCTTTGCAGCTTTCAAGAATATATATTTTTTTTAAGGGAGAAAGCTAAAAAGCAAGCATCTACAGTTTGAGATTGCCCTTGGTGTTAGGTGCTGAGAAAATACAAGATCTCCAGCCTAGAAAATAAAGTAGGATGCTTCCAACCAGAAATGAAGAGTCCATATTAGCACTGAAGAAAATTCTATGTAGAAGCATGTTCCTAAAATACAGAGATTGTACATGAAATTGGGTGTTTATCTTTCTTGAAGATACTCTGTTTTGCAAGAAAAGGCATTTCAGTCTGATGCAGAAATAGGCCAAATTCTGTGGAAAAGGTGGCCAACTTCCTGTGCTGCATCTTCATTTTACTGAGACACACAGCCCATGTTGAACCCACCTGGCAGAGCCCACGGGGATATTGACTCCCTTTTGCTACACTGAGGACTGGGCATGGGATGGACTTGCATTGAGGTCCACGGAGGTTCTGGACCATTCCTACCCCACAGGGAGGGATTTTCTTGGCCCAGGAACCACTACCTGGCAGTAACTCTTTTCAAAAACCACCAGCTGGGCACCCAGTGCCACGCTGAAAGTCATTAGAAAGGTCTTCTGGTTTTTAAAAACAAATAAACATGAAACCACAGAGAGAGAGCCAAACAAAAGACTTTGGGTGGGGATGACTTTGTTCTGGGAAGGTCTCCAGTCTTTCAGGCAAGAGGTCATGTTGTCCTTCTTCCTTTCAACCCAGCATGAACCAGCGGGGGTTGAGGTTGAGCTGTGAGAGGAATTGCAACGGGTTTAGTGTTAAAGCCAGTACATGAGTTCCATTGCAAAGTGCCCACTCAACAGCTGGTCACCAAATCCCCAAGCCTTGGGTGAGGTGCCAAGTCTATATATGTTTGGAGAGAAGCAGCACTGCCTTGTTCTGCTGTCAGCATGTTCCTTCCTCCAAAAGGATGGGTGAGAAGACCAAAAGTGACAGGGAGTGCCCCATGGAGCAGTCACCATCCACTGGGGAAGGACATTTCACTGGTGAACTGTGAGCATCCTACTGGCAAAGCATTACAGTGGGTAAGCTCTTCACATTGTCTGACAAAAAAGTGTTTTTGTGAGAACCCCAAAATCATTCTGTGTCTTCACACAGGTGGCTGCCTCAGTCTGTCCAGCTGTGAAATGAGATTAAAACCCTTAATGGTTGTTAAAAACCTTAATGAAGGACAGGCTGCCAGGCTTCAGGCAGTGAGGTTTGAAAAACCCTTCTTAACTAAAACTGGGCAGCATTAAAGAGGAGAAAAGTGTTATTGACTTTGTCTGTTCAGAGAGAGGAGCTTCAGAGACCCAGAATTTGAAAGCCCGTTTTCTCCCCCACCTTTCGGAAAAAGGCACCTGGCCCTTGGATCTCTAAATGCACCTGCACTCAGCCCCTCTTCACTCTCTTTTTCATCCTTGTTTTTCTCTTTCAAAGACCCAGATGAATTTGAAATTAAAATGTCTGTTCTTCCAACAATGTAGTTCAAGCTTGCATCTCCTTTCCCCCTTTCCTCTTCTCCCATCCAGCTCTCACAACTCTTTAGGTTTCTCTTATTTCCCATGCATTTTCTTTGAAAAAATTTCCAATAAGGATGTCAGGAAAAGTTTCTTAAAGGTCTTTTATCACAAATTCCTTTTGGTTTCATGCCTGAGGATGCTTCTGAGGAGGACCCGGTGACCTATGCTCAGGCAGATATGAAGCAAGCACACTTTACAAGCAAGTCACAGTTGACTGCACACACAAAGCAGGTCCTGTATCCCTGCAGCCTCCTTCAGGAAACATGATGTGTTTCCCAACTGACAAAACTAGACCATACTTAGACCCAGTGTAATTCTGTTGGCCTCGATGTAGTTACCAGGGGAACTATAATGTAGACAACTTTTCTACACTGAAATAGAGGGTTTTTTAGCTGTTTGACTTATATTGCACAGACTATTCTTTCTAACCAGGCAGAGAGTGTATGATTTTCTCATTACTTCCATGAGAGACACAAGAAGGAAGTTCATGGGATGATGCAAGTTGATTATAGCCACATATTTACAGCTGCACCATAAGCTTGGTGCAAACTGCGTGTGCACAGAGGACCTCTGAAACCAAACCTGCACATGGCGTCCTTGTTCTTCCACTGCTGCACAGACAATGCAGAAAAGCATCTATCCTCAGGAGTGCACTGGTAAAAGCTGTCACAGGAGACATCCTTTCAGTATACATTAGTTAAGGTCTAATTTTCAGAGGCTGCATGCACTTAGTGACTTCCTTATATACCTAGATCCCAAATCACCTGCTTCCCAGCATCTCTTCTTTAAAGAGTCGTGGTAGTCAACTAAGTAACTTAAGCATTTTTTGGAAATATTACCAAGGTTCTCAGCTGACATTGCTCTACTGTCAGGGCTAAAGGTGAAGGTGCAGAGGAATGATCACAACAAATGCTTGGAAAATATGACTGCAGATATTCACTGCCAGGTTAAATAAAGGCAACCAGAAAGAATTTCTTTCACTGGGAAATGATTCTTTACTCCTAGCAAAGAGTCAGGAATTCAAAGTGAGGGCTATGTTACACACTCCTCTCTGCCACATTCAGCACCAAAAGTGGGTTGAAAGTAGAAAATCACACCTCTCACAGCTTAGCTAGGACAGTCCTAGAGGCTTTTAATTGCATCCCTGGCTTCCTATGCACACCAAGAGACAGAGGAACCTGTTCCAGGGATGTTTCTTTTTGCCTGGTCCTTCCAGATCAAGACTTCATTGGGGTTCTGCCCACCCATGGCAGCAGCTCTGCCCTGCCAACCTTCTCTTATAGATGGCTGTTCCACCTGTCTTTCTCCCAGAGGCTTCTGGAATAAATGGTACCTTAATTAGATTAATTATACCTTTAGCCATCCATGTGCTCATCTTAGATGTGTGATTAGAGTCCATTATGTGGTATAGTTTCCCCAGTTTTCCATGTGGGAAGAAAATCCAACACCTGATGTGTGAAGGTTTCCATGGCTCAGTTGTCTTGCACATTTATTAAATCCAAGGAATGTTTCCACTCCTTGAAAAGCTGGTGCTTTTGGTGCCTCTCTGAGCAAGACCTTCTTGGCCCAGGGTGTCCAGTGACTTTGATTTCATGGACAAATGGATTTCCTCAGGTAATACCACAGCAAGGTTGAGCAACAGCTGGTGAGTAGTGAGAGTCTCTCTGATGCTTGTGAGCAGTGATACAAATTAGCATCCTCCAGTCTGCTGCTGCTTTTCTGTCTAAATAATATTTTACAGGTAAAGGTTCTGCTGAGAAGCAGTGGGGTTTTCTCAGTAGCTGCCTAAATCATGTCATCATCTTTGGTTTACACTGAGTGACTTTTTGAGACAGAACCTGCTTCTATGTGTGCAGTGATGCTGCTTTTGAATGATGAATGACCTCAGGATTCCAAAAACTCCCCTCGCAGTGCTCCGGTTGGCCTCCCCACAATCTGCATTTATGCAGAGTGTTTTACATTATCTCTCTTGATCTTTGCAGCTCACTGAAGAGTCTTTTTCTTCAGGAGCTTAAAAATTCTCCTAGAACAGAAATCAGCAGAGAAGGGGTTTGCATGTAACTAAGCATGTCAGGAAGAGATCTCAGTGTTTTCCTAATGTTAAAGGTTCTTCTACATTCTTCTCCCTGAAACACACATCTCATTTTTCCAAACTCAGTCCTCTGGCAGTGCAGGTGGTTCAGGATAACTGAGAGGCTCCTAGTGTCTTCACTGGCATCTGTTTAGAGTCAATGATTTTATATTTTTCATTATCATAAATCTTTACCACGACACATGAAGCTCTCCAAGTGAAACATCCAGTAGAAAAGTCTTTTACAAAGTTTTGCTTTGTATTTGGTGCCCTCTGTCACTAACACTAATGGAATTTGGCTGCCCAAGGGTCTTTTAGGCAAAAGATGTGCATCCAAGGTCATTTTATAGAATTGGTGATGTGCTTCGCAGCTTCTCCCACCTCTTGGTCCCTTCTTTGATCCTGTGAGTTTGGTGTGGCAGATGACTTGTATGGATACAAGTGTTAGTTCAGAAGAAGCCTGTAGCTATAGAAGTCTGTTCTGTCATGCTGCTAAAATGACACAGATTTCACCTAAGACTTTGTAGGAAAATCTTGCATTCCCCTTTGTTTCTGCAGAAGCTCTTGCCAGGCAGCCAACTCCCTGGTTGATATGTGGTGCTTTAGTCATGCTCACACGGGGGCTCCAGGTCTGCCACAGGTTTGTTGGAGCAGTTGGGCAGAGTGTCATGCTCCAAGCTCCCCCAGCCCCACCGGTCACACTGCTCAGTGGGACAGATGCCTTCACGTCCTGTGAGGGGGAACTGGCCTCTACAGCTGCCTGCAGCCCTGATTTAACAAGTATCACCTCTCTGCAGAAGCTCCATCTGGGCACACTAACTAGATGCACTTCATGTAAACTGTTTGTTCCACCACCCACAGCGAGCGATTCACACAGAAGTTTCACCAGAGACCATAAAATTGCAAACCGTAGGTCCAGATCTTGCCATCTGTCACAGCTCTGCCTTCCTGCTCCCCAGACAACACAGCCTCCCACTGGGTTTAAAAGATCTCAAGCTTAAACTTGTTTGTTTGGGATTTTTCACAAAACCTGGTGCTCAGAGGCTCTGCAGAAATAAAAATGTGGTAACTCATCATTTATTGCCCTCGCAATGCAGACAGGATTAAAGCTGTTCTAATGGCAGGGAAGAAATGCTAATATTCTCCCCGACATTAAGTAGGACTGAACAAAGCTATGAACACAATGAAATGGAACATTAATGCAAAAAGGGAAAATAAAAACCCTACAAGAAATTATTGTAGCAAAGAGCCAGCAAGGGAGGCACTTAAGCCCACAAAAGCCAGCGCTCTCAGATGTCAAAGGCTCTTGTCATTCTACACCAAAGTCGGCTCTTGCTGAGATGTTAAATGGAGTTTCAAAACCATTGGTGCTTTCACAGACCAAAGGTGAATACAATATGCAAGCAGGTAGCACAAAAGGGTTGTGCTCTAGAGGTTAACCCTTGAATGCTGAGTGTGGTTTCCTGGGTTGTGCCTTCCTGCTCCTCTTTTTCAGAGAACTAATGGCTCCAGTGTCTGCAGAAAAGCTGGCACTTTTGGGGCAGTGATGGCACATGTAGGTTTTGGAGCATCTGCCTTGCTAACTCAGCAGATACCTGTAATGTAGCCCTGAAAATTTAGAGAAAAAGTGGATATTTATAAATAATATGTCAGCTGATGGGTTTAGGTACTGCTTCCCACTTCCCTCTTCAAGCCCCCAGGGACATGATGCTCTGTCTTGCGTGTGAGAGGCTCTATTTGAAAAAGCTTTGTCCTGGATAAGTTCAAATTCTTGCTTCTTTGCCCAGGCTAGTGAGACTGGTGCAGAGGGGAGCGCAGAATATACCCTGTGCTTTTTGTCTGTTGCCTTTTATTTTTAAGTTAGCAAGGAGTCAAATAATGTCAGAAAGGTCAACAATAGCTTACAACAAGAGGGAAAACCTCCCCTGTGCCCTCTGACAGCCAGCCTCCCTCCTAGACTGAGAGATATTTTAAGGTAGACACACACAAGACATCCTCACCACCAAAAAATCAATCAGGGTAGGGAAAATTCTCCTGATTCTCCATTTAGGTTCCTCCTTATCCTTTGTTTTACTTTCTGTGGTGAGCCAGTCATATAATTTCTCTCCTCTCTGCTGGGAAGGTAATTCTCTGCTCTGAGAAGGTTATTCAGTGGCTTTATTGCTATTTCACATGTATATATTACAGTACCTCACCGAAGCTTTGCAGCACCATGCCAGACATCCCACAAACACATGCAGGGTGACAGCTGCATCTGTAGAGGGTTCCCATGTACCCAGGGATAACAGGATACGTGTAATTGCAAGCCAATTAGCGTTAATAATAATTCCCACACATCCTACGTAGGTGTATGGGATATGGGATAGAGAGCTTCAGCTAAAAACAGTCCTGACTGGGGCCTTCATGACAAAGTTGGACAATGAAATATATATAACATAAATCCATGCCTGGAGAAGACTTCAGTGAAGGGCTAATGCAGACATTTTTATGAGTAGGAAATAATCCCCCCCCATAAAAAACCCTTAACCAACGCAGCTGAGGTAATTTACTAAAACAATATTTTTACCAATTGGAGGCAAAACTACAAGTCTCAGGAATGTCACAGGGACTGAGGCATCAGTTTTGCTAAAGCACAAACCAGAGCAAATTTTGGAATGTCTATGTACATGTTCTGTGATGCAGGGGGACCTGGGACCAAAAGTGTGTTTATTGGGATGAAGACTGAGAAAGGAGTTGTGGAATGGAAGTAACATTAGCATTGGACTTCTCCAGGGCAAGTCCACAGTCTGGTGTTTGCATTGTGACCTGCAACCAGTTTCAAGACAGACCCTTAGAAAATCCTCACCAGAACCTGAGGCTTGAACTGCAGACAGTCTCAGCTTTAATGTCTGTGAACCAATATAATGTATTAGAGAAAGAAAAGAAGTTATTGAAGACAAAATGCATTTCATCTTTAGTGAGCTCTCTCTGTGTGACAGATTTGCTTTCTGCTGCTGCTTATCTTCCCCCCCTCTCCCACTTCTCACTCCCCTCTTTTTACTCTGTTTTATTAATTCAGCACATGCAGCCCAGAATTAAATGTTGTGGTGAACTGAGAGCAGTGTGCTGTGTACTGTACCAGCGTGTTGGAGGTTGGGTGCTTTGTTCTTTTCCTCTGTTGCTGTTCATGCTTCCCAGCAGAGTCTACACCGTGATCCTGTACTTGGTTTTCCTTGTACAGCATCATCTTCAGAAAGGCCAGTATAACACAAAAGGCCATCTGAAAAAGGAGCAAAAGCAAAATTGGTTCAACCCTCGTTCTTCACCTCCTTTTACAATATCGTTATCACCGTTTCATTTGTAGTAATCTTGCTTTAATATTTATGTCTCTGCTTCAGACTCAGAGAGTTAAATGAGAACAAATTATGAGTTTGCTATTTCATTGTAGAGGGTCAGATGAGAGTAGAGATGGCTGGTCTTCCTGAGCCCATGGGACCCACAGGAAAATCCCCCTGCAGCTGGGAGCCCTATGACAGATCACTCACCCTTCTAGGGCAGCTGCAGGGAGCTCGAGGTGAGGGCTGTGGGCAGGAGAGGGCAGCTGGTTTGGCAGAGCTCCTGCTGCTCCAAGGCAGCCAGCACAGCCAGCAACTTCTGCTGGGTTCTTTCTGGCCACAGCAAAAAGGCAGATTGCCCAGCAGACCTGCTGACAGTGTCAGACAGTTCTGGCACATGTTTAAGGTCCTTTCCAAGCCAAGCCATTCTATGATTTTTAATGATATAATGTGCCAGAAAGGGATGTCAGAAGACTATATCCTTGCTGGGTTTGCTTGCCATGTTTTTACAGCTAGCTGTACCCCAGAAATGATCCAGGCTGGCATGGAGGTAAACACTCCCATTTTAAAATGAGAAAAGGTGGAAAGGCCAGATCTTCTATTAGAGCTGAAAAATGCAGAGTAGTTTCCAGGCACCAGAGCCCTTCTGCATGTCTTTTCTGTTTTAAAGTCATGAAAGCAGGCAGTGGAAAAGCTGTGGCTGTGGTATGGGACAGTGGAGAGATGAAAGCAGTAGACAGCAAGAACCTCACACAGCTTGAGAGCATTGCATCAGTGCTTCCAGCTCAGAATCTGGTCTTCTTTGGGGTCTATATGAGCATGGTGAAAAACTCACTCTCTGAGTCAAGGGACTGGAACAGATGGGCTCAGAAAAAGGCAGTTGCCTTCCTTCATCTCACAAGCAAAGATCCAAGTCATGATTAGATATCAAACCTGAAACAGAGATGGCACTGGGCCCATTTCCCCTTACACATAATCTGATCTGTTAGCCACAGGACCCTCCTTAGCCAGACTGTCCCTATTAGATTAATATCCTAATTCTACCCACAGAAGAAATGGGTTTCTGCAAAGTCTGTGTGCTGCTTGAGATGAGCATCGTGTTCTTTCCAGTGGTGTCTCTGTGTTCTCCCAATGTGTTTGAAGGCCAGTCAGAAAATACAGCTGTCAAATGACATCTTATAGAAGGATGTCATTGCTTGTTTAAGGACCCACCCAAGTCTGTGACCCCAGAAGTCCCAAGTCTCATCAGATATGTGCCCACATCTCCTTTGGGGTCTTGCTCAGGACCCATTTAAAAAAAATGCTTGTGATGTCAGTGTGTTCTGTGTAGGGGATTTGCATCTAATTCCTACTAAAAGTGCTCAGAAATAGTTTGTGTTGACTTTAAACCCTTCAATATGTTTAATTCTTGGTTTTATATGACTCAAAAAAAAAAAGTATTAACAGCCCCAAAGCAAAAATACTCTTACAAACAAGCAAAGCAAACAAGTAAAATCTTGCCAAACATCTTGGTTTTCCTTCTTTGCTTTTTTTCTACAAGCTCAGTGACCTCATTAAGACCTTCAATATTTGGATTTTTTCCTCCAGTTTTGTAGTCACCCCGGATAAGAACTGCATTCAAAAACTGTAGTAGAAGAAGAAAAAGAAGTTTCAAGATGTGAAGTACACAAGCGGAAGGGCTAAGATGTTCAACTGGTCCCTTTGACAGAGAGGCTAAAGTCTCCTTTCCATGACCATCTCTTCCACCACCATGATTTTAATTCAAACTCCACTTGAATGAATAAGAGACTATGCTGTTAATTTTTGGTAACAAAACCATCATGCTCTTTCTGTTTCCTTAAACTCAGCAGCATGTGAGAAAGAAATATCCCAAATTCAATTTGATCTCAAAGGAACCTTATCATTTGTCAACCAGGCAAACTGACACTCCCTTGTCAGGCAGGCAAACATAACTTAAAAAAACTGACCCTATCAGCATGTGCAGTCAGGAGCAGCTATTCAGTCAGAGGTTATTGTTTAAATCTGAGGGAAGGAAAGCATGTGAAAAATCAACACTACTTTGCAGCTTCCAGAGTGATTAGAGCAGCAGTGCAGGAAGGTGATGGGAGCACACTTCTGTGTCTTTTAAACATTTGCAAGGAAAACATAGATTTCTTGTGATATCACATCAGCCCGATTTGCAGTTGATCAACTATGTGGGACATATCTGCTGTCAGCCAAATACATGAGTGGAACAATGGGGGAGTGTCGAATCTGTTTGGCTTTCCCCTGCTCCAAAAATCTGTGGGAACATGCTGTCGTTGGGATGTGCTGAAGAGATGAGCTCTGGCACCTACGCCACAGTGGAGAACTGTGAGGACAAACATTTGGGAGGAAAGCTGAGCTGATCCTAATTGAAGCAGACACTGGTGCTCTTTCATTGAGACTCCACCAGCTCTGCCAACCTGATGTCAGGCTCTCCATCACCGTGTGAGGGTCGCCTCCAGGCAGGGCATGCTAAAAATTAATTATACATGCATATCCTCCCTCCTCTTTCCCACATGTGCACAAATACACTCCAAGTGAGCAAGGAAAAGCATGTGGGAACTGCTTCTTGACACCACTGTTGTCAGGGAGTATGTTTTGCTGCGAGTGAGGGTGTTGGTTCTGTGTCCCAGGAGGTTTGAGCAGAGGAAGATGATATTGGGGCTGCAGGCATTGCAGGGCTCATTTTGGATAGCTTACAGAGGACAGGAGACTGAGATGACTATGTTATTGCAAAGTCTGGCCACATTTTCCTTCAAATTTTTAAAAAGGCATTTCTTAATTTTGGTGTGTGCTGGATTGGGTGATTTCAAAGACTTCTTCTTATGTGGAGTCTACATTTTCAAGTTGAAATTTTCTTTCCCTGCTTGCTTAGGCTTTGAGGAATAATTTGCTCACATCTGCAGTTCAGTATCTTAGGAATGGCTTTCCTGGAGAGGATGTGGTGTCTTCCCTCCTAGATGCTCTGACATTTTTCAGGGTCGGGAAGGCCTCTGAGATCTGGCAGGGACCATCTGGGGCTTTTGCCCCCTTTGGCAAGTGAGAACATGAGTCATTTGTGGGGAACATCTGGAGATATTTGTTTAATGAGGTTTATTACAGCTCTGGTGTCTTTGGGTTTTAGCACTGTCTCTGCTACTTCCATTCTCTGACAGAGGTATGCAGCAGTTGAATCTCCCAAGAGTCAACTAAGCCATATTATTGGCTCCCTCCAGGGGTAGCTGGGTGAAACTTAACAGTCCATGAGATCCAACAAGTCAGTAGAAATGATCTAATGTCCCTTTCTAGTCTTAAACTCAGTGAAATGGTAAAATTCTGCTTCTAAAGGAAACAGCAGATGAGCAGTTGCCAGGATCTCCTACCAAACTTCTTCCCCAGCTGTGTCCATGGGGAGCAGTTCCCTTTTTACTGCCTTGTTTGCAGATTCTCGGCATAATTGTTCCATCTTCACTCCTGGAGACCAAATCCTCATTCCCATCCTTCGGTGCAACCCATTTGCTCTTCCTCCTCAATCAACTGCCAAGACTGTTTGAGCCCCTCTTTGTGGTGACTGTTTCTGAGAGAAACTTTTTGTTTTATCTTTAACCAAAACCTAAAAGAGATATATCTTTTTGTCTGACATCTGCCTTTCACATGGATCAGGTCAAACCTCCAGTTGCAAAATACCACTGACTCTCCTAAAGGCAGAGATCAGGTTTTTTTCATCTACTCTCTCTGGTTGAAAGCTATAGCAAAAAGAATGATGTCTACCAGGAATTTTTATACACTCAAATCCTCTTTTTCTTTCCTCTCCTGCAGTGAAAATGCACAGTTTAGACTTGTGAGTATTGATGTATTTATTGACGTACTTTTCTTTTTCTTGGAAACATCTGCAAAGGTGGCCAGAGCTGCCTCTCCTCAGCTGCCAAGTAGGTGTCCTCTCCTGTGTGTGCTTGCAGCAAAATCAGTGTTTTTCTCTGATGTACAAGCCTTACCTTGAATATTTCCATATGGAAAGAGAACCTTGAGAAAAACTGGAGGACTAGAAATCCTGGAGTCTGGGGATTCCAAGAATGAGGGAAGCACAGATGGTTTTTCCTCATCTGAATTGAAGGACACACCAGCTCCATGATGACTACTTTTCCACAGAGGGAGAGGGGGAGCCTCCCCTGATTGCTCTACCACATCAGTCACTTTGTGACTAACTTACAAACTACCCTGATTTTTGCTGTAAGTTAGAAGTGGTTTTAGTACAGTCTAACAAGGTCTCACCTCACCTGGCTGCATAAGGCACTGCAGAGTTGTGTCCAAAGAGCAGATGGTTGTCACTGGGTTGTCTCTCCAGCATAACCACGTGACAATCAAGGTAATGCCTCTGTTTTTAGTAATTTTTTTCTTGGATTGGCGCTAGGGAACCTTGGTGAGAGACCCTGTGCCTGGAGAAGGAGGAATATGGGATGTCCATGCTGCCTGGTGCAGCACACACTGGGAATGTCCCAGCCACAAATCCCGATCTGTTCCACTATACAAGACTGATCAGGGTGAATACAGTAGTCGTTGTGGTTATCAATCATTACGGACCATATTTTGCAAGGTTTTTTTGTAGAGGAAAACTATTCTGTAATTAATTACAGATTTATGGTGAGATAATAGCACAGAGAGAGTCCAGAGCTGATATTTTCTGTCCTTTCGCACTGTGCAGCCCTGAGGTCACAAACAGCACATGCAAACTGTCACAGATGTCTACATCTGCATCAAAGCAAACCCTCTTCACTCATGCTCACATCCTTGGATAGGCAAACATTTATGCTGCTGCTTTTCAGCCAGATTCCTGCCTGCAGCCTGAGAGAGAGCTGTCCAAATTCTGCTGTCCAAAACTACCAGAGGTGGTCACTGGGCTGACTGCAGCTCTCCTCTGCAGGTAAAGCTGAGCTGAGTCCAGAGAGGTGTCCACAGGTAGTTGGCACCAGACCTACATAGGGTGGTGATGTCACCAGCTAATTGACCAGAAGAGCTCAACTTCTCAGACCTTCCGTTCCAGCATGATCTTTATCCCTTTTATGTCTCTTAATCTTTTTTAGAAAACCATCAGTCAGAGGCTAGTGGCTGCTCCTCACTGTAAGAACAAAGAGAGCTTAAAATACTTGCTTCCTCTACTTAAGGTTTGCAGTTCTTAGTAGTATGTTATTATGAAGTTGCAGAGCAATCAAATGAGAACAGAATAATTAATAAATTTTCTTCTTGAAGTGATTAAAGCAAATGTAAAGAAATTTCAGCAATCTTCTAGTGTATTAAATAAAGAATTTAAAATAGCCCCGAGATTTACACAATTTTGCAGCCACTGCTCTTATATCATGCCAAGCTCAGAACCAGAAAAGCAGCTGCAGCTCTCACTCTTCACTTTTCCAGAGTATTTGACATAACATTTTCTTTGTTTTCCTTTGTGTGGTAACGCTCAACAGGTCTCTTTTTTCCAAATTACCTGCCTTGTCCGTGGCCCCTCTTAGCCTGCAAATACAAAGTGAGTGAGGGTGCTTTCCAAAGTTACTAATGATAAAGAGTGTTCTTTCTCCCAGTTGTCTTTGGTACAATCTGTTTCAAATGCTGGGACTGATGATGCCTCAGAACAGTGTAGGAGGGATGCCTGAGCGTGACTGAGCCACAGACTTTAAGAAATATAAACCCTAAACCACGATAGATTCCTTTCAAATAGAAAATAAAATTCAAGGAAGCCATGCCTTGTCTAAAACAAAACAAGCCAGCAAAGTTTATTGTTTGGATTATTAATTGTACTGGATTGTTCAGCTGTCCTGAAAATGTCTCTTTAATCATTCAGTGAGGCTGAAGCCTGGGTCTCCCAAGACCGTGTTCTGATCTCTCACATATGGTACGTCGCACCGTTCATTAGACCCACTGGTCCAGTCACGTGGAAATGATGTTCAGACTATTTCTATCCATATCTGCTACTTTTCTTCCTGAATGTGTCACTCTCATGATGAGGGCAGTGACTCCAGCTGATACAGACACAATTGCTGATTGCAAAGAGAGACACTGCTGTGAAAACAAGGAGAAGAGGGGGTTATTTTTGTCATGGTTCGTGTTTTGTGAGGTGTCCCTGCCCTGCAGAACTACTAATGCCTTTGTGGGAGGAAAATTCTGAGATCACAGGTACTAATCAGAGAAGATAAGAAAGGTGACCTTGGGAACGAACTGTGGGACTGGGATGCCCAAAACCTGGGCTCAACTCTGAGAGGAAGGAAAAAAAATCATCAGTGTCCTGAGATTCAGCACTGCGTCGTTCCAAAAGCATGGCTGCTCCATGTTGGTGGTGAGATGGGAGCAGGGACTTACTTTGCACAGTAGGAAGCAGGATTTCTTCCTCTTCCCTCTGAATAGTTGATGGTGGCAGTAGAGAAGTGAGAAACAAAGTGATCTTCCCCAGGATGGCTGTAAGCCAGTTGGGCACAAAGCCCTCCCTGCTGGAGGGACTGAGCTCAGATGGAGCCCAGCTAAGGATGCAATAAGCTGCTATTTAGAAGCCTGTCTCTGGCCATGCATGCAGAGGGTTCTGTACTGGTGGTTACCAGCAGAAACCAGGTCAGGGATCTCCAAGCAGCGCAGAGCACTTGCCAGGGGACCCCAGAATGTCACATCCAACTCCTCAGCCTGCACTTGGTTGGGGAGGGCAGGCAAGTGATGTGTGAAGTGTTGAGTCAGTATAAATGTCACAGCCAAAGGTCTTCAGAGTGACAAAAAGAGGAGACACTAGTGCCAGGAGTTCTGACACAGAAAAAATGCTGTCACTGCTACCACCTCCGGCTTAGAGATTTATTGATGGTAACTTGGGATGTGCCATAAACAGGGGTGATATTAAATGAGTCTGACTGTCTCAGGGGCTAAGTTTTACAAGCCAAAGTGTGAACTCTCTCTATCTCACTGAGATCCTGAGGTGTTTTCGTGGCAGCTCCCAGGATATCATTAAGTGCTCTCCAGAGAAGATCTCCAACATGAGAGAGCCCTCCCTATGCAGCTGAGAGGACAGACACAGATATCTGCCAGGGAACTCCTCATGGAGACCTCCCAGGGTACTACTGCTACCTCACTGAGCACACAGCCTTCCTCACCATAGCTTTGTGAGAAAAACAGAAATTGCCACACAGGTGTCCCCAGTACTAATGCAGACCTGGTGTCAGAGGCTCTGACCTCAGTGCCAGCAGTTCATGCCCTGGAAAAACATCCCTGTAGCTCTGCTGTGACTGCATTGAACATGGTCAACCTTTGCTGAGATGCTCTCTGAGTCATCTCTGCAGCTTCAGAGCTCAAACCCATGGTTTGCTTCTGGACTCACTGGCCACAAAGGGCTGTGCTATCATGAAAATATTTTCCTTCTGCTCTGTAAATGCATCTGGGGTTGCAATATCCCCTTTTAGCTGAGGGGTTCCTATGCTCAGATACCACATTTTATCCCAGAAGCAGCAAAATCTTCAGCAGAGCTCTGGGGATACAGATTTCATTCTTCCCTGTCATTTCTGCCTATCAAAGGTAAAGCAGGTCTGTGGAGACCAAGGGCAGAGCACCACATGGTCACACAGCCCTGTTCCTCACAGGTTCCTTCATCAACTTACAGGTCCAAAGAACTCATGGCTCATTTCAGGGAAAATGTTTATTTTGGTGACACTCCTGAGGAATCTCCTTGCCCCTCTGTCCTCACGACCTTTCTCTCTGCTCCTCCAGTCTGCTCGCAGTTCTCCAAGGGCGTCTATGCCATCTTTGGGTTTTATGAGAGGAGGACTGTCAACATGCTCACGTCCTTCTGCGGGGCTCTCCACGTCTGCTTCATAACACCGAGTTTCCCTGTTGAGACGTCGAACCAGTTTGTTCTGCAGCTCCGCCCGGAGCTCCAGGACGCCCTCATCAGCGTCATCGAGCACTACAGCTGGCAGAAGTTTGTGTACATTTACGATGCCGACCGGGGTGAGTCACGAGGATATGGGCAGGTTACCGGGCAATTAAACACAGTGCTCTGAGTGGAGCCTTTGCCACCAGAAATCCTCCTACCGTGGGTTTCTGGAGGATGAGAGGGTGGCTAAAGGGAGTGCCACCCTATGCCTCCCCTGTTCTCTGTTCCTTTTCTGAATATCCATTTCTGCTGAAGGTGTTGATCTGGATGAAGCATCAGCCTGACCCGGTATGTCTGCGTACATGGGACCAGGCTTGAGCCTCATCAGCATGAGGGAAATACTTGATGTGTAGATGGTTTGAGTTTGAAGTGGTGACATTGTTTATATTGAATAGGTCTTGTATTGAACTGGTCTGTCAAACTCCAGGCCACTGAGTCCCAAGTTTATAGATGTGAATGGACAGTTGCTCGAGTCTCACCTAAGACGACAACCAGGTGTGGAATGTGTGTTTGCAAAACTCCAAGCCCCCTGTGTTAGCTGTCTATGTAAAACAACAAAACCTTTGCTGGGTTCTTAGAAGATCTGACTTTCTAAACTACAAACAGGGCTAGTGAGCTCATTGCTCTGTGATTCAATTTTCCCAGCTCTCAGATGCCTTTAAAGCTCCAGGTTTGGAGGCTGGAAGCCAGATAGACTTGAGGAGGACAGGGTAGAGGTAAGGGTGATTCACAACTCTGTCCTGGAAGTTATTGTTATCCCTTGAAGGGACAGGATAACCTTCAGAGACAAGGGGAAGGCATAAAAGCATCCCACCTGCTTTCTGTTGTAAGGAGGCATGGGCATGCTGAATATCCCAAAAGAACTGCATCAGGCAGGGTTGTCTAGTAGGATTGCAGAGCACTTCTATGTGAATGTCCCCTGGAAAGCTGTGCATGTAATTTGGGCAACATAAATTTTAAAATAATGATTTTCTGATGAGATTCTGATGACACAGAGAAGCACGTTGAATATGATTGTGTGCTCTGATTGCTGAGGGTGTCCCTAACCCTGGGACAGTCTAAATAGATCAAAGACAAGAAGGAAACTATGGCCAAGAGAAATCAAGTTATTTGGGTAGTGACAAACAGGAAGATGGGGATTAGGGTTCTTATCTGAATCCCACAGCAGGGCCTGATCAACGAGACTGATCTGCTGATTACAAAGGAAAATTAGGCCTGGAATCATCTGTGCTAGGACAGAAAAAGCAGGAGTCATTAATTCTAACCCAGCTGAGTTCAGGGAAGATCTAGACCATTAGCTGCTCTCTGTAGTTCTGCTGCACTCCTGCGAGTCTGTCTCCAGTCTGGCTTGAGACAGACACACAGGCTGTCAGGAGGGTGGAAAGATGACACTGCACAACTAATGCCTGGCTCTTCTCCCTCTCTTCCCATCACAGGGTTGTCAGTCCTACAGAAAGTGCTGGACACTGCAGCTGAGAAGAACTGGCAGGTGACAGCTGTCAACATCCTGACAACAACAGAAGAGGGCTATCGAATGCTCTTCCAGGAGCTGGAGAAGAAGAAGGAGAGGCTGGTGGTGGTGGACTGTGAATCTGAGAGGCTCCACATCATCCTTAACAAGGTTGTGCTGGTGTGGGCCATCTGGGAGGGGTCTTGAAGGCAGGACAGGAAGGGTTCTTTCTCCTGAAGAAGTTCCCATTCTTGCTGGATCTGTGTCTCATTGTGGCTCTCGTTGGCCGCGGGGTGTGTGCATTGCAGCAGAGCCTGCAGATGCTTCTCAGTTGTGTCATTGTGGAAACTGTAAAGCTGGATAAATACTAGAAGCTCTCATGTATTCCTGCCAAGTGAGCCCCACTGTTCCATGTTCCCTAGTTGTTTTACTCCTTTGCTGAGTTTTTCCACCCTGTTACTCACCAATGAGTTTGCTTTGTGCTAATTCCTCCGAGCAACATTCACAAAATGTGGCACCTCCTGATTCTGCTGAGTTTTCCTCCAGTTTTCCCACCCCATGTGAGGTAAGGTGGAGGTGTGAATTGACCCTGCCAGACTCCCAGTTCTGCAGCCTCCATCTGCCCAAATTCTCACACCTGTGCCAGCAGAACAGAGATGGAGAAGCTTTATGGTACATCTGTAGCAGGAGCACTGCCTCCAGGTCAGGCTAGAGCTCACCACGCTCCCAGGGCCTCCATGCTGTAGCAGGTTGTTTCCATCTCTTCTCATGCCTTGCAGTGAGAGACACATTCATTCACAGCCATCTCCTGGATGTTTTCTCAGCTTATGGCCATGTGCTGATGGGATATGCTGTAGGGGACTCAGCAGGTATCTTGTATGCCCTGTCTTACTTATCCTCAATCTGCCCAGTAGTGCAGACTCAAATTTTCCCAGCCTTCTTCGCTTCATGCCTTCCCTAATGCTTTTCCCTGGTCCTGCCTATAGACTTCTGTGAACAGGACACAAATGCAAGCCCAAAGACAGATTTCTAGGGTTACTAGTGTTATGTTTATAAGCCTGGTTTGTCTAACAGAAAGTTGAGTTCTATAATCAAATATTATCTAGTTTTCCCTACAGGAACAGGAAAATAAGTTTTTTTTTCAAAACTCTTCACGGAACTGGAACATGAGTTAAATTTATATATAAGAAAAGATATTTGTATGAACACCACAAATCCAGATATTGTAATTATATATTTCTCAATGCTACAAACATTACCAGTTCCCAGGAAGAGGAGCTACAGTGTTGTGTTTCTCTACGATAAAGACACAGCATTTCCCACACACATCTGTGCCTGTAACTCTCTAGGGAAGAATAGGCCTGAGAACAACTTTTGCAGACCTGTGAAGTCCATTTTCATCCTTTTTTGCATTCTTGTTCCAAATCCACTGGGATTTCTGAGAGCAAGGGCAGTTATCCCAGTGTGAGCAGGAGATGCCAGGTTTTCACAGGTAGTGTCCAGCTCATTATCCTGTGAAATTCAACTGGGACTGTAACTTGGGCTGCCGGCCGGTCCCTCAGCTCAACACACCAGCAGCCTCTGTGGGAATGTTATTCTGCTGTTTGCTGGGTCTGTCTCAGTGTCTGAGGTGCTCAGAGAGCTTTTATCCTCTTCCCTGACAAGCTTGTCTCTGTGTCTTGGTGGCTGTGGATTTGTACTCCCCGGTGGACGGAAGGGCTGGGGATGGCTCTTCAGCACCAGTGCCTCCCACATGCACACTGGAGCTCCACACACTTTCCATTTCTTCTCTGTACACATAACAAAAATAACACGCCTTCCTCCAGGAAGGCAGTCCTTGCCTTCTGGGGAGCGTAGCTGTGGAGGAGCCCGTGCTCCGTGTGTTAATGACACACAGGAAAAGGACCTGATTTCTTTCTGGGAGGTTGCTTTGTGTCGTGTCTCAAGGGCAGAATTTATCTTTGCCGAGGTACATGTCATTTGTGAGCCAGGCCTTGGTTCAGGGTGGGTTATCCTGGTGGTGTGCTGTGTAGCCTTAGTGGGATAAGTAAGCAGTAGGTTGTGTTCCATCAAAGCTCTGTATTGTTTCTTCCTTGTCTCTCATTAAAATGAGTAACTGGAAGTTCTCTTTTGCCAGTGTTTCACTCTGAGAGGATTTCTCTCTAATAGATGTCAAACTGGCCCATTAAGAAGTGGGTAATGAAACCTAGGTGGCCCAAGTGAGCTATCAGCATGCAGCCCAGCACAGCCTCTCACTACAGTCAGGATAAGTGATAAATGTTATTATAACCTCAGCTTGCTACTGCTGTCCGGGCACATTAGGACTGAGCAAGCATTTTAAAATAAATTAAGATCACAAATAACTGTGTAAAACACAGGAAACAAGCCTCATAATTCAGGAGGATGGGCTGCAAGATTTACAGCTCAGGGAAAGCTGGATGGCAGCCCTCTCTGGTGCACCGACTCTGACACCTAATAAAATAACAACTGAGAGTTTGGGCAGAAGGAGCCAATGCCAGCTATTGTTGACACTGGAGAAAAAGGGAATTGGATCATAATTCTTAGACATCCCAGTGCACCAGAGATTCTTCTTCCTCCCAGAAGGTCTGGGACTTACTGCAAAGGTCAGTCTCAGCTGGTAAACGTAGAGGGACAAATTGGATCTGGTTTCGCTTCTTAGATCTGGCAATGGCAAATACTCAGAAAACTACCCATAATGAGGGGTGTATCTTCATAGGCTTTAGGTATACAGAGTTTTTTCTGAGAGTTCCAGACATCTCAGCAGAAGCCACACTGAAGGATCCTGTGCAGAGAGCCACAGGGCAGTGAAGTTGGTGGAGCTGGCATTAGCTGTGTAAGAAACTGCTTCTAAATGAAGCCTTCATTGGAGTTAATTGCCACCCCCACGCTAATGCTGAGAACCAGATGAGTTTTATTATGCATACAAGAGCACTTCATCAGAGAAGAGCTAAGGCAGATGAACCAGTTGCATAGAGCAAGTGTCAGCTCATTTATAATCCATTTGAAAATCCTTAAATGACTGCTCATGATAATCTGGAAGTGCTGTCCCATGGGGAGGATCAGTCTATGCCCTCATCTGACATTTCTCAAGCACCTGCTGCCAGCCTGGTATCAGAGAGAAGTCCTGGGTAGACTGGTTTCTGGTTGAATCCAACACAGCAGTCATTTTATGATCATTGTGGCTGTGAGGATCTTTCTGGCCTCACTGCAGTTTGTGCAGATTTTGCCTGAGCATTGGCAAAGCAGGCAGCAATTCAGAATCAATTCATATGACAGTGGAAATAAGAAGTAGTGTTGCCAGCAAAGAAACCTTCTGGAAAATGCACAATTCTCTCAGAAACTGGCAGTTCTTGTGTTTGTACAGGTTCTGAGGGCATGTTTGTTTGGGCTTTTTTTTTACTTTATTTTCTTTCTGTGTGTACAATGGCTCGAATGCAGATGGTATCTTACCCTAGTAAGCTAGGAAGAATTTAACAGTGCTGCTGGAAATCAATAGAGAGGAGTTTCAAATGAAAACATAGAATCAGAAAGAAAAATAGAATTTTGAACTGTATTCTTTCTTTTTAAATCAAGGAAGAAAAAGACAGGGACTATCTGATCAATGCCTCTTTCCCCTCCAATAACAGGCAAGCCTGCAAGAGATGGAGAGGGGAAAAAAGGGAAACTTTTCCAGCTAACATAGAAAAATTCAATTATTACAGTTCAGTAAGCAATTGTGTTTATGAAAGAAAATAAAACCCTGACTCTGCAGGCATCAGGGAGAAAGGAGGAAGTGGCATAGTGCATATATTGGGACCCCATGAATATGAATATATAAATAATCTCAAAGACCATGCAGGGGAATCCTCTGTTCAGGTAGCTTTGTTCCAGAGATGTGGTTTGAAGCTGCCCTAAAGCACTGAAGGAGAAAATTTCCTGCCATCTCAGCCAGGTGGGTGTCTGTGGCAGGGACCAGGGCTGGGAGGATCTGTGAAATAGCTCTCTACTCTTGTTTGGTGTTTCAGCTGCATTCATAGGACATATGAGCTCCAGATCCCCACTTTTTTAATTTGGTATCTGAAAAATGGATCTTGTTTAACTTTTTTAAAATACTGTTTCTTTTCCTCCTGAGCCCAAAGGAGACAGGTTGGTTTGATTGTTTTCTTTCCCTGCCATAGAATGTTCATGGGGATATTGTCCTGTCTGGTTTCAGACTTGCTGCTCAAATATCATGTGTGAAAGCTCTGTCTATCCTCTAACAAGACTGTGAACTTTTCTTTTGCTCTGTCTATCTATCTGGGAAAAATAAGAGAGAGGACGGGTAGATAACTGAAGGTCTTCCATAGTTGATTTTTGCTTATTGCCTTTGTTTTTTATGTTGCAGATAATCAAGCTTGAAAAAAATGGGAATGGGTACCACTACATTCTGGCAAATATGGTGAGTTGCCATCCTTGGAGTTCTTTTTCAGCTGTCTCATATTTTGTAAAGCAATATATTTATGGTTACTGAGCTGAACATCTTTTTTCTCATCCTTTTGGGTAAAAAGAATACTAAAGTCCTGTGGCTGTGCTCTCCTTCTCTCTTGAGCCAGCAAAATTTTCTGCAGAGTATTTCCAAGTGTGCTGGAGTTTTGTGGAGGTTTGACCTTGACTGGATGACAGAGGTCCACTAAAGCCACTCTATCACTCCTCCCTTAGTGCTAAATGAAATCTGACTGTCATGGCTCTAAGCAAAGAATTGGATGTAAAGATTTCTTTAAGGAAAGGACTCTCATGTTAATACAGAGAGGTGCTGCCTGATGACAGAGCAATATTGGGCTGCAGCAGGGCCATCTTTCTGAAGCAAGTCTGCTAGGAAGATGGTAAATTCCCCTGCCTACAGAGATTTGGGAAGTGGTAAGAGAGTGAAACAGCCTCAATCCATAGGGCAGCTGGAGGTTTTGCACAGCAGAGCTCCTACCCTCTCCTCCCCAGATGTGTCCATCCACCCAGGAAGATGCAGAGCAGAGGATGGGCTGGTGTTGGCAGTGTGGGGCTGAGGCTGCTCCCCTTGGAGACTCAGTGTCTGTGTGGGGTGAGCCCAGCGCAGGCTCTGGACCTGTTCTTCCCTCACTGATGCAGCTCTGTGAGGCAGCACGCCAGCCCTGGGGTGATTAAACTTTAAACCACCAATTAGTCAAGCATTTGCTGCCCTTCTCCTTCTCTGGGTCCCGAGATAACTCTGTAATGTACGAGGCAAAAATGGCCACATCATTACCCCGCCATGCCCTGTACTGACCCTGCACTCTGCGCTGGCCGTCTGCCGTGTAATTACAGAGAGGAAATGTTAGGTTGTGCAAGGGGAGATGTGCAATAGAGCAACCAATAACTTCAGTTGCTAATTTTTAAAAAATTATTGTTTGCTGTAACCCAGGTCCTGGATGTTTATGAAAGTCGCTTCGTTAAAGTTAAGCAGGAGAGTGAACTGGAGTCGCTGGAGTGCGGGTGTCCGCGCACTCTGTGGATACCCACGTGGAAGGCTGAATTTAGATATCACCTCTCCGTGCAGTTTCCTAAGGCTAAATACATTAAAGACACGACGTGAACTAACGCTCAGGTGTTGGAGTTTAAAAGGATATTTCCCCCTGTCTTCTGGTACCACGCTCTCCCACTTTGACCTGGAGAAAGTACCGTTGTCCCATCTTTAATGTGTTTTCTTAGCCTTTGCAGAAATGCTGAGAGGACAGAGATGGCTGGAAGAGGCTGCATACTCAGCCAACATGGGTTATAAATAATTAACTTGGAGCAAAAGGCTTTTCATTTCCCCAGTCCCTCTGCAGGGAGATTCTGCCTCCCTTTGCAGCAGGAGGGGGATTTGAGTCCCCCCAGAATCCACTGTTACTAGCTGTGTTTTTCAAGCAGCTTTGATTTGGGGGAGAAGAAAAAAGAGTGAAATTCAAGCTTTGAGTTTCATATTTCCTGCTCCTTAAAACCTAGCATCACACAAGAGCCAAACTCCAGAGAGGAATATTTAAAAAAAAAACAAACAAAACAAAACAAAACAAAACAAAAAAAAAAAAAAAAAAAAAAAAAAAAAAAAACAAAAAAAAAAAAAAAAAAAAAAACAACAAACAAACAAACAAACAAGCAACAAAAACAAAGAGTAGGGGTTAATCAGACAACACGGAAAAACTATTTAAAAAATGATGCCTACCACCCCTGAAGGTTAAGAAGGCCCTTTCAAGGGCAGAACAACCTGGTTCAGGTACCAGAAGCCAAATCAGTTTCTGTGATGTGCTGCACCCACACGAGAGCTACTGACTGCTCTGTTCAGCAAGGAGGGTGGCAGAAAGGCCCTGAAGATCTCACAGTTCTGAGTCTGTAGGGCAGCAAGGAAGGACAGCAAGCCTCCCTGTGTGGGGATGGCCAAGGATGTTAGAGGAGATTGGCAGAATGTGGGAAGTCAGCATCCGTCAGGGTTAAACTCTAGTACAGATGCTCTGATCCAAGAGATCACAGCAGGTTTTACCCCTTTCTAAGGATGTCTCGTCGCTGGATTAGAGCCTTCAGAGGGTGTAACGTGCTGTAATTTATTCCACTGACTCATGCACATAGTGGTAGACCTTAAACACCCTGTGTTTTCCCCTGCAGACACGTCCTGGGATGACAGGGCATGTGTTGCCCACACACACACACACACGTTCCCTCGTGTGCACCCGCACGCCTCGAGAACAGCCCTGCTTTGTGGAAGCAGCTCATGCTGGAGCACTGAGTCGTCAAGAGAAGAAATTAAAAGCTAAAGCCTGGAAGTGTCAGGTTTTCAAGTGACTAATTTTTAGTCCCCTATGTGGACTGAGGGAATCCTGAGGTTAGGACTCTCAGCCTGTGTCAAGATAAGGTCAAGGGAATCCTCAGGTGGTGTAGTAGCCACCAGTTTACCTGCAGGTGTTGGAGCAAGGGGATGAATTTTCAATACCTGCACTTTGCCAAACCTTCTTGGATATGAAAAAATGGGGACACCATTATGGAAATGACACACTGGAAGCAAATATTGGGAAATACTTCTACATAATCCCACTTAAAATCTTATTTTTAGCGATATGCTTGTTCAGAGCTATACTCAGCCAAAAGCCAAGCTGCAGCACACTACTCTCTGGTTACAGCAGCTTCAAACTGGTGTTACATCACGAATGCAAAAGAAGAGAGTTTGCAAGGCAATGCACAGAATGAATAAGGTCTAAAAAAAATCATCCATGGGTGCATTTTGAGATGGAGAAACTCCCTGTCTGGTCACAGACAGCCCATGAGCAAAGAGGCACTGCTGTGCATTAATCACTGTGTGTTTGCCCAGCAGTTGCTGTCGGTGAGCTGTAGTAAAGTACTGAGCAGAATTTGACAAGTAGCAGCAAATGAAAGCTGGTATTTCCTAGCAGTAACAGCTTTCTTTCCCAGTGAAATTGCTGTTGCCAAGGTGAGACAATAATATTTCTGTGTTCACAAACAAAATGAAACCATTCTGCACCTTAGGCCATGGGCAAACATCTTTCTCCAAACCTGCTACGCCTGCTAAATTCACAACATGCCTTGTCTGCTCAGCCCTGCCCATCCCATGAAGGTCTGCCTGCAACATCCCTGCCAGGGGAAGGGTTTCTGTGAGCACCCCTGCCTCTCCTTGAGGCAAATTTGGCACTCTGCATGGCTCTTGCAAACTCATGAAATCTTGATCCTCAACCAGTACCTGCTAGAATTACCCCAGTTAGCTTTTACCAGCTGCCAGCCCGGATATTTGTCAGGCATACTGGCACTGGGGGTTTGCAGTCATCTCTGTTTCTCTTTTCCCCCCGGGAACTCAAAGAGATTTGGCAACTTTAAGAAGTGTTTGTTTTTGTGAGTCTTATTTTTCTAAGCCTTGTTCTCAGCCTTTTAGATCATCAGTCAAGCAACCACAAAGGAAAAAAAAAAAATACAGTCAATACTATCAGAGGAGCAAGCTTAGAAACTTCTGGGATTCCATTCCTTTGATGTTCAGGCTTTTTCCCTATAACCTTGGCTTTGTGTATCTGTTTGCCCTATGCCATGGATGTGAGCAGACTACTGTCTGTGGCAGGAGAACATCAGCTCTTTTGGGCAGTGAAAAATCTTTGTCTTAAAAGAAGTGACATTTGTGTGACCTGTCTTTAAATGAAAAGTATGAAAGACAGCTGCCACATATGGTGTTTTAGCCTTTTTTTTTTTTTCCTTTCTGGATGCATTAGTCCAGGTTGTTCTTTTAGCAAATGCTCTTTTTTTGGAGATGAATAGATAAGTGTGTGAGATTGCTGATGCTAGGGGTAGTAGGGAAAGTAAAGATAAAAACAGCGTTGATTAGCCAAGATAAGCACTTTTTTCTGTGCCACTCTCCATGAGTGTGTGTCAGTGCTGAGTGGGGCCACGGGCAGAGTTTCCCTTTGCAAGCAGTTGTGGTGGCTTTGGAGGTTATCAGCACAGCAGCTTTGTCAGCACAGTGGCTTGTGCAGGAGTCAGGCAAGATGTGCTGGTTTGGTTCAGTTCACCTGTGGTTTAGACGGGCATTTTTTATATCTTTCCCCCTGAAAAAGGGAAGGAAGAACTTCTGCACCACCAGAGCTGGTACACAGTGGTGTGAGACTGACACCTGGTGCAGACAGTGGAGAAGAAGGAACCTCCTGAAGTGGCCATCAAAAAGGATGTCCACAACCCTGGGGAGCAAAGTTCTCTCCACGTAGGCAGAGATCAGCTCCCCTAAATCACTGCAAGACACCCACACCTGCAGCACATGCTGTGAGTGTGTGGGGAGGGCACAAACCTACTGCAAGGTCTGTCCATGCCCCAGGGTGATGTGTGGACTGACCGTGTGTCAAGGGCTCTGCTCCCTGCACCAAGCCATTGAGTCAGCTTGCCTGAAGCTAAAATGTGGTTCTGTCTTCCACCACCTCCTAAGCTGGCATGTTTATTTGAGTCACCCTCAGTTCTTAACTCTGTCCCCTGCCTTCTGAAGTGTTGCTGACTTGCAGTACAAGCAAGGTCAGCAATGCTAATGTTCACATCACTCACTGCTTGGAAACTCTCTTTGGTGGAGTTTCCAAAAGGATGTGTACAGCATCAACTTGCTGTCCTGCTAAGATCTCAAGATGCCTGGTCTTGCAAACATTTTATTCTTGTATTGGAAAGAGATGTCCTAAGTTATATTTAAGGTACTAAAATTTCACAAGTTAGACCTTTCCTTTTTCAGAGAGGGTGGTTCAAGTAGGCACATGAGTAAAGTTTGATTTCTGTACAGAGGGAGACAATGCAACACATTAGTGAAACTTCTGAAATCTGTATCTCACTTCCAAACAGCTTTTCTGTCCTGATTAAAAGATTATCAAGCAGAATAACCCCATATAACATTATCTCATCTGAATCACTCATAGTAAAAGACACAGCAGTGCCCTGAAGTAATTTTTGCTTGAACTAGAGTGTCTCATATAAAGGAAAATAATCTGGTTGGATACAAAAATTACCCACACAGGAGAACATGAGCAGCAACCTTGGGAGGATTTTTGCAGTAGTTAATGAGGGCTCAAAAACATTAGTGACATACTGTGGCTTAAAAAAATCAGAGCATCAGGTGAGCAACTGACAGATTGTATTACAGCCATTGGAAGGAAAAATGTGTTTGTTTAAATTTCTGCACAAGAGTGTTAAACTAACAGGTTTTCTCAGCCATTTTCAGTTTCCTAACCCAATACCTCAGCTCTATTGGCAAGTGGTGATGTGTAAATCCATAATATCTTCCTCATGGTGACTTCATTGGTGCTTTTTTCTAGTCAAGACCTGCCTAGTTTCAGCTTCCTCCACTGGATTTATGCTTCTGTTTCGTATACAAACTATTCCATTACTGATGTTTTGGTTCTTGTAAACTGTGATCAGGTCATCCCTTAATCATATCTTTGACTGAAGTCCTGGCATCAACCACTACACGGCACATTTCCCAAACCTTTAAATCAGCTTATGTGTTGAAAGCTCTCTAGTGCAGAAACATCCACCTAGAGCATCCCTGTCTCTCCCTGGACTGAACCTTCCAACAGATGTGTGTGATCATACATATCCAAAATGTGCTGCAGCAGTAAGATTGGACAGATACAAATAATGTCACAGAGAAAACCTATAGAGCTCTACCAAGGAAAAGTCGCTGTTCATCTCCATCCCCTTGTCCTTGAAGTCTGACTCAGTTTTCTTTGCATCCATAGACAGGACAAAACACTCCCATCAAACTGCAAGACTGGGAAGCTGTCTGATAGTGTCCCCTTCTCCTGGCTTTCTTTTCCCTTTCTTCCCTTACTCCTAAGTTACAGTGAGGACTCACATGTTTTGCTGCTACAATGAGGTTTGACACATTAATAACTCAGCAGAGGAGAAGGCCTCTCCTCTGGAAGGCAGACTGGGACAAGACTGGAGCAGATGGGCTCTTTTTTGACATACCTTCCTTATTAATACAAAGTGATGGGAGTGAGGAATGATGCTTCACTGGAGAAGTCAAGCTTGAAGATAATTTGGTGTATTAGGGATGCTCTGTCTGGAAACACTCCATTTCTTGCTCCCTGCAGAAAGTCACTGGTGTACCTTGGAATGACAGGAGCCACTTTGTATTCACTCAGCTGATTTACAGCCATTGAGAAACAAAACTTTTGCTTTGCAAAGTTTCTTACAGAGTCTGCTAGGAGAGAGTAGTCTAGCATTTCAAGCCATGCAGGGATAGCATGTAAACAGAGCTGGGCCAGTTTCCCAATGCTGCCACAGGTTTCCGTGGCACCCACCCAAGATCAGGATGAGTTGCTTAAATGCTTTTGGCTTGAAAAGGAATATTTCAGTGTGCAATCTATTAAAGAAAAAATAGACTCCAGTCTCTTCATCCCAAACAGAAAGGTACTTAAAAAACTTAATATTCCTTCCTGGGATGCAGAGACTATGTTAGCTTCAGCCAACAAGCCTTCTCCAGACAGTTAAAGAGAAAGGGGCATTTTCCCCCTCCTCATTCAGAGCCGAGCCTTACCGGTCCTGGAGGGAGATCTGGAGGGCTCAGAGGATGCAGAAGGAGGAGATAAAACAACAGTGTTTCTCAGGAATGTGGCAATCTTCAAGGAGACTCTCTAATGTCCTTTCTCTCAGGAAAAGACAAGACTTGGAGCACAGGCAAGGAGATTTTAGACTGTGCTGTGGGGTGCTTTATGAGATGCTGAGCTGGAGCCTCCCCGGAGCTCAGCTCTTGCTGCCACAACTTCAAAGGCCCAATTCCACCACAGGAGGCACCTGCAGGGAAAGTGCCAGCAATTAATATGAGCTTAGTGAAATACAAAGAGAATCTGAAGGTGTGGGACAGCAGCTGACTGCCTGTCAGTGTCTGAGGCTGCAGCATTCCCATGGGCTGGGATGATGTCCCAAAAGGAGCAATGCCACCCAGCGTCATCGGTGTGTGGAGAGGAGGCAGAGGTTTAGGATGGTGAGGCAATGAAATACGAGGGTGAAAGGAGAGATGCAGAGAAGTAAGTGATGCTGGCAGATTGCAGAAGGGTCATGCATGAAGGGATGAGGCTTTTCCTACACTGGCAGCTGCCCTCACTGCCCATTCAATGCCCTGGCTCCTCATAGTGTCCAGGGTATAAATAAGGAGCTGGCTCATTTCCGGAGGGTTTTTCTTTTCAAGGCAGATCTTTTGTGGACCACTTAATCAAGATGGATTCATGAGACCCGTTTCAAGTCATCAGTCTTCCTGCATTATGCATTTCTTTTGATGACTGAGCCCACAAGCAGTGCAGGGGAATATAAATGTGTGACTTGCTGACACCTCTCCCAGCAACCAAAGCAGCGAATGGGACAGTAAAACAACCTTTGACTGAAAACTGCTTTCAGTTTAAGAACATAAAGAACAGATGCATCAAGGAAAGCACAATGAGAAGAAACCCCTTTCCAGTACTGGTTTCTATTTGAAGCCACAAAGGTCTGTAATAGCTGCCCATATTATTTCCTAGCAGCAGGAGTTGTGCACGTAATCGCTCTGTGAGGTTCATTAATGCAGAGAGCAGCCAATGCCATGGGCTAAAGAGCAAGTTTCCTCCTTTGAACCAAGCCTGGCTGGTGCTGTAACAGTGTGTTGCAGATGCTGTGAGTCAGAGCAGGTGTGGAGGAGGGAGCCACCTCAATGCCATGGGGTCAGGGTTTTGTGGTTTATTGTCAGCCTGCTAATTTGATGGCATTTGGAGAAAGGCAGGCATTTTCCAGGCTTATGCAAGGCAGGGGGCCATATTCTCTGTTTTGCTGAGGTGATTGTGAAGTGAATTTAAATGGAAGGGACAGCTAATCCTGCCATAGGGCAAGGGGTGGGCTGGCTGACGTGGTGTCCCTTCCAGCCTGGTTGTGATGGTTCCCAGGGATAACTGTGCCTGCAGAAGGGATGTTTCCCTCTGTGTACCTATGTCCTGGCAGTGACCCCCTCTGGGGCCCTGGGCTGCTCTGTACTGGGTCCCACTTTTTCAGGGGAATGGAGTGAGAGTTCCCATATTCCTACTTTTCCTCCCAGGAAAGTGGGCATTCAGGGAGGTAAAGCCTGAAACCTGCCTATCCAACAGATACATCCCAAATGCTTCAGGTGTAAAGAGCTTGAAGAAAGCCACATGCTGCCCAATTCCAGGGGCTCAGGTCATTTCCCTGAACAGCCACTGTGCTCCAGACATGGCTGCAAAGTCACTTTGCCCAACATTTACTGGCAAATATTTGAAATGGTTTCAAAACTGTTTGACCACTCCAAGAGGCCACATGAAGCCAATGGTTCCAGCACTGTTCACTTCTTGCTGTACTTGGTTGGGTGACAGAGAGAAGCATTTCTGGGCTGTTTCTTTCCCAGACTGGTTGATACTAAACAGATTAATCCAAAATCATGACCAACTGAAAACTAAATAAATGATCCCTTCTTTTTTTTTCTGCAATGTGTGTCTATAGTTAGTACAAGGTGACAGATGATTGATGACTTCTTTACTTGTAAATATTGTAATTCTCCTGTTCTCCTGTTTCCTACAAGCACTGACTGATATTCCAGAAAAATAGATAAGCATGTTGAATTCTTGCTTCCACTTTGTCAGTAGACGCATTTTCAAAATTCAGTTTGCATGACATTTAGGGGTTTTTTTTGTTTGTTTGTTTGCTTGTTTGTTTATATGTTTGTCAGCAATAATTCACCTCCTCTTGGAATTATTTTTTAAAATATTTGACCTCTGCATTTCCCTGTTCATTGGCTCTCGTGTTCCTCACAGCAGCTCTGAGAAGATTTCAGTGGTACAGTGATTAAAATTCCTCTGTAATTAGGATCATTCCTATAATGTCCTTGTACTGGGGCATATGGAGAGGGGAGAACAGGTGAAAACAATTATTTCAGTAGTTGATACCAGCCAAAATGCAAAGATGTCAAGGTTAATGATGTCCTTTATGGTCCCAACTGTTTTAAATGGTTGGAAAAATCTTCAGAGGTCTCCACACTTTTTTAAAAAAATGAATTGTGTCAAAAATAAGTGGGGAAAAATTCGTACAATCTTCATGAAGAAATAATATTTTTTGTCTGTTTATATTATTTTAAAATTCTGTGCAAGATGAACCCCAGTGAATGTTGTTGAATATTTACCTGGTTTTCAGATTTTATTTTTTTTTTTGGCGGGGGGGAAAACAGTGAAATACAGTGGTTTCCCCCACTGCTGTCTCATCACTGATGTTATAACCCTTTTTTTATTTTTTTCTATTTAAATCTGCATGCTGAGGGAGCTTAATACACCAGCCATTTTACTCTTACTCTCTTGTGAACTTGGACTTTTCTTCATGCCTCTGTAGGACTTCCAAGGAGGAGCTGGTGGCACAAACTTCGAGTTGCTCTGTGGTAGTTTCTTATGACAGATCTTCTTCCCCTGAGTATCTCCCAGGAGCAGAATGTCAGTGTGATTTGGTCATGGCCATGAAAAACCAGTTGGCAACCTGTGAGGTCCCTCTTACTGAACCTTAGGAGCTCTGTGTGTCAGAAACCACTTGGCCCGAAATGCATTAAGATGTCAGGGACAATTATCCTGCTGCATTTCCCATTCATTAATCACAGTTCTGGCTTTCTGAAACCCCTTATGCTGGCAATTGCAAACTGGATTGATGTGGGTTTAACCAGCATTCTGAGGAATATGTACTCATAAAATGTCACTTTTTTTTTTCTTCTCTTTTTAACCTGAATCACTGTGCTTTGAAGCAAATCAAGTAATCTCTTTAGAGCATCTGTACACCAGTATCCTATCTTCTGCTTTGTAACTGGATGCCAAATTGCCTACAAAAAGCTGGAAGAAAAAGTTTGGAAGTCTTTAAAGATGTTTTTGAGTTACTTTTGACTCCCTTGGTCTGACACTGATGTGAGAGGGCAATTTAGTCTTTTCTTGCAAGATCTATTCCCAAAAGAGGTTTCCATGTAATGGCTTGATCCTGGTTTTGGAAGTTAATAAGCTGCTTAGCTCACTCCACCCATGAGCAGAGAGCATCATTTTGGGAACCTGACTGGTGTTTCCTGGAAATGATGTGACTCGTCTTTTTGACTCACACCATCATCATATGTCTGGGAACAAGCATGGGGGAGAAACCCAGTGGTGGGTTGAGAGGAGCCTGAGGAGAGCACACACCAACAGGGCAGCAGGAAGGCAAATCTCTGAAAGCTCTTCTGCTGCTCAAGTGATTACATTGTGACAGTTCTCCCACTCACTGTCCCTTGTGCATTATGGTTGCTGATGGCACAAGTGCAAATAATTGCCTACATCTCTTGTGTTTGTACCCCAAAAGAGAAAGCACCAGACCTCAGCCTGTCCCCCCCACAGCTGCCCAAGCAGGAAGGCAGAGCCTCTGCTCCAGCACCTGCTCTGTGCGAGGAGGCACGGCAAACAGTCTTGCGTAGCAGCAGTGCTGCAGAGATAGGATCAAAGCTAGGACACCAAGAAATGACCTCTTCTTCATATTGAAGTGTGTGTCTAATTATTTTTTCACCTCTGACTCAAGGGAAGTGACTAATTCTGCAGTGCCACCCTGATCGATACACACACGTATTTGTGCGTGTGTGTTCATCACATGCAGCAAGCAGACAAGAACAATAAGGAAATTAAAGGAATGTATTTTCTTAGTGATCTGAAGCCTAAAAAAGCACCTTTTTCCCCCTCCCAATTTAGCAAATTCTAGAAACTGGCTCTTCTAAAAGCCAGACTCCTGCAACAAGCTGACTGACCACTTCCTTCCTGATCTGTTGGAAGTTCATTGCTCAGGATTTGTTTTTCCCTGTAAACTGTGATTTCAAAAGAAGTAACCTATGCAGTAATGACTGAGGGCATGCAACTTAGGGCTGGGTGAGCAATTCTGTACTAAAGTTAGAACTGGATGGAAACTTTTTTCTAATTTATTTATAAATTTTATTAATTTTGTCCAAGCATTAGTCAGGGTGCATTTTTCCATTACTCTGCTTGCTTTCTTGCAAATGCTGTGTTGTTAATTTGTTTCCTTGGGAGGAAACTTCAGGATATGTCCAGCTCAGAGCCTGTGGGAAAGGCAAGTTTACCCCATGGTCAGGGAAGTGTTGCATCTCTGGAGTTGGACATTACCTCACAGAAAGAAGAGGTTTTTTCCTGAGCTCTCTGCCATATTCATGGATAGGCAAGATTGGTTTTACCCACCCAGAGATGTGTTTCTCTGATGAGATTCTCCTATTTCTCTCCTGTACTAGGGATTCATGGATATTGACCTGACCAAATTCAGAGAGAGTGGAGCCAATGTCACTGGCTTCCAGTTGGTGAATTACACAGATGCAGTTCCTGCCAGGATCATGCAACAGTGGAGGAACAATGATGCCAGAGAGCACCCACGTGTGGACTGGAAGAGGCCAAAGGCAAGTGGTATAAAAGAACCCGTTTAATATTGGGTCCATCTGGCTCAGTTAAAGTTATGGTCGCCTTTTTGTGATCACACAGAGCTCTTTAATCACACTCTGAGAAACTCTCAATTTAATTATGAACATTATCTGTTCCAGGTGCCTCAACATTGTCTAAATTTCAGTAGGCAGCAGCTACTGCCTCCTAAGAAAAACACAATTTACTAAATTCACTCAGTCTCCCAGTTTTTACCCTCCTCAAAGCTAAGAATTAAACATCTCATAATGTTCAGTATATAAAAAACAAAAAGCCTCATTAAGTCCTTAACCTTTGAGTTGTTTACTAGACATCCAGTGATAACAAAGTCTTTCCAGATGTTCTTTTTGAACATTTTAAATCAGTGTGTACAACAGAGAGGAAAAATACTTTCATTCCTAACACAGAAGACCCTGAAGCTGTTGAAGGGTGGGTGGAGGGAGAAGGTATTTTTTTCTGTTTGACTTTTAAAAAGGAATACATTTGTGACTTAAACTCAGCAGTAGAAATGTTAACTTTGGAATTAGTAGTTTAAGAGAGCTTCAAACAAATAAATAGGTAGGAAATCATAGGAAAAGACATTAAGTCTTATAGTTACTCTAATGGTTCATAGCATGAGTTTTACACTGGTTTCTATACAAGTTTCTTCTTGAAAAATATCATCTTTTGCAGAATTTTTACAGATGGAGATGGAGTTTTTGAGCAGAAAAAGTCCCTTATGTCTTGATTTCACATATCTCACATTTACACAGTATAATGTGCTCCGTAAAAGTTCAGGTCACCGATTCTAATTAAACACAAAGACTTGGGGTAACAGACATACAGCTTGTAAGGCTGAGCCTTCCTCAGAGAGCGCAATCTGACCCTGCACCTGGAGCTTCTCCTTCACTTCCCAGCTGTGAAAGTAAACCCAACTTTTACAAGCCAAGAGGACAGGGGAGCCAAGGGGCAGTCAAACCTCACAGGTGGAAGGATGAGAGCAGAGCAACCATCCAAAAGGTTACCATGAGGCAAAGCAGTGTAGCACACCCAGGTTTGACAGGGGTTTGACCATGGGTACCAGCTCCTCACTGCCTCTCTGGACTGGGGCAGGTGGTAGAAACCCCTGTGCTGATGATGGTACAGATACACGTAGGTCCTCTGAGGTGGGGGTGGTGAAAAGCCTTTTATTAAAGTAACAAGGGGGTTATACAGACCTCAGGGGTAGGGGTGGCCAGGGAACCCGGTTAGCCAATGGGGAAAGGGAAGGATACAGACTGACAGAAACCCAGGGATTGGGGATGGATGGGGGACACAGCAAACAGGGTTAGGAGAGAGGCAGAGAAATGATGCCTAAAGGTTTGGTGTGTATTTTGTAGATCTTTAGAGTTTTAGAATTGTAGGCTTTCTTGCTCACATATTTAGTGGTGTTAGGAGTCACTTAAGTAATTTTCTCACATATTCTTAAGCTTTATGAAGGTCAGGGTGTTTTGCAGAGACACTTGCAAGATAACTTGAAGACAAAACTAAAGAAGAGTCCAGAACCCTTGGAGCTGCTCCAAGGGGGCAACACTTATGACCATGGGGAGTGGGACACCAGGGGAAATGGGAATCACTGGGGGAGGGGCGCGTGCATAGGCCTTGTGGTGGTGTGCACCTCCGTGGAAGCTCCCAATAAGGGTATTTATCTATCTTTCTCCATTAATGTTTCTCTGAGTGCCTATTTTCCAGGATTTTAGGCATCAGGGCAAACCAGCCTAGGGAGGGGTAGATTTGTAACAGTTTCACTTGCTGGATACATATTAAAGGAGAACCCATACAAAGAATGCAATTTCTGAAAGGTCTCTAATTTAGCGAGGTTCCGGCGTCTGTTGTCCTTGTCTTCTTCCTTCAGTAGATTCTTCCAAATCTTGTAGCTTGGGTGTCCTCCCACACCCAGGGACGGTTGACCCTGATGGGCCCCCTCCAATGACCTTTCCCTCTGCAGTACACGTCGGCCCTCACGTACGACGGGGTGCGGGTGATGGCCGAGGCCTTCCAGAACCTCCGGAGGCAGCGGATCGACATCTCCCGCCGCGGCAACGCCGGGGACTGCCTCGCCAACCCAGCCGTGCCCTGGGGGCAAGGCATCGACATCCAGAGGGCCCTGCAGCAGGTTTGAAGCCAAAGCGGTGCGAGCGTGGCCCGTGGGTGGGGGCAGAAGGGTGGCCAGCGGCAGGAATGTCCACGTGAGTCGCTCGGGGCGAGGAGCGGATGCCTCCAGTTAGAGCCAGCTCTCCTGGAAAGCTCAGGGCTGCATCCAGCAAACTGCTTTTCTCGGTGCCGTCTTACGTGTCCTTGCCTGCTCTAACTTCTGGTGATGCTCTGGGATGGAAAAGTATTATCCCAGAGGTCTCTGTTTTTATCTTCCCCCTCTGTAAGACACAGACCTGCTCAGACCATGTTTTTTTTGCAGATTCTTAGGCTCTCTGCGAGCTCCGCTTCAGTTCCAGGCTGCTAATGAATGCATGTGAATTTTGCCTTCCGTGTTGGCTGTCGTCAAAATGTCCTCCAAGTGCAGATTATAGCTTGTTTCATACTGTGAGGATTCACAAAAGTCTTAGTAGAAGCCATTTAGATAGTTTATTCCTCAAATCTGATAATCTTGGGGGGTTTTCATTCAGCACAAAATTTAGATTTTTGAATAAACAAAAATACAATGTGAAATTTACAGCAAGAGAGAAAAAGATACCCTTATCAAATGCTAAGAAAGGTAGAATATTTCAACGTTTTGTTAAATTTCAAGACTGACATTAATTTCTAACATTTTTCTTTTTCCTTTCTTTTTTTTTTCTCTGACAGAAATAGATGGTTTCCTTTCAAATCATGCTAGTTCAGTGTTATCCAAATATAGCTTATCCCATCTTCTTTCCTTAACTGGGAAGAAGGCAAGAAGAATAACCTGAATTTGGTTAATTTGAATCATATGTAAAGTTCCCCGAGTATTTTGTTTTGATTTGGTTTTGGTTTACGGGTAAACAACAATTTTTTTAAAGCCAAATCTTGCATCTGATTTGATTTTATTGCTTGGATCCAATTTGTTCCCAAGCCTGTCACTGACTTTCTGTATGACCTTGGGCAAATCACTGTCATAGCTTCTCCAAGCCCTTATAATAAAATCAGGCTCCTCGATGCATTAGGGAGATCGGTTACCTAATAAACATGAAATACTTGGAAGTTTTCTGGTGAGCAATAGCTTCTCAGCATTTTCCTTTATTGAATTTATAACAATAGAGTATCAAAATTAGATAGATAGAAAATAGAATTTTGTGTGTACGTTGGAAAATCTGAAGTTTCCTCATCTCTTCATTAAAACAATTTCAAAAGTCTTAACTTTTCAGCTGTTGTGACTTTGGGGAAAGGACATAAGAGCCATTTGCAAAAGTTGTTTCTTTACCATTGAAAAATTATAATTTTAAAAAGGCTTGACCAGTTCAGTTGTGATGGTCAAAATAAAAGGCTCTGAAATAGGCAGGGAAAGAAGCCTCCTAGCAAAATTTTAGCTATTAATTTAATAATCATGCAACACTTAGTCACATAGCAAAAAGAGGCAGATGGAAATAGGAGAACTTATGATAATATTGAAGACTTCAGTTATCCTTTCTGTAAAGACTCACAAATAGGGCAATTCACACAGCTGTTCACAGTGTGCTTTCTCTTCACCTCCCATTTGCTAATGCCTAAAATGTTATAAGCTGTATAAAAGCAAAAGGTTTTTCTATCTACTTCTACTCAATTGTCTGGAATAAGCTCTCAAATTGCCTTTTTTTCTGTTCGGTGTAGAAAGGAACCATAGAATCATAAAAAACATTTAGTTTGGAAGATCTAAGGTCATTGAGTCCAACCATTACCCCAGCCCTGCCAAGTCCACCACTGAACCATGTGCCAAAATGCCACATCCACACATCTTTTAAATCCCCACAGGAATGGTGACTCCACCACTTACTTCCCTGGGCAGCCCATTCCAATGCTTGACGACCCTTTTTGTGAAAAAGTTTTTTCTCCTATCCAATCTAAACCTCCCCTAATACAACCTGAGGCTATTTCTTCTTGTCCTCTTGTGTTACCTGGGAGAACAGGCTGACCTCCACCTCACTGCAACCTCCTAACAAGGACTCGTGGATAGCAGGAACAAAGAGGAAAAGAAATATGAAACATTCTTCATTTTTTAAAAAAAACAGAAATCTACCATGTTTCAGCAAAATGTATGTTTTTATTAAAGATAACTACCTGGGTGGGGTTTTTTAGCTTACGAAATATTGCTTAAAACAAATATGCTGAGGTTTCCATTGTACTTTGATAAGGCTATGATAATTTTTAGCAAGTTCTTTTTTTTAGCATGTTTTGCTTACCACATGTAATAAGAAGATAGATAGTCACTGACTAACCCTGTAAACCAGAAGGCCACAACAGCATCCTTCTGCTCCAGAACTCCCAGCAAAGAGCCACATGTCCATCCATGTCTTATACACAAATGTGCTTAAATGCTCCATGTCTCCAGTTGACCTTGTTGGTGCTTAGCACTGTTGAAATGAGTCCTCGCTGTATTTTGCATTGCATTTTTGCATTTTGCATTTGCCATCAGAGGATGGTAAATGATGGAAAAGTTGTGCTGCATCCTGCAGCATGGATGGCAGGGATCCCTTTTGCCGTTTCAGTGCCACATGGATATCACAGGATTAAGATTTCATTCATTCAGATAGAAGAAATTGATGCTGTACAGCTGCCTTTTAGTGCATATAAAGCTACAAAACACGAGCATCTGTGACCTGAGCTTCAGAATGGGTCAGAACCTGAAAGGAAAACCAAAGGAGACGTGAAAAAAAGCAGGCTTGGGAGTGCTTAAGACAATGGTGCTTTTCCAGTGCATCTATTTTTTATGGGCATGTTGTGTCTTGTGAGAAGGGAAAAGCATGTTTCTCCAAATGTCACCAGGAATACCTCTTGACTTGAAAGAGCTTCAGAAAATACTGGCAGATGTTCATTTTCGTGACAAACCTTTGTGATAATAGCTGGAAAACAAGCACGGTTTAAGCAGATTAGTGACAGCATTCCTCTGTAATTATATATCCTCATTTCTTCACCCTGGGTCTTTATTCTGAGGATATCAGAGTATGTAAAAAGGCTGTTAAATACCTATCCCTATTTTGCATGTGGGAAGACATCAGTTGCAGGGACAACAGGTTTATCCAAAACAGGGGGAAAGGTTGAGGGCAAACCTTTAATTCTTAATCCAGTGGCATGAGCACTTCTCCAGGTGGTCTCCATAGAAACACAAATCTGCACTTCTTTTTCCCATGTTGCTGGTCCCCACTGCCTGGTCCCCACATGGTGTGTGATCCCAGTCAGGAGCCCTTCTCCATGCCAGGCTGGGCAATTTTGCAGTAAGTCAAATGGCCACACTGACAGGAGAAGTTCAGGGTATGGGATGTGATGTGAGCATGACTTCAGCCCAGCAGTGTTATCAGCAGAGATTTATGGATCATAGTTTCATATGAAAATGTCATTTACAATATTAAATTGTTGGGTTCTGTTAGTCTGGTGCAGAGGTAATTAAATTTGCTTGGTAACTGATAGACTCCTCTCTATCAAAAGACAACAGCTGGGAGCTATGGCCACAGTTTCATATTTCCTCCAAATACAGCTCCTGATTTGAACTGACAAATTCTTTACCAAATCCTGACTACAGGTCAGATTTAGAAAATACAAACCCCCCCAAAATTCAAGAAGTTCAGAGCTGATTTAGCTCACTGTCACATCCCAAGAGGTGATGGGCTCACATTAGTGATCTAGTTCTCAGGCATTGCTGAGCTAAGTTTTACACCACTAAGTTTTAAGAGAAAGGGTTTTTAAAAGGGTGGTTTAAGAGAATGGCTGTGCCCAAGGCCAGGCATGCTGGAGAGAGTGAACCTAAGTGAAATCCCAGTGTCAGATAGATGTCCTGTTTCCCCTGCATGGACCTGAGAGAAATGACTGCACTCTCCTTCCCCTTCCCTCTTGCTGCTGTTGAACCACCCCTGCAGGAGGTGCTGAGCAATTTTTTGTCTTCATTGATATTTATGTCTTTAAGGTCCATTTTGAAGGATTGTCTGGCAACGTCCAGTTTAACGAGAAAGGACGGAGGACCAACTACACCCTCCATGTGATTGAGATGAAACATGATGGGATCAGAAAGGTAAAGTAGAGAGTGACCTGACATCCTGTGTCAGATTCCATCCTGGTGTCTGAGTCACAGTGTGGTTAGGTCTCAACAAACATTCCTGTTCACGAAAGCTTGAGTTGGAGTGAAGTCACAATGATTGCATTGCCAATTCTATGCATGAACAAAGCCAAGCATGAGAGAGAACTCATATTGCTAAAAAACCACAACATATGGACAGTGTTATAAAGAACAACAAGGGCATCTCAGCTTTGTGGCAGAGACTTTCTAGGACAGTAAAAGCTTGGTCAACTCAGCCTTGCTATTGGCACAGTGCATTGGCTCCAGCCCAGCTACATGACTGCCTGGTTTTGCTCTCTGACTCTTCTTTTCCAAGGATGAGTCAAGGAAGAACCAGCCAGAAGCTGCCTGTCCTAACCAGTGTAAGTGAACCCTTTATGTTGACCTAATTCTGCTCTCCTTGAAGTGACAAGAGCTTTACCACTAACCACGTCCCAATAGCTACACAGACCTTTGCGCTGTTCTGAAGTCTTGGTCCCTTTCTATATCCCAAGCTCTTTGAAAAATCTGGCCTTGTTCAGGGATGCAGCGCCCTTGAAACACTAATCCTTTTGACAATCTGACTCTATGTGCTTATGTCCTGCTTTAGATACCATGTATTTGAAGAACAAAGAATAATTCAGTTATTCATTGCTAAAGGGGAGCTACTAAATATTTTGGAATGAGGCATTCAGTGTAATCTCTCTGCACCTTCTCAGTCTCCTGGAAAAAGAAACACTTGTTTGAAACTAAGAAAAATGTAAATAATGGAAGTTCCATATTTACAGTTCCTACACCAAATTCATACTTAGACCTAGGAGCAACTGATGTGAGATCAAAGCCCATCACAGTCAAGAAAAAAAAATAAAAAAGCAAATTTTCATTGAGAAATAAAAGAAAAGCCTTTTTGAAGGCATATGAAGCAGCCTACCTTCACTACAAACTATTCATAAGAGAACAAAGGCCACATCATGTCCAGTTTGGGTCTCTGAACTTCAATAAGTTGGCAGTCTGGAAAGATCTCAGAAAGAGTGGCTGAATGTCTTGACTTTTCTATATATTTACTGTCAGAAATTATATTTGTTTCGAAGACATGTACATCACTGCCGTGATGTGTATGGTATTTTAGATTCACCAAATTAGAGGTGCAAAGCAAACATACATGTCTCCATTTATGCTGCCCTAGGGCAGAGCTTTGGAAGCTCTCTCCCCACTATCCATTCTTTGTATCTGTGCAATGAAGAGCCATTAGAAGCCTGCATAGACTTTTTTTCTCCTGAGCTGTTATGATCTCTAATCTGCCATCAGCAGGCTCCTGGTTGTGCCCTGGTTAATACCCTTTCCCATTTACTGTGATAAGAAATTTCTTTCATATGAGCAGAGCTCAGGCAGCTTCATACTTACATGAGGTGATGGAAAACCTCTTACAAAATCAAGCCCTCAAAGTGGATAACCTCAACCATGATCTTCCTAGTGATACTTGGTGGTACTCTGCTTTACCTGCAAGCAGTGATAGATCAGCCCAAATCCCTGATTATTATTAAGCACAACTTATCATGAAAACAGTTGAGTTTATTCCTAATCCCAAACTTTTTGACATTGGCCCAGGGTGGAGTCTTTTTTTTTTTTTAATTTTATTTTTTTTGACATAATTTTTTGTCCTGTTGTCTCAAGATGTTCTAAGAGTCAGTCCTATTTCCATGCAGGCATTCAGCTTCAGTACAACATTTCATCACCCTGTAGCACCTGCACATGCAGCAGGCAAGTTCTCTGTTAAAATAACTTTCAGAAGTCACACAGGGTGAGTGAACTCTTGGCATAGGGATGAGGCAGGGAATGGCATTGATCACCAGTACAGTGTTCTAAATGTAAGGAATACAAGCACTGTGCTACCATAGCATATAATGCACATTATTTTCAGGCTGGAGGCACAGTGGGAAGGGAAATTTCCAGGTCCTCTTGGCAAAAGATATCAAGAATCAGGAGAGATCTCTGTTTGGGTATGAACATGCAGAGAGGGATGATCCTGCTTTGATGACTCTGTTATTGTATCTTGGTTATGTATTACAAAGAGATGTCAATCCTGGTTTTGTACTGGGCAGATTGGTTATTGGAATGAAGATGAGAAGTTGGTTCCAACAGCCATAGATACTCAGAGTGGCAATGAGTCTACAAGTCTCCAGAACAGGACCTACATAGTCACCACTATCCTAGTAAGTGCTGTGACTTCTCTCCCAGCTCTCCTTCTCCCCCATCCCCCTGATGTGCAGACTCCCACTTCCCACTCATGTGCCCTCCATTGTGCTGTATCATTTTTATAATAGCAATAACAATAATAATAATAATAATAGCACTTACTGTTTCCTGCCAGCTCCATGGAGGTATCTGAAAATTGCTGTGGCTAATTAAATAGGCATTAAAGAGCTCTCATGCTTAAGTGTAGAAAATACAAAAGATTATGACAAGATAGTAGAGACATCAACATAGGTGAATTAGGAAGATCGTACCTGTGTTTTGTATTTAGCCCACAGAATGGGGGCTGCAGTTTTGGAAAGGATAAGCTGTATTGTGCAGGGAGGATGAATCATTGCTTTAAAAACAAATCTCCACTATAATCATGAAGGAATAATAGCTACCCAATAATGTATGGTATCATGTCTTGTGTCATTGTATACTCCTACCCCGCAGAACCAAGAAATATTACTAATTTGTTTATTGCTTACTGTGAGTCTGCAGAGAAGACACAATACCCAAACTGAGTTAAACATTTTAAGGCTCTCTCCTGTCCAGCAGATTTGATTCTGGCTGTGCCCACAGAGACAGGCATGCCTTTAAAAATTGATAGCTCAGATGCACTAAATATCCTCTTGCAGAATTGCACTGTAAGGTTTTTTGCCCAAATTCCCCCAGCTACTCCACTCCCCTCAGGTCTGTCCCTGCAGGAGCTGCACACAGATTCTGCATAAATAAACAGAATATGCAACAATACAAAATCCCACTTTGTACCTTCTAGAATGAGCCCACTGGGAGTTGCCCGTGTTCTTTGGCGCAGGAACCCAAAGCTAGAGCTTTGTGAGGGGACCAGAAGCTGCACACTGGGCTCTAGTCTGAGCCCCTGACGTGCACCTCTAGAACGTGGAGTGTGGCTCAATAATGGTCTTCTCTGTGCCAGGAAGACCCATACGTGATGCTCAAGAAGAATGCCAACCAGTTTGAAGGCAATGAGAGGTATGAAGGCTACTGTGTGGAGCTCGCTGCCGAGATTGCCAAGCACGTTGGCTACCACTACAGGCTGGAGATTGTCCGGGATGGGAAGTACGGAGCCCGGGACCCCGACACCAAAACGTGGAACGGCATGGTGGGAGAACTGGTTTATGGGGTGAGTTTCCAACCTCATCCACTGCCTTTTGCTCTTGGTAGTTGAGGACACATTCAAGCCCTACAGTTTATAGGAAGAGTCCTGCCTTTAGTCAGCCTGAGCTCTCCAGAGTACTGCAGTCCTGATAATGCAAATAATCAGCCCAAGTAAAACATTTTAATTTAGGGAGAGACTGCACATTTTGTGCCCATGGAAATGTCAAAACGTTTCCTTTCAACAGTTCCAAGATCCCTTTTCTTTGCAGTTTTAGAAGAACAAGTATTGAAAGGTCAAACTTTCCCATGGGTAGAATCTCCAAATTCTTCTCTATTTTATATTTGCATGATAATGGCAAGATGAAAGAAGAAAAAGATTTCAAACACTCAGCATATGAGTCGTGAATGGTAGGACTAGATTAATTTCTGTCTAGCCACTCATTTCCATTGTCTCACATGTAAACCTGCACCCTACACTTCTAAACCTGGTTTGGTTTGGTAGTTCACAATCTGTGGTGTTTAGGTCATCCTTCAGAGGGGGTCTAATTTTCCCTTTTCCTACAAGGAAAAGAATGTAGTACCCAAATCTCTGTGACACTGTGTTGGAGCAGGGATGATCTGTCTCCTGCTGGTAGCTCCCCTCTATGTGCCACCAGCCATTTCAGTGCATTTCCCTCTCCATTTTCAAGATGAATTGCAAAGTAAGTGGAGAGTGCACATCAGTATTGCTGGAACACTTTTCCTCTTCTCCTGCATCAGTTATGCAATCAAAAAGCAGTTCCTGGTGAAAGTAAATATTCTGACATCCTTTTTCAGGAGATTGGCCTTTCCTTGCCTCTTTTGATGTCTGGATAATAAAGCTCTTTTAGTGAAAATCATCTGCATCAGATTGTGACATCTGTGGATAAATCAGACAAGAAATGCTAGATGGCTGCACAAAGAAAACACTGTGATTTCAAAACAGATCTGGTAATCAGTAGTGATAGAATGGAAATAATCCACCAATATTATGGGCTTCTCCTTTTTAACTTCTGTCTTGCAATTGGTTTTGTTGCATTTCTTCTGAGATAGTGGGGTTAAACAGAGATCAAAGTAACATAAACTGGAGTTACTAGATATATTCTATCCCCATTCTGCAAATCTCTTTTCTTTCTCTGCTTTTCAGAGGGCGGACGTGGCTGTGGCACCATTAACCATCACTCTGGTTCGAGAAGAAGTTATAGACTTTTCCAAACCATTCATGAGTTTAGGTATTTCCATAATGATAAAAAAACCTCAAAAGTCCAAACCAGGAGTTTTTTCCTTTCTGGATCCTTTGGCTTATGAGATATGGATGTGCATTGTTTTTGCCTACATTGGAGTGAGTGTTGTCCTCTTCCTGGTGAGTCGCTTCAGCCCCTACGAGTGGCACACTGAGGAATTCGAGGAAGGACGGGACCAGCCATCCAATGACCAGACAAATGAGTTTGGGATATTCAACAGTCTCTGGTTCTCCCTGGGAGCTTTCATGCAGCAAGGATGTGATATATCTCCAAGGTGGGTTGCCTTACCCAACGAACCTTTGTCCAGTTCATGTGGTTTAATTTTTCTGTGTGCTTTGGAGCTGAAGAGGTTCCTCTTTGACCTTCCTTCATGAACCATAATGCAGTTCTGTGAATCATTTATGGATTCAGAAAGGATCCAAGGATTCACAGGTCTCACAACTGTGAACTTCAAACTTAAGGCCATAAAAATACCATTTAGGTTTATCTTGGGGAGTTATTTTGAAGGAATTTACAGAAATGAAAACAAGATTTTCTAAAGCCACCCAGTTGCAACCATTTTTTGCCAGTCATTTACTTTGTTGCATAGAAATAGAAATAAGATCACTTTATAGCAGCATTGTAGGGAAGATAAAAACTTTCAACAAAGTACGGAGTAATAATATAATAAGTAGGCAATGAAAGGTTATATGCTCTGTGCCAAACACTATAGAGCACACTGAGTGACTTTAATTGTTATTGGCCTTTATAAAGGTTAGAGAAGGACTGAGTTTCATTCTGGTTCCCATTTCAGTCAAAAGTTCTGCTTCCTGAAAGTTCAGTAGGAACCAAAGCCCAAAGAGTTCCTAAAGGGACTTTTTGGTGCCTTTGTTCCCTTCTCTTCGAAGGAAGTTTCATTAGAAATACAAGTCTTATGGGTAAAGACAGTAGACAGAGACCGATTTCCAGTATGATGTGGTGGCATCAAATCTCAGGAGATGAGAAGGACACACAGATCCAACAGTAAGTGGAAATAACCCCGCAGAGTTCAGCACAGCTTCCATGGGATGACAGGGAAGATCAGGCACCACCTCATTGGCTATCAGATGCCAATTTGTTCAAATATTAATGAGCTTAGGATATCAGGAAAATAACAGTCTGCCAGGCACTTTGATGAACATGTTTTATCATCTGATCATTGATTAGTAAGAGTCCAGGCAGAGCATTCAGAAAGTCTTCCTGTCAACTTTATTGCTGTCTTGTCTCACAGTCTTGTGCCTTAGAACCAGGTTACTGTGATTTCGTTTCTCATTGTTGTTCTCATCTCTATTATTCTTACTCAGGAAAGAGAATGTCTCCCTTTGGGGACATTCAGTAGGTGGTTTCTGATCCAAGGAGGAGCACGGAGAGGTGAAAAACTGAGTCTTTGAGGAATAGCAGATTTGGTAACATCTTTAATAAAAAGTGTCAGGGAAAGATCCGTGGGTTTGAGTCAAATAACAAGATTTGCTCTAGCTAAATAACATGCTTTGAATCACCATTTCAAAGTGTTGTTTTACTTTGCTTTGGAATGGTAAATGAGAATGATTCTGTCATTGTTATTTTAATGTTGTTGATTTAATCATCCTGATAATGAGAATTACTGTTTCATTGAAACCAATATTTTCCCCTGGATCACAAGAGCACTTTCTGACATCAAATATGTGCACAAAATTTTAAAAATTAAATAGAGGAATTATTATAACTCCCAGTACTCTAAGTGCAGCTCCTTGAGATGGTTGCAGGTGGAGAGGGACATGTGAAATGGGAAGCAAGGGGGGAGTAGAAGAGTGAGAATTCCCGTAGGATGTTGTTGTGCAGAGAGGCTCCGGGTGCGCTCCGTATTTCACATGCATTTCTCACATGAACCCAGTGCAGGATTTCTGTGACACATCACTTACAAACGAACACTTGGTGGAACAACATTGTGGGCAGGTGGGGATCTGCTCTATTCTAATACATTTCCCATATAGTTGCTTCTAAACTTATCACTTCAATCTCTCAGCATCTCCCCAGTCATATATTAACCAACATAAATAGCTTCTGTTATACATCTGTTCTGTCATTCTCTCCCCGGCAGAAAGGAGCAAGTGTAGGGGTGTATTTTGTTTTTGTGGAGCTTTTGGGTTGTTTATTTCAGTTTTGTTTTGGAAAGGAGTAGCGGAAATTTGTCTGGAGGTTTGTTTTTCTTCCAGAGCACTCTTGTTTTAAATGCATATGCCACTATGTATTTATCATCTTAAAAAAACCAAAAACCTAAGATCAAAACCACAGACACATCACTCAGCACAGCATGTGGTGAGGTTTGCAACAACCACTTGCTCTTGTAAATGTGCATTCCTCAGTCTCAGACCAGTCCCCAGGGAACTTCAGTCCCCCATGGAGAAAAAAATACGCTTTTGAAGGAAAGTATTGTCCTTTATTAAGGCCAGTCTTACTAGGCAGAACTTTAAACAGGCTTTTAAGTATGCTGGTGACAACCTACCAAGGACTTTGAAGACACAAAGTGAATTTGATGACCTGTGGTTGGCCAAGGCAGCGTTATCTGTGGGTTACCTACTCATAACTTCTTTGCATGAGATCAGCTTCTGTCCTTGAAGCTCTGAAGCTTCATGTCCAGGCATAGAGTGGCTGGGTATGACAAGGCCAGGCAGTAACCAGTCACAGTGAGTCCCAGCTGGAGCTGGTGGCAATCTCTGTTGTGCCTTTGGATGTTGAAACATGAGCATAAACAAGGAATCCACCCCCCATTCCCCATCATTCCATACATTGGAATGACTCAGTTGTGGCTACATAGCTTCACCTTCTGCCCCACCACTGACCAGTGGCCCCACTGGATTTGGTACAGTCCCATGGATTCATTTGTCCTTGCCGAGGTGAGATGGTCCCTGTTGATGCTCATAAAGCTCTCAGGGTGTGGTCTGACACACAGCAGAATTGGGGAAAAGCAACAGCTGGAACTGTGTGTAGTTGCATGTACAGAGTAACAGGCAGGAATCAGTGAAGTCTGAAATGGGCCAGATTTTCCAAAGCGCCACCTTGGCTTCAGAAAACAGTCATGAAATTGCAAAAACACTAATTAAATGTGAAATACAGACACAGAAAGGAGCAGGCACCAGACGTAATAAATAACACGCAGCCAATAGGGAGAGCCTGCAGGAAGAGAAGTGTGAAGTAAATGTGACTCACATTGTGTCATTTTTCAGAAATGTAATTTGATAAATTGTTTTAAGAGCTTAAAATAACTGCAGTGTTTAGCATTTGTGGAGAGTAGGACCTTGCTAACATCCAGCATGTTTCTGCCATTCCTCACTTCGTATGGACTCAAGGCCTTTGAGACGGAGACTGAGAGGATGTTCGGGCTTCTCAACGTCCTCTGCAGCAAAATGAGGCATCTGAATTTTTCATCTGCTCCATCATTTTCTGCAAAAAAAAATTACTTGATTGTTGTGAAAATGATGAAATAGCAGGGAGCAAAATAGATGTTTTTCTTGTCAGCTTCCTATCTTGATCTTCTATTTTTTTTTTATCCCCAAAAGTGTTGCTTCATATAATTTTAGCCCAAAAGAGACTTCTTGTATATTGGAGACTATTAAATTTAATCCATTTACTCTTCCTGTGACTCAGCAAACTTATTTTGACTAAAATGAAACATATTTTGTTAAAATAGATCTTCCAGAAAGACATTTACCTTTCATTTCAAAAAACCATGCTATTGAATAGACACAGTTTCTCTCAGCTGAGTTGCCTATAGGTGTCTTGTCCCATCTGGAATTTTAGAGGAGGATAAATACCAGACAGTATCATCCAGTAAATGCAGACACCATTTGTGCCCTGCCAGAGGAAAAATAAATATATCCAAAAATTAGCCCAGTGTCTATACTGTGTTGTAGACACAAAACACCTGAATTTTGAATTCAGATCAAAATATACTGTGAGTAGAAGGAAAATGAGTACTCATACCATGACACAATAGGACATTATGTCATAATACGTGGACAACACAGTTTGAAATCACTCATTATTATCATTATTATCTCAAAACAGAGCTGGAGATGCCCTGGTCAGCCTGTGCTAGAAATGAAATGGTGGATGAAGTTTTCATCACAGCCTGTGTCTGGAAGGGAACCAGGCTTGACAGGCGATGCTTTGAGAGCATCAGCAGGGTTGCAGGAACAAGAAGAGACTCTGTGCTCTTCTGTGCAAAGAGATGAGCTCAGTTGATTAGAGACTGATGCTAATAACACCAAGGTTGTGAGTTTGATCCCTACATGGGCCATTCACTTAAGAGTTGGACTCTGGGAAGTGGTTGGATCACACCAGTGTGCCCTGAAGACCATGGTGTTTAATGTGTGTGAGGAGACATAGCCCAAGATGTGATGCAACCTTCCACTGGCTTGGGAAAAAAGGGTTAACTGGGTCTTAACTTGCCTGCAGAGTCCAGACCTGGAGGCTGTGCAGGGTGCAGTGGCACGTGCCAGGCAGTGACCCCTGGCTGGGCTGTGCTGGGCAGGGAGGTTTGCTTGCAGAGATGATGAATGAATGCACTCTGAGGCAGGAAGGAGAGAGAGAAATGCTGGCTGCTGTCCAGTGGTTAGATACAATCTATTATTTATAGGCATCTTGTGGACATCGTTATTTGTATTTTGTGACATGAAAACAGTGCTCTGGCTGATCCAAACTGAGGGCAGCCAGGCCTGTGCTCACTGCACTCCTCTGCAGGCTTTCTGCTGCACTCAGTCACAGTGGTTTGTCTGGGGAGGAGCAAATATGGTATTTATCATGTACCTGTAGTCAATGCTGAGTGTTTTCTTCTGCTATTTTTCCTATTTATTTGCATATCTTTTTAGATCAATTGAAAAAGAGTCACAGGAGACTTCAGCCATGGGGCTGGTGGAAATAACAGCAATTGGTCCACAAATTGTTGGGGTTTATTTTCCTAAATGAGTCTCCACAGATTTTGAAAGACAGTAGCACTTTTAAATTTCATCTGGGTGTTCATAGTACAGAAAGATTTTATCCACTTTTAGGCAAGATCTAAATCAGAAATTGGCTAAAAAAAAAATATTTTTTTTTTTTTAGGGAAAGATTCAATACAGATTTTTTTCAAGGGAATTATTTCTGTCCTGTCCTTTGTAAACTTACATTTGCCGGGTACTTACTTATTTTGCTAAAAATTTGGAATTAGAGAAATTAGAACCAGCTGCATTTAGCAATCAAAAGGGTTTTAATTCCTTCCTGAAATGAAGGCTGAGCCTTGGTGTTTAATTGATGACTCTTCTTAATTTCAGTAGGAGTCTTCTCTGACACTCCAAGCATCTGCCTTGGAAAAGGCCTCAATTGCACCAGGGGATGTTTAGATTAGATTTTAGGAAAAATTTCTTTGCTGAAATGGTGGTCAGGCTGTCCAGGGAAGTGGTGGAATCACCATCCCTAAAGTGTTCAAAATGCACGTGGGTGTGGCTTTGGGACATGGTTTAATGGTGGGCTTGGCAGTGCTGGGATAATGACTGGACTGGATGGTCTTAGAGGACTTTTCCAACCTTAATGATTCTATGGGGTCAAAGCACAGGTTCATTTTGGTTTGGTTTGGTTTAGGTTGGGGGTCTTTTGGCAGTTTGCTTGAACAGGTGAGCTGAATGTTGTCTTTAAGAATAAAAGTAAAAAAAAAATCAGGATTTCAATTTCTAGAAAAGTCTTCTTTCCCTTTAAAAGCGTATTGAACGGTGTTGCAATTATCCCTACCTGGTAGAGTTAATTATTTCCATAGAGAGGAAATTTGGGTCACAGGGTAACAGCAGCATTTGCAAATCACCAGGAACTGATGACCATACTTATTTCTGAAACACACTTAACCAGGGAAAGTGACTCACCAGAGGAGCAGCTTGACAAATTGCACAATATCTAACTGAGCAGTCCCCTTTGGAGTCTGCGCACTTCCATGGCAACCGGAATGTGGCAGCCAGGGGAAAATGGAAATTCTTTCAAAATAGTCATCCTTGCTATCCTCTTTTTTTCACTTGGGAAAATGCTGAAGGATATGGAGGGCTCAGAAGAAGGAAATAACCAACTGAGAGTATTGTTGGGAAAATGCAATTTCATCTCTAAAGGAAAAATTAGTCTTTTGAATTTCTAAGCTCTGCTATCTGAAAATGTCTACATGCTGCAGAGGTAATGAATGTTTCCTCCACTTATCTGTAAGCTACTTCCTCAGGATGGTTCTCCTATCAGGCATATCTAGTCACTCTCCTACAGCTCTGACTTCAGGCCTTTAGCATTGAGGTTGCTGGGGGACAGCAAGAAATCTGCTGAAATTTCCCCCACTGAGTGACAGATTCACTAATCGTTCCACCAGCTGTGTTTAATTCAAGTCTTCAAACACTTCATCCAAAAGCAGATATATTAAGCTAAAAATATTTTTGCCATTTCTTTCTTCAGGACTAAATAAATGTTTCTCATCTTTTTCACTGAAAACTAAGTTAAAAATAGCAGGAGGGAAAGTGCATTGCCCATTTTTTTAATCTCTTAGGGCATTTGAAAGAGGGTAGATTTGGATTAGATATTAGGAAGAAACTTTATTTTGAGGGTGGGGAGGCCCTGGCACAGGTTGCCCAGAGAAGCTGTGGCTGCCCCATCACTGGAAGTGTCCAAGGCCAGGTTGGACAGGGCTTGGAGCAACCTGGGATAGTGGAACTGGATGACATTTAAGATCCCCTCCACACCAAACCATTCTGTGATGTCTGACATGAAAATGGCATGTGATGCTTGTGTTTCTAATGCCAGCCACTGGCTCAGGATCATGAGTAGCACAAAGATTTACAGGGGTGCCTTGGAGAATCGTCCTTCTCCTTGACTCCAGCAGGAGACCCTGTGAAGCTGCAGGGACTCTCCATTACTCTGACTTGCTGATTTTCACTCAGTAAGAGAAGCACACCTTCTCCTTTCATTTTCTTTCCTCTTGATAACAAGTTGTTCCTGAGCAGTTGGCTCACCCGGGGTCTGCAGTCAGGACGGTGCTTGGTTGTCTCTCTAATGGCTGGGTGGATTGCCAAGTGCTTTTGTCAAAGAATAAGGATTGTGAGGAGCTGAACAACCTCCATCTCCCTGAAGGGGTGTCCTCTGCAAGGCCACCTGTCACACACTTCTTTAATGTTGGCATTCCAGAAAAATAGTGTAGCTGAGATGGGAAGCTCTGAACATATTTTCACAGGGGAGCCCCACTTAAATAACTCTTCCATATGCTGTACATCACTTTTATCAGCACCAAGATATCATGTGCACTCACTGGATATACAGTCAAATGAGCTTTGCACTCCTCAATTCAAATTGTTCTGGCTCACAACATGCAAAGCACCCACAGTTGCTCTTTGCTGGTTTCATCCCCACAACTGGCCAAAACCAGTGGCCTTCCACTGGGAGACTCTGAGTTCTTCCTTTATTCCACTGGAGTTTGTGATTTATTGTACCTATTCTGCTTTTGTCCCAGATTTCATCCCAACTGCTTGGCCTGGTAACTGGTGAAGCATCATACTCCCTTTTCTTGAAAAGTTCAGGAATGCATTCATACACCAAGAAATATCCATTTTAACTCCCCAAAATGGTGAGCAGGTGAAGATAATTTGGTTGAAACAGACCAGAGGTACTGTGTTATCCATTGTGAAGGGGATGATGAAGCTGAGTAACTGGGAAAAGTAAAATATGGATCATGCTAAGAAATCAGGGCAAAAGCCTTGTGTGATTGAATGGGATCTGGATTTGGAGAGGGCAGAGCAAGGTGTCACCTCTGAAGTCTTCCATGTTGGTGTCTTGGTCTTCCTTCCATTTTCACATGGAGCAAAGGAGCCAAGTGGCAGCCAGAGCCCACCTGATTCTTATCCTCAAATGGCAGGAAAAGCCACACAGCTCGTGTACACGACCCTGTCTTTATGCCACATTTTATGGCATTCAATCTATTTAATAAAATCATGCAGTAATTCTGATTAGTGCCTACCCAGAAGAGTTGCTGCTTACCCTTAGATGCAAAGGCTAAGCAGCAATAATCCAATCATGGTAATCATAACTTACTACTTTGATCTTCAGATAAAAGAGTCTATAGAAGTGCAAAAGTGTTACATCACTGTTATTTGGACAACTTCAAAGCATGTTATATACACTAATGAATTCTTCCAACAAAGTCTGATGAGAAGTAATAGGAGGCAAATGTGTGAACAGAGGACTAGAAAGGAAGAAGATGAGTCCTCATAAGGTGAAAGGGAACAGCAGTAAAAATAAATACTTGCACACTGTGTATAGGTGTGAGACATCATGAAGAGTCCATGAGGGTCCAGTGCAGGAGTCAAGTGCATGGGATGCTCTCCCATAGAAGGAATTTTCTCTTCACTCTCATTTCTCAAAGCTCACAATAAGAACCAAGGTCTCAGGCTCCAAAAAGGAAAACAGAGGAAGAGAGCAGCTTTTCATCTCAGCAGTGCTTCTGAAGCCTTAAAAAAAAATTAAAAAATCACCAAATCAATCCTAGCAGGTGAAATAGGGGCAGCAGAACCACTGAACATGTTTTCCCTTCACAGTTTGGGAGTTTTAATGTTAAAAGACAGGCACACTTGTGCAGATAAAGCTCTTCTGCAAACACTGTCTGGGAGAGCAAATTCATTCCTCACCACTTCTGCAAGGGATACAGGATGCCCTTGTAGAAAAAGGAAAGGCTCAAAAGTCAAACTAGACAAAATCCAACTTGTACAGCCTTGGTGAGGGATCACATTTTAAATTAGAAATGAGAGAGAAAATTAAGGGAGTATTTGAAATATGGCTCAGAGTGAAAATCTTCCAGTGCAAAAAATGCTCTCCTCCCAGAACAAGGCCTTTCTCTCATCAAATTAGGAGATCTGACAAAAGGCAGACACAAAAAAAAAAATAGAGGAGAATGAACCAAGGCAAGGCACCCTGGAAGAAATCTGAACTAGGTTATTGTAGCAATGCCCAGAAGTCTCAGAAGTGAAGCCCTAAATCATGAGTACATGTAGATGGCTAAAGAGGATCTTGGAAAAATGAAGAACTTGTAGCATAAAATCCAAGACATATTAAATCCTTGGGGGGGGGGGAAAGAAAAAAAAAAAAAAAGCCTTTTCATGAAGCAGATTTTGAAGAACAGACTGTGGGAGAGAATACAGAATGCTGCAACTCAGCAAAGGACATTAGCACAACACCCATTGTTTAAAAAGAAGGATGAGTACTGTTAAATTTGGGGCCACCTGAGGTTGGGGAAGTTCCTGAGTAATGAATCTCCTGGGGCTCTCCAGCAACTGTTTCTGACAAATTTTTATGCTTGTCACCTTGCAAGTTTTTTTCTCAGCAAAGAGAATAAACGCCACCAGAGTGAGAAAAATATGTGAAGAGCCTTTTTTACAGTGAAATTTTTTCTCGAAGGCATGACAAGAGTCAGGGGTTTTTTGGTTTTTTGGGTTTTTTTTGTTTTTTCCTTGTAGCAAAAACTGCCAAAACTGCAGAAGAGGAATTACTGTCTTTCTCCAGAGCTGCCAAGCAGCCCAAACTGACCATGTGTTTCTCAGCAAAATATCTAAACACTCATCACTAAACTACCCTCTTTGTAACACATAGAGGCATACTCCTTGAGAGGACGACGGTGTGTTTCTCTGTATCTGCCTTTCAACTACACTCTCAGTTCTTTCTTAGGGTTCCACCTCATCCCTCTATTCTAGCCCTGTATTTACAATGTTTTTAGCAGCCCCTTGGAAAAGTTGAGTTTATTATCATGCAGTTTTAGCGATAAACATCTCATTTCAGCAGCTGGGGGTGCTGTGCAGGGATACCAGGTCCCCTGAGTGAAGGACTGACCTCAGTCCTGCAGTTCTGCCCCATAGGAGTGTTTTTGTACCCTGGGTGGCCCATGTGTCCTGCTGAAGTTGAAGGGGTCTTGCTGCCTGTGTCAGTCCATGTTTGCTTGGCATCTACTGCTTCCAACACCATCCTAGTTGAGCAGGTGAGTTGTGCTGGCTGTGTGTCCACAGGCTTCCCCCTGTGCCAGTTGAGGACCACAGGAGGGCACAAGCTGTAAAGTGCTGTTTGGTACACGCATGTTGAGTTATCCCCTGGGTAGCTGGGCCCATTTGATTCTGCCTCTGTCTGCTGGTGTTGAGCGTCTCAGGAAGCGGAATCTGGCAAAGAAGCAGATCAGAGGTAAATTCCCCCTGGTGGCCAATGGTTCAAGTCACCCACCCAGGAGAGGCTCTTAAATGTGATTCATCCTTTTTTCCCGCGGCTGGGAGCTGAATTAGAGAGATGAAATAAACTACCCTGGATCCCATAAAGTAGCAGGGCTTCACAAGGAACAAAAACACCTCACTCCTGGATGCTAGTCCTCTGATTAGGACGTTGGGTACCTCTGGCCTGTCAAAATGCTAAGTGAATGTCTGAAAACCAGCACGTAGCTGCTCCATGCAGTCATGCTTATACTTAGCACTGCAGCAGTCCAAGCTCCAGTGACTGGAGAACCACAAGTGGCATGATGCATTTCTGACTAAGCAGGAAAACTCATTTTAGAATGAGGTTTTGCCCATAAAGGGAAAGTGAAGGGGAAAAACTGTGCCAACATATTCTGCAAAAGAAGAGATGAAACAGTAGGAGAGGGAGCATTTACTGCTGTCCAAGGCCATTAGCTTAGGCAGAAAGAAACAGTAAATAAACTGTGACTTATAATTAAAGCCTCACAGATACACATCCTCCTGTTGAATCTGGGGGATCTTGCATATTTGCAGACAACACATTCAGTCGTTGCAAGATTTATACAATGAGCAACCCCAAGGTCCCTTCTTTAAAGGATTTGTGCTAGGATACTGTGATCCATACTCCTTCCTTCCAGCATATTGGCTTTGGGGATCAGATGAACTGGCATGGTTTACTTGAAACCACAAGAAAGAGCAGATCTACAGCCCGTATAGAAAAATTAAGAATTTTTTACTTTTTTTTTTTTTTTTTTTTAAAAGGCAAAAATTAGAGAAAGAAAAGCTGGAGACAAACAACATGGGACTCCCAATACCTGTGCACCCTCAGCTTTCTTACCTGGTCTCACTGGTTAATGTTATCCACAAGAAATCAAAATATGCAGCTGTTAGCTCTGTAGAAAAGTTGTGAAGAACAACAAAGAAGGAATTTGTACCACTGGGAAGAGTAAATTAGAATGTCAGTAGAAAACATTCTTACTTCTGTGTTTGTAAGGGCTTTCCTGACACTTCATGCTAAAGCCCAACACAGCAGCTGGAACTCCAGACTCCTGGTAGGGTTCAATAATAAGTAAGAGTAAACTAATATGGCAACAAATGTGGCATGGACAGAGAAACATGGGTTATAATCACTCCAATTTCGTGACAAACAGTTGTTAGTTCATTCAAAACTAGCCATGTCATAGCAGAGCGGAAGAGGATAAGAGCTCTGCAGTCTGTGCATGATGGATGCATTCAGAGCTGTTCCCAGCTTCCCAACCCCACAATGAATTTCTTCCCCTACGACTATTCAAAGACTTTTTGAGCAAACCTGGGGTTGAAGTCAGGGTCAGAGGGAAGGTGGTGAGGCCAGTCATGCCAGATGGTCTGTGACACAGAGAAAAAGCAAAGCTTTTTACATTGGCAAAGTTTAATGTTGAAAATTTGCTTAAAATATGAGCAGAACTGGAGCAAAATGCTTGCAACTAATCCACTTTCGAGTCAGACTTCAGATAGAACCATGAAATTGTCTAGATGGGTATCAAATTCACAAAGCAGTGTTGGAGATCAGAGGCTCTGTGTGGGTAGAAGACCAAAAGTGGGTTTGACCCACAATCAGCAGCACAAGCATAGAAAAGCTTTTCTTTCAGCAGTTTTGCATAAATTCATTCAGTGACAAATATGTCAGTTGACTAAGTGAGTCTTTATTAGACTTGAATTTAACAGCAAATCTGGGAAATCCTCCCAAAGCAACTCTGGCTTTAGGATCCCGGATTTGCACTTCTAATTAAAACACTGTCAGTTTAGGTGTAATTCTCAAAAAGAAATGGATTTGGGAAGGGGGAAGGGAGAAGTGGGGGAGAAATGAGATGGTGCTTGAGCAGTTTTTCAGTGAGGTTTACTTCATATATTTTCTGATGGTCTTGTTAATGTTTTTGCAAAAAATGTATTATGGTCCTCTAATAAGATAGCAAAACAGAGGCAAACTCCTGTCAGCTTTTCCTACCTTCCAAGAGGGATAAGATCAAAGTGTTTGATCAAGGATTGCATTTTGTTTTAAGAAATGAGATTATTGTTGCATGATTTTCTTTTTCTGTGAAGAATCCATCAATGCTAAGGCTGAAACATTAAAACAAATCTCTTCATGGGAACAAAGGGAATTTACTAGTCTTTCTGTTTTCTGCTGACAAAATGCAGTTGGTTTTGCAAAGGAAGGTTTTTCAAAAGTCACCTAAGTAAGAAAATCAAAATTATTGTTTTCAGCTTGGTCATCTGCAGTTTTTTCATTAGGCAGATATTAAATAGCACATTTCAGAATTACCTTTTAAATTATAAATGTAGTAGGTAATAATTTAATGTCTTAGAAAAGCCAAAGAACATTATTTGTAATGAGAAAGCAGAAACAAAATTGTTTACCATGTCAAAATTATACCATATAGCCTTTCAGAAATTAAACTTTCAGTAACTGAAAAAGGCAAAGCTTGGACAGACATAAACCAACCATTTTTGGAATGCTACTTTTAGAGGACATTTGTGATCTTTATCTTTACGTTCCAATTGAGAATATTAAGGTTTATTTACAAGTTTAGTTTTTCACGGTGCTGAAATCCTCATTCTCAGCCAGCTCTAATTTTAAGTAGATTGTGCACTGTGGATAATGTGGACAAAGTATTTACTCCTGCAAAGGTAATGTTTGAAAGGAGCATCCTGTTTGTGCCACTGTTCTGTGAGGGGCAGGCAGGATCCCAGGTTGGGGAGAAGAGTGGGGGTATGTGTGTGTGATTTTACACAGCATGGGCAAGGATAGAAAAGGAAACCAAGATATCTTTGAATTCTGTAGTGAAGAAGAGTCTAGGTGCAGAAGGAATAACACAGGTTGAAAAAAGTACAGACATTTCCACATCCCAGAATTAGCCACTCATCAAAGCCCCTTTCACTGTTATCCTTCCTTACTTTACCCCATTTTTTTTTTTTTTTAGATCCTGCTATTTGCAAGTATTACTGTGATAATGAACATGAAAAAATCCAGAGGTCAAATAGACAGATCCAAACATCCAAACCTTAACATATCTTTAAAGTACCAACCAGTGTGCTCCATCTCACCTTAGCTCTGCAGAGGACTGAGTTACTAACTCGTTAGTAGAGAGGTGATTGCCTTCATGTTATGCTTGAACAGGTATGGGGACACGAAAATTCATGCAAGAGGATTTAAACCCCAGACTGCCCATTAGTGAAATGAACTGGAGATGCAGAACGTTTATTAGTCAAGTAGAAGGTCATTTTCTGTTAACTAACTCCAGAGTGAAATTTTCAAAACCTCAAAGAGACTCAAAGGCATTAGGGTTTCCTACTCCTCTGTGACTGCTCTTACTAGAGCATAAACATAATTCTAAGTCCCACTGGTTTTTGATCAGGTTTTTATCTCTCTAATGTTGAAGTCACTTCTAGAAATGGGAGATTATCTCCTAAATTACAAAGGCACTTTTGCAAATGTGTCCCATGATGGAGGCACTGCTGTTCTCCTGCTTGGCCTACAGAAGTAGCAGAACAAGAGGGTAATGGATATTGCCTTTCCAATCACTTGCTGAGGTAAACAGTGACAGGCACTGGTTCAGAGTCCAAACAGAATGATCAGCCAGAGAAATCCAGTTTGTTCTGTTTAACCTGTGTGCACAGCTCCTGAGCAGCAGGGGTGTCACATGAGACCACATCTGCTTGTGTGATGTTTGTCATGACTATTATTACATTCTTTATTGTACTGCTGTGTCCTCTCAGAGCCTTCATCACTGGCCAGCTCTCCCTTGTGTTAAATGCTGCACAACCACAGTGCCAAAGGAAACTGTCCTGTAGAGCCCATATGCTGGGTGTTTACAGCAGTTTTGATTCACAGCTTCTAGCTCCGAGTCAATCCAGCAGTGAGGGCAAACACTGCCCATTAGCAGTGCCTGCAACAAAACATCATGCACAGGAAGACACAGCAGTGCTGGCAGAGCCAGCAAGCTGCTGACCTCCTCTCCTTTCCTCCATGGTCTTTGAGAACAAGCACTCCCCTCCTCACAGCATCTCCTACCATGAGGAGGAATGACCAGCACAGGCAGCAGACACAGCCCAGTTGATGCATCTTGTCCCATCTCTTTCCTAGGGGAAAGAAACCACTGCCCTCCTTCCCTCTTCCCCCTGCCCTCCCTGGTACCTCCCAGGCTCAATACCCTGTAGTTAATTTTCCATGCTGTAAATGCCAGGTGTGGAGCTGGGAATCTGCAGCTGGCAGCAGGCAGCCCCTGTGGGATTAGCTGGTAGTGAATATCACCAGGATACCGAGGGTCTAGAGGCAGGAATTCAGCTGACTGGCACTGAAGGGATTGAAACAAGTCGCAGAAATATCCCAGCTTCATCAGGAAGGAAAGGCTGTGTAATTTGCAGCTGGAGATGAATGTGATTATTTACCATGAAAATGCATTTTGCCAGCTCAAAATGGTCTTCATCAGCAGAGATTGTTGTATTTGACATTATCTGGTTACTTTTGTTTAATGCCTCTGCCTTTTCTGAGCGCTTCCTTCCCCAAGCACACATCACCCAGGCTAATTTTTTTTCCTCTTCCACATCAATCTGAAGATGTATGAGTTGAATCCATAGATGCCTCGCTCCCCAATCCCTCTCCAAATATAAAACAAAAGGTAAAGTAGTTTGTGTTGACAGTCCTGTAGGCTGAGTATTCTCTGCAGATGAGAAGCATGATGGTCGCATTTATCTCACCTAACTTCAGCCCTTAGCTGGACTGGGATATCTCTGTTACCATCTGATAAACCATTTTTCTGTGGTGTCACTGAGATCAGCAGAAAGGCAATACAGAGACATGGTTCCCCATGGAGAAATAAATGGTGTTTCTCACAGGCAGGTCCTCTTTAGTCAGGCTGTCTGGCTTTATCAAATAACATTGTGTTTCCTTCTGTCTGGGACAGTGCTTTGCATGTAGAGAAGGAGCATGTAAATAATTTAGGCAGAATACATGAATACTACACATCATTCTAAGACAGTCTTCCAGTCTTAAAATTATTTGAAAAGATTTTAGTATAAATTAATGCCTTCTTGACTTATTTGCCTCTGTAGCTATTGAATGGTTACAGTTAATTGGCTATTTGATTGCAGCCACTGCAAAATGCCTAGATTTTAAAGCATTATTGTGAACATCTTGTCTAACCATCTGCTGAATACAAAACCAGAGAATGTCAGTAGGCAAATTATTCATTGAGACCATAACTCCTCTCTGAGCTTCAATATGTCTTGCAGAAAAACACAGAGGTTGTTTTTTTAAACTTCAGGTGATGGAGGAGTTGAGTGAGTGATCACAGCCTGTGCTGTGTGTCTGCTCTGGTTCCATGCTGGTGCTTCTTCCTGCCAGGAGTGCAGGGTACAGCACAAGCCTTGCCAGAGCTCCAGTTGATGGGCATTGCCCTGCCCAGCTAAACTTTCTCATCATTGTATCCATATCTTTTTATTGATATTATTATATATTCTGAAAGGAATTGAAAATCAAAGGAAGTTCAATCTCTTTATTGGTAATTCTTTTTTTTTCACTGTGCATTTTCTATCACCGCTCTAATTCAATTGACACCTTGAAAAGTAAATTAAGAACTGAGACAGACCTTTGGCTTCCCTGGAAGTGTCAGGAGAACATGACTTTGGGTAAATGGCCAGGTAAATGATGGGCCTGCAAGAGCAAGCTTCTTTTGGACCTTCACCCTCCTCCTGTCTGTCTCTCCCCTCTGTGCCCAGGTCCCTCTCCGGCCGCATAGTTGGTGGCGTCTGGTGGTTCTTCACCTTGATCATCATATCCTCCTACACAGCTAACCTGGCTGCCTTCCTCACTGTGGAGAGGATGGTTTCTCCCATTGAGAGTGCAGAGGACTTGGCCAAGCAGACAGAAATCGCCTATGGGACCCTGGAAGCTGGCTCCACTAAGGAATTTTTTAGGGTAAAAAGGAAACTTTAATGCAAACATTTTTCTTAGCCTCTTGTTTGACAAGTCCTCCAGGCCTGTACTCTCTCATCTTCAGTTCAGGTCTGTTTTCTTCTCTTGCTTCCCCTCATCATGTTATGACCTGCCAGAAGACTGGCAGTGACTCCAGTACACAAGATATTCTGTAATTGTGAACACAAGTATGGAATATTCGTGTGCTTCCCCACATTACCAAGGAGCTTCTCTGAGCAACTCCAAAAGAAACTGTCTCCTGATTTCCAGCTTGGCTTGCCCTTGGTTTGATCCACAAAAATCACTCCGTACACAACTATGTGGCAGAAATCAGGGACTGATCTGGGCCCTGGTGCAGAAGTGGCAGGAAGTTCATTAATATCCTTTTACCCCTTTTGCCTTCCTTGGCCCATCTGATACGTGGGTTGTGTGTTCAATCCAAGCTGGAAATCCCAGGGGGCACCCAAACCTCTGCTAACCCTTGTGTTGGGTTTCTGCTGTCCTATGCAGCGATCCAAAATAGCAGTGTTTGAGAAGATGTGGACATACATGAAGTCGGCTGAGCCCTCCGTTTTTGTGAGGACCACGGAAGAGGGGATGATCCGGGTGAGGAAGTCCAAAGGGAAGTACGCATACCTCCTGGAGTCCACCATGAACGAGTACATCGAGCAGCGGAAGCCCTGTGACACCATGAAGGTGGGAGGTAACTTGGACTCCAAGGGCTATGGCATTGCAACGCCAAAGGGGTCTGCACTGAGGTAAGTAGCTTGGATTTGCTTCCCTTTGCCAAACCACCCAGCAAATCAATGTATGCACACAGTTCAATCTCCATCGCCATGTTAATCACAAAAGCTTGAGCAAGGAGGTGGGGGAGGTGGAGGAAAAGGGGTGTGGAAACTCAGTGTGGCGTGCAGGGAAGTCAAATGCCCAGTGCCTGCTGAGCAGAAATGGGAGCACTTATTTCTTCAAGCCCTGCATCTGGAAACTGGATCCTGGTTGATCCACTTGCTATGAATGTGTCTGCTGTATGAGGTGATGGCAGGGGGCTGCTGTGGTGTAACCATTGGTTTCACAGAGCATTATCTGGAAGGGACGCTCATCCTGTGCCATGTGAACTGCACAGCTTTGCAGAGTATGGGATTACCTGGCTTGGATCCATGCTTGCAGAGGGAGTTCTCCAGGGGAAAGCCTTTTGGTGTTTCCTAAACTGAAATGCGCTTTGGAAGAGGTGGGAAGCCCATTTTGAAACACCCTGCAAAGGGTGGGCATTTTATTCACTGAGTCAGTTCAGATCCTGGCAAGGGCCAAATTTATGGCAAGTTCAAAGGGACACAAATACCGCATTTCTAAGCCCAGACCTGCAGCTGTCACATGCCTCTGCTTGCTGTTCCCTGAAATATCTTCAGAGACTTTCCTTTACAAAGCAAAATCCTTAAAAGCACAGACCCAGACCTTAGCACTGCACACAGCCATGCTCCTGCACATGAGCTGCCCCCCTGCAAAGTGCACCAAAAAAACTGGCCTGCTCAGAGCAGGATTACCATAGTCTACAAACTGGGATGGTAATCCATGTCAGAAGTGTGCTCCTTTTGGCAGCAGTCTTGCAAGTTCCTCACGTTACAATCATGAGGAATGTGAGTTGTAAGGATTTAGTAAATTCTTGGGAGATACAGCTGTAAGAGATCAGAATGATGCTCCAACTGATTTAGTTATTTATTGAGCTATTTATTAATAAAAACATGTTGACCAGAAGAAAATGTGTCACATTATACTTGTTTGCTAACATAACCCAGTGCAGAGACATCTAATCCATGATCTCTGGAATACTGGAAACCTGATGAGCACTTGCTGAAGGATTTGTCCCATCATGCTGCTCCAGAGTTAAAGCCAGTCCAGGGAATCAAAGATGTATCAGCTATTAGTGGATGAGACCCAAGGGGTTTGATTACTATGTTTCTTAAGTCAGTTCACATTAGACTCAGCACGTCCCATATCAGCAGTATCTTCAGAGAATCTGATGTGATCTCCAAGTGACAACCTGCACCACCAGTGCAGACGGTCCAGAAGGCAATTTTTGCATCCAGTGTGGTTCAGGCTCTGAAATGACTCAGGGTCCTCCAAATGAAGGTGGATATATTCTCACAGCTTTGAGATGCTTTCTGTTACACACTCCCCAATGTTTGTTTTCAGTCTTGCAAATATGGAAATTAGGATACAGGGCTGATTCTGTTTGTTTATTTATTTAAATAACAGTGTTGTATCCTAATTTTGATATTACAAAAACAAACAGGAACATCCTACCTGTCTTGTAATTTTTGGCATGTGAAGGAGCCATTTTTCGTAATTCTAAGAAAAATAAATCACACAAAAGAAAATTGCATCGATCATTTTGCACCTCCAAACATCCCTCTGCTAGGCATGATTCCAAAAATTCCTAACATTTCTTTCTGTTCCCTCTTTTTCATCCTGGCTGCATGTAGAACAAAATTCTTATGGGCCTAATGACAAAGGAGGAATGCTTGATTTTCCATCTGGTGGTGTTTCTTTGGAACAGTTCCTGTCCTTTTTTTGTCCCATTATGTTTGTTTTGTTCTGTTGTTTTAATTGTTTTAATATGAGTAGTTCCCTGCATTCATCATGTAGTGTCTGTTTTCCCCTTGGGGTCCTGCACATGAGAGGTTGCCCTGAGCAAAGTGACGTTCATGAGGCGTCTCTACAGCACGGTCAGCCTGTCTCTCTCTCAGTCTCCACTCGCTTCTCTCCATGGAGTAAAAGCTCTGAGCTAGGTTTGGAGGAGGTTTGTGACCCAGACCAACTTAGATCAGCTGTGTTTTAGGAGTTGGGTGTTGTAGCTAGACCAGTTTTCCTGTATTTAGGATAGCTGGTTATGAAAGGATCCTAAAGAGATTGCTCCATGAGCATTCACCATGTATTTTCTTGCTACTGCATGGGAGCACAATGTCCAGATTTTGCCACAGATGAACAAAAACAAGGTTGAAAATCCAGAAATAAATCTACATGTGGTAGCAGGTGCAAACATCCCTCTTGGGACATCACTTTGGTCTCTTGGGGTGCTAAAATAACTTACTCCTTCCTCCTAGGTGAATCTGGCTTTGAGTATCTTTTGGACTCTGAATGTTAAAATTTAGTTGCAATTTAGGCTCTTCTTTGAGAAGGGCTATGATGGGAGGGCAGAAATTGCACCTTTCAGCACCAGTGAGTTCAAGCTGTGATCCTGCCTGATGTGAAATAGTCATCCTGCTGCAAAACACACCCATTCACGCAGCAGGAGATCTTCTCTACTGTTGGACAAGTGGTCAAAAAGAGGGGGAAAAGACAAATTACCCAAAAGAGGGAAAAGAAAACACAAGAAATTCTATGTGAGTCTGGACTCAAGGAATAGAGAGGATTTTGAGATGGAGATCAGTGAAGAGAAATTCTTCAGAACAGCTATATTGAAATTAAAGTTCCATAAAATAAAAGTCAGTTTTCCTGGGGTCTGTGAATAAACACGAAATATTCCCTGTTAAAAACTCACCCTCTTTCAGGACCCCAGACCTCTCGGTCTTTCATTAATATACACTCAAGATAAAGTACAACTTGTGTTCCCCAGGACCTGAAGGGAGAGACAAATTAATGAAATGAAGCTTCCTAGGAAAGAAAACACAGAATATTCAGCACATGGCCCCAGAATTCATATGGATGATAATGTGCTCAGGGAGACTGCAATGCATTTTCTTTAACTCCTTTTACCCACATAGAAGCTGCAATGTACTTTGGTTCATTAGTTAACTAATTTTTCACAGATGGTTCAGGCATCAGAGTGCTAAGTAACCTGTATTCTGTTTTGGAAGACAGAATAATTATGATTTACTTAGTGTCAATTTTTGGATCTACACTCGCATGTTTCCGTTGGCTTTAAATGCAACGAAAGTCAGGCTCTGACCACAGTACTGTTAGAATAAAAGAGGGAGAATATTGAGCTATCTCCAAATCTACACCTTTGCCTTCTCTTGGACTGGTAGCAAGTTTGACTGCATCTGGATTTTGCTTTTTGAAGGCTGGATTCTGCCTGAAGGAGGCTCCCAGTCCTTGTGAAGGCTTCAGTGCTCGGATGGAATCCCAGCAGGCAGAGCCATCGCGGGCACATGGAGGTCAGCACATTCCTCTTGCTCACAGCCAGGCTTGTTTTAGAATTGGAATACAAGAAAGCATCTCCCTTGGTGAGGATTTCTTGGTGTGGTGCACAGCACTATGTGCACAAATTCTCTGAGATGGGAGATGCAAGGGTCTTGGCCTTTGCCAAGGCCTGCTTTCTTGATATTCAAGGTCTGCTGGTGGATGGTTCAGCCCTCCATCTCTTCCATGATTTCTAAAGCCCTCTCATGTTTATGCCTCATTGAACTTAGCTTTTTACCTCTTTTTAATGCAATGTCTACACCAGCATTGCATCTGACACCCAGCACCCAGAAACAAACTGTGCCCATGTGCAGAGCCTACAAAACTCACTGCTGCACATCCTGGGTCAACTCCCTCAGATGTTCCCCACTGGAACCAGTGAGATGTGCATGAACAGGACTGAAGGGAGACTGCAGCTCAGTTTGGCTTTGTAGGCTATCCTAAGTCCAGATCAATGTTCTTCTTTCTGAACGGTAGAGTCTGCCCAGCATCCAGACTCATGCAATGTTTTCCATGACCGGGGAAATGCATCTCTGAAACATTGCAGCCATCCAAAAGTCCCAGGTGTTCTCAGGTGTGCACGTTTCAGTGGTGCTGCAACGACCCCATGAGCTGCTGGTAACATGGCAATGGTATCACAGGGCATACAGGGCCATTCATAGCTGACCATAACTGTACAAAGTGAAGGAATTCCCTTCCCAAAGCATGAAAGGTTCTTAAGTCCCTGAGACATTGGGAGCTCTGGAGAAAGCTTGAGGGAGGGAATGCAGACCTCAGCACCAGATGAAATAAGTTGACCAGGTTCTCTGTTGTGGGAGCATAGTCTTTCCCCAGGCCTTCAGGAAAAGCAATGGTGACTAACATTAGTTGGGGATCTGCCCCTTTGTTTCATACATTCTAAAATGTCTGAAGTGTACCCCAATCATATGTTAATTTGAACATGTTAAAGTTCTTGAATTGATTAAATGTTCTTTTTGTTTGTGTGTTATTTAATGAGAAATTATTGCTGATCATGTTGTTTCTATATATGTCTTTTGTGATGTGAGAATCACTCAAGAGGAATAGGCGAGCCAGACTGCCCTCCCCCACTAAAACCAAAATTATATGAAAATTTCCATGCAGTGACCCCCTAAATCACAGGATTTCTGCACCGAGTCTTGATCCCTATAAACAGTGTCTTAATTTGTTCTTGAACACAATATTTTCCATTTTTAAGGGGGTTTGTAACCTTTTCCAATAATGAGGGATGTCGGTGCTTAGATTTTTGCCAAGCTTTCTACTGATCTACCCATCTAACTACCTCTGAGGAAACCTTAAAATGGGGGTAGCTCTTTCTTACCCCAAGCCACGTGGCTGTGGGATGTGGCTCTCTGCTGCTCTTCATGGAGACAAACCCTCAGTACATTCCCAGGAGCTCACGAGAGGTGGGGGCAAGGCTGGATCAGGGACGCTGGTTCACCCATCCCTCGTTGTCACTTGCTTGACGAGTGTTCTCCGCGTGTTACTCATCGAGTGTTATCTATTCATTTTAAAGAAACCCAGTAAACCTGGCAGTGTTAAAACTGAACGAGCAGGGGCTTTTGGACAAATTGAAAAACAAATGGTGGTACGACAAAGGAGAGTGCGGCAGCGGGGGAGGTGATTCCAAGGTCAGCCCCAGTAAGAACACACTAGTGGGTATGAACGGCATGGACAGTAACCAGCAACTGCTCCGCCAGCGCGCCCTGTGCTCCAGCTCCCGGAGAGCCCCCCAGCACAAACGCCCTCCAGCTCTGCCATGACGGTGCACACTCTGGTTACCCCCCAAAATGGGCACCAAAACGAAAAGCAAAAATTACGTGGGCCAAGATAAATCCTGCATGGCCTTTGGGACAGAGGGGCCTTGAAGGCAGCTCACTTCCTCTCCTCCTGCCTGCCCGCCTTCCCCAAAGGCTGTGCTGGATGCGAACACTCAGATAAGACCAAAATACTCTGCAGGGCACTGCCAACCACGGGGCACCTCACAGGTGGGATGGACCTGCTGTGCCCACGTTGGCCAGGGCATTGCGAGTATCCGTGGCAGGTGGTTGAGGTTGCTGGTTACTCAAAGTGATATAGTAATACTCATCTTGCTATGCTGGAGGAAGAGCCATGTGATTGCTGCTGGGGGGGAGGAATGCGCTGGTGGAGGCGGGGAGGGGTGGCCAGATGGAGTATTCCATTGTATCACTTTGTCAATGTCTAAACTTGTTCAATGAATGCTGTGAATGAACTGTCTGTGCTGAATAACATAAAATAACATTGGTAATGTTATTTATGTTATTTCCCCCCTGGTTGAAGAGGTCCCGTAAACCTAGCGGTTTTGAAACTCAGTGAGCAAGGCGTCTTAGACAAGCTGAAAAACAAATGGTGGTACGATAAGGGTGAATGTGGAGCCAAGGACTCCGGAAGTAAGGTCAGTCACGCCACAGAGGTCTTGCCTACCCTTGCAAAAATTAGTGTGTAACCAAAGCCCCCCCGGTCTTTGTGGTGCCAGGATGTGGAAGCTGGCACAAAGCATGTTGTTTAATAGCTTATCCAAAACATTTACAGCGCTGCAGAGCCCAGCTATTGGGTTATTACTCTTTATTTATATGGTAACCACTGGGGAATTCAGTATAAATGCCAGGGCCTTGCATGTATAAAATATACAGGAGAGGAAAAAGCAACTGGCATATGGTGCACAGAGATAAAATGTCCCAAGTTTAGTGCATTAACTTCTTTGCAGATCATCATGCTCTGCAGCAGCTCCCGGACTACAATGGAGGGCTGTTCTTTGCATCAAAATCACATCAGAGCTGCATCATTCATGTCTAGCTTGAGCCAATGTTTAGTTGAGGAGGAATGATTTTATGGGACTTTAGGGAAAGAGCGGTGGAAACCTTGAATATTTTCATTACTGTTCTTGTTCTCAGTCAGCAGAAACAAAAGCTGCTGCTCAGCCCTGCCACTTTTCCCCCAGAGCTGCAGCAAGATCTTCACAATTGCCCAGAATTGTTTTTACTCTCAAATGCCAATGGGGTTCCCCAAGTGAAAATGAGAAAAGAGAATGTAATTTTTTTTTTTCCTTTCTATGTTCAACCCACCTCTAGAGCCAGATGGAGTGGGTTGGACTGTACGGTATCAAAGACATTCAAATTTCATGAGAAGGGGGAAATTTCTACGAACAGGTTTTGGTAGGTTGTCATATTTTTTTCCACCTGGCCTAATTGTCTGAATCTCACCAACTGTTTTATTGCATTCTGGGGCTGACAGATGCTATTTAAAATCAAATTCTGCTCTTCTCTGCAGCATTGCACGTATCCAAGAATAACCCTTCTATAAGAGATGCTATACAATATGGCATTGGTCCCACTCAGGCAAAATTCTAATTGACTTGTAGAGTGCGTATATTTTGCAAGGTAACCAACTGAGCAATAGTCACCATATGAATGAAAAGTAATCACTTTTGCTGGGAAACTGAAGCCATGACACAGCTTCCATAATACCTCCACCACAAACCTGCATGCGTCAGTGCCAGAGAAAGTCCTTAGCTGATAAAATGCCCATAAGGATATGGATGTGAAATCAGTTTAGTTTAACACAAAATCCCTACAATACTGTACTTAATCACTACTCTGGTGGGAAAAAATACGAAGTGGATGTAGTGCTTCATTCCACATAATAGGATAATCAACAGGGACAGAAAGAGAAGGTTTGGGACACATGGGTTTATGTGGATCATATGACCTCAATATTGATCACATGTTATTTGCATGTGCTTGAAAAACACAATCACACACATGTGAATCACATGTGGATAAATGAGATTGGATCCTAAAGTCATGAGAGCTGCTTGAAACTCCATGTGTGAAATCAGTAGGCAGAAACCTTAAACCATGTAAGTTTTTCCTGGAAGATCACAGTGAAGAGTCCCAGCTGCTCCACAAAAGGATCTCATCTCTATTCATTGCTCAGTGACTGCACCATGTCTTCAACAGCAGTGTGATATGAAACTTCAGAGAAGTCAACATAAATATCATCTAGCCCCTCTCCCACCTGCAGAATGACCAAGCAATTGCATTACTCACTCCTTGTCACGAGTGCAGCCAGGCAAGCACACCTATTGCTCACCTGAGTTCTATCCATTTTTGCTTCTTGGATTCTTTTGCACCTACCACAAAGAAGCCAAGCTGCCCAGATGCTGCATGAGCAGCCCCCATGAGCACCAGGCCCAACTCACCCCACCATGGTGGGCACAGATCCTCCTGGTATGAGCTGGACCACTCACCTCTCCTCGTTAGCCAAGGTTCAGAGCAAAATTTGAGAGTCTGGAGGCCATTTCATGTCTTTCTTCACACAGACATGACAAAACCTTCCCATTCCTGTCTTTTGTTCAGCTTAGCTGAGTTTGCAGTTACAGGATTTTCAGAAGGATAAATGAGTGCTAATGAAGAGGGGTGAGGGCCCAGCTGGATGTAAGGTTTCGCCCCAAGGTTTCTAGCCAGAGCCAAGCAAAATCTGCCATTTCCCAGGGTTGTGTTCATTGGCCCCAGATGATGTTCCATGCCTGTATTGACTTCCATGCATCCTGTTTTTAATCTGCTTACCTATTTATTGCCCACCATTTTTTTCATCCAGAGAAATTCCTATAAAGAAACAGTAGATGCATTAGTAGATCTGAAATCAAACTCCAAAGGCAAACACTCCTGCTTTGCTGAATATTTAAATATGTTATGCCATCCCATGAGGTGCTGGGCAGCTGCACTCAGGGGCTGTTCATGCAGGATCATCATGGCTCCAGCTGCATTTCCAGGCTGTGGGAAATCCCAGGCAGTATCCTGCACTGTGCAGCGAAGTCCCTGCTGTTCTTCTCCCCACTATAAACATGTGGTAGCCACACCTTCCCACAGGCTCAGGGTTTCTCCATGCACACTCACCTCCAGCACTTCATGTAGCCAGAAACCCTCTACCCATTCCTGGTCTTACTTGACAGCTTTCCTGCACTGCCTGTTACTTGCCACAGCAGAAATTAGCCCAGAAGAGGGACAGATGCTCTGTAACTAGGCTGTTCCCTAGAAGGATCCCATTTTGCAAACAAGCACAGGATGAACTGCTTTTTCTGCAGGCTATGAAATCTCCTGTGGGCTTGAAAGTGATGCCTTGGGTTGTTGGAAGGTAATGACAAGGTGGACAATAAATGTCGAGGCAGATGGATGTGATTCTCCTCTTTCCTGTGGCTTTTGTAAGGCAATTGGAATAAGGAAGTTTTTTTACTAGACCAGGATGTCAAGAAGCAGCCTGCTTTCAGGGACATCCAGGTCACTTCAGGCAATTAAAGGACCTTTATCAAAGCCACAAGGATCTCCCAATCCTTTTCTCCAGTTGCAAGAACTGTGCTTTTGTTAAAAAAAAAAAAGGAAAGGAACAAATCCTGCTACTGCCTTGCCCCACCTTTGCAGGGAAGTGGCAAGTTTTCAAACCAAAGGTGTCTTCTCATGCTGGGCACCCCTGCAACCACCATCCATCCCCTGGCAGGCCCACAGCTGAGCTCTGAGATGATGGCCAGTGCTGTGTCCTTCATTGCTGAGCTTCAGGCCTCTCCCCAGTAAGGTCTGTCCAGCATTTGGGATGAAAGCTCAACTTCTGGTGATGACCATGCTCTACCCAACTGCACTAATCTCAGGGTCTTGAGCTGCCAACTGCTCTAAGGACAGTTCATCTTCTAGGGAGATGGCAACAACTCGAGATGACATCACCCTGTGCTGCCAACAGGCTCTGGTCATGTAGGGTGACAGAAGGGACCTGCCCTGCTCGGAAACTGGGCAAATGTGGCCCTAATGCCTTCCAGCCAATGAGGATTAAACAATGACAAAGGGGATGATGGACACGGTGCCATGTTTGAGAGTCATAGACAGGAAGGTGCCTGGTTGCTGCAGCAACAAGGCTGGGCTTTTGGGAAGATGGGTTTTTCTTTCTCTTTTCACCTGCCAATCTTCCCCCCACGTCAGCACTCTGCCGCTGCGGGAGACGAGCAGTGACATTTACACTCCCACTAACAAGCTGGTTCGGTGATGGGCAGCTCTGCAGGAGAGCATCTGGTGTCACAGAGCCTGAGCAGCGAGGAAGGGAGGGTCCTCTCAAGTGGATAGCATAATTTGGGACTTTTTAGTATTATAAGCATTATTAGGGCAGGTTCATGCATGGAAACAGCAGGAAAATACCAGTGGGGCGTGCAGAGCTTCTGACACTTCATGTGGGTCTGGTTCTGCAGCTGATGGGAGCAACGAAACATCACTCCAGCCCAAAGAACTTCTCTGCACGTCCTGCTGTGAGAGGGAAGGAAACAAAAAGGAAAGAAAATGGAGGATGAGCAAGAAGTCAAGCATCACCATGGGAGCAATTTCACTTCTCAGCCCGGCTTGTGGTAGCAGGCTGTGTCATTGTGCTCCTGCGGTTCTGTGTTCCTCAGTGCCCTGTGAAGCTGCCCATGTCTTTGTCTCCTTGGGAGAAGACTTATTACGGTGGCAGAGGTGAAACTCAGGCAGCTCTCTCCCTCCTGGCAGGTTTGCCCACTGCTGTGCCTCACAATGTTTTCCTTTGCCTCTTGGATAAGACAACTTTCAGTTCACCCAGATTGTCCCAGTAATAATAGTAATAGTAGTAATGAGTGTAATAACAAAAACAATAATAATAATACTGCAAAGTAAATGCAAGAAAAGTACAATAGCCCCAAAACGAACTGTAGTGGTTCAGGAAACTGCTTGGGGTCATCTGTCTCTTACTCGTCATTTTTGCAACTGGCATCAGGACAAAAGTGGGAATTAAGAACCAGAAAAGATTCCCAGCTGCCAGACTGCTCTGCCACTGCAGCCAGCTGAGAAGGGGCCTGTGAACCCCCCCAGCTGGGAATGGAAATAAGTATCATGGCCAATAAAACCTGAAATTTGTGTATTCCTATGCCCAATAGAGCCAAGGAAGACAGATTTCCTAAGGATCTGTGGCTGCAAGTCAAAGGCCCCTGTGGAGTCTCTGATGCCTTGTATGGATTGCTCTGGTACATTTATTTGACTGAGAGTATCAATAGGCTTTCTCCCCTCTAGTCATTCTTTTGCACAAAGATTGGAGGTCACTAATATCTTGGAGGTCTCCAAACTTTTGTTAAATCAAGGCAAAAGTATAGGCTGAAAATTATTACTAATACACAAGCAGACAGGCTGCTCCACCTGCATTCCTGTCCCCATTTTTTCCTCTGAGAAGAGAGCATGTGCTAATCAGCCACATTTCATTAAGGATCCAGTCTAAAAGATTAGAATGTCAAGGAGGGCAGCCCACCTCGAGTGCCTTTGTCTCTCCCTGAACCTGGTGCAGCCCCCTCAGACTGAGTTTGAAAAGACAAAGTACCTGATGTGTTGCAACCCAGTTTCCTCAGCGTAATTGCTCTGCTCTTCTGTATCTTCTCTAAAAAATTGCCTGCTTTTCCCAACTGCTGTTTAAAAGTATGGCCAATAATCTGAAGAGATGACTGAAAAAAACCCCAAAAAACTCCACAAAGTCAAGCCTGGAGGCAAAAATGCATGAAGGCAGATTAGAAAAGACCAGATAAATAACCCTGCAAATATTGAAACTGCAGAAATGAAGAGGATGCATCCAGAAATCTCTCATTACAGAGAGCACATGAGAAGCATTGACCAGATTACAAACTGATGGGAAGGTTATACGAGGGAGAACCCCAAGCTCCCTGCCAGCGGCAACCGTCACATCTGCAGCGGGGCAAGGCGAAATCTGTCGAAGTGATGTCACTCAGAAAAGCATGGAAAATGAGATCACTTGTGCAGTTTTTCTCAGCAATCAAAACTCCACAGGAGTGTCCCCACAACAACCTCAGCATCTTTCAGCAGAGGGTTCAGGATGGAAAGTTGTTCCCCACAATACTGGACTCCATAGCAAGAGCTCTGGCTGGGTGGAAGCTTGGCAGCTTACGTGGGCAGTGGGCCAGATGAAGGAGAAATAGAAAAAGAAATAAATATTTTAGCATTCTGGACTGGAACCCTCTTTTCTTCTAATTTAAAACAAAAAAACCCAAACATTCTCTTCTGTTACAGGAGGGTTTTCTAATCTTGAAACTTGAGATATTTTCATGCTCTGAGGGTTCATTTTTTACATCAAACCCTAATACAGAAAAGGACAGAGTCCTCTTACAAAATATATTTGCCTGAAAGAGAGTGATGGCGTCAGCGAAACTACTCTTCTATAGAAACCTTTCATGTTCATGCTGGACCTTTTTGACATGACTCCAATATACTCTTCTGCTTTCTACTTTCTGAATCCTCACCCTTTCCAAAAAGTGTGGGTTGCTTATTGTAAAACCTGCCAAGCAAAGGAAGGGAATCAACTGTCCTACGTGGTCAAGGAACAGGTTGTGCCACCCACTGGTCCACATGTCCATGGAGTAGCACAGAAGAACATCAAGAACTGCACAGAGGCTTCATTACCAACTGCAGACACTTCCACAGGCATCAATATTATTCTTTAAGTGTGTGGCTGCATCTCAAACGAGCCACATGCAATTTTCCTCCCATATTCAGGGAGCAGGGCTGTCAATGCTGGTCAGGCTCTGCTCACTCCAACAAGTTTGCACTGACCTGTTGTGCTGGCCCTGGGGAATCTCTACCAGCAATCAGGTATCAAGTCAGTATTGCAGAGCAGCAGCAACCATGGAGCAAGGGACCTCTGTCTGGTTGCATTATAGAGAAACCCTGTCCTAGGAACAGGAGCCTTGCACACAGAACTGAGCCAAGTTTGGGGTCCTGTTGCTGCCCAGATTATCCTCAACTCAACCGGGTCATCATGGAGGAGAAGGTTTTGAAAGCTGCACCAGGTGACATCACTTGGTTTCCCTCACAGTGAAACAAGTCTTTCTGATATTTTCCTCTTCCCCAGAGAGCCATGACGATTCATTAGGCAATTGTAAAATCAGAATGCAGCTGCTGACTGTGAGCTGCGGCCCATTAATAGCCCTGTTTATTGCCAACCACATAATTAGCTTAGACATGCATCAGCAGGTCTTGATTGCATATGAAATAACTGCCTTATTATATAGAAATCAAATGAGTTTCTCAGGTGTCACCTCAACCCCAATATTGAAAGAGAAAATAAAAAAAAAAGGAGAAAAAGCCCAGCCATTTCAATGTGTTGCTCAGCAACAGAACTTGTGGGGGAAACAATCCAGGAATGAAGGAATGAACATTTCCAAGAGAACAGGTTATTTCAGGCAAGACATCAGGAATGAGCAAATGTCACAGAGGAGGAAAACTTTAATTTTTTTCCTCCTTTAATCAATAATTCAAACTAGACATTTTGGGTAAAATAAGCATTTAAGTTAGCTGATTGAAAAACAGCGATCCCAAACCTTTACAAAGAGTCACATTGCTGAAGAAATGTTTATTTGTTGGTGCGAGGGAAGCATGAGATTTACCAGACACTGAATTAAAAATTGAAAGATGCTCTTAGAAATGTCACTGGTTCATTTAAAGAGAGAGATGATGTAATGCCAACATTGCTTATATTGTGCAGCATCCCTGCCAGGGCAATTTCATATTAATTTTGTTATTCTCCTTCCCACGTGCCCTCCCCCTCCCCACCCCTTCTCCCTTCTCTTCCAGGACAAGACGAGCGCGCTGAGCCTCAGCAATGTGGCGGGGGTTTTCTATATCCTCATCGGAGGGCTCGGACTGGCCATGCTGGTTGCCTTAATCGAGTTTTGTTACAAGTCCAGAAGTGAATCGAAGCGGATGAAGGTGGCAACCCATTCCACAGCCTTTCACACCTTCTCTCTGGTCCTCCCCCAGCTCCAAAGCTGCCTTCAGAGATGGATGCAGCCCAGACCATGGGTGGAAAGCCAAGACATAGGGATGATGGAGTGAATGTGTCACTCAACTTGCTAGAAAGGAATAGGAGCATCAGAGGAAGCTAAAAGAGGGTCAAGTGGGCTGTAGTGGGGAGCTGATGCAAGATCAGACATGTGGCATAATGTTAATTTAAAATCCTGATATAGAGCAAATTCATAGCACAAATGGTAACTGGAACAAGTTAAAATTCCTTAAACTCAACAAAAGTAGACTACGGCAATGTGTGTGCAGCATGGATGAAGAGTGCTGGGGTTGGTGTGATACAGCCGTTACTGCAATATGAAAAAATCCCCCAATCCAAGAAGTTAACACCAACATAAAAGTGGGGGAGCACAGTAATGAATCACATCCTGTTGTTCCCTTTGCTGGCACCCTGCTGGCACCATTTCCATGTTGACAACAGCACTATATGCTCAGAGCATCATCCTGGAACGGATGATGTAGGCCTCCAAATTCAGAATTATTGGTCCTCTTAGAGAGAAATTGGCCTCCATGCCTCCTGTAGGGTTTTTTTTTTAACTCCACCCTGTCATGGTCTTGAAGAAGCATACTTCCTACAACCCAGATCTGCTTCAATCCTTAATTCTATCATGCCTAAATTCCAGAGTGTCGTGTCAAGAGTGGATTCGATTTGAGAGACTTGGGGATACACATTTAATGCAGCTTCTGTGAAAGAAGTATATCTTTGCTCAGATAACTAGAAAAGACAATCGCTTATACAGATACCATGGTGTGCAAGGAGGCAGTGGAATATGTAACACACTCATTTTCTCTCTCATCTTGACCTTCCCTATGAGTGTGGAATTCAGTACGAGTATATGAAGTATGCAGTGAGTTTCAGAAAATACAGACAAATTTTTCCTTCACTGAAACTCACCTAAAATCGAAAGGAGAATAAGCAACCATTTCTTTGGGGTTTATGTCACCATTTCACAACATGCTTAATGTTTTGTCAGCAATAATAACATTTTTAATGCACTGAGAATGTGCCACAGCTTTTTTCCCACTGAGGTTCAGAAAATTCTATAGGGTAAGATAATGTGAGCAATTAATGTCCCTGGAAATGCAAAAAAGAGAATTATCATTTCTGCCTACACTGTAAAGCTAAGCATGGCACAAATACACAGTAAAAGAGTGTCAGAGTGCAATAGCTCCATAGTTTCAGTCTTAAGGAGTTTCTGTCCTGCTGCTGACTTCCCTGTGCTCTTGAAGTGACCCACTAACTCACACCAGTGTTAGCTTGAGGTGCACTTGCCTTGTTAAAAAGAGTGGAATTCCTGTGGGAAGGAATCCATGTTCCCAATGTTAACATCTGCTCTAGGCTTGTCCCTTTGGCCGACTCCCAACATCACTGGTTGCCCCATAAAGTCAGTCAGCAGAGCCCAGGTTCTCCCTAAGGTCTGGCCCAGATACCCCTCTGAACTCAACCTCTACTCAGCAAGTCCTTAAGGATTCCCTGGGTGACTTGAAGACCCCACTAGACCAGGGGGCTTCTCCAGGCCCAGCAAAGCACAAAACCATTGTTTTTGAGCATTTTTGAGATGTTTTGTTTCAAATCTTTCTGTTATGGATAATTCTTCACCTGAATATCCCAAACCAGAAAGAATGATGGTGCTCTTGGAGATAGCTTGAATGCAAAGAATCCAAACCGAATTAATCTTTTAGATTAATTGCTATACACAGGTGGTCTCTTTAGATCTCTGAAAGAAAAATGTTTTGGATGGTATCTGGAAGAGGAACATGAGATTTGGTTTCCTGAAGCAGGTTTCCATTTCCCAATTGCCTCAGTCATCAGCATAGACAAAAACATAGGCACATGCTCAACTTCTCACATGGAGAAAGTTTAACATATGCTTGGAATGAGTCAGAGTCCACCCTGCAGAACAGGCCTGGAGTAGTAATATCATCTCTATGGGGGAAGTGTTTATAATACCTCTGCTCAGATCCAGGATGACTGTTCTTATGTTGAGTTTGAATAGTTTTTGCATATGGCACCGATGTTTTATCCCCCAAAATACTACTGAAACATTTAATTTGCATGTAGAAGAGGTGTGAAGTAACAGAGCAGATGCAGTGGGGACATGCAGAAAGTGGGGGTTTGAATGGAGACAGGGAGAGAGAGAACAGTGACAGAAGGACAACACTGGTTAATATTGTAATTTCTCCAACATTTCTAAGGACAGGGGGAGACCCCCCCCGTCTTTCCTAAAAAGGGTTTTTGTTTAATCCCACAGCAATCAATCAACGAAGCCATACGGACATCAACCCTTCCCAGGCCGGCTGCAGCTGGAGGCAGTGGAGAAAACGGACGTGTGGTCAGCCACGATTTCCCCAAATCCATGCAGACAATCCCATGCATGAGCCACAGCACTGGCATGTCCTTGGGAGCTACGGGATTATAATTGGCCTTTTGACCCATTGCCTGGGTGAGAGCAGGGACAGCCCAACTCCACCCCTTCAGAGCCAAAAAACATACCCAACACCAAGAAGACAAACAATGATGACAGAAGGGACAATTGGATGGATCTTCTCAAGGAAATCAAATCTGTTTCCCTTTTTATTTGCTAACAGATCCACCGGCAGGAGAACAGAAACAGGTCTGTGCTGCAATAAGGAGAGTGTAATGGGATTTCACAGACTCGTGAACCGTCCCTGATCAAAGAACCACTGGAACACTAATGAGGACTATGCCATTTTGTTTTAACTTGGTTGTTAATAAGTCTTAGTGTGTGCAATATATATATTTTTTCTTACTAATTCCTGTGGTGTCAGGGTAACATCAGCCCTTTCCCCCTTCCCTGCTCAGTCCTTCAATCTGGTTTAGTTTGGGATGCAAACCACAATGTCTGAGCTACTAACAGCAAAAAAGAAAAACCGATACATGGCAAGTTGAACTCCCTGCAGGGCATCATCATTGACCCCTTTTGTCCATCGTGATTCTGCCTTTGTTGTTCTGTTGTGAACTCAGGCTGTGGAGTTATTGCAACGAGGCAGACAGAGCTGTTACCAGCTCTCCCTGAAGCAGGAAAGACTTGATGCAAGAAGGAACCTGAACAAAAACATGAGGCTGTTTTACAGGAGGCAAAGGCACGGGTGAGTTTGGAAACCCCAGGTAACCTGAGGACAAAACTAATTCTTCCAGAGATCATGAGTGGTAGTTCAAGGGAAGAATCATGTGCCTGGAGTGGACAGCATCATGCGTGGCAGACTGGAGCAGATGGCCGCTCTAAGATCATGGTTGGCTGCTGTTTATGCACGAGGGAAAGTAAATGTGGTTTCCCCTCACGTGCGACTCTCCTGCTGAGGTTATTGGGGGCTAATAAGCAATTGTGAACCATTTCTTTATTGCTTGGCTTCTGTGTGTGCTCCCTTTTTGGTGGTCACATAAGGGAACCACCTTGAGCTGGGATAGACCATCTCAAGACATCCAGTTCTAGATGGCTGCCTATTAACCAGTACAACACGCTAGAAGTCATGGGGCTGCAATGGGAATATCCCTGTCTTTCTGCTCTGAAATTCCTTTATGGCCATTTTTTCTAACTGAGAGGGACATTTTGTAGGTAGTTGGCCAGAATGGATTCCTGGAAGGAGCTGCTGAAACAAACCAAGGAGGAGATCCTACAAGAGCTTAATCCAAGCAACTATGACATTCAACAGCATCGGGGCTGGTCAGACTTCACCTCCCTGTCAAGCTGTGGCCTGTCTGGGTACAGAATCAACAGTAGCAGATTCCCACTCATGTGTCCTTAGAGAGTGGGAAGCATCCATAAGCCAGGAGAGCAGGTTGCTGACCCCAAACTTGGTGTTGCAGAAACCCACAGTGCCAGACAGTCAGCTGGGAGTCCCGCCACAGGGGTGGAGATTGAGGGCGCAAGGATGGTTTTCTAGGGCTGCACAAAAGGTTAATTCTGTGAATCTCTGGCATGAACAGACAGATGCTTCCTACCCTGGTGGGCCTGGGACACATCCCCAGAAGTGAAGGATTGCCAGGAGGGCATCTGGAGAGGGAGAGGATATGTGGGGCAGGAACCACAGTGAACCCACTTAGCCTTGTTGCATCTCACATGCCCCTCACTGATGGTAAATTAAGTTCAAAGGTTCTCACAGAGCCCAACAAGTTCCTGTCCGGGGGCTGAGCTGCTATGGGAGCATTCTGAGCTGCTTTTTCTCTTTTTTTTTTTCCTTTTTCTTTTTTTTTTTTCTTCTTTTTTATTTTTGGGGTTTTTTTTCCCCTCTTTATTTTTCTGCAACATAACAAGAGAGAAGAAGTAAAAGAAGGGAGACAGGTGAAGAGAAAATAATGCACACAAATGACTGGCACAGGTCTGTGAGGAGAACCTGGAAGTTCAACTGGAAGTCATATGAATACCTGTTTGTGTACAAATGTGCAGAGCAATACATTTACCACCTGTAACACCAGCCTGGTCTGCAGCATCTGTTCCTCCTGCCCACTTCTCATGCAACCCTTTGGAGCCCAGCAAGTCAGAGTCAGGGTCACATGCCTGGGCACAGCATGCCTTGTGCCAATACGTTTTGCTTTCTCCACCTCTGAGAACTGTTGTGATCTTCACCTCTCCTCACTCTGAACATGAACTCCATTGTCAGCCACTCCAAACACCACTTCAGGACTCTTTCTGTTGTTTAGCATTACTTTTAACCTGCTTTTCTTAATTTTAACTTCAGTTCTGTGTAAGTGCCAGCAGAGTGGGGCCCTCCCACAGGCGAGGCTGTTTCCATGCCCAGAGCCCTCGGATGAATCTCCCAACCCAGCCCTGTCCTGGACCTTTCCATGCCAGTGCACCACTGGCTGTTGTGTTGGGAGAAGGCTGCTGTGTTGGGAGCAGGCTGTTGAGACCCAGCAGTGCCCCGTGCTCCTCCAAAAACAGGCCCACGTGGCAGCAGGTCACGGCAGCTGGACAGTCTCATGAGCAGCAGCAGCAGCAGCAACAGCAGCAGAAGGACTGGCCACCTGTGATGTGAAGATGTGAGATGTGAGATGCAGCTGTCAAAGGCTTTTGATCAGTGGAGGGGTTAAAAAAAAAAAAAAAAAAGATGAATAGGACAACAGCGTGGAAAATGTAAACTTGTAATATGTATTTTTATTACACTTTTCTTAAAAATAGAGTAATGGTAAAACTCTTAAAGACATTGACATTTTTTCTCAACAGGATTCCATATTTAACAGTTTTGGCTTTCATTAAATTTTGCTCTTTGGTACCTGGATCTTTTATTTAACAGCTATATTTGTTTTATCTCTCTTTTGGTTTTGATTTCTTCCTTTCTTTTATTTTTTTTCTTTGGCAATACTACAAAGAATTTTGCTTTGTCAAGTGCAACAGTGGGTTTGGTTTTGGTTTTTTTTTCACTTTCTCTTTTTTTTTCAAGCAATATGTTTATTGGTAATTATTATTTACACAAAAATGAAACTATCAGATGGAATTTTTGCACCAAGGATCCATGATCTATTTTTCATACCTGTCCATGCCGTTTTGTGCCAGTGCTGGATGTGTGGAAATGAAAACTATGTTACCCCTCAGGCAATATTACCCAACCTGAATCAAAAAAAAAAAAGTTATTTGATTATTGCTGTGTCTGACTTGTGAACAGCAGCCAAATAAACTGCTTCAGGTTGAAATTGGGAATCTATCTAATATTTACCCAAAAGTCAGGAAACTAGATATTCATTGGGTCCAAAATTAATGATTTTGCTTCATTTGGAGACTTGTGAAGTTATTTTCGAGGAGGACTATTAGAGAACTTTAGCTTGTTTTTACAGAGAGAGAAGACATGGCCAGCTCAGACATAACTCAGAACCAGCACTGGTCCAAAAATCTTTGCCAGGATCTTCTGGGAGCTCCCATGCTGTTTCAGAGGCTTGGACATTTAGGATGTTTCTCACTCAGTTTTCACACAACTGACCTGCTAAATTCATCATCCAAAACCCTGTTGAAGGGGGAAAGAGAGGAAGACTTAAAGGGCCTTGGACATTTATGCAAATGCTGACAACTTCTGAGGTAGACTATACTCATTAATGTCATGCTTTCATGGAGCACTTGGTGTCACAGATCTGGAAGGGCTTCCCATATCCTCCTTCCCATTTATCGGCTGGGAAAGCTGAGACACAGAAGTGTCTCTTTTGACCAGGCATCCCAGCTCTCCCCTCAGGGCTATAGATTCAAGATCTCCAGCATTTACAAGGGGTCTTTTTACCCACTGGTAAGTTTCAAATACAGAATCGGCAAGGGTCAGAATTAATACGTTTTGAAAGGGGCAGTGAATCCTCAGGCTTCAAAGTACAAGAGATTCCCAAGCAATGGAGCCTGAAGGAGAGGTTTCCATGGGCAGACTATGCTGGATCAGCCTGTTTGGTCTTCCACAACTCCCTAAGCATCCAGTACTGTGCTATGTGTTTGGATTCTGGTTCAAAATGCCCTACTTGCTCAGTGGTTCACTCCTGGTTCCCAGTGAGGTTGCAGAAACACACATGGAATGTTCCTTTATATCTTCACATAAACAGAACCCTCCTAGTGGTAAAAGCAAATATTCCTTGTAACAAAGTTCCCAGCAAGAATCCACATTCAGCAGTTGTTGAAGAATGAAAAAACCCTGAATCCTGAAGTGCAGCAGATGAGGAACAGATGCACTGCTCAGTCCACAATGGGCTCTGGGTTTGTACATGGTGTTGACTTAGTGAAGACAAGTCTCTGCCACCCCATATCTTTAGAAAGCAAATGAACTTTGGGATAGAGCAGAGATGTGAGTCCAGCTCCTCACTGGGCAGAAGTGATCCCATAACCCACCACAGTGTACTTGGGCAGCAAGGAGCCCTTCTGCAAACAGGATGTTCTTTGGAGCCACAGTCCTGCAAAGTGCTGAGTTACCTGGCTGCTCCCAGAGCACTTAGACTAACCTCCCTTTTGCTGGTGTGCCCTTCCCCAAAGAGGCATCGCTGTCTGGCTGCCAGGAGGTACAGCTGGCTCAGGGATGGAGAGGGACAGGGTGCTGGGAATCACCTCCATTGAGCTGGTACCCGAGTGAACTCACCTGCAGGACCTGGGCAAAGAGACAGCTGTCTCCAGAGCAGTGAGACTGTAATCCTCATCCCCAGGAGGAATACTGAGAAGTGTATTCAGCCAATGTTTGCACATCCCTTTCTCATGCACTAGTTGTACAGTACACACACACACATATGCATACACAGATACTGAGATGCCTCTGACAGTCCAGATTACCTGTCAATGACTTCGTATTCCTAAGGATCAATAGGGTATAATGTAACAGCCACAAAGTATATTCATTGCTCTGCAGGGCTGGTTTAACATGCTCTCTGGATCCCTTCAGCAGTAATTCCTTCCCTGTTCGAGCTGGCATCAAAATTAATGGCATGTCGTGTTCTGTAAGTCCTGACTTCTTAGATGAAAGGAACATGGTGTTGTTCACATCAGCATTACAGTGTAATAAATCAATGCTTTCCCATTGGAAGGATTTCAGACGATTTCACAGCTTGCTCTCAGGAACTCGAAAGACAACCTGTCTGCCAGGTTATAGGCCCATAAAACAAAAATTTCCAGAAAAACAGGAAGAAGAGGGGAGGAAAACCCAACATCTCTTTGCAGTATTGTTGCCTGTGTCACGTAGGATACTGGGGCCAGGGCAGCAATCCCAAAGTTCCTTCATGACTCATCACACGAGGTTATGCACAGCCAAAGGGAGCACATTCCCCTCACCAAAGGGGCTATAGGGCAAAGACAACGGAGGCTGGGAAGGGGAACAGGGGTCTCACTTGATCAAACAGGAGCAGAGACAAAAGTAGAGTTTGCCTTCTGATTGCCAGACTGTAGAACAAACTGCTCCAAATTTCCAAAAAAGTAGCAGGAAAAAGGAAGAGAGCGAAGCCTGGACAGAGCAGCCAGCAATCCCCTGAAAGGTGTCCACACTGGTTTTGTCCCAGCTTCTCTGGTAGCTGCTGTCCACAGTGCAGTTCACTTACTTAACAACGTCTTTACCAAATAAAACTTAAATTCCTCTGCTCCCAGGAGCACATGTGTACGACGAGAAGAGGCTGAATTTGAAAGAGGAGCCGTTTTGTTGCCTCAGATCAGCTCAAACTGCACGACGAGCTTTCCTCCGTTCAAAACCAATGTTGTTAACCTTGAAATCTGCATTATTAATATTTCAACATGAGTCCCATCAGGAGCTGCTGCAAGAGCTCTCCTGGACTCGTGACAGCTCGTCCTGTTTGATTCTAATCATATATGAATGCATGAGTTAAGAAGACATCATTAAAAGTACATTAAGTTTAATTATGCTAGCAGCCACAGACAGTGGGAGCATCAGCTTAATGCAGAATGCATAATTAGATCAGCCCTAATCCATTAGATTCATATTTGTTAAAGAAAATGCTCCTCGTCTACAAATGTCACTACAAAGTGATCCACAGCTTTTGAAGGAATGGCACCATTTTCTGGGGGCTACTGTCCTCCCAGCCCTTCTCCTCTCCTCCCTGCCCAAAACACCTGCACATGCTGCTGAGCCCTCACTCAGCTCATTGAACATCCACTAAAACAAAAGCACACAAAAAAATTGAGTGAGAAGATCCCCTGCCCTGGCAGCCAAACCCTGTGGAGTTGCTGTGGTGGTTTAAGGCATTATGGACCCAGATCTCCTTTGCCAGGATGTGGTCCCATCAGAGCAGTCTGCAGATGCAGGAATATACCCAGTCCCAGGTGGGTGTGTGGCCTCACAACTCAGCTGGGCCACTGCAGCTCAGAGATGGCACTGGCTGATGCCTTTACACAGGCTCCAAGCATATTGGCTGCAGAGTGGCTTGGGACAGTTTTACAAAGAGAACAAAAACAAAACCAAAACAAAACAAAACCCAAAAAAAACAAAACAAACAAACAAAAAGAAACCAAAAGAAACCAAAATAATGAAAGCAAAAGTGTTTCAGCTCCTCCTAGGGATGATCCAGCTCTCTCCACTAACACCAGGAAGGTGCTGGCAGGGGCTGCAGCTGTGGCAGCAGGGAAGGTGACACATCCCTTTTTCCACCAGCTCAGCATTTCAAACCACCCAGTGCATTGCTCTGCAAAATTCCCATCACCAAGGGGCAGCCATGGGTGGCCACCCCCCATCTTCACCCCACAGCAGGGTCACAGGGATAACTGGTACCAGCAACCCCACACACCCCCAAGCAGCATCACCACAGTAGGGATGACAAATGTGCCAACACCTGAGCCCCCAGGGAATCAGGTTGCTGTGGCTTGGTGGTTCTCAGCTGGAGTACAGTGGGTGCTGTAGCCACGGAGGGATTTCAGCAGCACCACCCAGCCCAGACCCCACAGCAGTGACCACTGCCTGGGCAGGGCATTTCCCAGCTCCTGGGGGCAGTCCAAGAGGTGATGCACCTCACCACAGTGCCCTTGAGGACCCATGATCCCTGCCTGCTTGCTACAGAGAGGGGGGAAGCTACTATGAGCCTTTACCTGCCATGGGTTATCCACACTCATCACCCCATGTAGGGAGGGTCTGTGAAAGCTGAGGTCCAAGTCCCACTGCTGATGTCCCCTCCAGCCTGCAGACAGAGCAGGCTGAAAAAGGGAGGAGGGCAAGGCCACCACACAGCACATGCCTGGAGCTGTGAGTGAGTACAGGAGCCATTGTGGTTCAGGAGGGAACCCAAGAGCCCCACACTCGCTGACACTCATCACAGGCAGGAGATGCTTAACAGCTCAGTTGAGCCCTCTAACATCTGCCTAAGTGCTGAATATTATTGCTATTAAAATGCAATGGCTTCTTGCTGCCTCTCCTGTGTGGAGCTGGGTAGGGGCTGTGATTGGGAAGCCACAGCACAGAGGCACAACCCCCCAGGCAGGGCAGAGGGGCAGGATTAAAAGCTTTCTGAAGATACCTTTTGCAGCCAAGGGCCAGCTCCAAACAGACCATAATTACTGGTTAGACAACAATACTGAGATTTCCATGAAGTGTTCCAAATAAAACATCTGCTAACATATGCTTTGAGAGGGCTTTTTTAGTTTGTTTGGCTGTTTTGTTTGGTTTGTGGTAAATGTTGAGAGCAAGAAAATCCCTTCCAGCCCTTTTTACCCATATTCCATTTTCATCCTTGCTATGTCCATCCTGTCTCCACCCTGCTCATGCAAAAGTGGAACACAGGGAGGTTAATCTATGCCATGAGGTGCAGGATGGAATGGGACAGGGGCCAGCACACCTGGGACCCCATTTTGCCCCTGTGTTCAATGCTGTGGGGTACCAGTACTATCCTGCCTACAGGGTCTGTCTCCCAAAGAGGGTTTCAGAACCCCATAGCTATTTCCTAACACAGAGGTGGTTTTCATGTTCTCTGTTTTTCAGGGATTTTCTCTGACAATGGTCATCAGTCTCTAATTCCAATCTATCAAACAGGGGGAAAGAGTGGCTAAAGGCTGCTGGGATTTTCTTTCCCATTTGTGTACTGAAGTGGGTCTTTTTTCCAATAGTCATCATCAGACAGAGTCCTGGCCCAGCTGAGAAATAGGAAGAGACATGGAAAAGACTTGGGAAGACTTTCTTCTTCTAAGGAAGCACGTGAATTATAGTGAATTGCATATACTCTTAGCTCCTGATGGACTTTTTGAGTGGGGAGATATTGGAAGCAATCTAACATCAAAAGGTCTTTTAGAGAAAGAATTGATCTCCCTAAATGGGCAGCATTGAGTATGTTCAAAGTGAGCACTGTGTGCATTCCTGTTTGCACTCAGTGCATCTGCATGTCATTTAAAAAGAAAGCAGCAACCCCCTGAAAAATCGAAGACGAGCACAAAGAGAAGGAAACGTGAGGACTGCAACCTTTATATCTGGATGCCCTTTGGTGTGATAGTCCATATGGCAGGATGAAAGGGTAACCTCTGGTGCTGTTAATTGTTCCTTCCAAAGGCAAACAATTAAACTATTGCATTCATTGAGCAATCAAAGAGAAATCTAAATTAAGCCCTCTGTGGCCAGTTTGCCCCAGGCCCACCACTGCCATCCCAGGTGGGACATGGGTCACAGCTGCAACCCTGGCAGCCACGAGCCATGCACTTTCAGAGACTCGTAAGCAAATGTTGGGCTCTAACAACCCTCCCTGAGATCCCACCAGACATCTGGCAGGATTCAGCAAGATGTCAGATATCTCCAACTACACTGCAGTGTATTTTGACAGGACCCTGACACAGCCACACGGCCACAGTGTGATCAGCTCTCAGGTTTCATTTGAAGAAGTGATTTTGCTCTTCTGTAAGAAAAGTCTCCCCACCCCTCACAGACCATATGCCATCCTTTTAGTACATTTGCTGATTATCCAGGAAGCACCAAGAGAGCCTGAAAACTGCCCCAGTGACTCATGGATCCTCTTTTACAGCAAGAAAGGCACAGAAAGGGCTGCATACCCTGTTCCGTTCAGGGAAAACAAACAAACAAAAACAGAACGAAAACAGACAAACCAAACAAAAAACCCAAACAAACAAGCAGAAACCCCACACAAAACAAGAAAAACACACACATAAAAATCCACAAACGACAGGGGAAAAAAAAAAAAGCCAAAAAGAAGCCAAACAAACAAAAAAGCCAGAACAAAATGAGAAAGATGCCCAGGCAAAAGGACAGATACTTTCCAGTGTCCTGGCTCTCAAAGGGCTTCTCTCTGCTACAGTCAGGTCACCCCACTGAGCCTATCCTGACCCTTCCATGAAGCCTTGAGCTCAGTATTTCCAGAAGCACAGGGACATGCCCCCACTGCAAACCCTCACCCTTTTGAAAGGGATTTTGTTACACCATGAGCTTGTGGCAGGACAGAGAGGGAGGGAACAGCCGGTGGTTTGATGCAGTCATATAAGAGAAACTCCAGTTCAGCCTCCCTCCCTTTCTGTTGTTACTTGAAGGGACTCAAGTGATAATTCAGGAAGATACTTTCAGAATGAAGAAAAGCAAAGCCCAGATGTGTGACTTTGCAGTAAATGCTCTGAGTCAAACCTGCTAGGCCCTGGACTTAGTTGGGACTTCAGCAGCACTGCCACCCTCCACAGGGCACAGGGACAAAACTCCCATCCCTGTTGTTCCCCGTGTTTCCTGATGCCACACCTGTGCTACACGGTCAGGTGTAAAGGTCTTTGCTTGGAGGATGGTGGAGAAAGGATCAATACCACCCCACCCCCAGCTACTGGCCACAAAGCTGGGCCAGACTGGGAGGAAATGGGAGATTAGTAGGAGCTATAAAGGTGTGCTGGGAGGGCAGGGAGGGTTTTGCTGGGAGAGCTGGGGCAGGAGGCATGGGAGGGTTCCAGAAGGGGCCGAGGCAGGTGGTTTGCTGCCCTGATGAAAGGAAGCTGCAGCAATTCCTCACTGCCTGCATCCTCTCCTGGAACGATGGAGGAGATGGGGGAAAAGGCACTCGATTGCTTTTAAAAGGTAGGAGGGGAAACTGTCAGTGCCTTCTGGCTTCTGAGCTGTTCTCCAAGCAGGAGTGTAGGAAGGAAAGCTTCCTAATCCTAGGCTGTGGGACTGGTGCTTAATCCCTTCAATAGCAAGTTCTTCAGATGCTGACAGAGACAGGAGCTGCTGTGAAGGAATAATGGGAGGGAGATTAAAAGGGGTCAAAAGAGAGCCCGAAAAATGCTGAATTGTGTGCCTGGGGTTTCACAGGAGACTGGTGTAAAGGGCAGAGGTATGACAATACCGAGAATTAGGGCATGGCAAGGGAGACCTTCTATCATTGAGCAGAGGAAAAACTCAGAAATCTATGCCCTGAAATGAAAAAAACCAACTCCTTTTCAGGCCAGGAAATACTTTTTGGTAACTACAGTGCACCAGATAGCACTGTGTGCCAGGAAGAACAAATACAGCCTATCTCTAGGCCAGGAAAAACAACCAAACTCATGTAAGCAAACAAGAGAAAATGCCTTGTGTACTTTCGCAAAGATAGATCCTGACAGACTGCTGTGCTTTGTTTTGTTTGTCTGTTTTTCTCCAGGAGCTGCCTGTGTTTCTAAGGGAGGGAGGTGTGGTAGGTTTAATGTAAATGAGCTTCTCAAAAACATTTGATTTTGTCGAGGAGCTCATTAGCTAAAATGAAGACTATAAAAGAAGAGTTGTCAAAGTGAGACATCTAAAGAGAAGATAATGAGTTGTACTGCAAAGCATAACTGGCTGGAAGGAAAGCACTTGCAACCACTGCTGAATCACACGAACTGAAAGACTTCAAATTTGGGGGATAGACAGAATTAAAGGCTGTGGTTTGACATTGTGATTGGAGGATAGACTACAAGACTACCTATGGCTGGAAAGAGCAGATGAAGATGTGGGTACACTTGCTGTTCACAGGGTGGATGTTTGCCACTAATGGGACAATACGCTACAGTCGTTAAAAATAACCCAAACAAACAGGAAGTGGGAAAAAACAAACAACAAAAAAAAACCCCTTTGGTGGCACCAAAAATGCTATGCACTACTCTGGTCAGCCATCATCAGGAAAGCTGACCCAAAACTGGAATAACTGGAAATTCAGTGGTGCAGGGAATACTTCTCAGCCTCACTGATGTTCATGCCTACGAGCAGTGTGTTGGCCACTGTTGCCTAAACAGCCTCTATCTATGAAATGCATTCTCTGAGCTGTCCCAGGAGTTTGTAACCCTACTTGGAAAGTTACTAGGCCATGGACTTATCAAGAGCAAGAGGGTTGTCCCCTCCCTGAGATAGCTGGGCAAAAATTATTTCTCCGAAAAGCTTTTCATCCTGCCTGGGAAAACTGCCCTGAAATTTAAGCGGGGAGGAAAGAGAGATGGAGAAGGGGCCAAGGACACTCGGAGCTGGTAGACAGGAGAAAAGGAGAGAGGGGAGGGTGATAAAACAGATGCTGGTGCATAACAAGTACTTCAGAAGACGCTGCGAGGCGTCCCCAGGCAGGCGGCACAAGGCTCCGGGAGGGGCAGCAGGTGCCGGGGCGCTCCGTAGGTGTCACTTTGCTGATTTAATACACTTCAGCTGCTCCCTGAGAACGTGCTGGCTCCCTTTGGAGGTGCCAGCTTTGTAACTGGGGCATCACTCCGGCCCCCGTTGTCAGCAGCTCTCCAAGGTGAGAGAAGATTCACACGAGCACCCGGTTTCGCTGGCTCTGAGAGGCGCAGGGGTGAGAACAGCCTCGGAAATACTATCGGGGCTGACACGTGGGGCTCCTCCCACGCTTGGCAGGGAGGGAAAGCTCAAAAGCACAATTTGTGCAGCGATAAAGAAGCAGTGCTTTTGTGCCAATTGGCTTGGAGGCAACGAAGTGCAGCAGGGAAAACGTGAGAGGGGTTTGTCAGCTCTCCGGTAGAGACTGGCTCGCAATTACTGCCTTTTACCACTTCTAGGGGGATTGTGTGTTGGAGTGGGTTGTTTTCTAAAGTGCCCTGATGATGTGAAAATTGCGGAGCTGTGGGTTTTTACTGAGGTGTTTCTGAAGATCTACAGGATGTGTCCGTGAGGCCAGGGATGGTCTTGTAGAGTGAAGTGGTGTCTCTTTGCTGCTCAGACCCAGGTTACCCGGGGACCAGATCCTGCACATCCCACGTGCACCTCTCATGACAGTCAAGAAGCTCTGAGAAGTCCTTTGAAGGAGAGGAGGTGCCCAAAATGCAAGTTCCTCTGGAAGTATTTAGAGACCTGGGTGTTCCCCTATTGCAGAGGTCAGTGCTTGGACAATTTCTGAGCTTTTCCCATTTTCATCTGTTTTAAGAGAGAAAACATACCTAGTTTTTTCCCTACACACTAGTTCCTAGGCTCTATAACGCTGGAGAGAGTTGTCCCCCCAGGTGATGGAAGAGGTCGAGCCCATCTCAAGAGGGATGTGGTGGTACAGAAGCCACAATAGCTCCCTCAGCAGTCAGCAGGACCAAAAGCATTTGGGCATTAAAACTAATGGAAGATCTTTCTTATGATGAGACATTTCTTTCATTAGATGATTGCTTTGCCTTCCTTCCTTCTGCTGTTTGTCATGTGTAAACATAATTTAAGGAGAAATTAATTCCCAAAGTCCCAGATCCCACTGTGTGTCCATAACCGATTGTCCCGGTAAGCACTGCAAAGGGAAGGGACTCCATATGGCTGGTGAAGATTGCTGAGATTCTATTTTCACATGCAGCACAAGCCCTCCCAGAGCAGGAGAGGAGTGAGGAGAAAGCTCTCGTCATATCTGACTGATGCTTGGAAACCAGCTTTGGGTCCCACCAGTGCCAAAGCCCCAGGACACATCCTCCTGCTCTAATTCACAGCCATGGAGAGCTTTCTCTTGCAAGATGAAAGTGGGCTAAAAGCAGCCGAGGGAGGAACTTCAGGAAGGATGAGGGCCATGTGAGCTCCTCCTGGTTGCACCATTCGGCCCAGCTCAGCTGTGGGTGCAGACACTGCAAAGGGCCACAGGACAGGATAATTTCTCTCCCTGCAATACATTCACTATGTACATTTAGGTTTCAATTAATTTGCTGGCTCTAAATGAACTGCCTCCTATTGCTTTCAGCAATCAAGTCTTGTTAATTGAAAATAGCATTTATCTTATCTCTAGGAGAAGGCTGGACAAAAGTAGGGCAACAGAATCCTGTGTGAAGGTGGCACTGAGTGAAAGGAGGAGGGGTGGAAATGAAGCAGGAGAGGAGGTCAGCCAGGGTGGCCAAGGAACAAAGTTCAGGTTTTCAGCTTTTTATCTTTTCTCTCAATTGCTTCAATGTTTTCAAGGTGTCCCAGTTTGGAAGGGATTTTCTTTTTACCCAGACTCATGTGATCGCACTTCCAGCTGGCTGTGGCTGTCAGTGGGGTTATGTGTGCTCGGGGGGCACTGGCTCATGCTGCAAGGGCTCATGAACACAGGGTTTGGCCTCCCTGCTGTCTCCAATGCCCTGGGGCCGCTGGAGCACAGCATGAGTAGCCCATAACAGGGTAACAGGGTACCAGCAGTTGTTTAATGCATTTCCCTGGGTGACAGGTGAACCCCAAGTAGCTGTTCATCTCATCTTTGTTTCCACAGGGGCAGCCAAGTTCCTGGAGAAGCAGTAACTGAAATGTCAAAAGTGTTTTGAAAATCAAACAATACCCAAAGCCCACCTCCTGCTCCATTTCCCAAGCAAAGCCCTTTCAAAAGACCGCCAGCTTTGCAATACTGTTTGAAGAATGATCCCAGTTTCTTACCTTTGAATTAAGTTGCAACGTAAGTCCTTAAGACATAGAATCTAGCACAGGTTTGGTTTTTATTTTTTCTCTTTCTTGGTCTGATTGCTTAAACCCTCGCTGCGTTTCCCACCATTTGAACCTAATGTTATCTCATACACACAGTCATCATCTCATTAAAGGGAAATCAGAGAAAGTGACTTTAATAAATTTTAACACCCTGTGTGAAAAATCTGGCAATTAAAGCTTCCTGCCCCTGGACCTTTGAAAGTGTCATGTGGCAAATCCCTGTCAGTCTTTAATAAGTGCAGCTCATCAAAGGATGGTGCACAGGAAGGGAGAGGGGGGGGGGCGTGTAGTAGTGGAGGCAAGGGAAAGGAAGAAATAGGAGCATCAGAACTGAGAGGCTGAAAGACAAAACCTGACCCTCCTGCCAGAAACTGAGGACAAAACAAGAATCATTAGAGGAGAATGATAAGCCCAGCTTGGTCTGGCAGTGAGGGAGGCAGGATGGAGGTGGGTCCAACCAGGCAGCACCAGGCATGCATCATTGAACAAAGGTCCCCCAAATTACAGTTCTGACAGGTTTTTTGTTGCTGATTGCAAAAGGCAAAAGGCTCTGGAGAACAGCAAGCAGGTGGGTATGAAGCAAGGCCATGGACCAAATTGGCTGCTTCGCTGTAGACCTTCTGTGAAAGAATCCTAGAGGTAAATTTATCATCAGGATGAATTCACCTACCTTGCTACGTGTTGATGACAATCACTTCTAATGCTATTTTTCTGGAGAAAGGGTTTGGGTTTTTTTCATTTTATGGATGGGGAGAAACAGGTGGTTTTTTATCACTGCTGAAGCTTGGCTGGTGGAAGGGAGATGTGCTAACCAGGTCTTCAACTTCCCTGTAATCAGATGGAAATCTCTCAAGATTCTTGGTCCTTCTAGCTCCTTCTGAAACCTTGAGCAAATTTTCTGAGCTCTCCATCACTTGATATTTGCACAAATGGAAATTATTATCTTCATTCCCATTCCCTTATGACTCACCTCTAAAGCATAAGCACCTTGGAAGACTGGCATGAAGTGTATTTGGTGAGGGTTTTTATGATTTAGTCTCTGACATCTCTTAATATGGGGCAAAAAGCTTTCTTTTACTTTCTTTCCACTTCTTTATCATCTAGTCCTTCCAGGATGGCAAGAGATGGTGAAAAAAGGAGATCTTATGAGATAATTCACTGGGTTTGTGCACAGACAAGTCTAACACAAGTAGCAAGGAATTGATGATAGACTGGAACTCATCAGCATGAAAATCCTCAGGTGCCTCATCAGGTTTCTCCTCTGAGTCTGCTGAAGTGAAAAAAAAACAACAAAAAAAAACAAACAAAAAAAAAAAAAAACTGGAAAAGGTTTTTCAAAAGTGGAATAGCCAACCAGGGACCATTGGTTTGATTGGATTGAAGTGAAGCTTCACTTCATGCCTGAAACACAATCTGTGGAGCCAACAGAAGTTTGCTAGAAGAGAAGACCAAGACAAGAGATTGTGATGCAGCTTGGCTTTTGTCCAGCATGAGGGGCAGGTGGGGTGAGCCACAAACAGGAAATGGACAGTGCAGCAGTTGGAAGGACATGAGGAACTTGCTCTGGGCAGGTCAAGGAACCCAGAATTATACAAAGCAATTGAAAAAAAAAGAGAGCTTAAAGTAGGTCCTGGGTAGATAACTGGGACAGCGTTGCCTCTTCCCCTCCAGAGGGAAGGAAAACTGGTCAGCCTCCATGAATAAAGCTTGGTAGCCATGTGAAGAGGGGCTCCTGCCCCTTTTTGCCTTCATGAGCAGAGAAATGCTATGGGAATACTCTTATATTGAGGGCTGTTGATTCAGTCTTCTTGGAGTGCCCAGACTCCACCTCCTCCTGTCTTTATATAGTTCCTGTGACCATTTCTTCTATTCCTGTCTTTCCTGTTCCACATTTTCCTACTTGGAAACCTGGTCTCTGGGATTGGCTGTTCTGTGTCAAAAGGAGGTGTCTCCTGGCCAGTTCCTGGTGTGATGGCTCCTGGACAGCTGAGAGCTCATGCTGTCTCGTTGTGAGATCTCTAGCTCCCTCTTGACACCTAGTGTCCACTCATGTTCAGGATTCTGTTTTATCCCTAAGATTCCACCAGTATTTGTGCCTCTAGGTTTTTAGGGAAAGTAGCACTTTTATTCACTTGGACTTTGCCAACACCAAGGTCAGAGGACAGACAATTTTTGATGGCACTGGCCCTGCTCCATGTGCTTGCAGAAGCAAAGTGCTGTGTGTTTGTGGAGTGGGTGAAACAGCACATTTCTCTAACAGGATTCTTTGAGCCTGGACAAAAATGCAGGAGAACACGGCTGTCCTGCACCCAGACTCACCCAAAACTTGTGTAAACCACAAGCTCTGCACTGGGAACAAAGCCCAGGGGAATAGGCCAGGCAGGGCAGCACAGTGCACCCTCCCTGCTCTGTCTAACCCCAGCACCAAGCACCCCATCTGTGACCCCTACTTCCAGCACTCCCCAAAAAATGCTGCCCTGTCACTCACACGAGGAGGACTGAGCAAGGAGAGTCCCTACCTGCTGTGTGGCTTGGGCCTCTCCTATGCTGAAAAAGACCATTTTAGGGAAAGCTTTTGCTCTGGCTTTGCTATTTCAGCAGTCACTTGTCAGTCCACATTAGCAGGCACGAGGGGATGCTCAGTACCAGTTACACCATGTCTTGCATTGCCTTTGGCTTCAGACCCAGAAGAGCAGTCCAAGCACCTTGGCTCTCCTGTCCTCCAGATCTCTCTTGGCACAAAACTTTCCTTTTCAGGGAAAATAAGTCCATTTTATCACACTGCCAGGCCTTGCTCCAGCCCCCAGGACTCTGGTTCTTCTGTGACTACAGCAGTGTTTAATTTCCAAGGCAATTTAGTTCTGGGCAAAAAGCAATCTCAGCACCCCTGCCCGCTGCCACCTGCCTGCAGCATCCTGTGTCAGCTGCTGGGGGGGAACTGCAGCTGGGACCCCTGGGGGAGGCACGCGGGCCAAGAACTGCAGGAAGTCGATGTGTTTGATGTTTGCCTTATTTATTTATGTACCAGCCACCATCTCCACGAGCTTCCCTCTCTGCTGAGGAGCGATAAGCTGCTCCTGCTGGCCCACCCCTGCTGCCTTCATTTTCTGCCAGGCTCCATCTCATTAACATGCACCAAAAAGCCCCCGCTCACATCCCTGCCAGGCTGCCCTCCCTGCCCTGCCTCCAAAGCATTGCTGGTGTGCCATGGAAACAGCAGACCAAGCTGCTGGGCTCAGCAGAGTGTGCAAGGGAGAGGGATGGCTCCAGAGATGCCCCGGGTACCCACAAGACAGAGATGCAGCTTCAGAATTAAATTCCCCACTGCCCTTCTCACAGCTGGCCCTGGGTATGGTGTGGTGTACAAAGCAATTTAAACATATGTAATTAAATCAACTTGTTTGCATGGGGCTGGTTTGCAGCTGCAGGTGAGTGACCCGAGTCTGAGGCTGTGCCAGGGTGACTGAGGGCTGAGCCCAACAAGCCCCATGCTTGGGCATCCTTCCCCTGCATCACAGGTGGGAGCAAACCCCTCGACGTGGGCTCTGCGTGGGGTTTGCACCTCTCCATGTGGGTACAGCTCATCCCCAGGTGTGCCCAGCTCCTGAAGTCCACAGTGACCCTGGTCCCCCTGTGGCTCCAGTCCACACTAAAACCTCATCGCTCTGCCAAGGTCTGGACATCACAGTGGTGTGCACCTGTCTGGGCAGAGCTCTGCCAGGCTCCTGCATCCCACAGCCCCGATTTCTCCGTGCTGTGATGTGGCCACCCAGGCATAGCTCTGCCAGGTGGTGCTCCTGCATCCCACATCTCCAGTTACTCCCCACTGAGATCCCCTCGGCCGTCCTTCCCCTTCTCCCAGCCCTCTGCAGCTGAGCAGCCAGAAGAGAGAGAGAGAGAGAGAGGGAGAGAGAGACTGCTGTGGAGGATGATTTCTGAAAGGGGTTTGGTAGTGCTCCCCATCACAGCAGCAGCTCAGCGTGCTGTGAGCTGAGGAGCAGGGAAAGCTGTTTATCCAGCAGTACCTAGCAGGGAGGAGGATGTTATCACCCAGGAAACAGTTTTGTTTGTCTCCAAGCACAAGCCAGGCAAGTTGTGGCAGAGCCTTTCCCACCGGCCAAGCCAGCACAGAGGGGACATTTGTTAATGTGCACGGACGAGTCTCTCGTGAGCACCTGAGCACAGGGATGCTGGAGCCACAGAAACATCCCTTTGGTCTCTGAATTAAGAGCAACTCTCTCATGTAACCGGGAGCTGGTGGCTGCACACACAAACCCTGCACTGGCAGCAGCTGGACTCCCATCCTGGCTTGGCCTCGCAGCTGCTGCTCGACCCTGGGCAAATGGTCCTGCTTTCACAGTGCCTGGGAGCAACACTGGCCAGGGCTGGAGAGGGCACAGCTCCTCCACAGGGAGCTATAATTAATATTTGGAAGCTGTTGGCTGCTCCGGCAATCTAAAACTATCCACACTGTGCCTATGCCATTCACGTCACTCCTGCCTTGTGAAGCATATTTATTATTATCTTTATTAATTACATACCACAGTGCACTTGAAATAGAGGGGAGGGGGAAGGAATGGCCAGTATTTTACCACCATGGAAAAGCAAAGTGTTACATTTTGTACTTGTTGAAATTAAAAAAAATCTTTCATTTCACAAAATGTGAGATGCATTACTAATTGCACAATTATTTTGTTCTGTGGCACTCGCAAAAGAGAACTTGGAGTGCGTTCAGCAAATTCTGGTGTTGAGGAAATAATTACTTGGGTTTTTTTTTTTTAAATGTACTAAATTACATGCTCTTCCTTTATGAGAGTTATTTCTCGTGTTTCTAGGATATTTCTGCCCTAACCATTCCTAACATATAAAAAGCAAAGCTTTGTTGCATTAGCAATTTGCCGGAGTCAGTGTGGACACTGAGGAAAGGAAGGGGCTGAGGAGGGACTGCTCCCTGCCCACCTCCCACCACTCCATGAAGCAGATGAGCCCCTCTCTGACAGGGGCAAGTCTGCAGCATGTCACTGCTTCCCCTTGAGGGATGGTCCCACGAAGGCCAGATGGCACCTGACATGCAAAATTCATCCTGTGCCCTAAAGAAGTGCCAACAAACATCAGGACTGCACACATCTGGTGCACCTCCTGCTCCCAGGGGCAGAGTGGGGTGATGCAGGTGCTCCAGCTGTCCAGCAGCTTGAGGGTGGGACAGAGAAGGACAGTGGTTTTTTGCAATCAGTGAGAGGGACAGGGATGGAGCTGGAATAGGGCAGATGAGCTCCTTTCACAAGATGTGCACATACTGCAATATGCAAATACTCTCAGAGAGGTGGATTTTGCAGATCATTAAAATTAGAGGCCCTAAAAGTTCTCCTGAGGTGAGAGTTGGGTTAGCCCCACCTCTGCAGTGCTGGGCCACAATGTGTCCTTCCATGGCTGCTCTGCTGCAGGTCTCCCACCATATCTTGTCTAGACAAACTCAATGTAACACAACCATAAAGTTAATGACATTGAAAATAGTTCTATGGTCTTTTTTTATTTTATGTTTCTCCCTTGCCACTCTCCCGCCACACACATAAAAATCCAGCTGTTGGCCAGCCTCAGGTCTCTCTACCAGCTCTGCCTGGGCTGAGGATGTGCCTGGCAGCACATGAGAGCAGCACAGACGAGCGAGAGCGATCTCACTCAGCTCAGCAGGTAAGAGCAGATGTTTGGAAAACTAACCTCTTCAAGATGAGAAGAAAAATAAGTCTATTTTTGTGAGATTGATCTGCTGGCACCAACAGAGCAATCAGCTGGACTTCTAGGAGAGCAGCAACAAACAGCAAATTAGAAGGTGTCAGCCTGCTGAGATTTCAGGCAAATTAGAACGTCGATTTTGCTACTCTGTCTCTCAGCAGCGGCTGGTTGGGCTAAATCAACTCCATGCATCCCTGCAAAGCAGCCTCTGACTCTGCTGTGGTGGCCAGTGGCCACATGCCAAGGTGAGGGAGCTGATGGTCAGGTGGAAGCTGCCTCCAGAGCACCCCATGGGGATGCTGCTCCTGCTCCCTGCTGGTCTGGCAGCGGCCACCAGGACCTTCACACCGAGCTGGTCCTCCAGCTAGCCAAGACTTTGAGCTCCTGCCAATTAGCCACATTCTTAAAGCAAGCTTGAGCTCTTTCTGCTTCTCTTAGAAGGCTTTGAAATACAGCTCCAACTACAAACCCCAAAATACCAACACCCAGTGCAGGAGGAACGCTGGGCAGGCTGTGGAGGGAGCTTTGGCCAGTGGGAACACAAGCAGTGACTCACCCTTCTACTACAGCCTGCAGTCCCTAGATCTGGATTTTCATTAATGCCTCCCAGTTCCACCTGATTGTGCTGTTTGTACATCTCTCTCTTCTCCTGACAGCACGATATTCCTCGCTGGGCAACTGAAGAATAGTGAGTTGTGATCAGAGTCAGTCGTTCCCATGGGATGTCAGGGGGTCAAACAACTCCAGTTGCCTTCACAGACTGTGAGGGTCTGATGACAGCTTCCAAAAATGCACAGTATTTCAGGAACTGTTATTTAACTGCACTAAGGAGGATCTGAGCACCCCAGAGAAACTCTGTCTTTATCCCCAAATTCTGACCTGACATGTGCTTTAAACTCTGATCCCATGTTTCCAGTGCTTTCATCCATCAAAACTGATATTCCTGCAGAGATGGATAATTAAACAACTCTGCTGATCCTTAAAGCACTCAGAATTAAAAAAACCTAGTTTACAACAGCAGAGAAGCACATCATCGAGTAGAGACTAACAGCCAAATTCTTATCAGGCAAGGGCAATTATTTTGTTATTTTGTCTTTCTCTGAAGTCACAGAATTTTTAGTAAAGGTTTGTCCTTGGTTTTAAGGAGACAAAACTTCACCTGGCGTTTTTGAATTTGGATTAATGAAGTTTGCTTTCATTTCTTCCCCCATTCCCACTGAATAAAGGCAAACACTTGCCATTTTCTCATGCCATTTTGATCACAGAAATTAATGCTCCTTTTTGGCTAAAATGTCTGGAATGAGTTAAGCTACCCCTGAGAAGTTATTGCAATGTTGGATGTGCATGACAGGCAGAATGACGAATCGACTGGCGAAGTGGGGGAGGGAGAATTCTTTCAAATGTTTTATAATTGCTAAGATTTTTTTTTTAATCTTGTTTACATTAAACTTTGCACATTAAATTCATAACGATGGTGTGCAACCAGGTGCAGTAGCAATATACAAAATCTTATTAAGAGGAACAAATAAAGAAGATGGAAGGATCTGGGATGGCAAAGGAGGGGTATTGCCATGGAATTAGCACCTGCTGATTTTCATCCTTTCTAACAATAAATTGCTTGTCAAGAAACTTGAAGGGGACCAACTACTGTCAGTTAACTATGCACTTGAGAGAAATAATCAGAATGGAAAATGCAATGGCTCACAGCAATCTCCAGAATCTCCTGGCTCCTCTCATTTCCATCCAGTGGGCTCAGCCTTGCTGCAGCTTGGCATCAGTCAAGGGCCCTCCCACTCCTCACTTGCTCTTGCCAATTCCTATGGTGTTTTACAAACCTTAAATACAAAAGGGTCTAGAGCAGTTCTGGCTGGATTGAACTATTGTGTCAGCAGCTTTTCAGCCTTGCCAGTGACATCCAAAAGAATTAGATTTTAAGCAGGTTTACCATTAGAACAGAAAAGAAGGATCAACCAATTACTGGTCTCATTTTGGGAGGTCTCTCATCTCACACTGGTGCTTAAGCATTACCAGCCACTTCATATTATTCGCTGTAGAATTGAAAGCTAAGAGTCATCATCCTTATACAGAGACAGAAGTCCTGGACCCACTGAGTAGTGACTTGTTAAGATTGCTCAGAAAAATAAATACCAAAGCAGAAATTTAAGCCCCACCTTGGAATTACTTGACATTCTTATTGGTGCCACAGGGATAGAAGGACCTGTACAGAGTAAAACAAGAGACATGTGAGTATACTTTGAGTTTTGTATTCCTATGACTTTCCTATGGTCAATAGGTGCTTGCTCCAATGGGGGCCGGGCTGTATCCTACTCCCTCCCTTGAACAATGGGTCATGAGAGCCCTCCTTGCATCCCAGCATCTCTGACCTTTGGAAAGGGAGGTAAAGTGCCACAACAAAGCTGAACATAGGACTGAATCTGGGTTAAAATCTCCTGTCAGTGAAACCCCAGCCCAGGTAGCAGATGTTGGGTAGAGGAGTTATACTCAGGCAATTGAAGGAACCCCAAATCTCCATGGCAAGCTCTGCTGAGCATCCCTGTGACAATCTGAATGCATCATCCTGCTCCCAGCAAAACCCTGGAGACTCTTTGACTGGGAAAAGGCACAGAAGCAGGAACACAGCACAGCTGAACCCCATGTCCCTGCAAACCCACACCTGCAAGTCCAGACCTGAGACAGCCTGAGCTCCCCACAGGCACCTGTGAAATCAAAGCTCAGTCGAGCACTAGCCCAGCAGTCTGGCCAGCCTGAGCCTGCTCAGCAGCAGGATCTTTTCCATCACATAAGGAAACATCTGCAGAAAACAGGAATGAGATCTTTTCTCCAAGGTACGTCAAATCCCTGTGCCACCTTCAGCTCAGTGTTAGCGAGGGGCTGTTGGGGACTCTGACATTTGTGGGAAATGTAAAATCATTGCAGCTTTCATATTGTTTAATATTCCTCATTGATTAGTTTCCACTTCCCTGGAGGCAAGTGGATTTGACTTAGAGCCAGAGCTCGGCAGTAACCAGTGTTGTGGGTGGTATTGAACTTTTGAGAGAGAGAAAGCTGACAAAATAAAATGCAGGGAATTATTTTCAAAAATAAGGACAAGAAAATTGATAACTTTCAGAATGCATTTTTTTTTTTCCTGACCTGGACTAAAATGTCTCTCCCTGTGCACAAAGCTTTAACTGCCAGAGACAGTCAAACGTTGACAGTTTATTTCAGCTCCAGACCGTGGATCTCATTTGTTGCAGCTACAGAAATATCATGGGGACCTGGTTTTAATTTTTTTTTTCCAAGAATTGGCTGTTCTCACTGTGCCTGCCCAAGAGAAGGCTTGTGGGTGCAGCAGCCTTGTGTCCTCAGCAGCAATCCATGGTGCTGGTGGCACAGTGCTTTGTGCCAGCTCCTCCCCATCTCGCCCCTCTCCCATGGACAGAACTTCCAAGCCCAGCCTGGAGCAGGCAGGAGGACAAGCTACCTCTTCCATTGGCACAAACAGAGCTGCTGTCAGGAAAAAGGCTGGCAGAAGCAGGACAAAGAGCTTGTGGCAAGCCAGTTTTCACTTAGTTTTCACAGAGCCCCCATGAGGACTTCCTACTTCTCCAGACCCAGACCATCTATTCTCACATAAATCCATCCCTGTGCCTGATGTCCTGAACTGCTGAGTAAGGAGGGGACCCATGTTACAGCTTAATTGCCTTGAAGCTTATTTTGAGGAACCATAGGCAGTAATCTCCCTTCTAATAAAAGAGCCCAGAATAGCCATGTCTGGGCAGCTCTTGCTACTTGATTAATCTCATCTCAGCTCCAGCTTCTTTCTCCCAAAGCTTCTTCTACAAAGCCCTGACTCTTCTCGTTCCACTGAGTCATCCATAGCACAGATCCCTCTGCTCCCAGGCTGCTTCTTCGGGCTCATTATATTTTTAAAAGCTGGACTGGTTATTTTCCTTCCCCTGTGTCCGGCCAAGCATATGTTGATGTCTGCTTTATGAAGCCAGGTTTTCCTTCAGCTGTCAGGAATCCCAATAACAGCCTCCAAAGAGGATCTGGTGTTCCACACATCCCATGCCATGCCGGCCATGGGCAGAAGAGGAGTCCCATTGCTGCAGTCAGTAGAAGGAACACATCACTCTCATCTGCTCAGTCATTCCCTCCCTGACCCCAAGATTTTGGGGTCTCTGGCATTTTTAAATACATATTAAACTCCCCAAACTCTCTCCCGCTCTCTCCACCCAGTGACTGACTGGTCATTGCTTTTGTTGTATCAAGGGTTTTTTGCTACCCTATATCAGCTTAGGTAAGGTCAGTATATCAATAGCAATAGATAATGGAGAAATACAGAGAATGAAATAATCACATGTTTATTTATTTATTTATTTCTAGGCACAGCAGTGCACCTCTGGGCTTCCTTATCTTTTTGGGAGCACCTGGAACTGTGAAAGCTTTAAACTTGCAAATCCAAAGCTTAAACAGGGTAAATAGTTTTGCTTCAAACACTTCAGAATGGTAATTAAAATAAGAAAAAAAAGGGAGGAAGAAAAATTGTGTTCTATATTTGGTCTTTGGATTTGTTGAGTGTGCAGGAGAGGAAGGTTTGGAGGAGCTTATGGATGTGTACAGGAGCTGGAAAGCTCCTGTCTGCTTAGCAGCCTGCATTGCACCACACACAGAAAGGAGAGAGCTGCTCCTTTCCCAGCTGAACGGTCCTACTGCAATACTGACCATGGATTTCTCCCAGTTCTGCTCAATGCCTTTTAAAATTGTCTCCAAAGCATCTCTTTTCCCATCTCAGAGTAAAATTTGCCTTTGTCCTACTTCAGTTATTTGTGGAAGCTTTATAAAGTGCCCAGGACGCAGAATCATTTTCCTGCTTCAGTCCTGGACCCTTCAAAACTATCCAAAAAATTATTGAATCATCTTCCTAGAAAAACAATAATGATGTCAGCGTGTCTGAGTGATGTCAGGAGTAGCCATGGAGGCAGCCGGGTAACTCAGCCTGGGGAGGACAGTTGGGCTGCAAGTGGCTTTGGCCTTGAGAGGATGCAGCTGTAGGCACGGGAAAGCAATAGAAATACACCTGTGGCCTTTTGCCAGGCCTGGGAAAGTAGGAGGAAGAAAGAAAACAACCAAGAATAGCAAGAGAATGTTGTGAGATTTGCCAGTACGGGGAAAGATGCTGACCACCTACTACTAGATGGACTAAGACTCGTGGAGAAGAACACCGAGCCAAAGGGATGTACCACATATGCAGGTGGGCAGTAGAAAAGATAGTATAAAAGATGAATTTGTAGTTAATAAAGCGCTTTTTGCCGTTTGCTTTTGCCTGAGAAAGCCTGAGCCCGTGTCTTTGGTCCGTCGCATCAACCCTGAAGGATGCGCAGGGGACCGGGCTCCGCAGGCGCTGCCGGCGGCGGAGCGGGGAGCTGTGCGGGACCAGCGGCGCCCGGCGAGGATGCTCCGCCTGCACAGATTTCCATCCCGCCGCTGAGGAGCTCTGGCAGCACACGCCGCCTGAAGTCGGGTGTTCGCACCAGCCTAACACTCCACCCGCGTCCCTCGCTGGGGAATTTGCCTCCAGCCGTGGCTTTTCTGAGCGGCAGAAGGCGCAGCTGGGGGTAGGCACTGGCAAAGGGGCTGTGAAGAGCTGGCCAGAGGGATGGGGACGGCTTAAGCCATTTCCCAGAGGCAGACACAAAAGGTGGGTCAGGCCAAACCCCATCTCCCTGACATAAATAAGTTTTCCAAGCCATTGGAAGCACAACAGAACGGTTTACCACTGCTTGGGGCGGGATATGTTAAGCCCTCTGTCTAAGCTGGGATCTAGGAACCAAGAATGGGATTTTCCCAGCACTTGGGGTATGTCATGCCTGACTCCTCAAGGTTTAACTTTTGACCAGGATCTTGCAAGCTCTCCAGAGCTGTAAAAAGGATTTGTGCCACATAGTCCATCTTTTGGCTATTTCCAGCAAATCAGGGCACTGCAAATAAGAAAAAGAAGGGCCTCAGCAGCAATTCACCGAGCCATGAATTAAATTTGATGAGGAGATGCCTCCATCCAGTCCTGGCCTGTCCATTTATACCACACTCCCCAAAATACACGCTGGTTGGTAGTGAACAGTGAATAAATCTGCGTGAAGGTTAAACTTGAGTTTAATGTGAGTGAGAAGGCCTAAGGTAAGGGGTTAAACCTCCTGGGTTTTAAGGTATATTTAGGAGTTCAAGAACAGGCAAATGTACTGGTGAATTCAGATCCATTTCTCAGTATTTCTTGTTGAAGAAAAGACAAGGATCCATATGCTTTCTACAGGCAAAGACCTAGAGAGAATTTCCAAACTAGTCATATTTATTGTCTTTCCAATCTTGAGTTTTACAGCACTCCCCAGTTTGAGCTCCTCATTTTTCAGTATTTGGGGCTAGCTGGCAGGTTTTCAGTTTTCATCAGTGGAGAAAAGAGGATGGATACCCCTGGGAGTGCCCACAAGAGCCAGGGGAAGCCTGGAGGAGGGAGTGAGACAGCAGCAACTTTGGAATAGAGAGAATGAAGAGGGACAACACAGCCCTACCTGTTAGTTTTCAGTAATCACCCAATCGAGGTGGTTTTTCCCCCCTCCCTCTCTCCCTTTTCACTATTAAGATTTATGGGGAGGAAGGTGCCCAACTGCATCTGAGTGCAATAAACCTCTTGTGGCTGGTAAAAACCGAGGAGCTATTCTTCCCGCTTGTTAGCAGGCAGGAAGATGGAAGGAAGTGGGAGGAATCCAGAGGGTGAAGTTTTCTAATGCCTCACTCTTCACTGCCGAACCCAGAGCTATTTATGGTGCAATTATCACCGCAGACAGACTCCTTTATCATCCAGCCAATATTCTGGGTAGAAATCCTATTGCAGTCCAGTCACTCCATCCATCATCAGGGCGCAGGCAATGGCCAGGTGGAGAGGTTCTCTTGCAGAGAACATATCTGCCAGGCACTGCTGCTCCCTGGCATCCCTGCTCACCCTCTATTTATGACCAGGGAGAAGGCTGTGTCCTTCTGCCCTCCCAGCAGTGGCCAGCACAGTGGGAGCAGGCAAGGGCTGTTCTGCACAGCAATGCCAACAGGGGCTTCCCACGGGAATATTCTCCTGCTGAGGCAGGAGAAGTGGTTTATACTAGTAAAACAAACAGGAACAAACCTGCTGGATTGAGGATGGCTCAGGGCAGCAGTGGAGGGAGAGGAGTTGCAGGGAAGTGACAGGAGGTAAGTTTTGAATCCCCTGTGGTTTCATAAATGAGCCACAAGACAGTGGAGAGGAATGAAGCACCTTACACCCTGGCCATGTCTCTGAGGAGCATTTCCCTTGGTCTCTGCATGCCCCCAGGGCTCTGGGGCACCTCTTCTCACCTCCTGCCAGGCCCCATTGCCTGAGTCAGTGCCAGAAGCATCATCCCCAAGGACTCACCATATGTGGGCAGCGCAGCTCCGCCATCTGAAATTTAGATTTCCTTTTTTCTCTTCCCCAAACTCCTTTTACTCTAGGGAGGAAACTGTACTATTCTCCTTAGTCTCTGCTGGAATCCATCCTGAAATCTAGCTGCACTTCTCCATGGGGCTAGAGGGTCTCTGAGCAAACTCCCACTAAGCCCACTCATGTGGCTGGTTTGGGACAAGACCAGAGAAGATTGGCTCATGGACAAACCCAGTGAAGCAAGGTTTTCTCTTAAATACTCATCTTGGAAAACACTGTGGTGTAGATCCTCTGGTGTCTAATAAGGGTTGAGCACATGCCTTTCTTTCCTCTGTTTCATTGTCCACGTTCACAGACCTTGCCAGGACCTCGATATATCTGGAAGTCTCTTCCCCTGTGTCAAACGTGGGTGGTACTGGGCAGCTGCCAGCGGGAACAAGCAAGAACACACGCAAGGCTGCTGAGTCACGGAGCATAATTTTCCTGGAGTATTGGACTAAACTCCCACCCACATCACTCTCCACTGCCAGGGCAGAGCTGAGCCCTGGTCTCTGCTCCACTGGCTCCCCTTTATCTTTCACTTGCACAGAGCTGGGCTGCATTTTGTAAGGGGTGAGCCTCAGTATTTGCAAGGAGTGAAATTCTTGAGGCGCAGGAGCCCAAAATAACCATCACTCCCAGTGCCTGTTTACCTTCTGATTGTCACTGACTCCTGCCTTTTCACATTCCTGGTGCTTGAAAAGGGAAGAATAGATCTAGGCAATGTAATTTAATACACCAAACATGCCAGCTTAATTGCAATCCCCATAAGCCAGACAGACAAAACTAAACAAATTCGATTAATTTATTTCAATTTGCACAAGTCTCCCTCTCAAACCGTAATTAATGGAGGGAAACAATTAAGGTAAACACAGCCCAGCTGAGAGAGCTGTCCGTGTTAAAAGTCACGTTTTATTTTAATAATCCTGGATTTAGATAAGTTCCATGCTTTTAACAAGTTTCCCATTTCCTCAACATTTAATCAGTCCTGTAAATATTTGCCTGGGCTCAAAGGGTTTTGTGAAATCAGAAAGTTAGGAGGGAGAGCAGGAAGAGACCAAATCACTGGTGGGCACTCAGGATGGATGTGGCTGTGGGCAGAAGCTGAGGCAAGGGTCCAGTATATATATATATACGGTCCTACATAACCTCCCTCTCTCCACACACTGGGATGCTCCAAGGGAACATTGACAATAGGTTGCTTTGCCAAGGCTTGTTTTGGTGGAAACCTCACCAAGGAGACAAAGCCCATCTCTCCCATTTTCTGCAGCCAACACCTGCCCTTTACAATCCTACACACCTGGGCAGCAGTTGATTGCTGGTCCTTAAGACCCTGACAGCCTCCAAGAGATCCATTAGCACCAGCATTGTCTCTGTAATGCGGTTCAGGGACACGGTTGCACCTGGACCCTGCCATGGCAGGAGCTGCATGGAGCAGTTCTGGGGGAAATCCTGCACCCCTACCATGTGCTCAGCCACAGGTATGTCACTGTTGTGGGACTGGGGACACAGAGGGGGGGAATTCTTCCTCCAGGTGCTCCTTGGGGAGCTGAGAAGTGGCCCTGAATCAGGCAGTATGGGAGGGCTGGGGGGCAGTCCCTTGCTGCTGCTCCACATCCAGGGCTCCCTAGTTGCACTGCTGGTGTGATGTGGCTAAATAGGCTTGGAAAAGTCTTTGGGTAAAGCCTGTCAGTGTAAATCTGTGAATTACCCACATTCATGCTAAGGCAGCTCCACCTGATGCACGGTCTCAGATCTGCTCCTGCTCAGATCAGGGCTTGGCTTTACACAGTTCCCATGTGCAGTGCAGCCAGTGATGTGCCAATGCAGCACCTCCAAAATTCCACTGCACAGGAGGCAAAGGCATTTGACCAGCTGCCATTTGATGTCTGCTCAGGGTCACCCTTGGCACATGCCCACGATCAGCCTGCTCTGCTCTGGACAGGACAGGATGGATATCATGCCACAGGCAGCCTGGCCAGAGGAAGCAACTGCACCATGATGCGTTGCCAAACACCGTGGGATTTTGGGGATTGTCCTGTGCAGCGCCAGGAGTTTGACTCAGTGTTCCCTTTGGGTCCCTTCCAACTCAGAATATTCTGTTTCAATGATTCTAGGGTTTACCCACGTGAATAGGTAGGTCCTAATCCAACTGCTCCAGCAGTGACTTTGAGTAGGGTTGGTTTTTTTTTCACTACTTGTCATTTTTTTCAGCTTTGAATACATCCCATGAGTGAGTTTCTTGAAAGAGACAGCACATCTGTCTTCATGGTTTTCCTTTCCTTTTCTTTTTTTCCCCTTTCTTCTTTTCTTTTTTTTCCCTTTTTTTAAAAAAAAAAGGCAGGAACAAAACGAGCCACCTTTCATTGCACCAACTGGTATTGCTAAAGGGTGGGAAAAAATAGGAGCTGCTTTTCTCCTTTTTCTTCCCCCTTCACTAACTTTAACATGTATTGTGCTTCTCTTCCAGCACAAGCATACTTTGCTAGAGAAGATCTTAGCTCAAACAATCTTGTGTTGATTTTCCTCTCTCTGAAATACTGGCTGGTCTAATTAGTTTGGAAATGCACCATTTGTTAAAGAAAGATGAGGCACAGCCCGACACCTGCTGTATTAATTACTTGCCTCTTTAGCTAATTGCTTGCCCACACTATTGGGTTAGGGAAGCTGTCACCCATGTCTCGATTTGAAGGTGCCAAATAGGAAGGGAGGAAATGGTGCTCTTGGGGAAGAGGCCAGGTTTGGGGAGGATGGAAGTTGGGCCAGTGCTGGTGCTCTTTTACATCTCCCCAGGAATGCAAAAAACAGGTGCAGGAGACACCTCGACATCCACAGAGGTGGAGACTGCATGGGATGGGCAGAGGACCCACTTGGAGAGTGGAGCCTCGTTGGGTGACCCTGGGCAGCATGTTACCTCTTCCCACCCCAGTCCCTGCCTGTAAAATCCAGAGAGGAGTGTTACATAAAGGTCAGAACTCATTACCAGGTGGTGTTGGGATGCACAGGGGACGAACGCAAATCCAAGCAGCAGCAAGCAAAGCTCGGTGGCACCTCCTGTTCTGCAGGTCTGGGTGGCTCATCTCCCTTTGGGGAGTGACACTGAGGAGCCTACACAGACACAGACACTCTCCATGGGTCTGGCTGCTGATCTGGGGCTGAAATTGTCACATGCACTGCCACCAAGCCTGAGGCAGAGAGGCTGGAGGTGTCTGGAACTGCCAGCCCCAGCTGTGCCAAGTAGGACCAGAACCAGCCTCTCTGCAGGCTCATGGCAGAGGATGAGATGAAGCAGGAACCCTTGGAGATGAGGAAGGAGCCACTCATTGCTATCCCAGATCCTCACAGAGTGAGGCTGTAGCAGCTTGGGACCTAAAGCTATCCAAAATGGACCTTGAAGACCAGAGTACCTCGGGGAGAGTGGGGTGGTTTGGTGAGAGCTAGTAATGATCCCAACTTTCACCTCACAGTCTGCCCTGATGGTGGGGACACTGGGATCCCCTCACCGGGCACACATTTGTGGCAGGGTTTGGAAGGGTGACAGTGTGGAAGTCGTCAGGTCTTTCTTTCCCAGCTGGTCCCAACCAGATCCCAACTGTTCAGTGAATCATCTGGTCATCCCAGTGGGGCTGAGAGATGCCTGGTCTGCTTTCAAAAGCCACCATGGGACAGTTCTGTCCCAGCTGTGTGCTGGGACCAGGGGTTGCTTCACCTCCCACCTCTGAGCTGAGGCCATGCCCAGCAGAACAGCTGGAAGAGGATGGGGAGCAAGAGACCCTACAACTGCTCCAGTCCCATGACAGCAAACTGGCTGAAGTGGGGAGAGGGACCCCAACACAGACATTGCATGCTTGGGAAACTGGAGGAGGACTCAAAGTGACACCTTGCACTGGTTCCCAGCTTCACTTCTGTGCTGATGGAGAGCTGGGGGCAGTCCAGTCGATGCCAGGGCTGAGAGCAGAGCTGATTTTGGGGCTGGGGATGAGAAAAGCCTGGCCAGGCTCCGGTAGCGGCTGGTGCAGCACATCCCCTTCAGTGTGCCTTCCTCCTTGCCCGCACTCAGCCTCTTCCTGACATCTAGTGGGAGCAGGGCAACACGGCAAAGGGACCTGGAGCCAGCTCCAGACTCCTGGACACACAGACACACACCAGCCACACGACCTGGGCTGCCAGAGCCACCACAGGTCACAGCTGGGCTTCAGCAGGGCACAGCTGCTTCTGCAGAGCATTGCTGGGGAGGAATTCAAGGTGAAAGTCCTCATGGAGGTAGTTACTGGTGGGCTGGCAGGGACCCTGCTCTGAGGCACAGGACCTTTTTAGGGTTATCTGCCATCGCAGACCATTTGAGCCCTCTCCCTCTCTGCCAGGTTCCCAGGCAGGGTGCACAGCAGAGCTGGGCAGTGAGGGTTCCCTTCTTGCCCTTGGTTTTGGATGGCACCTTTGGGAAGTAGAGGGAAGAGGTAAGTTAGGAGCAAGAGGCAAATGAAAGCTGTCCCAACAGGACATTCTCTCTCCATCCAGGACCACCCTCTCATTTCAGAACCTGTGCATGTCTCCCTGGGACATCTCTTGTTCCTAATGCCAGCTGGCAAAACCAAACCTGCTCCCAGCCCTCTGCCCATGGCTGTAAAGGCAGGACAGGGACAGGTGCTCTCCACAGCCTCCAGTCACCCCACACCAGTCAGCATTTCTATCACACTGGTCTCTCAATTCCCCTCCTTCCCCTAAGCCTTTACCTGCCCAGGTAGGCAGAAGCTCACCCCTCTCTTGTTTCACATATTCATTTTCTACAAGAAAAACCACCTTATTTCTCCCCTTGTTGCCATCTACCCTTGCTGCATCGTGTTTACTGTGTCCACCTTGCTGTCTGAAGGCTAGGATGTCACCTTTCCACATGTCCCCAACTCTCCTGGTGATGCCCAAGTCCTTTTATCAAGGAGCAGCTAAAAGTTAAACAGCAGCCAAAAAAAAACAAAACAAAACAAAAAAAAAACCCACAACAATAGAAAAAAGATCTTTATTTTAATGACCAGAAAGAAAATTTCATTCCAAGAGAAAAGATAGTAATAGAAACAAAAAAGCACTCCAAGCAAACTGGAGCAATTTGCACAAATCCAGGCAGATGTGGCTCTGGTCCCTGGCTCTTCCCCAGTGTGGAAATGGTGCAGAGCCACCCTTCTCCCTGCATCCCCCCCATGCCACCCCCTTGCTGGAGGGACCTGCAGGGAGCCCTCACTCCTGAGGAACAGGCAACTTGGGGTGTAGGTGAGGGGCTGAGTTACGGTGTCACTGGGTGAGCTCCCGTTGACCCTGGGGAAAAGAAAGGCACTTCCCAAACTTGTGTCAGCCTGTTACTTGTGTACACCTGCCCTGGGACTTTGAGGCATCCCTTCATCACCTACCTCCGCCCTCCCAATCCGACACCCTGGGGATATGTGCCTTTAGGGGGAGTCATGGTGCTCCACAGACAGCAGCAAAGTGGGGCAGAACAAGGCTCAAAGGTGGAGGAGCAAATCCAGCTCTGAGTTGTCCTCAGCTGCCCTGTGCTCACTGGGGGTCCTGGGGAGCAAGCCCTCAAGCTCCCCCCAACTTTCACTCCAGGGAGGTACTTTGGTGGAGAGGAGGGACAGAGACTTCTCATTCCTGGAGAAAGCAGGAGGAAAGGCAGTGATGCTGAGCAGGGGCTTCTCCGGGGCTGTGTCCATAGCTCACCCCAGTTATGCCTGAAGTCTCCCATTCCAGGTTCAGCCCAGCAACACAAGCACTAAGAAGCACCAGAGCCCCAACCTGATTTTCTTTCCCACACACATATCCAACAGCCCTCTGGGGAGGGGGCAAGGGGAACATGGAGCTTTTGAGTAAACAGGAATAAAATTCTAGAAGCAATGATAATCCAGTGACTAAGTGGATGTTACTCCTAAATCAAACCCAAACCCACTGAAAATTCTGGATGGAAAACAAAAATCCCAAACCTGTAGAATTCCCATGGATGAAAGTCTGGTCTGTCAAGAGGAATAGTCTTCTCCCTGTGTTTAGAGACAAGGAGCAGCCAAGCACCTGAACCCTTGACAAGTGGATCACAGAGGCTCAGTCACCCTCCTTGCCTCTCCAGAGATGTGGCTCCCTTTGACTTCACTCTGTGCTCTTTTGGGGGATCCTGAATTGTTCTAGGTCTCAAGTGCAAGGGTCTGACCTGGGCTCAGATCCTGATTTTCTCCTGAGGAGGCAGAAAGTTCACAAAAAACACTAAATAGGGCAAAGCTGCAGTAGTCAAGGAGCAGAAAGTCTCACAAAACCACTTCCAAACTTAACTCCCTCAGCTTCTTCCAGCATCCAGGTCCAACCCTGTAATCTGAACCCAGCCAGGGTTGGGAAAAGTAGCCTTTGGGTAGGGGGAAAAGCACCAACACTGTCATACTCCTCCCTCCCACGACACTGGAGCCAGAAGTCAGGGAAATGGCTGGCAGTGTCCCAGCAAAGGGGCTGGGGAGCTCAGCACAGCAAACAAAGCACGGCACCAAGCAGAGTGGTGGGAAAGGGATGTCCAGACCTGGGCAGATTCAAAGAGAGGCATCTCCTCACCATGTGGCCATGGAGGTGTTTAGGAGCAGGACTATGAGTTTCAGATTGTTTAACCTCTCTTCTTTTCAAATAGAAATTAAGTCAAAGTAGTAAGCAGAGGCACGTCACTCAGCTCCCAAGGCTGGGGGAAGCTGTTGGCACTTCCCTGCCTCCCCGGTGCCACCTCTTCCAAGCCTCTACATCTGCTGCAGAGAGCAGGACCATCCACCAAAACTCTCATGCTGTCCTTCAAAGTGAAAGAGCAAAAAACTGAGGCAATCCTGGCACGCAGTCCTCTGCCCTAAGGAGAATCCTCCTTAGTGCAGAAACCACTCAGCAAGTAAGATTTTGGCTCTGGAGACACAGCCCAGCTTCCCATCCCCTTTTGGGGTCGCAGCGGTGGCACCGGGTGGCTCACAGAGGTGGCATGGACGGCGCAGCGTCGCTGGTGGTGCAGTGCCAGCCCCACTGAGCTCCCTTCGGCGGGTGGGGGTGGTTCAAACCACACAAAACCATGAAGCAACACGGAGAACCCCAAGGGGTGGAGGGAGGGCAGCTCTGGGGTCAGACACGGCCCGGGGGCTGCTGCAGCAGGGCGGCCAGGACGCGCTGCAGCTGCGCCAGGCGGGCACGCAGCGAGGTGCAGGAGAAGAGGCTCAGCTGGTAGGATGGGTCGAGGGGCAGGATGGAGATGAGCCACCAGCACCACGTCGGGCCGTCTGCAGAAGCCTGGAGGGGAGACAAGGGAGAGACCTGGGCGTCAGGAGCCACAGGGTGAAGGCACGGATGGCCTTCAGGAGGCATTGAGATGGGAAACTGCTGCTCTAGTCGGGACAGCAGTGCCACCTCTGGCTAAGGAGTTCGTCTGAACAGCCCTTCTGTCTGTCGAAGTAAAACTGCCAGACAAACTAATTTAACTTCCAGACAAGCATTCCTCCCCAGGGAGTCTCCAGACACAGATGTAACCAGTAAAACGTCTATACTACAGAGACAATGAAATATCTCGTGTATTTCCTGGTTTGTAAACATGGGCCAAATCCTGCATGATCAGTGTTTTTGGGCCATTGGCCTCACATAGGTGAGGTGCAGGCCAGGCAAGCACAGTCACTGGGCACTGCTTTTGTAAACCAGCTTTTTTGAAACCTGAGCCAAACTAAGAAATGCTTAATACAGCTGATGGGAGGGGTGAGTCTTTTGCAATTCCTGAGCACATCATTAACGTGACTGCTGGCCAGGACAGCCCTAGCCTGAGACAAGCCAGCAAGAGCATATTTGCAACAATCCAGAAGGAAACACTTTCTTGAAGGACTGAAAATTAAGTTTTGGAGATTTTTTTTTCCTAAAGAATCTGAATTTGTCAGAGCAATTTAATAAGCCAACTGGATTCTGTCCTCTTAGCTCCTTGCCTCTGGCAAACTATGGCTGTCTCAAAGGATCACAATGGGAATGGAGACTGCAGACTCGCTGAGCTGTGGGGTCCACTTCTTTGCCCATGTCTTTCTTTTCCAACGGGTTTCCAAATCCAGACAGTTCAGTTTCTCAGTTCTCATTTAAGAAAGAACTGGAAGGTATTTTAAAACTTGGTGCTCCATTTCCATACAGTAACATTAAACAGTTTTATGAGACAAGCCCTGGCATCCCTCTGAATGAGAGATGCTGTACCAGGGCAGAAAACCTGCATTTCTTTGGTTCATCATGGGGGGAAGCCAAGTAGGGGAGCAAGGTGGTTAGTGCTTGGAATAGCACTGCTTCAGAGGCTTTCTTGGTACCCTCTCTGTTTATAGCATCCCATCCCTCAAGACATTACCTGGATGTCCTCTTCCTTCTCTGGCAGTGGTCCGTGCTGCATCAAGATGTGCCTGGAGGTAAGGTCCCCGTGCTCACAGAACCGCTGAGCCAAGCGGTAGGTGCTCTCGTGCAGGCACTGCAGCTCCTGCAGCTCCTCCCCAGCCACCTGCACGGAAGGAAAAGGGGCATGGAAAGTGTCTGTGGGGAGGGTTCTGTCCCACCACAGCCCGGGATTTTGCCCCAGCCCTGCCCTCACCTTCCTGTCCTCCAGGTACTCGATGTCGGCGGTGTGGTAGCCGTCCCTGTGCCCGCGGCTCAGCACCCGGAACCGCCGCCGGCCGATGGTGTCCACCAAGGACCTCCCATCCGCCAGCAGCTCGACCTGCCGGATCTCCAGCATGCAGCCGTAGTCAGCAAAACTGGAGGGAGACAGGGAGGGGCTGAGCTGGGAGACTGCTGGGAGACAGCTGCTTCTCCTGAAGGTACCACCTCCAAAGGAGAACAAAGCCCAGGTCTCAGAGGGGGCAAATTCAGAGGTGCACTGAATACCCAGTCTGTTCACAGAATCACAGAATGGGTAAGGCTGGAAGGGACCACAGCGGGTCATCTGGTCCAACCTCCCTGCTCAAACAGGGTCATCCCAGAGCACGTGGCACAGGATTGCATCTAGATGGTTCTGGAATGTCTCCAGTGAAGGAGACCCCACACCCTCTCTGGGCAAACCTGGTCACCTGAACAGTACTGAAGTTCTTTCCTATGTTCAGGGGGAACTTCCTGTGAATCAGTTTCTACCTGTTGCTTCTTGTCCTATTGCTCAGGACCACTGAAGAGTTCCCACCTGCTGCTATGAGGGCAAGGAACAGCGAGCACACTGCCTGTACTCCCTTGGATTTGCCATATACCACGTTTACTCAGGTCCTCACATTGCCCTGATGTCTTGTGGTCCCAAAGACACCACCCCTTGCAGCAACATCTTTCCAAAGCCCAGAAAGTGTTATTTATCTCATTTCACTTGAACAGGAGTGGAGCACCGGGAGGATAGGTTGTGTAAATACAGGTATTTAACAGAATACTTAGATGCCTGGAGACTGAACCTATTGAGATCTGGAGATGCTACCAGGAACATACAGAAGGTCACGCTACACCAAACAAAGGTGCATTTAACCCAATGCCCTCTCAAAGCTTGCTAAGGACAAAGTATGAGAAATACAGCAATTTTCAAGTGCTCACTAAGGGGAGCTGGAGGTCACAGCCAGGAAACCACGCAGCTCAGAGATGTCCTGAGCCAGAAGCTGTGCCAAGAATGTTTTATTTAGTAGCGATCACTGGCTCTGCAGAGCTCCAGTGCTGGCCTGACTCCTTGACTGGTTGGTGGTGATGCTGGGAGGCAGCAAGACCCCATTTCACTCTGCTGTGTGGGGAATGCATCACCTTCCTGGTGATTTTATCCCTGAAGTGCCAGGAGCCAGGAAGCATCTCTGAACTACTTGGAATTTTAGATGTTTGGGGCTGGGGCAGGGAGGGGCAAATCAGCTGGGGCAGAGGCAAGCCACCTCTCCCAGGAACTCACCTCTTCCCATTCTCATATATGCACATGCCGAACCTCCTCGTGCCGGTCTCCTGGCACCGCCGGATCATGAGGCGGTAGCGAGGCTCAAAGACATGCAGAGGGCAGGCAATGCCTGGGAAGGACATCGTGCATACAAAGATGGGGATGTTCTTGGTCAGGCTGAGGGACAGGAGGAGAAACCACTGTGACACATCTCCAAATAAATCCTATCTCAGTGCATCAGCTGCTTTCCTGAAGCAGACGTGTCCTTTACCCCAAGAAGTGATGCTCTGGCACAGAGAAACACTAAAGCTTCCACTTGGCTCACTAAGAGCCCAAAGACAGACTGTCCACGTAACGGCTCCTTGCAAAGATGGTCCTCACCCCACCGTGCCCCATGGGGCATGTCCACACTCACCCAGCAGTGCTGTGATGTGGTCCTGGATGTGACGCAGACATTGCTTGAGCAGAACCAAGCCAGAGCAATGGTATGGGGTGTGGACAGCCCTTCAGAGCCCCTCCCAGCTTCCAGATGCACACACACAGGAGCACATCCCTGCTTACTTGGAGAGCTCTGCCATCTCAGCCCGGTGCATCTCCCGGCGCTCGGCCAGCTGTGCAGGGAAGGTGGCCAGCATGATGTCCTGCAGCAGCACAGTGGGGCTGTACCTTCCAGCCTTCAGGTACTAAAAGAAATGAGACCCAGGAATAGGTTGGAGAAAAGCAGGGAGGAAGCCCTGAGGCCGTGCTGGGCTCTGAATCACACTCACTTTTACTGAAGCTGAGCATACTTTTAGACCAGAGGAAGTCAGGGATAAAACCTATCAGGGGATGTTGAGCCATCTAACAGGACGGCACGTCAGCTCCACCGAGACCTCCAGACACAGCTCAGAGCCAGGGCCCATCCGACACAGCGTCCTGTCTCTGACAGTGATGCAGTCCTTGTATGACAACCTAATTTCTCTGATGGTCTCATCCAAATCCCTTTTCATTAAAGATTAAATCAAATCTCCAGGCTAGCAGGTTTTCCATCCATTTCCATTTTTAAAAGTAATTAGCATTCACTTCCCTCTCACTCTCTCTCAGCCCTGTTTACAATCTCACTAAATCACTGTGGCATCTTTTGGAAATGAATCTCTTGGTCTTAATTATCAGCTGTCTGGTCATTCCCATGGGAGTGGAGCTGACACTGCCATGCCAGGGAGCTGCTAATGTAAGAGCATTGCATCTCCCCACCCCAGCCTCAGGCACACTGCCAGCAGCCAGAGCTGGTTCCCAGCTTTCCCTGGGGCTCCAACCCATGGGACATACATCCTCACCTCTCTCAGGCTCTGTTTGCAGAGGGGGCAGTTGGGTCGGTGGTCCAGGCAGCGCTCGAGGCACTCCTTGCAGAAGGTGTGACCACAGGGTGTTGTCACTGGCTCAAAGAACATCCTGCAAAGGACGGTCAAAGTCAACAGATTGCAGAGAGCAACAAAGGGAGAGGAGAATAGGTAAGTCCAGCTGTGTGCACTCAAAGCTGTCGTTCCCCAGGCCTGGCTCAGCACGCTGCTTTGGACACCATGGTCGGGCACAGCTCCATTGGTGAAGGGGTCCCACAAAGCACTCAGGAATTGCAGAGGCCCAGGAAGAGCAGATCAGGTGGGCAAGGCTGTGGGCACAACTTTTGGCTATCCCAAGCCTTGTATTTGCTTCCTCCTTGAATCATCTTGCTGAGAGCAAAAGATTTTGCTTCCAGCAGGAATAACACATTTCCCATTTCTCCTCCTACAGTTTCGAGGTAGATTTGCTGCCCGCAACAGACTTTTGCACTGAAGACAGTGATGCTGCAGGGATGCAACACCACAGAAAGTGATCTCACACTGTGTCTTCCAAGCCCTGGCAGCCCATGGCTCTGCAAGTCACTTTCAGGAAAGCTGCACTAGCTAAGCTTTGCTCATAACTTCTATTAGTTAAATGTAAAGGTTCCTAAATGGCTTAGTCCTTTAAGTAGAAGTCTGGGCTCAGACAGTTGGACTTGCACAATGATGTAAGATGAGAATTGTCCCAGGCCTGAGCACTGCTGCCCATCTCTGCAGGGTCTCCACAGGGTCCCGGCAGATCCCATCAGTATTCACACGACAACACTTCATCCTGGCAGGTCTGCAGTTCCCCAGACACTCACAATGGTCTGTACTCCAAAAGGCAGTAACAGAAAAGTGCCTCCTTTTCCTATGCTCCAAGAGCAGAGCCAGCAGCAAGCACTCAAGTTGTTCACAGGTAGCTCCAGGATCAGGAATGAAATTAAGATCTCAAGAAAGCCCAGGTTCAGCATGGACCCTGACTCCTGAGCACTGTTTCCTGCTCTCAGAAGAGACCTAAATTCACCTAATTCATAACAGATAGAGCCTTGATCTCTCTCCCACCCATGTCATTCTCCCATGCCATGCCCAGACCTGGAAACAGCTGTCATTGACCTTGACCAACATGCACATCTGGCAGTACAACACCCAGCTCTCTGCCAGCAGCCACTTGCACAACTGCTCCAGGTCCTGGGACACACCAGAAACAACATCCTGGTTTCAGCATGCCCCATGGCACTGCAACACCCAACCTTTCCCAGCCCTGATCCAGCAGACACAGGCTCTACCCTGTTCCCTTTTCCACATCCAGCAGGCACAGAGCTTGGACATGCTCCCCCTCTGGATTTGCAACATCCCCATCGTGGATAGTATTTCCCTGAGGCAATGCTTTCCTGCCCCAGCCTGCAGGTACAAAGGGCCACCACTGCTTTTGGTCTTTGACCCCAGTGATCATCCCCACCTCCTCACCTATCTCCTAAGGGATACAGACTTAATGATGCTGTGCCCTGAGACAGGGTAATCTGAGCTCCTGCAGCCTGGCAGGGCATAGCATGCCCCTGCCTTTCCCTCTTACCTCTACTGAAACCTCCATCTCAGCAGTACTTAAGACCAATTTTGCTATTAAGATGTGAAGATGCACATCAGTAAAGAAAACCAGCAGGTGCTAACTCTTCATCCTAAAAGCTCTCCTGCCAGTGCACTCACCGTATGCAGAGGGAGCACTCCAAGTCAGAGATGCTCAGCAGCTCCCCAAGGCGCAGCTGGGTACACTTTGCTGCTGCTGTTTCCTCTTCATTATCTAGTGGCAAAAGAGAAGGAAGGGGAAGACAACCCATTTCAATACATTAAAGTAATCTTTGCTTTCTGACCTTGTTCTGAGGCATAACTGCCACACAGCATGCTTTCAAACTGACAGAAAAACAAAACTGCTTTGAAATGCAACAAAAACCCCTCTATTAACCCATCCATGTTAATCCACAGCTGGTACATCAGAGGGTCTCATGGTACTTGGTAGAGGAAGGTCTTATCTCTTTTAGCAGGCAGGGAAACAGAGGCACTGGGAGATGAAGTGGCCTAAGAAGCTCCAGGATGAAAATCTCTGGAGACCTGTCATGAGTCATCATCACTGCTTTATGCAAACTCAGGTAGCCACCTGGCTGGATCCTGATGGTTAATGCCAATGGAGGTCCAACTCATGACATGCCATGTCTCTCACACAGAAATTGAATGTAAATCAAAACCCACCTAAACCCAGGGGAACCAAAGAAAGCCTCTCCCTAACAGGCAACAAGGGATGTCAGGCTTTAGCAAGACCTTGTCACCAAGCTAGAGCCAAAAGTTTGGTATAAGTTCACCAGCTTAACACAGGCAGATTGGATGGCTCCTCCTCAGAGGCATGGGGAGTAGTGAAAGTGCTGCCCAGAACTGCCCCATGGGACATCTGCTCACAGAGCTGGAGCACAGTGCAAACACCAAGTTTTTTTAAACAAGCATTTTGCATGAGATGACATTCTGGTACCTTTGGTAACACTCACCTACCAACCACTGGCTCTGACTCTCTGCCAAAGTCTCCAGTTCTTGCTGTTGCACCAGCTGGGAAAGGTTGGCTGTCCCCTGGCCGTGCTCAGCCCCAGAGTCCCCTCTGCCATCTGCTGGCTCTCCCTCCTGGTCCAAGGAACAACAAAGATGAAATCCAGCCCAAAGCCCCTTCTCCCTTTGAATGCACAGCCCCATCTAGCCCACCAAGCCCAGTGGTGGGCTCCCAGTGCCTTTCCAGTGTGCTGCTGTGCATTAACATCTCACATCCACAGAACAGCAGGGAAGTGTGGCCTTCAGACATTCCTGCTCACCACATGGTTAAAAAACATGGGTTCACTATGTCCAGACCTACCACTTGCCATTTAGTGTATCTGAGCCCATTTTCTTTCATTTCCCTCCTCTCTCCAAACTTGCTAAATTCGTCTATAAAAGGTAAAGAGCAAAATATGAGCTTTCCTTAACAGCTGCTGATGGTCTATTCTCGGACGTAGTTTTTAGAAGAAAAAAAATTAAAACTCACTTTTCCTTTTTCTTTTTTCTCAATGTAGCGTGACCTAAGTGTCTTAAATGCAATGGGAGTTTAAATTATTACCAGAAGTAATAAAAACTGGCAGAGGAATGGAGACAGAAAGAGCCTCTTGTTTCCTCAGTCCCCTCAGCATCAGCTCTGATGGTATCTGCTCTCCCACTCTCCACAACCTGCAGACTCTCACCCCAGCACACAACCATGTGCATATGGCCATAGTCCTGTCCAGCCTTCCCTTATCATACCTCCTTTCCTATCACTGGAAAACCCCAAACTTGGATGTCTCAGAAGGGCATTAAGTTTCACTGCAGGCTCAGATTATTGCAGGGTCTTACCTGAGCTTGTGTGGAAGATGATGGGAGCACAGGACTCCCTCCATTGATCTGGGACCCAGCTGGGCTCAGGTGTGCATCACCCTCATCTGCAGCAGCTGTGGCAGGCTGAGGAACATTGTCTTGCATGAGGATCTGCAAGGAGAAAGCAGGGGTTGGGGGATGCTAGGGGAAGGAAGCAGAGCTCTTCCTGGCTCTGCCAGAACGGGCTCTCTGTTTTCTCAAAGCAGCTTCCTGCCCACTGCAGGATATGTTTGGGTTACTTGTTTCAGAGCTGGCTGAGCCCTCAGCTGAGTCCTCCACAGCACAAGGACATCTCCCTGTGTGATCTGAGGGCACAGGAACCCACCATGGTACAGCCCACACACCTTCTCCATCTCTCTCTGAGCAGGGTGGAAATGGGGACTGAGTGTCAGGCAGTCCTCCCAAACCAGCAGGGCTTCAGCTCTCCGTCCCATCTCCAGAAGGACCTTCCCTTTCGTGAAAAAGGCCTGTAGAGCAGAAAAACCTGCAGTGACTATGAGACAGTGACTAGATGAGCATATGCCCCTTCAGCTCCCAAAAGCCCCAAGGGATCTCCCTCCAGCCTCCTGCCTGCTCCCATCCCTAGTCAAAGCATCTGGACATGTTGCTGTTTCCATGCTCAGACTTGTCTAAAAAAACACAAGACCGTCCAAATGCAGCAGTTGCAAAAGCCCAGCCTACAGAGAGCTGGAGATGTGGTGACAAACTTCTCCCAGTGCCTGGACTGGCAACCTAATGGGTCAGTCAAGTATATTTCTGAGCAGGATGCATCCAATGGCTAGGAGAATTTGGGAAAGGGGGAAATTGCCCCCTACAGTCCTACAGTCCAAGCACAGTGGGCCAGTGGGGTCTCCCCTCTGCTCACCTCATGCTTTCCAGGCTCTGTCCTGCACACAGCATCCAGGTCCTCCAGCGCCTGTGGATACTGCCCCAGTGCCACCAGTGCCTCTGCCCGGCACAGCCGCAGGGAGCTGGAGTCTGGGGCTGGAAAGAGAGATGTTGTCACTTGTGATGAGTCCATCACATGAGCAGGGCTGGATGAGGCTGGAGAGATGCCTTCTCAGCAGGATAGTCCTTGTGCCACTGCCTCCTGCTGAGCACAGCCAGGTCCTGCAACCTCCATCAGGAGTCACTGGCCTCATAAGTCTCTGCAAGGAAGCTATTTCCCCTAAATATCTAGTTTTAAACTGTTTGAGACTCTTCCCGTTGATTTTTTCCCTCATCTTCCCTGAACACCCTCAAGCCAAGAGGCCCCATCACTGCCTTGGGGCTCAGCCATGCTGGAGTCTGGGCTTCCATCCCTCTTTTGGGGATGCAGCAAAAAGGTTCTGTCATACACACAGTCCTTATGGGGCTGTGGCCATGGGAGGCTCTGTAATGTGATTCACCCAGCTGAGCCACAATAACACGTTACCAAACAAGATTGCAGCTGTGGATACCTGAATTCCCAAACCATCAGGGAGCCTCCCAGGCCCACCTGGCTGCCTCTGCTCTCCCAGAGCAGAGAAGAAGCTGGGGGAGGCATGCAATAATCTGCTTCCACCATAGGGCTTTCAAGTATCACAGTGCTGGATGCCCCACATGTTCCTGCCTGCTCCTAAATAACTGGCAGTGAGATCCTCTTCTTTCCTGCCTTGGAAAACCACATAAAGACTATCAGCAGTACCAGCAGGGCAACTGAGTTGGGGGATGTCAGGGAGAATGAGCAAGCAGCACTACAAAAGCCCATAGTCATGGAGTAAGTAGGTGTGTTAATGTTTGTGGGTTTAAACTGCAGAGATCTCCAGACCCACCCCGTTATATCACAGCTCATGGAAGTGACCTACACCCATTGCTATGCTGGCTTTCCAGCTCAGGCAATGTGCCTGGGCATCCAGCCCGCCATCCCCCCAGCTCTGAGCATCAGCCCTCGGCTGCTGAGCATTGGGGCTGGGGACTTGCTTCTCCCTGGTCCATTTGGAGAGGCCCTCAGTGTCATACAAGTCCCCCAACTGGCTCGCAGTTCCCCATGGGATGGTGACAGGTCCAGCACGGGTAGCACATGTGGTGGCTGTGCAGGATGCTGGCACTGAGACCAAACTTGTATCATAAAGTTGGTATCTTTTGCAGGCACTGCTGCTGCATTCACTGTGGCAAAGTGGTGTGGGCAACACTGCCTCGCTGAAGGGCCAGCAGCTCTCTCAGATGCAAGCTGAGTCCATGAGCCTGGCTGGCAGCCCATCAGCAATCATCAGGAGACACCACTGATGATGATGTCTCCTGCGCTTCCAAACCTGGCAGCACTTCCTCCTGGCCCAGTTCAGACACAGTGCTGATGCAGCTCTGCCAGCAAACTGCAGGTCAGGACTAGCAGCTCCATGACAGCCAGGTACAGGGAGCATCCACATGCTCCCCTGCTCACCTCTGATGTCCCTGTGCACCCACCACTTCTTATAGAGCAGAGGAAGCTCTGCCAAGGCTGTTGCCTCCTTGTCCCAGTGTGGAGGATAGAGAGACTTTGTTCCCAGCCTGGTGCCACCCTAACCCAGAGAGCAACAGAGAGCCCAGGCACAGCCACTCCTGCTCCAAGGCTGGCCTGGCCGCAGAGCTGTGCAGCAGAGCAACACCTGATTCCTCAGAGCTTGTTTTCATTTATGGTATTAGCTGAGACCTTTGGGCTTAAGTCAGTGGTAACTTTCTGCTCAGTACCCTGTTCCACAAGTAGGCATCCAGAGATGAAATATCCCAACCCCTAATGACAGGAAGGGATGAAGAAATGGATATATTTAGAGGCTTATTTTCCATGTGGGCAAACCCATTGGAACATTTGCACAGCGATAAAGTAACCGATTTGAGGGGAAAAAAAAGCAAACAAACAAACAAAAAAAACCAGATGTGTAAAACCAGCTGAGAAATTCTGCATTTCTTTTCTGCTGTAGCTATTTCTGATCTATGATATCATTAGACACCAGGGCCATAAGCCAGCTGGCAGCTGGACAGACTCACCAGCCGCTGTGCTCCAGGCATGTCAGAGGGCCTCCTGTGCTACGTGTTACAGTGCATTTTTCTGCTGTTCACTTAGAAAGAATGAAGACTAAAAGTTGGCAGCTCATTTTCACCCAAGCAAAGAGAGCTGGTGCACAGGCTGGGCTAAGCAGGGCACTGTGAACTGGCCCATCATTCCCATGGGTCAAACATTTATAAGGGGGTCTGTTTGCAAGTGAAAGGAAGCCCCTAAGAAGCTGTGCAACTGAAAGCTGTCAGCAGGAGTTGGAAAGCACGTCCTGAAAGCACCACCCACGTGGCTGAGTCTGGCAGCACCAGGAAGCACAGGTTCACTGGAGCTAAGGCTGTTCCTGCAATTTCCTTATTGCCCTAAGCCAAACTTTCCTGTACTTTGGGGAACAGAACGTGCAGGGTAAAGTGAGGACAGAGTTCGCTTCCTCTTAATACCCAAAAAGGCTTTTTAAAAAGAGAGATATAACTGCATAGCCCAAGCAGGGAAGCCTGGGAATAAGGCAAGCAGTAGCAGAGAGCTGTGCACGTGCCTTTGCACCGAAGGACGGGCGTGCAGGGAGAGACGGATGCCTCTGGAGGTTGCATAAAAGGACCTACTTTCTGCTGCCAACACCAGGATCGACCGGTCGGCTCAGGCCTCCGTTTCCAGGCATACCCTGAACCTCTGGCACTTGTCTCGCAGCAGGCGATGAATAAGAGCCTGCGCTGCGGGAGGAGAGCTGAGTGCTGTCATAGAAACGCCGCGGAGAAAGGAAATTCTGCCTCCGTCGCCCCAACCCCCTGCTCCAGACTCATTGTATAACCCCTTTTACTTAAGTATTACTTTCCAAAAAATCCACTTACAGCCATACATTAAAGCAGATCACCCTCCTCACCCCGGGCCCGATCCTGACTCTGCTGGCAAATGTCTCGCCAGAGTCAGATGCTGAAGGGGGCCAGGATGGGGGGCTGACCTGCACCATGGGGCTGGCACAGCAGCTCGGCCAAGGCTGTGTCCTCGCCAGGCTCTGGAGCAAGGCCGTGTCCATCCCGAACTGGAAAAGTCCCAACCACTTTATATAATGCCCCCCACTCCCAGACAGAGCTCTTCCTCTGACCCTGAAATCCTGCCGGGCGGCAAGAATTGAGTATCAGTTAGCTTCTCTCTCCTCTCCAGGAGCACGTGGCCGATGAGACACAGCCCTGACCACGGTCCTGGCAGCGGAATGAGCTGCAGGGGGTTTGGCGAGGCAGCCCACCGCTCCCATCACCTTGGAAGTGGAAGAAATGCCCGGCAGCTGCACTCCCCTCCCATCCCCATCAGCCCTTGCTTTACAACACTTCCAGCTTCCTAGGCCTTCCAGCTCTGGACTGTGCAGGCTCGGAGTGCCATGAGATGCTGGGACACAGTGACCTACACACTGGTACCCATCTGCTCCGACAGCCCAGCCCGTACATCCCCATCTCCGCTATTGGTCCGGCCACCCGCACCACCCGCACTTCCAGCCCCTGAGCCCGGTGGTCCTTACCCAGCTCGACCCCTCTCTGCGCCATCCTCAGCGCCTCCCGCGCGTCCCCGCGGGCGAGGCGGTCCCGGGCGCGCATCGCCAGCCCGGCCAGGCGCTGCTCCCGCTGCACGCAGCGCTCCAGGAGCCCGCACAGCACCACGCTGCTCCTCGGTGCCCCGACGCCCGGCAGCTCCGGCCGCTCCTGGCACAGCGGGCAGCGCGGCAGGCCGGCCCCGCCGAGGCACGGCTTGCAGAAGGAGTGCCCGCAGGACACGGTCACCGGCTCCCAGAGGAGCAGGCGGCAGCAGGGGCAGCGCAGCAGGTCCAGCCCCGCGCCCGCAGCGCCGAGGGGCTGCGCCGAGGGGCTCCCGCCTCGCGCCGGGGAGGGAGGGCAGGGAGGGTCGCTCATGGCAGGGTCGCAGCCCTTGAGGACGGAGAGCTGCCCTGGAGGACAGGGAGCTGCCCTGGAGGACGGGGAGCTGCCCTTAGTGCCGGCGGTGTCCGCACGTCCCGACCGGTGCCCCGCGCATTGTCCCGCTGCGCTCCGCCCAGCTCAGCCCATCCTCCGCGGTGCTCCCGCCCCGGCCGGCCCGGCGGCTCCGCTCCCATCCCGTCTCATCCCATCCCATCCCATTCCAGCGGAGGGACCCCCGGTGGCCGAGCTGCCCGTGCCTCCATCGGCCGCCGCCCCGCCCCGGCCGCGTTTCGTAACAGAGCCCGCGGTCCCGGGGGCGCCGGGCGAGGGGCGGCCCCGGGCGGGGTCGTGTGCGGGAGGTACCGACCCACCCGGGCCGGGTCACCGCGGTGTTGGGGGGCTCCGGAGCAGCTGGGGTGTGGGGTGCAGGCCAAACACTCGAGGGGTAGTGGAGAGCTCAGCACCAGCTGGGTTGGGGTCCCGGGGGTCTTGGGCGGTCTGAAGCAGGACCAAGGTGCAGGCAGAATGCTGGAGGGTGTTTTGGGGTGCCCCAGTGTGGCCAGGGCACTGAGGAGCCTCCCGTGGTGAGAGCTGCCTGGGTAAAGGGGGTGCTGTGGAGCAGGGCTGAGGCACAAGTCCTGAGGGACACAAGGTGCTCTGTGATGGGAACAGGAGGGTGGGATGCTCCAGAGCAGCTGGGCACAGAATACTTGGGGTTCCTCATCTGACTGAGGCTCTCCAGAGTGGAACTGGGGTGCTGGCTGTTGTGGTGATCCAGAGCAGGGGGGCCAGTGAGGCAGGGGTGCAACAGGTTCCTCTTTGCAGACCTCTCCATGGAAAGCCATCATAGCAGGATGTTTGGGGGAGCTGAAACGTGTCCCTCTAACACGCATGGGAAACTGTGTCTCCCTCAGATGCTCTACTTACCCGGAATTGGGCACGTTCAGACCCCATATGGAAACATTCCCCACCCCACTCACCAACCTCCAGGATGGGCTCAGTGTTCCAAGGGAGATGCATCCTCCAACCACACAGCCATGCAGCAAAGCGTTGGCAGGTCTTGCATGGCAGGTGCTGAGAAAAGCAGATGAAATGTGGCAACTCTGGAACGTAGTAGATCAGACTTTATGTAAGGATGATGCATATTCCCCATGGGCTCATTTGTGTGTCCCCAAAATCAAACTGAACCCATGTATGCACTGGAAGGGATGCTGAGGGAAGGAGACCACCAGCAGGACATGAATGCTGGTGAAACCCATGCCCCACTGAAGGAGTGGCTGGCGGAGGTTTGGACTGTGGAGCAAGTTTTGTTTCAAAATCTACTGCAATTGCATTAAACAGCTCATGAGTGGCTTTAAAAAGTCAGCAACTAAGTGTTTTATGTGCGCTTGGAAGACTTCACTGCTTTTTCCATTATCTTTTCAAGTGATCCCTCCAGACTGGAGAAGTCTCAGGCTATGTTTGATAGCACTGTCCCAAAAACCTGAGCATGGCATTAGGGACAGCGGTCACCCTTGAGAGCACAAGGGTTCTGTCTGGGACTCTACCCATTATGGGACATTTTTCATGTTCACCATCCACAGTCAGTCTTTGGTTCTCTTCCCATAAGGATCTTCCACATCACTTCCCTCAGCAGTTCTCCCATGGATATTTCTTGGGTGGGCAAGGCTCATTCCCACCAGACACTCTCCTCTCATGGTTTAGTTCTCACCATGGCTTGTTCTTCTGCCAAAACCTGGCTATTCACTAAAATAAAATTGTCACCAGGGAGTCCTCACCATTCTTACCTCCAGATTATTCCTCAAGAAGGGCACATTCATTGCTCCTAAGCCATGAAAAGCATGTGACTTTAACTATAGAGTTAACTTTAACTTTTTTAACTTTGACTTTTGCTACAATGCAGTGATGTGCTTGCAGGGTGCTCTCATAACCTGTTTGTGTGGCTCAGCCTGGGAGCAGCAGCCCTTTGCCAGGGGCAGCTGCCATCAGGTGAGGAGTGTAGCATCTTTCTTCACCCAGCCAGTTCCTCTGGGAGACACTGGGCTGTTCGCCTGAGACCTGCCTCACTCTTTTCCTCACCTCTTGATTCACTCCACAACCATTCTCACCTGTGTGGGCTCTCCAGCGCCTCGTAAGCAATGAGGATGTGCTGCTGCCTTTGCATAATACAGTTTAAAATCAATCAACCACGACACTCGAGTCCATTGGAAACCAGGCTTCATTAGCGTCAGGGCAAGAACAATTTGTTTTCTTCATTCCACCCAGAGCTGAGCTGCTTCTGAACTCCAAATGCCTTCTCTTGTCACTGCCCTGTTTGTGCTGACTCAGTACATAACTGTAAAAGAAAAAAAAAAGCTTTAAATGCTTAATGCTACCATTCTGCTGGCCAGATGAGAACTTCATGTGTTGCATAACAGAGGACAGATCACACTGTGTTTAGGACCTATTTGCTAAGCACAATAGGATTTTACTTTTTTTTTTTTTCGGTTTAGAGGTGGGAAACAGCCCGGGTGAGTGCAGGGCGAGGAGTTCCAGGTGTTGCTGCAGGGGAAACCAGCTCCTCCTCTGGCTCCCAGCCACACGTCCGCCTGTGCTTCGGCTCCAGTACGGCCTCATTAATGTGGTGCAGACTGTTGACAGCCCAGCATGGGGATCAGGGTTTTCACGCTGGCTGTGTTTGCTCACTTTTAGTGCATAAATATTTCTTGCAAGCATTGACACTTGTTTTCGACACACTGGGGATTAAGGAGTGGCTCTGAGGTGACAGCACCTTCCCAGTGCTGCCTTTTTTTGTTCAGAGAAAGGAGGCCTGTGTGCTCCTTAGAGTGTCTTCAAAGGCCCCCAAAGCACTTGTAAACAGGAATAAGAACCCTGAATGTCATGACCCCTTTTCCACAGCGCTATTCCTGCTCTACCTCCTCCTGCACCATCAGACCTGAAAGTCTTGTTGCACACAGGTAAAACAAGTTTCTCCATTTCTAAAGCCAGGGAAGGAGGAAAGCATCAGCATCCCAGCCAGGGAGGAGTGTTGCTATCATCAAAGGCCATGTGGGGCTGACAGTGGTGCGCTCAAGTGCCAGGCAGTCTGCTGGGTGATTAGGCAGAGAGCCAGGGCCAAATCCAGCCTCAGCACCTGTGCAGACCTACTCGTGCCCCCCTGGCTTACAGCACCCTTTCAGCAGTGCTACACCTGAATGCTGTCTGTCTGCAAGCCTTGAGAGTTGGCCAAAGGAATTATTTTTACACCTTAGTACATGCAAATAACATGCAAGGAGTTATTTGCATCATTCCCCTCCCAGCCTGTCAACAAATACATCAGCTTCCTGGAATTTTTGCTTTCTTTACATCACAGTATTTCTAAATCCAGGATGTTATTCAAGCACCAGGTTTGCCACATGTGGTTCAAAGCTGGTCCTGGGAAGTGAAGGAAAAGGAAGTGGAGCCAGGTGGTGTGGGGGAGACTTTGTCCTCAGTCACAGCACATCTTTTATAACAAGCACCTTTTCTCTAAGGGGAGCTGGTCCATGCCTAGTATTCTCTTGGCAGAGACAAGCAGATTGCCACACAAGGTTTGGGATTCGAGGTCTGCACTATGCTGACCAGGCAGTGGACAGGGAGCAATCATATAAATTATATGGTGTTGTTCCCAAGTCCTGAAACTGCTGCTTGAAAGCTCAGAGAAATCCTAACTCTCTCAGTAAGAATGACCAGATGTAAACAGGGTTAGTGAATTAAGAAAACTTTTAGTATTTTTTTCCTTCTGACTCATACAGGCTTTGCCTGAGGCAGCATCATTCCTAGACAAATGAGTTGACTTTCACATGAATTGGTGGGACACAGAGCTGCAATGTAATGTTATCTCAGTGTTCATGTAACTGGACTTATGCCTGAGCTCCTGGAAACTGGAGAGTCACAATGGGAGAGCCCAGATCTGTAACCAACTCATTTGAGCATCTTGATCCAAACATCTTGACAAAGAGGTTGGCAGAACATTATTTATCAGTCTTGAAAGCAAGGATGGATGTGTCTTTTTCCATGGCAGGGGCAGTCATGTACAAATCATGTAACCCTGAGAAGAGAGTACAGCTAAAAGCAAGATCAGAACTGTCCCTGTTATCCAGGGGGAAGCCCTAGGATGGGTGACAAGGCCATGATCTATGGTGCAGGGTGCTATAAGCTTGCCTTGATGCTTTGCAGTTGTTTCACTGGTGTTTCAAGGGCAGCTGAAGAACCCCCATCTGTAGGAGATCTCATGGAGGAACCCAAAGTCAGCATGGCTTGTACAGCACCACCTAATCCCAGGGTGCAGAAAGACACAGATAACATAACCAACTTATAAAGGAAGAAAAGTCATAAGGAACACACTTCCTAAGGACATGACTCCACCTGTACATTGCGGCAAGACCCACCACTTTCAGGGAGGTCAGTGTCCACAGGGAGCTGCATCCTAATGAGCCTGACCTGGAGGTCACATCACCCACTTCTTCTTCGGCCCAGGGAGAGCTGATTTGTAACCAGCCATTACTGCGGGGTCAGACAAAAGTTGCCAGCTTCACAAGCTGGTGTGTGTCCGTGTGTCTGACCTGGGATGTGTGGCTGGGGGTGGCCCCGTGGTGGCCCATCCCTGCAGCTGGGGACTCTCCAGGCTGCCCTGCCCCAGTCATTCACCAGCCCATGTGGCCTTGGCTCCTTGCCCCAGCAAGAAGAGAGGACGTGCTGCCGCCCTCATTTCTTCCTTTTTCCACTTTTCCTGTTTAGCTCCCACCCACCTGACAGAGATGCCAGCAGGGCTGGCAGGGACCCAGCACTGCCTTCTCACTGTGCCAGAGGAGGCTGCAAGTGGCAGTGGGTGGGCTCTGCAGATGGCAGAGCCTGCTCTGCAGGGATGCTTCTGTCCAGCCATGCTCAGGCCAGGTCCAGGGCCCAGCTTGACCCACTCATCTCACACCTCAATGGGTCATAGGAGGTGACCCATTGGCAGAGGAGCCTGGATCCCCTTCACAGGGCACCAACTGGTGCCAGTAGCAAACTGGCTGGTGGGGTTGTCTGGGTGCAGAGCAAGCACAGACAAGCACTGAGGTCCTGCAGCTGAGCATCCTCTCTATGACTAGTCCCTTCCCCAGTGGCCAAGAGCTGCTCTCCCAGGCTCCACTGCTTGGGGGGCTGCAGATCTTTCCTCTTCTCTCTGCTCTTGGTGTTAGTTCCTGTACAGGCATTTTGCCAGATGACTTTTTGTGTGTAGCTTCCTCATCATCTCCCCAGTCTTCATTCCTTCAGCTCCAGCATCTCCACGACCACCCATGGTGGGGGTGATAACTCAGTAGTCTTCTTGGTGAGGACAAAAGATCTCTTGCAAAGCTCAAATTCCATCTAAGAGCCATGGCTGACCACGGGGAGATTGAAGCCCAAGCAAGTCTCAGGGAGCAATGCAGAGGGCTGCTCTGTGTCTTCCTACAGTTCCCCTTCCCCACAGGCAGCCAAAGTAAAGCCCTAAACACAGGCACTGGGCTGGATTTCAGGCAGGATGAGCAGGCCTGTGTCTCTGCCATGGTTATAAACAGCTGCCTGTGGGCTCCTGGGCTGTCCACAGAGGTGGTGGCCTCAGCAGAGCCCTCTGCTTGGGGAGCAGACAGGTATTTCTGCCTGTGCCTCTTTGTTTCTCGGGCTGGCTTGCCTCCACCTCTCTCTGCACTTTGAACAGCAGGTGAATCATGGTTGGGTAAGTCCGTCACGGCCCCGCCGCCAGCTCGTCCTTTCATAACGCACAGACGTCACGGCTTTTAAAGAGGTCAAGTTATTAGTACTTGGCAGATTTGTCACCCAGAAACCTGTCCTGGTGGATGTGCCAGAGTAAACTGCAGGCTTTCCTTTGCAAGAAGCCTGGCACTCTTTCCTTGTGGATTTTAGAAATGTATTGCAGTGAGGTCTGGGGAGTAAAGAGCCCTCCCTGCTCTTCTAAAAGAGCAAACAGAGTCCTAGAGGGGTTTACAGATGCTGTGGAAGGTGTGTATCCTTAAACTCATTTTTATGAAAATTTATCCCAAGCATTTCAGTGAATAAAGCTCTGCTATAACTTCGCTAATTAACATAGCAAAAAGTCTTAATTTACAGATTTTCAGAATGAAGGGACAAGTTGCAGAAGGCTGCAGCAAAGAGAGTATGAAGGCTAAAGAAAGTGTGAGTGCAGTGCAGGGAGCAGGAGCAGAAGCAGGAATTTCACCTTCCAAAACACCTCACACTAAGCACAACTCCAGTTCCATTTGAGTTTTACTTTTCTTCTTATTCAATGCAAAAATAGAAGAGTGGTTTCATAGGAAACCTCTGCCCAGCACTCTGCAGAGATTAGCAGATCATAAGCAGGACTGCAGGAATCAGCTTTTCTAGGAAAGTCGGGATCTCTAACTGTTTCCATTTTTTAGTGGCATGAAAAAGCAGCTTGAAATTTTCCACAAAGAAGGCCATTTGGAAACAGAGGAGAGATTACTTTTTGATCTGTATCTTAGAGAGCCTTGCTTTCCTAATAGGACACTTTATATAATAAAGCCCCAGATGCAAGATTAAAAGTTTCATCACAAAATAAAAGTCCAACTTTGGTTCTGAAATTGCTGGCATTTATAGAAAAATGCCTTCATTTGGGGGCATGTGTGAGAATCAGTTCTTTCTCCATGCCTAAACTCTCTTGGCATTTCTGCTGCTATGAGGCCCCAGACAGCCACATGCCATGCAGGATCCCTGCAGGTACCCTCAGGTGCTGTGAACAGGGGCAGCACAACCCCTCCTGCTCCTTGAGGACCAGCCAAAGTTATATAAAGAGGAGTAAATTGCTGTAAGCAAGACTTGTTTAAGTAACTCCATGCCTGCTAGTTCCTTTGGCTGGTCTACTTTTCCTGCCCTACCCTTCTAGACCCTGATGGGATGAGTGTTCAGCACTCCATGCTCCTCTCCAAGCCAGCTGAAGGCACATCAGCTCCAGTGAGCCCCTAGTTGAACCTTACAGTTTAAAAAGCAAAGGTAGGGACTCCCTTTTTCATGTCAAAACAAGAGAATTTATTCCAGGATATTCCCATCCCATCGTAGCATGGCCTGAGGGGACTGTAAATCGCTGCAAGTCCATATATTATTTGGAAGTAGGTTGTGTCTTGCACGAGGGTCCTGTGTATTTGCGCAGAAAGGAAAGTAAAATATGTAAAATAACTCCACACAGGATTATTTTACATTAGTGTACTCAGGGATCCATGAAGCAATAAGGAAGTTAAAATCAGTCTTTCCCTGCTGAAGCCAAACCACTTCATTGAAACCCAGTTTGGCTTTTGAGGCTCTTTGTTTTTCCCATCTTCGCGTTTTCCCTTTAATCTTTGTGCTGGATAATTAAGACAACATTCCTCAGCATCTTTCTTGCTGTTTGTTGTGATTATACAAGAGCTGGCTGCGTTCGTTCCACGGAAACAACATCCAAAGCCACATTCTGTGGTTTCAAGTAAAATCCTCTGCCGTGTTGACTTTTAATCTCGAGTTTGCCTGAAATCAGCATTACTCAGGAAAATACCCATAAAAATAGGCGTCTTAAGGAAAGCAAAACAAGGCAGCGACGCAGCTTGTGCTCAAGTTGGCATTGAAGCTTTTATTGATGGTGAGACACCTGGGTTTGACCTAATACCAGCGGCAGCAGCGGTGGGGCGGGTGCTGGTCCTGTCCTCCACTCCGAGCTCCCTTTCGCTGCCGACTGGACCCTGCCAGCAGCCGAGGCTCCCGGCTGGAGGATTCTCTGCCCCGCTGCTCTCCCTGTCCCCGGAGCGCTGCTGGAGCCTTACAGAACAGCCGAGCGCTTATGAAACCCGTGGCCCCGCTGCCAGGCGTCCCATCCCCGGTAGATGGCAGTGCCAGCTTATTTTTCCTCTTTTTTTTTTTTCCCCTTTATTTTTTCCCCCGGCGCCGTGCCCGGTGCCAGCCCCCGGTTGGGGCTGCGCTTACGCGCGGCCGCTGCGCTGGGTCAGCGCTGCAGAAAGAGAGGGGTTTGTCGGGTGGCTTTGCCCCCTATAATTGCTCTTCGTCTGGTTTTGATAAATTTTAAAGCAGTTGTAACAGCTCAGCACAGCCCCAGGCGTCTGGAGCCGCTTTTACGCAGCCTCTCAGTCCCTGCTCGGGCTCCTCCTGTAATCGGCGTGGAGGGCACAGGGAGGGTAGTGATGCTTTCTAACACGGGGCGACTGCGCAGAGCCAGCCAGCCAGAGCCCCTGGATTTCTCTCATCATGGTCTTGCACAACATCTGCTTCCCCAGATCCCAACTCCCCAGCCTTTCTTTGGCTGCTTCCTTTTCCGGAGGGACGGAAAGCACTGGGGAGGCAGCGTGACTCGGTGAATAAATAGCATTTCTCTTTGGAGCCCACAACATCTTTATTTGGCTAAGAGTGGCCCTCCAGCACGTGCTGCCGTTCGCATCTCCACCTCTCCGGCTGCCCAAGGCGTGCGCTGCCGCTCCGGCACCGAGAGGCTAATCCTTGTCTTCCTTCTCTTCATCTTTGTCACTGCTGCGGTCCTGGAGCAGGGACACGAAGAAAAGGGAGTGTGAGGGCAGTGCTGGGTGTCCCAGCCCCCGGTACCGCTAGGTGTTTGAGAGCATCCACCCAGGGGGTGTGGGTGCAAACCCCACAGGGCTGGTGTGCAGTGGGGCAGCCGAGCCCCAGCTCGGAGCTGGGCTTGGGGTTACCTCCTCCAAGTCGCTTTCGGAGCTGCTGCTGCTGCTCCTGTCCTCTTCCTCATCTCCCTGCCAGGGCAAAGAGAGAGGGACAGGCATCACTGGGGACCCTGGCACCCCATTTGCTGTTTGAGTCAGAGAGACTCCTGGTCCTGTGGGTATGCAGAGCCAGGCTTTGCACCCCCGGCGCTGCTGAGGGACCACGTGTGCCCAAGGCCCCACAGAGCCAAGAGCAAGGACTCGGTGGTGTGTGCAGTGTAGACAGCATTACTGTCCATAGCAGCATTTCATTTGGAAAGGAAAAGGAGGGATAACTAACTAGGAATACTAAGAGGAAAGAGACAGCTGTCTCCCAGTGCAAAAGCCATGCATACAGTGTGATTTCTAGGCTGTGGATGGCATAGCTCCATCCACTGCAGGCATGGGGTTGCCATAGGTCAGACATGGCTTTCCTTCACAGCCAGAATGTAAATGGTTCTGCAGAAAACTCCATTATTTCCCTACCTTTTCTTCTTCCTCCTTCCTTCTCTTCTGCTTGTCCTTCTCTTTTTCTTCCTCAGTCTTTTCCTTATCCTTTTCCTCCTTCTCCTCTTTCTTCTCCTTCTCGTCTCTCTCCTTATCTTCCCGTCCAAACCCTACAGCAGGGCAGAGGAAGGGTTCATTGGCAGCGTGCAGCATCCAGCACACACAAACCCAGCAACTCCACACCAAACACTCACATTTCAGGATTGTCGACATTTCACCGAAGCCGAAGAGCTCTGGGGCACGAGATGGTCCCAGTTCCAGCACAGAAAGGACCTGAAGGAGCAAGTGAAGAATGGAGAAGGGTGAGTTTTTCAGGGATGAAAACACCTCCCTGGACCATTCGTTTTTTTCAGAGGCCCTGTGCACTTCCTACCCCCCAAAACAACAGAGGAGAGGATCAGTCAGTAGCCTCCACAAAAAAACAAAAGGACCAGAGCTTGTGCCTACTCAGGCAGCCCCCACTACCCTCTGCCCAGGGCAGCAATAAGTGGCAAGTGATAGAGACAGAGAAATCTCAAGGCAAACATCCAGGGAGATGCCTTAAATCCTCCATGACAGGTGTAAATTACAGAAATATTTCGAATTATATGAGGATAAAGAGCAGGTGTGTGAGCTCCTAGGAATTCCCAGCTAAAAGGATACTTCTCTGGGGACAGGGTGATGTCAGGAGACAGCAGCAAGCAGAGGAGAAGCTGAGAGCAAGAGTAAGAAAACTCCAAGCATTGATTAGGTGCCTTAAAGGTGACAGATGAGAAGAAAGGGAAGAAAACAGCTTGCCTTAAAAATAGCAGGTCCAGACAAAGCCCATGAAATAGCCCAGGTGGGTCAAACCCTCCCTCTCTTACACAAACAGCATAGCAGGGCTGCAGGGGCAAGGGATCAGGTCCCTTCTGCTCACAGAGAAGAGCAGGGTCCTTCCCTGCCACAGCAGATAATTAGGAAACAGCTTCTCTTCCAGCCAGTGATGTAGGGAGACAGAATACTAATGCTTTTTTTTTTTAATAGTTTTTAGCCACAAAATGACATCATCTTGTTGGTATTATTGGCTCTTTTTAAAGAGCCAGCTGCAGCCTCTGAGCTGGTAATATTGATTGGTATTTTCTAGGCAGGTTTTAACCCCCTCAGGGTGTTGCAGGGGAGTGGGAAGCAGTGGGGTTTGGATTGGCATCGTGGGAGAGGCAGGTTGGACAGGGAGAGAAGGAGTGTGGGAAATGGCTGATAAAAGACGTAATCAGTGCAAAGTTAAAATCTAATTAATAATGAACAGTAATCTAATTCATCTCCGTAATTAAGAAGTGCAACTACTAATTGAAAATAATTACATTTTAATCTAAAATCATTAAAATAATCAAACGTTAACAAAAGGAAAGGCAGCCCCTGGGAAGGTGCAGGGGAAGGTGTAGCTGCTGCCTCGACCCCAGGCCCTGCTCACCAAAGCTGCTGCACAGCTCCTGTGGTGTGTGCCCAGCCCAAAATCCATGAGGGTGCCCCTGCCTTGTGCCTTCACTGCCAGAGGGGAGCAGATAGGGAAGGCACGTGGTACACAGAGGTGGACATCAAACTTTGCTCTAAAAGAAGGGCAATCAGACCAAAGCCCAGCAGCCAGGGCTGGGAAGGGGTAGCACTGCCCCAACACATGCTAAGAAATGCTTCCATGGGGTGCAAAAACCCATCTACACTGCTAAGCTTGTCCCTGGGGACCAACCCTGCTGATTTCCAAGGCATGGGGTGGGCTCTGACAAGCTCCTGTCTGTGGGGTGCCACCCAGCCCCCTCTGCAGCTCCTCAGTGGGTCATGATGTCTGCCAATGCTCAGCTTTTCTCCATTCCATCCCACCCCAGACCAGTGGATCCAGTTTTGCCTCTTCCTCCAGAGTCTTGGCCAACATGGGTTTGGAGCAGGCAGGTTCACCTGACCCAGATGAGCTGGTTCCCAAAAGCCTGCACAGGCGAACCAGCAAAACCCAGTGACCAACTGCTGGTCCCCACCGACCAGCTGCAATTGTCCTCCATAGCTGAGGAAAGTATGAGGTGCAGCTGGACCAGACCACTGGCTAATGGATCAAACCTGCATATTCATACCTCTCCAGATGCAACAGCCTGGATGGCCTCACCCTCTAGGCACAACAGGCTCCCAGGACACAGTGAGCCCACTCCCATCTCACCCACGGTCTGAAGTCCTTCCCACAAGGCTCAGGCATGATGCCCCATTGCCATCCCCAAGACCACATGGAGCACAAGCTGCCCCAGGGATGCTCCTACTGCACTCTCTGCTTCACCCTGACCTCCTGCTCTGCTTCTCCAGCATGTAAAATACATATGTCTGTAAATTCCCAGGATGACATGAGGGAGAAAGAAAAGCACCTTACCTGGAGCTGAAAAAGACAAGTGACCTCCTTGATGCCTGGCTGGCAGCTACCAGGGATCTGGGTATTTGAGTGTCGTGATCTCCTCCCCAGTCCCACTTTTGGAGCAGAAAAACTGGCTCTGCCACCTGCCACGGACAGCACATGACACCAGAAACATGACCCATTGGTACCCACAAGAGGCATTGCCTCCAGCACGGGCAGGAGCAGAAAGACCTTGCAGCAAGCAAGTCAGGGCAGCTCTGGAGGCACAGACAGCCATGGGCACCAGCCCTGGGACCAGGGAGGGCACTGGGGACTCTGTCTGGGATGTGCTATGGCCAGGGTCCTGATAAAAGTACACAAAAGAGACTTTGGGGCTGTCCTTAAAACCACAGGGAGTGGGACTTCCAACAGGTCCTTGCTCACTCTTAGTAGGAGGTGTCAGGTGACTCCAGGAGACTCAGGCAAGGCCAGAGCAGGTAGAGCTCAGCTCTCCTAGCTTCTTTCAGTGCTTATCCTTATTGCTGGCTTTCATTCCAACATATCATTAAGTAAATACCTGTCAGCAGAGAGCAGTTACCAACAGGTCTAAACACTTGCATAATGTGCTTTCCCTCTAATGCAATGCTCTCATTTCTAACAGCACCAGTAAGGGATAATAACAGTAACAATAATGTCAGAAAGGGCTTGTGTACCTGGCTAATTTGTTTTCCCTACCTAATAAAAGGTATTACCTCTCCCCTAAGATCTGCCCCATTTAACACCTTCAGCTCTACTACAAAGTTGCTCCCACAGTCATTTGACTTCCATTTACAGTAATTGCAGCATGTGTTGAGCCCCCTCCCAGCAAGTGAGACTAATGCAGGGAGCAAGCAGCTGTATAGAAGTGACATGACCCAAAACCCCAGCTGGTCTGCCCCTGGCCTCCTCCACCACAGCTTGTACCTGCCCGAAACTCAGAGCAAAAGTCTCCTTGGCAGGATTAAATCAGAAATGAGGGATCGGTTTTAACATCAAGGGTGGATAAATCCTGGAGCAGCTCAGCAAAGCCAGTGGCAGAGTCCCTGTTGCTGCCCATTTTACAGTCAATAGCTGTGGAGCTCTTACAGAGATGCTCCAGCTCGCTCACAAATCATTCAGGGAACTCCTGCAGACAGCACTTACTCTTGGGATAAACGATGGCAGCAATCCCGCCTGTCCTGGCATGACACAGCCATCAGGTCAGTGCAGCCAGGGAATGTGAGGGCTCCATGGAGATGTGCACATGGAGCACAGTGCAGGACCATGGAACAGATCCAGGGGGATGCTTGGTGTAGGGACTGGCACTGACATCCCACCCAGACCCCTGAGCAGCTCCTGCCACCTGACGAGGATCCTCCCCCACAAATACCAAACTGAAGCTGACTTCTAACTGGTGACTTACTTCTAACTGGCTCCCTGCCAGCCCCAGCTGGGCTCTCAGTATTCTGATGCCCCCAGGATCCTCCAGGTATAGGAGCCCAGGGGACAACATTGCCATCACTCCCTGGACATGGGGACAAAAAGCATCACCCAGGGAAGGGGCTGTCAAGGACCATCCCAACCATCCAGCCAGGCTGCAGCCACCAGCATCTCCCAGCACAGGGCTAGCTGCCACTCCCCAGAAGGACAGCAGAGCAGGAGCCACAGACACCTCTATGTCCCAGCCCTCAACCCACACAGGCTCTGTTCTCACTCTGCAGCAAAGCAGCCCATGAAGGAAGGGAAGCAACCTGCCAGCCAGCAACCAAAACACCTGTGTGTGGCCACCTCTGAGCTGCTGTCATGGTGCTGAGCTGCAAGGGACAAGGAAATTCTCAAAAAACATGAATTAGCACAGCACAGGCCACTTATGTCCTCCATTTCTGTACCAAGGAACCTTTGGCCACAGAACACCAACCTCTGCTTAAATCACACCATCACAGACTACTGTTTATTTAGGATCCAGTGTACATAACTGAGAAGGAAATGCCAGAGCTCTCCCCTTCCTTCCTCTGAGTCAGGTCATTTAATTTGTGCAGTGGGTGACCTGGGACAGCTGTCCCCTTGGTCACAGCCACCAGTGGCAATGTAGCTGCTGCTTCATCCAAGCGAGGACAACTGCTAATCCTGTCAGAGGTTCTGCTGCTACTGAACATTAACGTTTTAATAATGGAAAGTGAGTCCCTGGGAAGGTGGTTGGGCAAGGACTGGGTGCACAACCCAAAGCCCACTGGAAGACCAAGCCTTTTTTAAGTTTTAAACCTTTCCACAGCAGCTGCCAGGAAGCAGCTTTTGCAGCTGCAACTGACAGACTCTCTCCCAAGGAAAAGATATAATTGTGGAAGGTGCTTTTTTCTCCTCCAAGTCACTGCCAGCATCATAGCTGACTCTTATCTATTCTCAGCCACCTCTCACCTCCCCAAACACTACCAGAAGTGCTCAAATTACTGTCAGCTCTCATTAGGTTCACGAGCAAGGCAAGGCCAAGCAGTAAGACCTCCAGACAGTCAGATGCTGAATTCTGATGAATCTTTTGGGTAGCAAGATTTCAGCAACTGTGGAACTGTTTTTGTTGGCTGCCTATTGCAGCCCTTGCACTGGCACATAAATTAAGCTGGTGCATGTTTGATTATTAGCTGCTATAACAAAATCCAGGTGGGCACATGACTGAAAGAATTACTGTCTGCATCTTAAAAAAAAAATCATTTCCTTTAATGATTAAACTACTCAGCACTAAAGCACTGCAGGTCAGTAGAATTTATCTACAAGAAAACCAGCTGCTGCTTCATAAAGCCTTATTACCTTTATTTCTCCTACTTAGACATTTCTGTAAATTTTGGCTTTTTGACAGGAGCAAAGCTGCCATTTTGCACCGATGCAGGAACTGGGAGCTCATCTCTGGGAACCTTCTTTCCTGTGAGGCAATGTCCTGCCATGAGAAAAGCCCCAGCTGTCCTGGCCCCAGAGCTGCACCCAGACCTGCCCCCAAAACCACCGTCAGGGCTGAGAAAAAAACCCACTATTCTTTTTCATTTGTACCCACTGCTATATTGATAGCTCTTAACTGAAACACTTGTCCAAACAAATCCTTTATTTAACAGTGTTATCAACTAAAAGAAGAAAAAAAATACAGAGTTTATTGTAGTGCAGATTTTTTTACCCCAGACACACTCCTTTCAAGTCCAGTTTTCTTTAAGATGAAAAGCCCCCTCTCTCTTTAGAGATCTGATCAATCTAACCATGACTAAGGCAAGGCTTTTTCCATATATATAAAATCAGAGGAGCATCAGCCAAAAGGTACTCTAATAATAAAAAATTTCTCTACTGCACAAATAGAGGGAGGAATGTTAAGCCTTCAGTACAGCAGAGATGTGCAAGACCTGCTAAAACCCAGAGGATTTTCAAAAGGGGATTTGAGCATCATTGTTCCCAATGAGCAAGTGCAGAGGCAGGTGTGACACTCAGTCACCTCTGGTTAGCTTATTATGGACTTCTTGAAATTCTATTTTAGCTGTGCATTTCTGCTCTTGTGATTCCAACAGAGGCTGCTCCCTTCCCATGGGCAGGCTCAAAAGACAGAAATTGGAAAAAGGAACAAAGCAGGGAACTTGCACAGCACAAAGAAACAGATACCATACGTAGAGCAGCTTCTGAGACAAATTAGGACTCCCACTAACAGAACCAAATTGCTTCCTCTCTCCCTACTTTAATATACCTTCCAAGAAGGATCATTGCATTATAGTGTTCTTACACAGAAACAGAAGAAAAGCAGTATGTGAGTTTATGAACAGTCTGTGGCTGACATGTCAAGCTGCACTGAAAAAGGGGAATCCTCCTGCGAAATTCTCTCATTAAATTGCCCAAACACAAATCAAACCCTTCTAGCCTCTTCTCATTTATTGGTATAAAGCCAAGTACCTGCATTCCTAGAGCCAGATCAGCATTTTCCCAGCTCGTGCTGAAGCAAGCACTCTGTGAGAGAATGAGAAACAGCCCACTGGTGAGAGTCTCTGTCCCACATCCCTGAGTCAGTACAGACATCTTCAGGAATCTTCTCTGCTCTGTTCTTTCCAGCCTACGAGCTGCAAGGTTCATAATAATCAATATTTGCCTTTTCTTGCACCTCCCATTCAACATTCACTTCAACACCAATGCAGAGCTATCAGGAACCTAATTATGTCTGACTTAAAAAATCACACCGTGATTTTAGCTAACTCAAACTAGCCAGCTGCTACTCTTTTCTCGAGCACTGGGGAAGCTCTCTGGACTGTGAAGACAAAGAGCTTGTTAACACATACAGCAGAGAGATTTCAGTGAAAAGATACAGACAGTCCATGAAAACAGAGAAGCAATCTGCACTTTAGGTCTGTCACGTTGTCCACCAGCCTGGACTATGCTAATCACATCTCTCAGTGTGCTGTAAGAGCTGTCACTGCCAGACTGCACTTAATCACCATTCTTGCAGCAGTGAACAGAGTTCATCTTTTTCCCTTTAATAAGAGCCATTACATCATTCTCCAGCGTGGAAAATACGAAGTGGGAAGGTCAAAAAGTTCTTAATTAGAAGGATTTTTATTACTGTGACAGTTCTGTTCTAGCCTCAATAAGAGAGATCTGCAGTACAGGTAGCAAGAGCTGGAAGGCATCCTGGATATAGGAAGCACTGTTTGAAGCCTGTGAAAACAAAAATCAAAATACACACATGAATAATTACACTGCCAATCAGTTTTACTAACCACATACTCATTTCAAACAGCATTGAATAAAGCACAGTTCTTGCTGGATTTTAAAGGCTTCATTCTAGACAACTATTTAATAAGTTTTTGAGAGGCTCTATGCCACTAGGAAAAAGAAGCAACTGCCTCAAAAACTGCCAAATAAGATCAGGTAAAGTCCAGATGTAGAATACTGTTTTCAGTAAGAGATGAAAAGAGTTTATTTCTAAGTGAAGCATAAGCACACTGTGACAGGAAGGAAGAACACACCAACAAGAAACACCCCTTTCCTACCACACCACAGAGCTGGGCAAGCACTGAGACCCAACTTACTACCAGGAAGTGCTGGGACTCTTGCAAGCTAATTTCTGAACTTGTCTAAGGTTTGACTTTGGACATGTAAATTCTAAACATTCAGACTGCTGAATTTAATATGTGTCTTCTGACCCATGGTAACTGTCAGCTGACACCACATAAGGCTCACTCTTCACTAAGTAACTCGTCTCTTATGCAAATCTAGACATTTATTAAAATTTTGAAGTTATTAGACAGGTAAGCACAATTTTAGACCATAGGTTAGAGAACTTGGCATGCATAAGAATACTGAAGTGGAAAGAACCAGCATCTCTATTTTTAAAGCATTAGCTTAAAGTTTTAATGTTAGCACAACTGACCTCCAAAAACACTCCAGTGATTAAGGGATTAAGCACATCTGCTTTCTCTTTAACCTGCAGAGATCAGACATATATTATCCTGATTGAAAATTTGATCACATTTCTTCAAGCAAGATAAAGCTAAATCCTCAGTAAGTTTAAAATCACCACTGCTCCCTTGACTAGAGCAAAGCTAAGCCACAAGCTCAGCTGCCTTGTAGCATGCAAATAAGAACAAAGTAACCTGCATATGCCCAACACAGGTTGTTATGAATACACACATCAGATCTTCAAATGAACTGAGGACAAGTGGAAAATTCAGAGATAATGATACTCTTCAATAACACCTCAGTGCTCTGGAAAATCCACAACAGGATCACAAACATTATTTGCTTCTGTCTCCTTAGTGGTCTCAGGCCCAGTTGCCACCCCCACTCTATGCCAGGCTGAATGCAGCAGGAGGCACTCAAAAGCTCACCACACATTCAGCTGCCACAATTTGGGAAACACTGGCCTAGATCAGTTCACAGGACAGAAATCCTGCGTATCTACATGTGCAAAGACAAAAAGCACTTCATGGCAAAGATCCCAAGGCTGTAATCAACTAACCACATCTCATCCCTAAGAACTGTGGTGCAACTCTTACCCCTGCTGTCGTTAAGCACGTTGTAAACTCTTTAGAGAAAGCTGATAGTTCTCTACACAGCATGATTGTAATTCTGTGGAAGAAGAGAGGGAAAACCATGAAGTAAATACAGTTCTCAAGATGAACTTTTTTAGCATTCCTCTAAAACACAAATGCATTGTTTCTAAGCTTATGAAGTTAAATGAAACTAAAACTGACATAGAACATATAAATAGTCTATGAAGACTCAGAAGTTCCCCAAATAAATCAGAGAGGGGAAATAAATAATTAAAGCTGAAGAACTGAAATGGCATTTAGAGGACAGACACATCCATTCTGGAAGGAACAGTACTAACTTGCCTTTTTTTTTTTTTTTTTTTACTGGCAAGTGCCATTTTCTGCATTAGAAAGTGATGCATATTTCATACAAATGCCAAGTATCTCCTGGGAAGTAACTGCACAGTCTCATGTACCTGGCATACTAAATGATTAACAAAGAGGTAATCAAAAATCCCTTTTATACAACTGCTTTGTCATGTTTTCAAAGTCTGTCTACTGACTAGCACAAGCTTAGGGCAAACATCCTCCTTGGCTACATAAAGCTTTCAAGTAGGGCTTCCTCTTTCTTATCAAGAAATGTGTTTAAGCTGGAAAGAGACAGCTGAGCTCTGCTGGAAGACAAGGGATGCCACCCATCACAAACTCACAAACTTGAACACCTATGCAGAATTCAAGAGCCCTGCATTGCACAGATTTGCAAAGAGTTATTAGACAGTTTAATCAGTAAGTAATGACATGACATGCCATGCTTTACTAAAAGATGCACTCACTTTGCAAGGGACTTGGCTCTGTCTGTGGCTGTCACTTCCTGTTTCTGACCATACAGAAACAAAGCTGCAGTTTTGTGAAACATTTCAATGGAGTTGGCTGTCAGTTCTGCCAGACTTCTTATGGCAAATGCATGAATATCCTGCAAGAGTGAAAAAGATTCCCCTTACCATACAAAAACTAACAGCTTTTATTATTTAAAACAAGTCAATCACACAACATGCTGTTACTACACTGCTCTTTCAGACCTCAGAGCCCACAGAGAAATAGAAAACCGTAAACTCTGGGAATCACAACTGTAACTCAGCAGCCAGGTAAACACTCTGCAGTCAGTTCTTCTCTTCCTTCATTACTCAAGTTACCTCTACTGATTTTTTAGCATCCTGGTCACCATCTCTGGATTCTACTTCTTGGTTTTCTTCAATGTCTTTTTCTTCTCTGGGAAGACTACTGTTGAATCGTGCTATCCATTCATGAGCAGATGTCCTCACCTGTATGAAGATGTGCCACAGTATTTAATGACTAGAATGAAGCCTCCCTGCACAGGTCAAGGCATGGAATATTGAATCTCTCTAGAGGAAGGAAGCAGCTATGACTCCTGAGCTTGTGAGAAGAACCAGGACAAATGATCCTAGTGCCTTCAGGACTTTGGAGAGAGCTAGTTGCACTGGTGTAGTTGAGGGCAGTTTTTTCTCTAGCACCAAGTGCTGGAGTTTACCAGAAGACCAGACTATCAGAGGTGTTTTAAAAACATGTCTGCAGAATGCTGCTGCCACTTGGTGGATCTGAAGGGTAGTGAAATGAAGACAAGGAAGGTGATTCTTCCTCATACCAACTCTTGAACACAGTAAAATCAGGTGTTTTGTACCAAGGGGAGGGCTTCATTTCATGACTGCAGGTTATTTCACTGTGGTGGCTGAAGGTTTTCTGCTTCTGGTTATTCTTGTCACCACTTACAACTGTCCAGTGACAATGCTGGTTGTGTCTACTGACTCAGAGACAAAGACATTACAGAACATCATTTTGTTCCATGGAGTTAAAGGAAAAGGCCATCTCCTTTGCCTATCACTGTCAAAGGATCTAAAACATGGCTTGTTTTCATGTACTTGGTATTTTCACAAGCAAAGCAGGACTGAGAAGCAGTTCTGTGGGGAATCTCTCCAGCTTTCAAAAGATGGGAAAGAACTCACCATGATCACTTTGTCTGGCTTGGAGGAGATATGCAATTCAGAGAACAACTGTGTAACTTCTTTTGTGAACTCCTCATCTCCTAAAGGACAGGAAAGGTTAAAGAATCCACACAAAGGACAGACTCAGGAATAAGCAGCACTTCAATGCACAACTAGTGCTGCACAATTCTGTCAACTGTTTCCTTTATTTCTCTTTGAATCATAACCTCAGGCAAGAATGCATCAAAGCTGGTCTTTTCAAATACAGTTTCTAAGGTAAGTTCTGCAAAGGTGGAGACATCACTGCCTGAAGGTTAGCTTTTGCCTTCTCAATTTTGGTTTTGCAGCCAAGGTAAATCCACTTTTTAATTTTTTTTTTTTACAGGCAGCCTTTTATAATGCACTGATTTGCACATCACCTTGGAGAGTCTGAAATATCACTTAGAGTCTATGGTTCTCCTGTTATATATGGCAGAGCAGATGTGAGATCCATTATGTGCAAATATAAAAGATACATTAAATGCTGAATGAGAGCAAGTGCAGGTGTGTAAGCCCTCCCTGATGAGCATTTAGGTAAAAGCAATGCAAGAAATTTACATTTAAATCCGTGTAATCCTCAAGAATCAGAGCTCTTGTGTATGAAGGCACCTCTGAATCTTTTGGTCTGTGTGCTAACTCTCATTTAAAAAACAAATAAAAAGGCTTTTTGCTTTCCCACAGGTTGGACAACTCCATTCAGTCTTTCCCTCCTGGCCAAGGAAACCCCAGCATCTTGGCTCAGGGTCAGTTGTATGAACTGTCCAGAAGTCAAACAACTCTAATCCTGCTCTGCCAAGAAATCATTCCTGCTACAGAATTACTGTACCTTTTGTTGCAGAATTACTGCATAGCAGCTTTCCAGGGATGAAAGGTGTTGCTATTTGCCATGCCCCTGGCCACAGATGGCTTTAGGATTAAGCATCCAGCTAAAGAATAACTTAACTTTCACATTATGCCCATTGCCAGTGACCAGGGCTGGTTTGCTCTGCACTGAGAATTCCAGTGAGAATCAGCTTCTCCTCCCAGAACCTCTTACCCTTCTTTTCTTCCTCTTCTTCTTCAAAGAATTCAGGTAAAGAAAATGCTTCTTTGAGTTGTTCCATTTCCTCCTTCAACGTGTCCAACTCCTCTCCAGAGAGGGCATTTAGAACTGATTTCACCTAGTTAGGGGCAGCACAGCCAAAGAGAGGATCATAAATCCATCCAGTATGACAGCAAATGCAGCACTAGTTTAAGCTGCATGTAAAAACATGACACACTGATGTAAAAGTAAAAATGGTATGTTCCTACAGGAAAGTGGAAAAGGGGAAAGATGTATTTGTAAAGTCCTGTTACAAAATAATGATTCTTAAGGAGTTACTCAAATTTCTTTCATAAATAAAAAAGTGAATGACTTCTGAAATTGCACGCTGATCTGCTCTCCTCCCTGCCTCAAGACAGAGAGGAAAATCTCTGCTGTGCTTACAACAGTCTCCTCCAGACAAAGGCAGAAAACAAGGGGGTGTGAGGAGAGTAACTTCTGGAAAGTTGCTGAAGACATGCAGGAACTGAAGTTGGCTGGGTAAAGGGAATGGCATTAGGACCTGAGGACAGGACATACTGCTCCCAAGGTAAACATCAGATCCTAATGCAGGGGTCCAAGTGAAGCTGTGTAATCATCATTTTATAGCAAGTTCTGAGCACTTGATTCTACATGTATATACATATATTTCTAATCTTTTATTTTTCCCTGCTCAGCTGAGCTCAAAATAGAAGGCAAAATGCTCAAGGCCATTACCTTTGATTCACTCTCTCTGGAAAGCATCTCTAAGGCCTCCAGATGCGAAAGACCCTGAAACTGATCAAACAGTAACCCATAATGGGCTTTCTTCTCTGTAGCCATGGTAACTTCAGTAGCTGTCTGCTGCTCTTCTTTCTCCTTTGCCTCTCGCAAGACCTGAAAAAGAAAAGCGGAAGCCTCATGACAGTGCCAGAAGATACAGAGCACAGGGGAAAAAGGCTTTTAGTTCAATAGTAAAAATGACTGCTTAATGACAAGACCACAAAAGAAGGGAGAAGAAATGAGAAAAACCAACAAGATGCTGATAGGGAACTGCTGTACCTGAGATAACGTGGAGCTTCTGTTTATTAGGCCCTTTGTTTTTTTGAATCCAGGGTCTCCCTCAGCTATTACATCCATCGTCTTTTTCCCGATGAATTCCAAGGCATCCAGACCTCCACTAATAACAGTTTTTCCCTAGGAATCAGAATTGGATAAAGACAGAACATAAAACTTGCAGAAGACTACATAAGGGGAGAAATTGAATCGGGGGATTTATATCAGCAATGTGATGCTAGACACTCACATAAAAGTCAAATTGGTCCTTATCACCCCAAAAGTCAACCTTAATCATTACACAGAGAGCAGAAGGACAGGGAAAGAGCCACAACACATTATCATCCAGCAGTTTATTACAGCACCCAGACAGCTGCAGAAATCTGATGGGAAATACATTTTTAGTTTGTGAACAAGGTGGTTCTCAGCACATTAAAGTATTTAGTTCTCATCCTTCCAGTGAGAAAACACTAGACCTGTGGATTTTTGTTGCTAACTTTTGTTCAAGCTTTAGAAGCAGAAGCAAGCTTTCCATCTACAGCTCTTTCAGATTCATGGGCAAATTGACAAGACAGCAGATCACAAAAGCAGTTTCTGAGGGTAATGGCTTCCTTTGAAGTGCATTTCTCATGGTCACAGGAGCAAGCTGATTTCCAAGCAAATTGGGCTAGTTTCACAGAGGTTTTTGAAGAGGAGAATGGATTTCATCTCTAGACAGTTCTGTGGAAATCAGTGGAACCATTCCAAGAATGAGACTGACCCTGCATTCACACCAGAATACTCTAAAGGCAGGGAGCAAAGATGACAGAGTCCGGGGGGACATGCACAGAAACACTCTGCACAGTACACCATTAGTTTCTGTTGTTTGGTATCAACATTTCATTCAGAACTATCAAAATTCAAGACATCTTACACATCAGGTGCCAGTTAGAAGCAAGGTGCAGGATAAAGGTTGTCTGAAGGCTGGAACACTTTCCCACCATTCATCCCTCGAATGTCCAAATTAAGTTTCCTCTCACAACGTTTCAGAAGAAAGGCCAAAGCCCAAAAGTTCTCTTAAACCCTTCTTCTTCTGCATTCCCAACTCACTTACTGTGCTTTGGACAGCAGTAGAGATGGTTGATAAAACTTCCAGAGCCCCAGCAATAGGAAAGGAGCTGCCATCATCAGCTGCACCAGGATTCTCACTTCCTGCATTAGAAGGCAGAAAATTAGCTTCCTCACTTCCAAGAAAAGATCCTGTCAGCTGCACAGTGGAGAAAATCAACAGACACCAAGCATCAGCCAGGAGCAGATCTGCAATTGAGATTATTTTCCTACCTACTTTTCAGAGCTAGCAGAACTAAGTAATAAAGTATTAACTTAATTCTTTTTAATTGTTGGTGAGGTGGTGTTATTTTGGGGCTGATTCTATTATGAAAAATATTTCAGGGTGGTTCTTACACAGTAAAAACTGACCTCTTGTCGCACCTCCAGACTCTGAAGAGATTTCACTAGGACTGGGGATCCCGAGGGTTGTTTCTGCTTTTTCTATGACATTTGAAATACCTTGACCTAGAGAAGACAGAAATCAGAAGAGGAACAGGATTAGAGCTGCATATTCTGTTTTATTATTCTGGATTCCTCACATTCAAAACAGTTTACTCAGTACTAAAACCTCCTCCTATTCGGCTTGCTTACCAATGTAATGAGCCAAGGTTTCATCTCAGCTTCTAAATCAAGTTGTAAATACCAGCTGAATACCAGTTTAAAATACCAGGTGAAAATTACAAAATTACCTTAAATACTTGAAAGTAATTTTGGCTGTGAATATCTCCTTAATCTCACTGTACCTTTTGGTACAAGCCTTCCCCATTACTCTAACAATTCTCTTGACATTTTTCCAATAACGGCTGCTAGAACTGAAATCCCCTTCTCTGGAAGCAGGCTCTAAAAGCACTAGCTTGAGACACAAAAGATGATTAAAATATTTATCAAATACCAGAATGAGCCTTACCTACAGTAGCTACAGTAGCAGATGCAGTTGACAGAAGAGATTTCCCCCAGCTTCCCCAGTAGCCCCACCCTGTCTGAACTGCAGGAGAAGCTGAGACCTTTTAATGAAATAAAACAGAAGAGTGATGCAGGTTTTAAGATGAGGAGAGGAACACAAGCAGTCTGTGATGGGTGAGTTTTGTGCAGCTTTTTCTTTTCAGAGAAACAGCAAATGTGAATTTTCAGAGAGGAGTGAGGCTGATGCTCAGAATTCTCTGTGATCAATGACATAAAATGTGAAGTCATCTTATTCTGAACAAGCACAGGAACATACCTTGCTGGTTTCAGCTGTTGGCTTTTCTGTGGCAGCAGGCTGGCTTGGGGGTTTGGGTTCAGGTCTTTTCCGGGTCACAGGCACAGCCTCAAGCTCTTTCTCTCTGTCTTCATTGCTCTCAGAGCAGCCAAGTTCCTCTGCCTTCTGTTCATTTTCTTCGTCATAAGTGGTTTCTTCCTTCAGATTTTCATCACTGTCTTTCTCAGACATGACTGAATATCCATAGGAAGAAAAGCAGTTAAAATAATCACTCCCTTGTACACTTCCAACACTACCACAGTTGTGTTTTAAATAATTAAACACAGCAATGTTGCCACACATACACACATGAACAGATTATGTGTTTAAGCAAGAGTGTACACCAAATTATATCTGACTAAAAGAAATGTCATACTTGGAAGTTTAAAGTCCCACAGGAACACGTGGCTTTATCTAAACTGACACACCCTCTCCACAGGAAAAAAAAAAAAAAAGCAGGTTGCTAACTCTGAAAAACAAATGAAGGTACAAAAGGTCCTCAGATAATTAAATCCATGACTCGCTCCACCAAAACACAAGTGAAAACAAATTGCTTGGGACGGCTGCTTTGAGGAGCAGATGATACAAATGGGGACAGTTGTCAGAGAGCTGAGCAGGTAGGGAGGTCACTGCTGTATTTGGGGCTGGGCACCAACACGCCCAGACCCCGAAATGTGCTCCATCTGCCACGGCAGCGTCCCTGACATGGCGCATCACACACTCCGGGGATGGGAAGCCCACGGGAGCGGGGCTGCCACGCTGCACCCGGGCCGACCTGAGTCTGCTGCGGGGCACCCACTGATGCAATCTGGGCACACGGGAGTGCGATGGCTCCGAGGGACGGGACGGGACAGCCCTGTGGGCAGGGCAGCTCGGGGTGCGGGCTGGAGACCACTGCGGCTACTGGACCACCCCACAGACCCCTCGGTCACCCCACGGGCCTTCAGGTCACCCCATGGCTCTCCGGGCCAACTCATGGACCCTCAGATCACCCCAAGGCCCACCAGGACCACCCCACGGGCCTCAGGTCACCCCACCTGAACCATCCCCACCCGGGACCTCCCCCTCATGGCCCTCACACGGGGCTGACCCCTCCTGGTACCCCCAGGTTCCCTCCTGCCCCACACAGGGACACTCTCAGACGCCCCCAAACTCCTCCGTCCCACAGAGAAGCCCTCGGGCCGCCCCCTCACCCTCAGCGGCTGCGGGAGGACCGAGACCAGCGGGCCCGGCACAGAGCGGCCCCGGCGCTGCCCCGGAAGCGGCTCCAGCGCCGGGAAGCGCGTCCGGGCGGCGGAGCGAAGGGCCGGGCCGGGCCGGGCTCGGCACTCTCGTCCCGGTGAGAGCGGCGGGGCTCCCCTGGAGAGGTGGGGTTGCGCTCGGGCCCGTGTTTTGGCGTGGGAATTGAGGACTGGAGGGCAGAGAAGGTGGGGAAGGGACTGGAGGGGAAGCCACTTGAGGGTTGTCGGAGGGCGCTTGGTGTGTGTCCGGCCTGGAGGAGAGAGTGAGGGGGGACCTCATTGCACTTAAAGCGTCCTCGGGAGGGGCAGGCGCTGATCTCTGCTGTGTGGGGACCAGGGACAGCACCCAGGGAATGGTCTTGAGTTGTGTCAGGGGAGATTTAGTTGGATCTGAGGAAAAGGTTCTTCCCCCAGAGGGCGGTGGACACTGAACAGGCTCCCCAGGGCAGTGGGCACAGCCCCAAGGCTGCCAGAGCTCAAGGAGCATTTGGACATCCCTCCCAGGGACAGGGTAGGATTGTTGGGGTGTTTGTGCAGGGCCAGGGGTTGGACTTGATGATCCTTGAGGGTCCCTTCCAGCTCGGGATGCTCAGTGTTTATGGTGTGACATATCATCTGTGATGTCAGTTCTGTGTTGCTGGTGCCCTGGGCTGCAGGGTGGGTGTCTGTGTCCCGCTGCCTCCAGTGGAAGGGGTTTTCCACAGGCAAACTTGTCAGTATGCAGGGCTGGGCTGTGGGGACCGGGTTTGTGGTTCTGTGGAACTTTGTGCCTCAGTCTTTTTAGCTGACAGAGCAGAAAAACCTGTTTGGGGGCACAGCCTGTGCCATGTCCGTGGAGAGTTACCCATGACAGGGTCAGGCAGCCAAGGGAGGCACACAGGAGAACACCACATCCCATCAGAGCAGCCAAGGGATGCACACAGGAGAACACCACATCCCATCAGGCAGCCAAGGGATGCACACAGGAACATGATGTCCCATGAGGGCAGGAGGCCAGCCATGGTCTCCCGTGGATTTGCTCCTTAGGTTGTTTTTTGGGCTGTGGGTGCTGCTCCCCTGCAGAGCCTTGGCCAGTGCCAGCATAAAATGGACCCCCCCTGTGGCCTCTCCCGTGCTGGGAGCACCCAGAATGGCTTTTGTCAAGACTATACTGTCTACTTTCATAAACTTCCCAGGAGTTATTATGTGCAGGGCTCTGCCAAATGCATCTCCCTGGTTTGACAGAGGGTCAGAGGGGCCTTGCAAATGGTATTTCTGCAAGACATCACGCTGTGAGCAGGAGGCTGTTCTCCCTGCTGGAGTGATCCATTTGGATCTGTCTGTGTGCACTGTTACCAATTAGCATGCTGTAAATGCCAAAACTCCTTTCCACATCGTGTGCCAGGAGTGTCAGTCAGTCAGAGCAGCCTGTGCTCTGGCAGGTGTGTCTCCATTTATTGCCTCACATTACTCCAGGTATGAAATGATGTTATAAGCAGTGAATGTAAAACTGTATAGCTCACAACCTCTTGGGCCCCAATTTTGCAGTGCCATATAAATGTGTGTAATTTTAAGTACTATCAGTACTTCGACTGACCTCTTTGGGACTACTTAGAGTGCTCTAAGTTAAACACAAATACACTTCTTTAGGGTAAGAGCCAAGGATGACTCATACAAGGGCATGCATCACAGATTTTTATCTTTCCACTGCTATTTGTTGTCACAACTTATGGTTTAATAAAGGTTAAGTATGTTGAGCTCAGCTTCAGGTTCAGTTGTAAAACAGACAGTTTCTATTCTGCATGTTTCATCTTGCTTGAGCTTAACACTTTCTTGAGGAATTTTGATGTTGGCACTGATCACACTTTCTCCTTTTTGGGTCCTTTATCAGCTCCAGCAGCTGTTTTGCATAAGTGCAATGGTGGAAAAAGATGGGTTTTGCAAATCATTTTATTGTTCCCAGCACTCGGCAGTGAGAGATCATTGTCTGCTTAGCAATAATGGCTTTTCCAAAAGACAAACAATTTCTAATAAATCAGACCTCGAAGAATTTAATAGTAAAATTAAATGACCCATCACCAATGGTTTATACATTATGCAGGCTCAGTGCAAGCATAGTGGAGAGCATATGCAATTACTGGAGATAATTATTCTTATGAGGGGAAATGTTGCTGAGTATTTCTTGTGTTAAATAATTGAGTGAGATTCTTAATGTCATTTTAGGAGGAGCGTCACAGACACTTGGAAATCTAACAATTTAAATTTAATAATTTAAAATTACAATAGAACAGGCAAAGTACAGGAGGCACTGGAATTATTCTCTAATAAATCTAAAGTATCAGTTGGGAGGCTATTGTTTTAGAAGACTGTAAGTTATTACATGCCTATGATTCAGGACTGAGGATGAGGATTTGTCCTTACTGAAAAGTTGTAACTGCATCTGGTGCTGTGAAGTCAGGTCTGATGCATGCAAAAGCCATGAAGTGCAGTGGCATTTTTAGCTGAAGGCAACTGGGGGGAGGGGTGATGGCAGCTGAAGATCTGTGGCTGCAGCATCTCACTTGCCACTACAAACTGTGACAGACTCTCAAACAGCAGCTCCAGCCATTAAAATGTCAGTGGTCCACAACCTACTCACAGTTCACAGTCTGCCTGTAAGGAGCCTACACAAGGTCACCAAAATAAGCAGGTTGGTGGTCAGCAGCCTTCTGAAGACTCTGAAACACTCTGAAAATAGTAGGGGTCTGAAAAAGGAAGGTTAAAACCATTCAATCAAACAGAAGAATAGTTGTTGATCAGCTATAACCTTAGTATTGGGTTCTTTTCAGACCTGTGTCATTACTGTGGGTGGGATGCTCTTCTCTAGAAGGCAGCAGGACTCAGTAAACGCTTTCCCTAAAGCATTGCTGGTGAAAAATAGGAATGAAAGAGCCCTGGGTACTGTTTTTAACTGTTTAACTGTGGGAAAGTAGCTTCTTCAGCACAATGGTATAATTGAGTTCTCGGCACTGGTCTCATCTTAAATGAAAGGACAAGAGGCGTGATAGAAAACAGAGTGCAGCCAATGCTTTAAAAAAAGTAGGGCAGATGAAGGGATTTCTGTTTACAGAGAAACAACTAGGGAGCCTGTTTTCCAGTTTCTCTTGCAGGATTCAGTGGGTGAGTTGGTTAGTCAAGCTTGAAGGAGAGTTGGACACAGCTGTCCTCTTTGCCTTCTTTGTTAAACTGGTTTTGGCAATAGTTGCAACAGAATTGAAAATGGGTCAGATAACACGTTTCTCATCAGATGTCAAGTCTGGAATCTGGTTTGACCTTCGAGAAATTAACTGAAAAAATTCCTAGTCTGGATAGCATCTTATCATCAGAATATCCCCTTCTTGAGTATGCCTAGGTTCTCTCTGATGAAAGATAATTACTACAAATCATCTAGTTTTATGTATATTATTTTTCATAAGTGCTTTGGGTAATAATTCTGGAAGGATGAGCAGTGTCTGCATTATTTATTAAGAAAATGTGTTGTTTTGTATTGTGATATTTATATGAAATTCAGTTCTACTAGCATCTGTTATTGGTAGAGGAAAGGATGATAAATTTGAAGTCACAGTCAATGGTGGTGAGATATTCTTTGGGATAACGTTTGGTGTTGTGGCTTCTGTACTTCATAAATTCTTTTTAGGGCTGTGGAGCAGTTTGATGGAATTATAACTTCAGGGAACACATACTGGATTAGAAGTTTTCTGGAATAAGACTGCCAGAAAAATTGATTACAGATTTTCTCTTATCAGAGTCATCTCATTTTGTTACAAGTTGATTTTATTCTAGCTTGTAAAAAGGGAAAATTCTTGTGTGCTCAAGACATAAAATTAAAGGCTGTACCCTAATGCTTTAAAATATCTTACATGTACATTAATTTGAAGACAGTCTGTCCCCAGACAAAACAATTTTTTAATTTGCTGTGAAGTTTGGGTAGAGGAGCCAATGAACAAGATATGGCTGCTGAGATATAGCAACATAAAGATTTTCAATGGGAGCTCATTGTAAAACAAACAAGAATAAAAAGAAACAGATTTAGAAAGTGCAACAGCAGCAAGAGAGATTGCAAAAAAAGGAAGTATGTTTGAACATCAGTGTCTCAATGTGCAGACTTCCTCTCTGTAGTTTTAGATAGTTGCCAGGAGTTTTCCCAAGAAATGATAAGCATATTATGTAATAGTTATACATCTAACAATAAATGTGCCTCTAAAATCAAGTAAGTAGATGTATAAATGCTAAAAATCAGGTGTATGTGTGCTTTGGGTTTTTTTCTGGATTGTAAATGAAAGACTGGCTTTAGAAAACCAGAGCTTAAAAGCACTTTGATATTGGTGGGGAGACAGAAATTACATCCTCTTTCTCGCTTTTCTTCCTCTATTAAGCGAGCACTTTTTCTCTTAAGGAATGTAGAATCCACTTCTAAAGATAATTATGCATTTAGAGTGGTCTGAACAATTTGTTCTTTTCTTTAAACCTTTTCCCCCTTAATGATTATTGTTCCTGAGATTATTTATTTGGTTGGGAAGATGAGCATCTAGTGGACTGGAGGTTATGCTCATGCCTTCTTACCCTTGTTTCATTACTGTGTTCTGAGCAGAGCTCTGATGTGTAACCTCTCAGCTGACAGTTTGTATTATGCTAATCGAAATCTGTTTACTGGAAGTGAAATTTGAGTATGCTGTAACCTTGCTGTAATTAATAAACTTACTGCTTTTTCTCTTTCAGTTGGACTTCCAGTTTCCATTTCAAATATTGATGGTCTTGAAAGTGCGTTTGGATCCAAGACATTTTCCCTCACAGAACAAATCGAGAGCCTCCTCTCCTGTCTCAGAGCAATGCAGACAGCTTAATATCATATGACCTCATTTCTCCAAATTAAATGAAAAAAGAATTTTCACTAGTTTTCCATGAAGCTCAGCTATTGCCTGTTAATTTTGACTGTTAGTGCTGATCTTTCAGTTGGATTCACCGTGGAAAATGTAGCTTTTAACAGGACAGTTGCATTTGGGTCTTTCAATGCATCACTTCATGCAGTGTCTCAAGCTTTAATAAGTTCTCCAGCACACCATGATATCATAGCCAAAGAGGGGACCAGTATTTTAATTGAATGTAAACTGAATATCAGCCAGTATGATCATATCCTTTGGTATAACTCCAGAGGGCACCTGCTTGAACAGAAAGATGGTGAGTTTTCCTGCTGTTTTCCATTCTTCAGTGTTCCCCTTTCATACAGTATCTGAAAACCTTTGGGACTTTATTGTAATTTTCTCTTCCTATCCTCCCATTTTTATAGTTGGGAGATAAGGAGAAAGCAAGACAAAACTCTTTGCCCTCTGACATGTGGCTTGTGAAAACCTGAGTTATTCTGTCCCAGCCCATCCACCCTGCTTTGGTGCCCCACAGAATTATATCATTCATTAGACATCACAGTATTCAGTACAGAAGAAATGAATCTGCATCTTACTAGACACTAACTGGTGTGTTTATTTACTGTTGCACTGATTTAGAACATACGAATTAAACACAGTTGTCCACAGCTTGTGACCTTTTCCAGCTGGCAGTCGATGCTTTAGTTTTGTTACAGGGTATTTTAAAGCATGGTAACTTAGTACATTTATTTTCCGGTTTATGCACCAGTGAGACTGTGGAAAGTAACACAGTATGTAATGGCCAACAGTTCAATACATGCTCTTTAACTCTTTTATACAGAGGGGGAGTATATTTTTCTTGCTATTGGCTCTTAGAGTTATGTCACTGGAGTTTTTAAGTGAAAAAATGTTTTTAGAGATGTATGTGTTTTTCTCCATTAGTATTAATGAAGATCATCTAACTAATTGATAGGATCTTCTTGGAGGCCATCTTACTGCCTTAAGTATTTGGTAACCTTTTTGTAGTTATAATGCCATCTGGAGATTAGCTCAAAGTAGAGTAATTAGAAGAATAAGTTATGAAAACAGTTCAAAGTAGAATAATTAGAAGAACGAGTTATGAAAACAGTTTTCCCCTCTAAGTTATAAACGCACAGCAAATCCTGTATAAAGCTTCTTGTATTGATTTCTTTTTAGTTGGGTTTTGTCTGTCAGCACTGCATGCTCAGCAGAAAAGAGTGTCTTGAGAAAATCCTGGGTTCTTTTGCCAGCAGAGCCATTTACAGACTGATCTTTTTCATGGGTCAGTTGACTTTTGATTCTGGAATGGAATTTTGGAAAATTAGACTTTATAGAGGACAGTCTTTTAACATTGTGTTACAGAGAGGGTGAGAAACCCAAGTTAAGAATTAGGATCCCTATCAGAAAGAGCTGGCAGTCCAGAAGCACACTGGAAAGTGCAGATAAGAGAAAGAAGTAAAACCAGTGTAGCAAGAGTGCAGAATAATTTACCATTAAGCAGTAAGATTGGTAAATGGGTTATGGTTTTCTCTGTCATTGGCATGAACAGGACATTTCAGTCTTTGGTGTACTGTTGGTATTATGCTAGGAGTGGCTTGCTTACTGCCAAGCTTTGACTCCTGTTGGTGGAGCAAACAACACATATCTAGTTTAACCCAGTGATTTTTGTTTCCTGAGCTCGGTTTATTTCTTTTCCATCTCCAGGTGACCAGTGGAGGATTGCTGACAACTCCCTTAACATCACAAAGGTCAGCTTTGCTGACCGGGGGAGATACACGTGTGCAGTTGTTAACCATAAAGAGACCTTGTACTACACAGTCACCCTGAGGGTTACCTTCACCTCAGGAGATATGAGTATCTACTACATGATTGTGTGCCTTGTTGCCTTTGCTATCACCCTCATTTTAAACATAACCCGTCTGTGCATGATGAGCAGCCACCTCCGCAAAACAGAGAAGGCCATCAATGAGTTCTTCAGGACAGAAGGGGCCGAGAAGCTTCAGAAGGCTTTTGAGATAGCCAAGCGTATCCCTATCATTACATCTGCCAAAACACTGGAGCTGGCCAAAGTCACTCAGTTTAAGACCATGGAGTTTGCTCGGTACATTGAAGAGCTTGCCAGAAGCATTCCCCTTCCACCTCTGATTCTCAACTGCAGGGCCTTCATGGAGGAGATCTTCGAGGCGGTGCGGGTTGAGGATCCTGATGAGGCTGGCAAGGGGGACAAGCAGCCCCAAGGCTGCAGTGCCCAAGCTGCCATATTCCCCAGCAAGCCGGAGATGAAGCGCAGCGATTCTCCAGCTGGGGATTCCGACGATGGGTCCCTGAGCGAGCAGGGCCAAGAGATCGCCGTGCAGGTGTCCATCCACCCGCAGTCCCAGGTGCAGAGCATCGACACAGTTTCTCATGACAGCTGCCAGTTTGGGCCTCCTGAGGAAGGCACCTGCTGAGGCCAGCAGTCCACAGTGGTGCAGGAAGCTCGGGTGACCCACGGGTACTGTGAGGAAGGGGTCTGCAAACAAGCTGCCTCAGTCCCGCATGCACAACAGTTTTCCAACTTGCAGTGTGCCAGAACTAGTTCTGAAATATGTACTTTCTCAAAGTGTTGACCTAATGACTTCAGTTTATTAAAAAGGCCACTTGAAATGTTGTGCAGGGGCTTTTCTTTTTCAAGCAGGCTTGCTGTACTTAAAACACTTACAAAACAGGAATTCTTTGTCCTTGGCTCCTTGCTAGCTTCTGATACTTCTCATCTGTGTTAGAAGTGGCCAAGCTGAGCAGTGCAACTTGCAATAAGGTCTTTTCCTTTGTGAACTCTTTTCTTCACAAAGTTGAACAGAAATTCCTTTAAGTCAGTGTTGTTGTCTGGATGCATTGAGTTGTGTGCTCTTTTTGAGTTGCCTCTTGGTGCGTGCAGCCCATCAGAACCATGATGAGCTTGAACAAATCTGTTTTATGTTGTGTGCTTCTATGTTGCTATCAAAATGTACTGTACTTAGGAGAAGTACCAGGATCTGCTGCTGGGTTAAACAAATTGCTGTAGTTTCAAAGCAGCATAGAGGACAACCAGGGGGTCTCAGTTTTCCATGCACCTGCAGGAAACTTGTGCGTACTCTGGAAGCTTGTTGCTTAAACTTGGTGCTGATTGCCAAAGCGCCTTACCCTGGTCCTGTCCCACCAAATGGAGCAGTAGCAGCACTGCCAGCACTGTCTGGCTTTTGACTTTGCTGATGTCACTCACTATAGAAAATCCAAAGTTTTATATTGTATTTGACATTGTTGTGAGAATAGAATGACAGTAATTGCATAGTGGCGTAACTAATAATTCATCTACAGACAGGTGTCTCAGGCACTTCTTTCTGAACAGCATTATAATAAAGCAGGTAAAAAGTAGTGGCACTTGCTCTGCCCTGGCTAGTACTGTCAGAAGGCAGTGGCAGAGAGAGTGGCTGGTGGAAGGACCAGCTGAGCTGTTTGCCAGCCACTGTTTACAGGAGTGGAGTTCACAGGATGGAGCCCAGCCTCGTCCACTGCAGAGGGGTGACAGAAGGCAGAGGTGCAGGTGCTGACATACACACCTAAGCACTTCACTGAGAGTGTCCCACAAGGCTTCCTCATCTGTAGATATTCAGCCCCCAGAATTGGAGTGCAGGCAAGAATCTAGTGTCTTCTTTCACTCTTTGGTGCTGATTTCTTTTCTCCTTAGCATTTTCTATCCTGTTGAGATTTAGTAGATGTAAAGCTTGTAAGCACTCCACAAATTAATTTCTTACAACTACTGGAAGCATATTGCCATATAATTTTAACAACTTGGCAACAGGAGTGCCATTTAATTTCCCACAACTCTTTTTTCTTTCCTTATTATTACAGAAATGTCAGTTGAACAAGTGATTCTGGGCGGCTGCTCAGGATTCTTAAGAGGATTTAACATTAGATTTACATGAGTAGAGGTGGAAAACAAGCAGGCACAGTGGTTATAACAGGGTGGGGCCATCTGTGGTATTTCATGCTCTGAACAAATTATAGTTATCGTATCATATCAGAAGGGGGGAAATTACAGCATCTATTACCATTTTAAACGACCTTCTGGGGAAAGTCCTGCAGTCAGCCACCAGTAAATGCACCCTAGTTGCCTTTGGCCTACTGGGTAAGAGTGGTGCTTGTCAGGAAGGAAGGAAATTGCTAGCCTAGGTTACAGTAGCATTCCCACCAGTTTGGTGCCATTTCCCAAGATTGTAGCAAACTTTATCTGCTTCAGGGGACTAAAGCCTTCTGTAGACACTTAGAGTAGCTACTGCCCTCAACAGTAATTTCTTTTTTGCTTTCATAGTTTGATGGCACTTTATGGTCAGGTGAAAAGTCTGTATAGTTTTGTGTAACCTGTCTGATTTCTTTTAAGTTCTTCGAGGTGATCAGTGTTAAAAAATACTCTGTGGATAAACACCTGGTTCACTCAGAAGCCCTGCTAAGATGCTGCTGGCTTAGTTTCTCTACTACAATGAATTCTGCAGGTTTGTTGCACGTTTGTGGGTGGAGATGTGGGGGTTGCACCCTTTAGGATGTCCCAGTTAAAAGAGGTGAAGGCTACAAGAGAACAATTTGTTTTGGTCTCCTTTGTGCCACAGTCCATCAGAATTGTACCTGCACCTGCCTTATTTCCCATAAGCAGCTCTCCTTGCTGCTGTGAAACTCTTGCATGATATGCAGCAGTAGCACATTGGATATTTAGCCCCAAACTACAGACACAGAGATGCCAGTACAAAATCTCGGCTCCATTTAATTGCTTCCTAAGAAGCAGTTATGATTGACAGATGTCTCCTCAGAAGTGGCAGCTGAGTGACACTGGAGGTGTGTCAGATGGGTGTCAGGAGAGCAGTTTCTTGATTAATTTGATCAGTTCTTTGATTTTTATACTTTACAGGGCTCCAAGTTCTTACAAAGCACAGTTACCTGGTGTCTTTGTGTGACGTGTTGCTGATGGAGAGGAATAAAGGTGCATAAAGGTCCTCAGAAATGGAGTTGTAGTGTCAATTGCTGGATAGCAAAGCCACAAGTTTTCCTGAGGTATTTGGTTCATTAAATTTCATTCCTGGGAAGGAGGTTGCTTTGTAAAGATTTCAGTATGGCAGGAATACTTACTGAATGTAGGAACTGCTCCAACTCCCACTGAATTCAATGAGAGCAGATCTAAGCTCTGGTGTATTTTTCAGGATGTTTATGCATCTGAAAGCAAGGACAATGGTGATGTTACACAGGAAAAGTGATTTCCAGAGAATGAAATTTGACACTGGTTTCCAAACAACTTGTGAACTATTCTTGTTATCCTGAGAGTAGGTATGTGCACTTAAATTTCTTTGATTAATCTAATTGAACATTAATGTTGAAAGTGTTTCTCTTAACTTTTTGTAGGATGAGAAGAGTCTGCTGTGGTTTCTTTGCTTTAAACTAAAGTCTTTGACAATCACAAGGCCATTTTTTCTCTTCTTTGTTACTTACTTTTATTTTAAATAACATAAAATCTACTTGTTATCCAAGAGTACCTGAAACTAACTTTCTAGTGATTATTTGTATTACCTGGTTTGTAATATTACTGTTTAATGTAACCATGTAGGATTTCATACTTTCATGAAACAAAGTGGTAGATTTGCAAAATAAATTAAAAAAAAAAACCAACAACACACCTTGTTTTGGTGGAGCTTTCTGTTTTACAAGTAGGAAGTGCTTGCCTCTCCAAGCTTAAGTACCAGCTGTATTGAGCTCTGCAGAATGTTTGTTAGTCAGCCTGACAAAGGTTGCTGGGATATTCAGTCATCTGATGGACCGTTTCTGCCATGACATCTTTGTCATTTTTCTGTGTCTCAAGTCCCCAACAACATCTGTAACAATTGTTCCCAGCTGCATAAACAAACTGTTATAGACCTGATATCATTTCAGAAAGGTCTATGTGTTCTTGATTTCACATTGTAAAGTGTAGTGAACTTCAGCCACAAACCTGTGTGGTCTGTTCTTACCTTTTTCACTTGATTGTACTATTCTGTATTGTAAGCACCTCCCTTTTATTAATCCTCCTCAAAACCCAGTATATTTGGACACAACTGGTCTCCTGAAAGGCAACACAGCACAGCTGTGGAGTATGAAAGCCTTTATGTGACCAAGTCTGTTGCTGTTTTTTCAGGGGGTTGCTGAGATGCTATAAAGGACTTTGCATTCCTGTGCCAAGGGAAACATGGGGCTGCTTTCCCTCTGTATCCACAGAGCTGCAAGAGATGTAGGTCTGACTCTCCCCTTCCTCTTTGCTAGCCTGCAGTTTCTTAAGTTACATGGGAGGAGTAACATCCCATGGAGTGCTGTGCTAAGTATACTGAGAATGGGAAGGGGCATCTCACTATTTTGGTGGCCAGGCTTGGGTTCCTGACCCCTTTGCAATCAATTCTGAGTATTAAACTCTGCCAGGGGATGATCCTATGCCCCTAAGCAAGGCTCACCCATCTCCACTGGTTACATTGGGAAGCTGTGTTTCCAACATGAGCATCTGATACTGCATTGTAGTGGATGTCTTCTGTGTGGGCATGTCCTGCAGCTCAGGGCCAGCCTGGAGCAGAGAGTGAAAGTGCCCCTGGTTAAGTTTAAACTGCATTTCCCCTCCCAAACACCAAAAATCCAGCTTGCTGAGAAACCCTCTGCAGTACAGTCAGTGGGTTTGTGCAAATGTGAATGAGAGCAGACTTCACCCACATTGTTTTTTAGAGAACAGTTTCTGGTTGCCAGTCTCTTCGCAAGGCAGATAATGGAATTAAAGATGAATCTTGGGGATTTTCTCATGAGAATCAGCTGCTTCAGGGAAGAATTATTGGACCCACACTCCACAGGCTCAGTCAATATTCAGTCAGCATCTGCTTTCTATCTGCTTGTTGTGAGAAATACATGAATGATAAAGGTTCAGTTTTTTTAAAGCTGCTGTAACCTGACCTCTCATGATCCTATCCACAGTGAACAAATTCATCTGCATCCATTTAACACGCTTTTCCATCTGGTAACAACAGATCATCAAAAAAGGAGCTGCATTAAGGATCATTGTACTTCCATTTTAGGTGCACCGCTTAAAAAAACACATTTTTTTCTTAATGTTACAGCACTTTTGTGAATCAAGTCTCCAGCTGGAGACACAGTGGAGATACCACAGTGTCATTCAACTCAGGCAAGTTACAGCTTTATCGACTTTTCACTGAGCCAGGTCATTTCACACCAGCTGGGTCTCTCTCCTCTTTTATTGTATAGCAGCTCATTCAGATGTCTCCAAATACTGCCAGCTTTTTTGCATGTGGAAGTGAGAATTACACCATCATTCAAAAAAAAAAAAAAAAAAAAGTCGTTCTGCTAGATGTTCAAATATCAAAAAAGCCCAAAAAGCTGGGAAGTTGTGCTTTATCCCTGGTAAGACAGTGCCTATTCTTTGGTCACGCCTGGATGCCAATGAGCGTAATAATACTGAGCAATTAGGCCTTTCATTTTCGTTAGGCTAATTAATTGTTTGCACAGTGCCCTGAATATGGAATCATTTTCCTTTGGAAAGGATAAAAGGATTAGAATGGCTTTATCCCAAGTTGCTCAGAATGTCTTTTATTTATTTAATGGGAGAAAAATTCTCTCGCGCCCCAAACGCAAACCACACACTCGAGCGTTACGGCTGCGCTGGGACGTTTCCATCAGCAGAGATGCACATGCATTCACATATGTCCATCCATCTGCAGCCCCATATGGGATCTGGGGGTTCTCCTGCATGTCAATGAGTCTGCAGAGCCTGGAGTCGTGCGTACTGCCAGCTTTGGATGTGAGCTGTGGTCAACACATCCCTCAGAGTCCAGCTGCCCACAGCAGCACCCCGGTCGTTGCAGGTGGGAACACACTGGAGGCTGTCTAACGGAGTTTGTACTGAGTAAATCAAAGGCAAAGGAAAGCTGGACTAGGACTTCATGGAGAAGGGACCCAGGGGACACAATATTGCAGAGGTTATTGCCAGCTCTTTTTTGTGTTTGTCCTATTCGGTGCCTCTTTGTGCTACCATGTTATTAAATATATATTTCATATTAAATGGTTTCAAGTGTAACACAAACTTGCAGAAGGCCATTTCAGTGGAAAGTGTGGAGACATGTTCAGCTTTAAGAGAGAGGTTGCCATCACACAAAGATCCAGTGAAGGAGATGGAGGTAGCTGGAGTTCCCCCACCTTGCCTTTTCCCTGCTCTGCTACAAGGCCTGTCATGGGCCGTGTGCAAGAGCTGAAAGTGAAAATTCTGTCCCAAATTCTGCTACTTTCTCTTCCTCTAAAGATCAGGACACTGAGAACATCCCTGAGTATGACAGGAGCAGGAGAGGCCACCCATGACATGCTCTCAGCCGCAGATGTCTGTCCTGTCTTACAGCCATGGGCAGAGATGTAATATCTCCCAGGAAATCTGTTCTCCTGCTAAACTCTCCTGACTACTGGAAAAATTTCCCTATTATCTGCCCCCAAGCATCTCTAAATGCATCACCCATCTCATCCTTTCTGTGCCTGCTGCTGCTACATCTGCAGCCCAAATCAGGGCCACCCCAAATGTGCAGGATAGGAATTGGAGGTGGACATCAGGCAGGGACCATACTTGACTTTATGTGCCTGCCATGCCTGAAGGGGTCATTCTGTGCTCAGGGCAAGCCTGAAGAACTTAACTGAAAGTCAGACTCATTAATTCAATGCCTGGATGTCTGAGTGTTGTTTCCTGGGCTTTGGACTTTCTTCCTAACTGCTGGGTCATGGAAATACTCAGATTATCTCACCTGATCAGTGGAAGAATCACAAGGGGTTTTTTGTTTTGGTTTGGTTTCATTTTGTGAGTTTTTCTCAAGCTTAACTCTCCTATATAACGACTAGGGAGGAAGATAGTAGGCTACAACAGACATGAAGGAATTTAGACAACTGTCCTAAATTAGAGGACAGGTTTGCTTTGGAAATCATATATATATCACACTCCGTTATAGAGAGTTGGCTTTAACAGCAGATCTCTTGCAGCAGGGTGTCACTTCACTTCCACAGACTACTTGAAATGCTTTATTAATTTGATGACCTTGTGGGCTCTCAGAAAAAGCCATTTCTCACTGTTTAGGGGAAAGAGAGTTTCTCTGAGCTAAAGGGACTGTTTTGTTGCTCAGATTTATTGCTTGGCTGACTTAATTCACCATTCAAACGTGATGATTTTTTGCTGCTGGGCATTAGCCCTTGCAATGTTGAAACTAATTAACTGCTAGAACTCTTCTTAGTAAGGCTGTTTCCTTACTGGGTTTGTTTGGGTTTTTTTTAATCCACAGAAAAAAAAGCAAACTCAATCCTTGAAACAGAGGTTGCATGGATACGGTATCAGCACAGACACAGCTCCTGCTGAATGACTCTGTGTTACAGAGGAAGGAAGGCTGCTGGCTGTCCCTGCTGCCAGTGTGACACTACACAAAGGTAAGATGAGAAAAGAGACAACATCTGAAGGCAGAGGAAAGGGGGGGTGCCAGAGCCATGACAAAGCAAGAACTCAGAGAACAGCGGGAGAGGTTTTGAATATATGGCTCAGGATCCACAACTGTCAAAGACCTGTGGACTGAGCTGTGGACTTGCGGGCAGGTCAAGGTCAATGGCTCTGCAGTGGGGGAGTCCTTGCACCTTCCTCCCCTTCCCTCATCCCCACTGCTGCTCTTGCAGCCTGTATTTCTGAAAGAACTCTGAACTTCATAGCTCAAGTAGATCTTAAGGGCTGTGATGCCTGCTGTCAGGACCTCATCAAAGCCTTGGAGGGACGGGAAGGAAGGGAAACAGGGGTCACTCAGGATGCACCTGGCTGCAGGAAGTTACTGGTTGTTATCTCATCAGAGACCTCTGCTCGTCAAAATATTTTCTGGGAAAAATTCATAACCCCTGCAGTATTTCATGGTGATGTCTAAAGATGGCATAAACAGGTCTAGAAGCTCAAGCAGAGAAAAATTCTGTGTCTGTGTACTCCTTCCTACAGTGTTTCTGCAAAGCACTATTGCCCTGCTCCTTGCTCTGAGTCAATAGGTGTGAATGAAATATAAATCACAGCTGCTAACTGGAAGCAGGGAATCCCCTCACTGGCTCCAGCAAGCTCCCCATCTGTCTTTGTTCCTGGCAGTTTGATTACCTTTATCATCATTTTTAAATGCAGAGCTGCAAATACCACTAGTGGTCACAAAGAATGGCAATCACTTGACATGCCTCAACCACTATAACATCCTTGACTGGCAGCAGGGAGCACAGGCCAGTCTCTCTCCTGTGAGGTTGGGCTGGGAGTGTCAGCACCAGCGGTCACTTCACCTCCATCTGATTATCTTCTTCCCTGCATTTCATTTCAGACATTTCCAGGATCTCCAGCCTTCTTCTGAAGCCTCATGGTCTAACTGCTCATCCCTGAAACACAGGAGGATAGAGCAGCACCTCGGAGTGTGTGATCAAGGAAATCTTACATCACTTGACTTGCTCTGAACAGAGGGGAAAGTGCAGAGGATCAGCTGTGTCTGAGAGAAGAGACCTCTGCTTCCCACGGATTCTGGTGGAGCTCATCTGGCATTGGCCATTTGGGGTCCAAAAGGACCATGCTAATTCTCTAGGTGAAGTAAGAGGACAGTTGGTGAAGGTTTGTCATGGAGGGAGTTATATGAGAGAAAACAGGATTTGGCGTCTGGGAGAGTCCAAAATAGCACCTTGGGATAGTTTGTACTGATAAGCTGCCCCACCTCTTAGCTCTCAACCAGAGGATGTTCCAGCATCCTCTGGGCTGGAAAGGTGACTTTAGAGGCAAGACAGGACAGAGTCAGGATGGGAGTGGGACAGTGCTGAGAGTTGACTGTGATCCCCCAGGCATGAGGCCAATGGGGGAGGCCAATTCTCTTCAGTCCCTGACATTTTTCTGTGTTCCAGTGAAGCCACCCCTGGAAAGAAGCACACATGTGGTTCCATATGCCTTAGCATTTGCCAGCCACCCCTGGTGGTCATTCTGTGCCACGGAGCACCCATGCTTTGCTGCCACTCAGAGCTGTCCTTGGACCATCCCAGCAAAGTGCCAGCTGTTTCTTTGCTGCCACTCTCATCTCGGCAGCCCAAGGCTTTTGGCTCGTTTAGCTGAAAGGGAGCCTGGATCAAGGCTTTTAGGTGCCAGGCTGAATTCAAACAGCAAGAACACGCAGGTGAGCTCAGGACGTGGGCTGACAGTGGCCCTGGCAGCAGGGGCAGTACCGGGGAAATGCGAACAACAGGGGGGGATGCTGGTGGTGGATGGGAGGGGAAGCCGTGGGGTCCTTCTAGTGCAGTTGTTGGGTGGTGAGGACACATCGCAGCCAGGCAGCAGTCCCCAGGACGGGGCCGGGAAGGAGCTCCTCGCCTGGAGCCCCGCGAAGCCCCCCGGTACCGCTAGAGGCAGCTCTTGTTTTGTTTTGAGCACGGAGGAAGCAGCCGGGCGCCGTGCCCAGGGATCGCGCTGCGGGCAGGAGGGATGGAGCTGCTCCTGCCGGCCCTGAGACAGCCCTGCCTCCACTGAGGACCTGCAGACCCCTCGTCACAACTCCCCGGGGTCCCACAGTCCATTCAGCGGCGGCTTTTCTCTCTGGTGGTAAATACAGTGCGTTAGAGCCCGAGTGGGCAAAGGGACCCTCAACACTCTGTGGGTCAGTGTGAACCCAGGGGAGAAGGGGTTGTAATGACGGACATGGGGGGCTCAGAGGGGTGAAGTCGGCACCTGAGAGCAGCGATGTCCGGGAGAGGAGACTGGAACGAGCGCTGTGTGTCCCCATCCTGCCCGCACCGAGAGCAGTTCCCACCCCTTGCATCCTGCAGCAGGAGTGTGGGAGATAAAAGCCAACAAGGCACGGATTTGGTTTGTCCTTCTTTCTTTGTAGATTAACAGATCCAGCTCTGAGTGAGGGATTTAGTGATTACAGCGACTTAATTGCATGGGGAAAACATTTCCGAGCAATTACTTACGTGCCCGCCTTGGCTCGCCGGGTGTTTCCCTTCGCGCTGCCGTGGCACAGTGCCCCGGCGCTCGGGGAAGGGCAGGCACAGCCCGGGTGGCACAAGCCCTGCCCCATGGCTGCTGCCTGCAATTGCGCTCCTGCCTGCTGTGTGCCCGGGGAAGCCCCGGAGGGGCCGGATTCACTCGCCCACCCTCCGCTTGGCTCAGGCAGCCAGGCAAGTCCTTGGTGGCCAGGAGGCCCTTGGCGGCCACCCACCCCTCTCTGGGTTCAGCCTGGGTGAATTCCAGCACTGCTCTTTTCATCTCAGTGCAGCAGGAGAAGAGGCTTATGGTCACCTTAAAGGAACAAACGATGCATAAAAATATTTGATCAATTAAGCCAAATGATTTGGCAAGCACAGGCTCCCGCTGTACCCATCCTCCTCACAATTGCCTCATTATCCAGCCCTAAATCAAGCTGTCACAGCTTTTTTTTTTTGGCTTGGGGGAGAGGGAGGGAAAGAGGGAGTGAAGCAGGGAGCTGCTTTCCAGTCTTCGGCTACAAAACAGAAAATCCTGAGCAGGGAGCGGGTCAGTGAGTCACCGAGAGCATCCTCCCGCCCACCTGCCCCGCCGCCCCCTCTCCGCCCGCTGCCGATCCGCCTGCGCTGCTGCTCCTCATTATTTTGGCTGTGGGGCCGGGAGCGGGATGCAAGGGCTGCTGCGGAGGCTTCGAGTTCCACGCCGGCTCTGCCTGGGACCAGAGATGCCTGTAAGTGCCATTCCCAAAGCCACGGACCGGCTTGTTCGCTACCTGCTGCCTGGGAAGCATCAGCGTCCCTGGAAAGGGGACCCCTCTCATCAGCAGGGCAGGAAGGTCTGGAGGTGACCCAGAGAGGGAATCTCCACTCTCCTCAGATGCCAAAATAAAGAGGGCTCAGATCCTGCTTGCTTCTGTCCCTGCTACACCCAACAAGTGCCTGGAGATCCTCCTCTTGCCTCAGCACACCCGCACTATGGTATCAGATTGGCCTCTTTTCACAAGAAAACCATGGGGGATTACATCAAGAGGGTCTTGATACAAACAGGTCCCAGAGGGACTTTGTGTGGGTTTGTGAACCTCAGACACCAGACATGGAGTCTTTTACTGTTTGCTAGTCAAGAAAGAAGCTAAGTCTTTCTCTCTGGAAGACTCAAGGTTTCATAAGTCCTGGAGAAATCACCCAAGGTCCTGTGTTTTGCATCCCCAGAACAACAGAACATCCCTCACCCTAAACACAGGGAATCCCCTATCAGGAAGCATCCTTCTCACCCTCTACCTTCTCTAGGTGACATCCTGGATACTGTGCCAGACCTGTGTGATACTCTAAGTCTGATAAATTAATTATTCATATTAATTATTTTATTAATAAATTAAAGACTCTTTGATTCACTCTGATGATACAATGAAACAGCTGCAAACTCATCTATTCGTGGGAGCACAGCCAGGCTGACAGAGCAACTCCCTGTGCTGTCACCTCTGCAGACAGACAGCCCATACCAGACCCTTCCATCCAAGAAAACCTTCAACTCAAGAAGTATAAAGAGGGGACCATGTGGCATTGACACAGACCTTTTTCATACAAAACTGCTCTGGATGGACTTAACAAAAAAATGTGTCATTCTCTCCTGCCTAGGCAGCACCCCAGCAAGCAGGACAGGGTAGGGATGCTGGTTCTGGTGGGCAGACTGTGGCCTCACTTATCCCTGAGACCTGCTGTGCTGTTGGAGCTGCCTCCAGATCCGGTTGACACTGGGTTGCTGATGCTGGAGTGGCAACTCGTGTGGGTGCCGCGTTCAATCCACGCTGTTTAGTTTCTGTGCCTTTTTAAGGCTATCAAAACATGAGATGCTCCCGCTGCTTTCACAGACTTGCTAATTGGCTGCAAGGAGCAGATTTCTGTTCAAATTGCAGCTACTTTTGAACTTTGAACTCGCCTTTAAAATCCGACTCATGTGAGGTTTTCCTCCCCTCCCCTTGCAGAGCTGTGAAGAAGTATAAGCAGCAACTCCCTCCCACAGTCCACCTTGGAGGACCAAGGGCAGTTCACACACCCTGCAGGGATCCCACAAGGACTTGTCTGACCCTGTGCTGATTCACCTTGGGCTCCTCTAGCCTCTGAAACCTCTGGAAACAGAGGACTGGGGAGCACATGGCCACTCATCACGTGGAGCCTGCAAGCAAGACCTTCTCTGGGGGGCACCTCTTGTGCTGAAGCTCCAGCAGATGCTACGGTGTCTCCAGCCCTTCCCACTCCAGCCTCATTGTATTTCCTTCTCCCTACTCCAGTGACTATTCATTCTTCCTGACAAGCCCCTTTGATCACATAGATGTGGGTGCTCTGTGTGGGTGTTCTGGGTGCTGAAACACCTGCATGAGTCACAGTGATCTCTCTCTGTCTGCCCTGCACCAATCCCTGCGCTCTCTGCCTGTCCTGCACCCCCCTTCCATGCAGTCAGCTCTGCAGCTCAGGTATTCTCAGCCTGTTTTCCAGCTCTGCCAAGGCTGGGAAGAGTTTGATTATCACAGCAGGGCTGGAGCCTTCCTGACAGCACACGACTGGCAGGCTCTGGTTTTCCTTAGATGAGGCCAAACAGGAGCTCTGGAAAAGCCCAGCAGAATCCAGCAGCAGCTGGAGAGGGGCTGATGAGCTGAGACATCTCCAGGCTCAAACGGCAATCCTCTGCAAACCAAATTACAAGACTGGCCCTGGCCCAGTCCCTTGGCAGAAGTGAGGCAAGGAGGAACAGGGGGGCTGGACAAAGCCCCCTGACCCCTCTCTGTCATCCCTGAGCTCGCACTAGTGAAAATCCAGGCAATGTCCCTGTGTGCAGTGTCAGTAGGACAAGCCCACACGGGCAGTGCCTGAACCAACACAACTCACAGCCAAAGCGCCTGCCAAGCCCCTGTTTCTCAGGAAAATGAGCCTGAGTTCGCAAGGAGCTGCTTGCCAGAGAAGAAAACGTTGGTCTCCAGCACATCCTTCACTCAAAAGATGTTCCAGGTCCTGCTAAGCTGCAAAAAGACTGGCCAAGAGGCCCTGATGGGTGCAGATGAGCTCAGCTCCAGCAGTCATCAGTAACAACCCAAAGTGCACTGAGCATTGTGAGCAGCAAAACCAACCTGCTGCTGGGCAGGGGCCGGGTCCAGGGGGTCCTGGAGGCTGCTGGGCACAGGGAATGAGGAGCTGGACTTGCATGAAAAATCATAGCAAAGGCACCCACAATGGGAGCAGTTGGAGCAACAATTTGGGGTTTCTACATTACTTGGTAATTTCAGATCACAGATGGAAATATCCAAGAGAAGCATCTCGTAAATCACACGGTCTGTGGTTTTTCCCTTTTCCCCTGCTGTGCTATGATGGAAAATTGCAGACAGTGTTTCCAAAAGCCATGAAATACCGTGCAGACACTGGCAAATTCACATCCAGCTGAAGCAAACTACACTCCAACTTGCAGCTTGCCTCCTAAAAAGGTCACCAAACCCAACAGCTGCCTTTTGCTAACCAGAATTTGCACCTTTCCCCAATAACATTGGGCTGCTCTCATTCCTTTCACACCAACATTGATTTATCATTGTTCTCCTGCAGACCTTGCACCCCTTGAACATAACTGAAACTGGAAGATTTCTGAAATGTGGAAAAGGGCATGGGCAGGAGGCTTTGGGAGGAAAAAGGGGGATTTTTTTGAAATATGTTTTCCCAGTAAAAAGAGAGAAAATGGGGGCTTGGCTAAAAATTACCAATGCAGTACCCAGCAAGAGAAGATTCTTGGGCCCAGAAGTTCATCTCTGCTGCTGCTGCCTCCCTCTGTGGCCAGGAGAAAGCATGGGGAGTGCCACAGCAGAGACACACAAGAGCAGCTGGTGCCATGGCTCTGCTGTCAGAGCCGTGTTCTCTGTCTGCTCCCTCTCAGCAGCACAGTGGTAAATTGTCACCATCTTTCACCAGGAGCTGCCCCACCTCCTCTCACCCCTCTCTGTGCCCAGAGGCCACCCTGTTTACCCACAGGACTCAGAACAAGTATTGTCCCATCGACCAGGAACAGCACTACCTTTGTACCACAGCCCAGGACACACTGGAGTTCAGGATGTGTCCCCCTTGATTACCCTGGAGCTATGCTAATGGATTTCTCTTTTAATTACATGGAAGTCTAAACATGCTGGGCTCTGGCTAATGCTGCACGGCACAGAGGAAGGCCTGGGCATCACTGACAGCTTATGTTTTTGCATAATAAAGGTAAAGTGACACGGGGGCATGTGTCTTTTATGATCAGAGGTCAGCAGCCTGCAGGTCCTGAGAGCCATGAGTGGGAGGGGAGAGGGAGGGAAGGAAGGCAAAGTAAACAGATAAATCCCTGGAACATATGGCCTGTGCTCCGTATCTTTACGCATGAGGCACCCCACTTAATAAAAGTTTAGGATGGAAAAGCCAAATAAAATTGATAATCTGCCCAGGGAGGGTGATTCAGATGAAGTAAGCACATTACAAGGGGGTGACTGATTTACAATTTTCTTCTATTTGCAGTTTTATGACTATTACAGTTATTCTTGTGAATATAATTCATTACTGTGCTATTATTCCCAGAAGTGAAAATCAAAGGTTTATCAGCCGACACCGGCAAGCATGAAATACTGCCCCAAACACACAGCTCTGTGCTGCAATCAGAGCTCAAAACCAAGGAGGAGGCAGGAGCTGAACACTCACCTCTCCCTATCCCCAGGTCCCCTCTCAGGGGGCAGGCAGGGGCAGGCAGCTCAAAGCCAGCAGCACCTCCCAGATGAGCAGGGAGGAGATGATGAACCACACAGCTGGGATCTCATCCCCCAAGAGGTGACAGACACAGGACTGGCTCAGTTAATTGGGGAAAAGTAACACAAGTAACAAAAGTGGGCAGCCCTGGTCATGGGCAGGCAAGGGTGACCTACAGGAGCCAGGTACCAAAGGATCAGGAAAGCTGCCTCTCCCAGGGGCAAGGTAGGCTCCCAGCTGTGGTTTTGGACACACCATCTTACCACACTGGGAGCTGCTGGCAGGGCTGGGTGATGGGCTTGAAACCAAGAGAGCATGACCTGAAGCCAGAAAGCGTGTCTTCAGTGGAGGGTTTTATTTAAACAGCTCTGGCTGGGAGAAATAGGCTAAACTGGAGTTTATTCAACCTAAAAAGCAATGAAGAGAGTACTGAAGTGTACTTTATGCTGCTGCTCAGTGGATATCTGATGCTATAGCCCACATTTAACACAAAAGCCATCATCTCTGTGGCAGGTTCCTCCAGCAGCAGTTGAAGCCCAGCCCCAGCCAGCTGCTGGTGCAGGTCCATGGCACAGCCCTCCCTGGCTGCATCCTGCGGGCTCTCAGGCTTTGTCATTCCTGCACACCAGCCTCAGCTATGAAAACCAAGACAAAGCTCTTCCAGCCTCCCTTTTCTCCCCTTTTCAACAAGTTTTTTGCCTGAAGAGTCACCCTTTGCTTTACCATGTTCAGCTCCATGACAGACCCTCACCCCAAAGACTTCTTTGCAGCACTCCAGATACTCCTGACATCCTGCTCCAGCACCAATAAATATCAGCTCATGATTAAAAAATCTCCTGAAGCTGACAGTAAAGAGAGCCCTGCAATGGTATGGAGACCCTGCAATAATCCCTGGTGAATGAGGAGAGGAGAAAGGAGGGGAGATGGAGCCCAAGATCAGCATATTTGGGTGAGATCAAGAGCCCCTTCAGCCCAGCATCCCCAGTGCTGGTTCTGGCCGAGACAGGGTGTTATGAAGGGAACAGGCAGCACTGGGGGATGTTTCCCTGGCATCCACCCATCTGTGTCCCAGAGCTTATCTTGATCCTTAATAGCTCTTGATGGATTTTTTTCCTCCTAGAATTTGTCTAATCTCTTTCTGAATCCTTGTAAAGTTTTGGCATTTACAGTATCTTCTGGTAATCAATCTCCATCTGAAAGACACGCTGTGTGAGGAAGTTTCTGTGCTTTCAAAGCCTTGGTCAAGGTGCTGCGATCTAAGTGGTGTCTGACCATGGGAAACACAAACACAGAGGTAAAGAGTTTACTCCTCATCACTACAAAGTGCACACAGTGGGAGCAGAGTCTTTGAAGTCTGAATTTCTTAGAAGGAAATAAAACTGTCACCAGCTGCATTGTCAGAATCGTCCCCAGCCCTCTGCTCTTGCCTTAGAAGTGGCACATTCCAGAGCAGCTGAAAATAAGCCACCAGGATGAGCCACAATTGCTGTTTAACAGCTTTAGATCAGGAGAAAACCCCCAAAACCACACTTAAACATGCTCATTGCACTGAGGTGAGCAGAGTCTCTGCCTGTGTTCAAAGCGAAGCACATGTCAAGTGCACTGCTGAGAAGTTTGGTGAGGCCAAGAGCTGCCACTGAGAGACGCGACCAGAGCAGCAAAGGCTCAGCATCAATGATAGCCCCTCCTGTGACACCTTGGCCTGGCAGTGCCAGCTCAGGCTCCTCCATCCCATCACCACAGCCAAGCATCAGGCTGGGGCTGTCCTTGGCTTCCCCCACGCCACTGGCACCGCGGTTTCCAGCCAGCATTCCGTGCAGAAGCAGCTCCAGCTGGACATGCGCAAAATAAATCCCATTAAGCTGCAAACGGCATGAAGTAAAAGCAAATCAGCTGCAGCACTAACCGTGAACTTTCCCTGCCCGAGGCTGGGGACAGGGTGTGGTGGAGCCCCCAAAGCGCCCGGCGGGCACACGGCTCCAGGCTGAGCTAATGGCACGTACGCGGCCCGGGGACTTCAGCATCACGGTTAATTGTGATGAGCAATAAAATTCCAGCTGGGGATGAAGGTCCCAGTGCCTGCCAATTAGTCCTGGCATCCTGAAGACAGGCTGTAATGGGATTATTGAACCAGTCCTACCATGAACTAAAGTGTTCGGGGAGCTGTGCCGCCGGTGAGCTGCTCGGAGCAGTGCGAGCACAGCACATGTCGGGAAGGGCTGTGCGGGGAGCAGGGGTGGGAACCAGGCACCCACCCACCCTTCCCAACAAAAAATAAGCACTTTTCTCATTCCCTGGCTTAACCACTCATCATGCCAAAGGGGTTTGAGTCAGTGAATCTGGGCAGTGACCAAGATTTTGTTGTTTGAGATAAAAATGGATTTGTTTTATCTCTTGAACAACAAACTCAAAGAAGTTGCATCAGCTGAGAAAACTTAAAAGGCAGCACTTACTCAAGAAGCTGTTTGTTTGGCCATCTCGCTATAATGGCAGGTATCTCTGATTTGGAGCTTTCTCCTTGGCAGCCCTGATGAGATTTTGTGTTTATAACATTACGATTCAGGGCATGAGGATGGGCTCAGCCTGCCAAAGGACCCACATCTCCACCTCACGGAAGGCATTTGGAACCGGTGGGTTCACCACAGCAGATAATGCAGGAAGCATCATGCAGACTCCTCATCTCAGCAGCTGCCAAAAATACTTGACCCTCTGGCTCTGCTTGCTGCAAATGTTGCAGAAGAGATCTCTCTCTGATGGGGAAAAGACCAGAACTCCTGTTTAGATGACAGCAACACTGCCAAACCTTGAGCGTGGAGAGGAGCAGATGTTCCTGTTGGGAGCGCTGCCTCCCCCAGTGCCTCCCAGGAGGGTGCCACTGGTAGTTGGCAACTCAGAGGCAGGGTCCACTTCTGGGTGTGTGTGCCAGTTCCATAGCCCATGTGGTGCCATCCTCAACCCTTCCTGGAACTCTGAAGCCAGACAGACACTGGTCTGTCCTGGAGCTGAGATCTTCTGAATTGTCACACTGTTCCCATGGCCTCTCAGTGCCATTGCTCACTGCTTTTGGATGAATGGCCAAAATGTGGTTTCATTTTGCACACTTGACTTGTCAAAGAGATTAAGTAATACTTCACTCAGAGAGGTCATCTCCTGCTCATGGCTCACTCCAAAACATCTCTTCTGGAGCAAGGACCTGGCTGTTGAAGGGCTCTCCCAGCTCCTCAATGGAAGGACCAGAAGATTTCTGCTGTGGCTCCAGCTTCTCCACTGAGCCCCTTGGCAGCACTGCTCCTGCAGGACATGGGGCAGGAGCCCAGGCAAGCCCTGGACGGTGCCTGCCCCAGGGCAGTGGATGGCAGAATTGAATTAGGCACCATTTATTAGGCAATAAAGGGTCAGAGTAAGCGGAAAAGGAGTGAGATAGGAGAGGATGGGTTCTGGGCTGTGTCTGCAGGAAGAATTAACAGGATGAAAAGCCTTTTGATTACTAGGGCAATATTTAGTGCCTGTGGCTGCAGGAGAGGAAATGCTGGTGCTTTTCCCCCTGCTCAGTGCAGGGCAGAGCCAGGACTTATCCAGCTGTGCCCAAGGGCTGCAGACACCGCAGCAGCCACCACAGCTGAGGCTGTGCAGGATGCAGGGAAAGGTTAGGAAAGGTCCTGCTGCCAGAGCAAGGCTGCTCTGCCCATGCTGAGCTGCAGCCAGTCACTATTTAAAAAGCTTTAAGAAGGTCTCAATTTTATCTCAAATCCATAAGGAGCTTTGCTTTTCCGCTTGGGAGCCTGGCATGAGGTGCCTTGAGGTTGGGATTTATTTCACCTTTATAATCCTGAGCAGGCATCCCCAGGCTCCCAGGAAGGTCTGCTGAGCCATTTAGCTTCAGCCAGCTCAGACAAGATGATGTGCATGTCCCTGAGCCCAGAGAGATGCAGGGAAATGTCCTGGGAGCCACCTGTGACCCACGACCTGCTCTGCTGTCCCCACAAGGCCAAGCAGCACTGACAGTCCACAGCCACTGACTGTGAATCCATCATTTCCAGTGCATTAATTCCTGCTCATTATTGATCACCTTGTACCGCCCTGGGTCTGAGCTGTGCTCCACTGGCTGTGAGTTATGAGCCTGTTGATATCAGGCCTCAGAAAAGGATGTGCCCACAGGAGCCACCGGAGAGGAGAGGAGAGGAGAGGAGAGGAGAGGAGAGGAGAGGGCTCATCAGATTGCAAATTCTAATGTGTCCATTGACAGTACTTACCTGCTCCTAACAGAGCATAACGTGCTTATCACACAGCTAATCACTATAGTGGACTCTGCTATATGTAAAGCACAGCCCTTCATTCATACACTCACGCAGTATTTAGGAGTCAGAGAGAAGAAGAGCACCAGGACATATCAGTTTTTATGTTTTTAAAGATTTTAGGGTCAGCAGCCAGGATTTATTCTGAATCACAGGTGCCCTACAGAGTCTTCTCAATACCCTCAGCAGACTTCACACCCACTGAGTCGTGGAAAACGCAGGCTGGAAGAGGACAGGGGGGAGGCTGAGTGCTGGAGAGTCTTTCAGAAGCAAACGGTACTTTGATTTATTAAATTTCAGATGCTCAAGGGCTCAGCTCACACTCAGGACTTGAGTGCAAGAGCCACACGTGTGCTGTGAGTGAGCGAGTGCCCGTGGCTGGGGAACGTGCCATCTGCAGCTTCCCTGGAGGAGTCATATCAGGATTTGTTCCTCGTGTTCAGGGCAGGAGGTGGGCAGCAGCAGGAGCCGTGTCCCATCGGCAGCACTTTGTGCAATTTAGGTGCATTAAAGGACAGAACAGCTGTGGCATCAGCTGCTCTGGAGACACTGGGAGGGAGGGAGCATTGATCTCTGCCTGGCTGACAGCCTCTGTGACTGGAGGCAACAATTTGAGCATCCCCGAGGAGGATGCAGAGCCGACACACGGCACTAATGACAGCGGTGGAGGCAAAAAGAGAGGGCTCGGTCTGGGTCATGCCTGTGGTGCTGCACACTCACAGCTTCACACTGAGGGTCAGAAATGGGAGGGAACCATGTGCACTGAGAGCCCTGGGGCTGTCACTTGTGTCCCACAGCACCACAATGGCTCTTGACCCCGAGGAGAGCACACTGGGGTGTCCCCAACCCACTAACGGGCTCCCTGTGCTGGGAAGGAGGGAGAAGCTGGTGAACTTCTCAGGAGAGGCAAAGAGAGGCGTCAAAGCCAGGGTCAGGAAAAGATCAAGTTGCTCAATCAGGATGTGAGCAGCAGCATTTCCCCCCATTGGATTCCCTCTCACTTGGCTTTGTCTTTCTTCTTACCACTTTTCCTACTGAAGGACTTCCTGCACAGAGCAGGGAACTCTTCCTAAAGCCCTCACCTTGAAATAATGGCTGAGGACACCACCTCCCTGCCACCTGCTGCTAATGGCAAGATAAGCCTGTATTTGAGGATGGATGGCACATAGTTTTCTGTGTACCAGGGAGCAAAGGGACACCAAACATGGAGAGCCAGAACAACGACACACAGTGAGATAAGGGGCTTGTGTAAAATTGTGAGTTGTGATGTTCACTGCACAGACCCATTTTTTGGAGAAGGGTGATGGACTTCTTTCTGTTAGAAGAGCTGACATGCCTTCAGATGACATACTATAAGTTGAGACAATGGAGAGGACATGAAGGGCTGGTTCTGCTCTCTTTGGGACAAGCACACCCCTGTAATGCTGCTGCTGGCAGAGCTCACACCCAGCTCAGTGGCTGCTCCCTCATGGGACAAAACTGGTCTTGCCTTGAGCAGCATCTCAGCTCTGGACACCTGAGGAAATCCTCCAAGAAAGCAGAAATCCTCATTGTTGGACACCTTGTTGATGGCATGGCTGCATGTACCAGCTTCCTGTAGGAAATATTAATAATTTTTGTTGTATGTAATTTTTATGAGCTGCAGACTCAGAAATGCCAGTCTCTTGCCTTTGACAGAAACCAGAGCAGCTCTGCATATGCGTTAAAACCCAGCACACGCAGTTTGTCTTAAACCACCTGAACTTCTTGTTCTAGTGCAGTATCTACCAGCATCCATCTGCCCTGGGAGGTGTTACACAGCATTTCTCTTTGTAAAGCCCCAGTTCCTCAGAGCTTTGTTGCTTTGGATCATATTTCCTCAATAAGACATAAGCTGTTGGCAAAAAAGAGCAAACACACCACAAAAATGACAGGGAGCCTGCAAGCACATACGGAGAAAAGGCAAAGCAAGTTTTGGGCTTCCCATCCATGCTCTCTTGAGTGTCATACTAAATTCCCAAACTGACTGGAAGCAGAGACATTCAAAGCCCAGATGTTTTGCAGCTGGGCAGTGGGAGTTGCTCTTGTCTCCACGCTTTCATCACATTTTCATCTTTAGAGGCTCTTAATTAGCTGCTCCATTGTTTGCCAAACCCTCTTTGGTCTTGCAGGCTGCATGTTGGGATGGGGCCACCCTGGGTGCAGAATTCCAGCACCCATATTCCAACAGGACCATTCCAGTTGCCTCCATAACCATTATGGAAATGTAAAGCAACAAGTTCCTCCAGTCCCCCAATATGTTTTCCCAGTCATTTATTTCTAAGAAAAATAGAAGCAGGATTAAAAATTTCCCTTTTGGCTTCATTGCTCTAAGGCACCAATGCTACAAACAAATGGCAACAGCCTCAGACCTCTGGACAGAGGTTGCTCCTTTGGGGTGATCCCTTCTGCAACCAGGCTGTTCCTCAGGGCTGTGATGCTGTTCCCCTAAAAGAGCTGGGTCACCTGCAGAGCTCCAGGGAGGCTCAGAGGGGGTTACACTGTGCTCACAGCCTCTGCCAGCCCACACAAGAGGGGGATGGTGATGTCCCCTTCCCACTATCCTCCAGCTGAGGAGGGGAAGTGCAGGGATAAAGCAGGTCCTAAAGCATCACGGGGCTCCCCAGTGACTCAGAGGAGGAGCAGCCAAACAGTGCTTCCTTTATTGATTTATTTATAGAGAATGAGATATTAATGCAAGACCTGTTGTTTGAACAGGTTTCTGCTCACCGTGCTGAGAGAGAAGCCCTGCAGTGTTGGGGGGATGTGAGTGTGCAGTGCTAATCTCTGCCTGGTCCCCTCGTCCCCTCCTCACTCCATCTGTTCCTTCGGATGATTCACTTCGACTTCTTGACTTCTTATTCCCCTTTCCCCACTCTGAGCAGGGGAGTATCTGCCAATTAAAATATTAGCAGGGGGGAAACATTTCATAATGCACATAATTATTCCTTAGTCCAAGGAATTTTAATTAGCTGAACACACAGAAAACCAAGTTTTGCAGGTTGGACGCCACAGCCTGATGCTGAGACCTTGCTGGCCACCTTCTCCTGTTCTTAATGTGCCTGGGATGGCCTGTTATTGCTGGGTCAGAGCTTGTGCCTCCAGATTTTCCAGCAGCTTTAGTATTTTTTTATGGTTTGAGTTTTACAATACACAGGCTTTACAGCAGAGTAGTTTTTGTGATTTTTTTTATCTTGGCTTTGGTTTTTGCCCAGTAGCATAACGAGATGATGGGATTTATGGGCAGCTCTGGGTCTTTTGTTACAGCTTTTCTTAGCAAGATCGTAATTTTTGCCACTACCCTTGCTGGCCTTTCTCTCTGGCTTTGCTTGTCCCCAGGAATCACAGCCCACATTAGTCTCCAGCTCTTGTTCAAGCAATCCAGGCAGGGATCACTCAGGAGCTGTTGCAGCTAAATAAAAGTTTCAAGAGCAGCAGGGTTTTAAAAGTCTGCTGTGCTATTTCTGCTGTCATCCATTAACACCAGTCTCAGCAAAGCCCTCCTTACTGGGGACAATGGCAAAAAGCATCCTTGGCTGGAGGCCTAAGGACTAACACAGCAGTCCTGAACGACTGGCTGGGGACTGAGAAAGCAGCCAAGAACTGCACAAATCCAGGAGCTATAAATTGGGAAAAGGATAAAAAGAAACAAGGTATTATTTCTTAATGACACCAAACTCAGGACTCAGGTGAGCAAACTCTGAGCCAGCTCCAGTGTGTGCCTGAGCTGCTTCAGGAGGAACTGCCTCATGGTTGAGGAAACAAAGGCTCCACTCAGATGTAAATTTGGGGCTGTGATTTTGGGGACAGCAGCCATGAATTCTGAGGGATCTCCAGAGGCCACCAAAGATGAACCTTCCTGCAGACTTCTTACGAAGGGAATCAAAGAGCATCCTTCAGCTGAGATCACTGTGAGAATTTGGGGAAGTCCTCACCAGGCACCCAGCAGCCTTTTCAGGCTGATCCTGGACCCAGCCCCATCTCCTCAGCAGGACTCTCAATACACAGCCTCAACCTTGTTTTACTGTAAGTGGGCTAATGAGATTCACTCATTAAAAACTCCACCAACCCGCCCACCCAGCCAGAGTGTGAGGAAGAAGATCCATCAAAAATCTTCATTCCCTTGATTTTGTGGAGTTAACACTTGAGAGTTGGGATTTCCTTCAGTGGGAGTCCCAGACTGGGCACCAAAGGGCAAAGGGTTGCTGGCAGTGCAGCCTTGCTCCTTCAGCATCTCTGCAGGAAGGACAAGGGCCACGGCTCCCTTTTCACACTCTCATCTCTGACAGCTTGAAGAGACGAGGACATTTCAATGTTTTTGCTTACACCGTGCAAATATTACCCCACATGTTTGGCCAAATACTGGATTTTTTCCCCTCGAGGGAAAAATCCCAGTTGCAATGTTGTCTGTGACAGTGCTAAAACATGTGCTGAGACTGGGAGTATTCCTTACAAGGGTGTATTTCCTAGGGCTATGTTTTAGCTTAGCAAGCACAAGATCATTATCTTTTCAGTCCTTCCCTGGAAAAGACCAGAGAGGAGTCCCTGGGGGTTTTACAGGAGTGGCACAGCCCTGGCAGGCAGCCTGCAGGCAGGACTGACCCTGTGTGGGATAAAGCAGCTTTGTCCAACCTCTTCATGGGCTTCCACAAGCTCTGCTCCCTCCAGAGCCATTTCTCCCACTAACATCCACCTCCTTACCACTGAAAAAAGCCAAACCAAGCCCAAAAGTACCCCAAAAATGTAATGAAAGGAGGAATTTTTAGAGGATCCAATTGCCTGGGCATGGAAAGCCTTTCTCCTAGAAGGAGCTCTCCTCCCCACAGCAGCCAGAGCTGATTCTGCCCTCCAGCAAGGTCAGAAATTGCTCACTGGGCAGTGTAAATACCACAGCAGTGTTATCTTCCATGTCTAAGTGCCTTGTCCACTCCCTTCGAATTTCCTGTGGTCCTGTGCAGAAGCAAACCTGAGCCCTGAAGCCACTGCAGCCAAGCTGTCAAGGGTTCTCAAGGAAAAGTAAAAAATAAGGTGAGTTAAATTCATGCTCCTAAAGCCAAAGTGAGCACGAACCAGGATGAAGTGACTGGATGAGCAGTGCTTTTCTCCAGAGCCAGCCCTGGAAGCATGGCCAGGGTGGTGAGCGCAGACCCCTGACTTTGCAGTGCCAGAGGGCTGGATCTTCAGGGACATAATAGACACAGAGCCCTGGGGATGGTCACCACGGGCACTCATAGCCATCCATCACTGGGAGCAGCCTGTGCTGACCACAGGGCTTCCTGGTGGCCAAGGGCTGATAAGAGCCACTGCAGAGACACACACGGCCTCAGTGGGCTGGACACACTTTTCCACAGCTCCTAAGCCAGGGAAAAGCAAAAGGGCTCCTCTATTTGGAGCAAGGAAGGTTGAGGGTAGATGCTGGGATGTTAATGCCAGCTCCAAGAGCAGGGGAAAGGGAAGGGATTAAGAACAGAAACAAATATTGGTCAGCAATGGCATTAAGAGAGCTGGTCCTGGCCCCAGAGCTAAGAGGGGTGACTGCTGGTGATCCTTTCCTATGAAATCTGCCTGTGGAAAATAAAAATAACTCTGCTCATCTAAAAATCACCAGCACCACATACCCTACATCAGCAAGGCATTATCACCTCATTACAAAACCTCCCTTCCCAGAGCTGCAACCAGCCAGGCCGGCAAGGCATCCCATTATATTTGGGAGTGCGATGAGAAATCTCCTGTGGTTTCCCTACAAGGGACAAAGCGAGTAGGGCTGGGTTTTTTTGGAAGAGCCACAATAAATGCCAGAGGAGGAGGCAGCCAGTCTTTGCCGGCGCTGGGCGATGGGAGGAGGGAGTGAGGGATGCTGATGGGGCACAGCCAAGGTCTTCTCCTCCCCATGCCAGGTGTCTGCAGGACACACATGCTGCAGGACCAAAGCCAGGCTTGGGCTGGTGCAGTGTAACTCAAATCCAACCCGTTAAGCAGGGAGAAATGATACCAGGAAAATGGCACTTCCAGCTTTAGCAGAGAGTGTGCTGGAGTCAGCAGAGAGAGGAAATCTCCAAGGGGTGCTTGCTATCAGCAATCACAGAAAGAGGGGCAAGGATGTGGGGTAGAAGCAGAGCTGCAGATGCTGGGAAAGAAACTTTCACAGCTCAGTATTCATCTTTCTGAAACTGTTGGAGGACTCAGTCTGATCTGGGCATCTCTGTCCTTCATCCCACAGGAGACTAAGAGCAGCTCCAGGAGGTACAGTGCCCGTCCCCTGCTGCTGGTGGTCAAAATAATAATTTTAAAAAATAGAGGCAGAAAGCAATTGAAGCCCAGGAGAGTGAGGTGAATTTCATACCTGGTAGGAATTTCCCATGGGAACAGTTTGCTGGCTGTAATGCCACTCTCATAAAACCAAAAATTTTTCCCTTGGGAATATTTCAGGAATGATGAAAAATTATGAGTTTCCCCTGGGAGAAAGGGTGGGAGAACCAGAGACATTTGCCACAGTCCCGTTTCTGCCTTCAGGGAGAAAATAAAATTTATGGGCACTGGTTGAGCAGTCACATGTTGAGCTGAGAAACCCCACTGAGCTTTCCTAAAGCTTTTTCCACATGTGCTGAGTATCTCCCCCCATTAAAAAAAAAAAAAAAAAAAAAAAAGATATTGTATTTTGCTCAAATTCAGGTAAAAAAAAATAGTTCCAAAACCACATTCTCGAGCATGGGATGGGATATCATTTTCCAGCTGGCAGCAGCTGCCTTCTGTCAGCAAAACCTGTGCTCTCCGCAGCTCGCCCTGCCCAGCTTGCCCCAGTGTCACCAGTTTAATTAACTGCTGTCCCCAGTGCCTGTGGCTCAGCTTAACTTTATGTGACCAAACCTGCTGTGCTGGCCAAGCTGGACTCTTGCTTGCACCAGGGAGAAATCACTGCCTTCCTCCCATGCTCTTTCCTGAGGACTTCACGCCTGGCAGAAAGTAAAATTTGGAAGCTGGGTCCAGATGGGTTCATACATGCCTTAGTCACTCAATCTTGTCTTTCCTCTACTGAGGAAAATCAGAAAAAAAGAGGCCCAAGGGAAATGAATCCTCCACCAAGCCTTGATGTGCAGCTTTCCAGGCTGCTGAAGTCTGCCTGGGAGTGGGATTAATACACACCATGGGCACCCATGGAGTTAAAGAGCATCCTCAGCAGATGCAGGAAGGTGCAGAGAGGGGCCAGGGAGGGCCACATGGGGCAGAACACACAAAGACAGGCTGACCAAACTGGGCTTCAGGCTCAAAGAGATAATGGGAAAAGTGATGTCAAGTAAGAGATGTGTCCGGTGTTCGTCATCTAGTGTCTGGGACAAGGTGGTTGGACTGAAACAGCAGCAAGAATATTTAGGGTTAGATAACAGGGAAACCCTTCAAGGACAGCACTAAACATGGGGCAAGTTGGCTGGGGAGAAGGCAGACATGCTGTCACAGTGAAGAACAGACCAGAGGCATTTTCCATCTCTGGGCAGATGCAGACAGAGCTGTTCCTTCCTGGACATGGGGCTCTGGACTAGACAAATCTCTGAGGTTTCAATGGCTTCATTTTCTGCTAGTCCAGCCCAACCCCTACCTTACTCCCTTGGGGATACATTTACAGCCACTTTTTATCACTTTGCCACTTGTTTTCCCAAATAACAGCAGCACTCAGACATGGCTTGGGCACCCAGGTGGGGTCCCATGGAGGGAACTGGATTTACTGAGCTGCCCCCTATGTGAGCTGAGGGGCTGGCAACATGCATGGCTGGATGCAGCAAGTGGGGGCAAGGACATCTGCTTCCAAATTTTGCATGGGCTCACACAGCAGAGGGGACTGGGAAAATACCTCAGAAAGGTTTGTTGAAGTGACAGTTTTCTTGTTTGGCCCCATCAACTGGATCAGGAATCTGAGCTGGTATCTCAGAGCATTAAAGTGATCTCCTTCCCTTTGGATACATGATCAGGAACTTCTCCAAAAAAAGACAGTAGACAGACAATATGTTTTCTGTGAAGAAGACATGTAACAGCAATGTGCTGCACTATATCTACCAGACTGACCTGTATTTCCCTGCATCCCACAGCCACATGGGGTTCAAACACCAGCCAAACCTCTGCCATCCACACCCAAATCCGTTCCCCGTGGCAATCAACAGCAGTGAACTCAGGGACAGGGTTTCATCTCACTCTGAGGATAGAAGAGGGGAGCAGGAGGGATGCTCAGGAGGGGGTAACCCTGCTGCTATGGAGTTTACCAGCCTTTTATGGTGTCTGATTTTTGTCATCTGCAAAGCTATCAGCTGAAAACGTCAAATTAGTGCTGTTAGTCCACTGTGCAGCTCTTATCTGTGTCTCTCAGGATGGAAGACACTTCGAGATGATTATTGCTCCCCACTGCTCCTGAAATGAAATTGGCCCTCCCAGAGCGCTAAAAGGGAACCGAGAAATTGTTTGCCTGAATTTGCATGAAAAACCCTGGAGACGTAATGAAAGGGGGTGGCAAGCCCAGTGTCACCTTCTGCCAGCTAAATGACAGAAGAAAAAACTTCCTTTGTGTTTCTGCTTCATTTTAGGGCCTTGATTTCCTTTCCTGCCCTTTCCCCCCCCTTCCTGTCCCCAGGCTCCTGAGCCCTCCACATCCACCTGCCCCATGGCTGACATGGGGGTTGCCTGGATGGCTCCTGGTTTGGAGCCATCCAAGGAAGTATGTCCTGTCCCCTGTGGAGATGTGGACCCTATTCCCAGCACCATCACAGAACCTGTGTCCTCAGGGCATGCTCTCCCACCTTCACACCATTCAAAATGTGTGGCCCCCCTGTCCTAGAACATGCTATCCCACTGTAACTTTTCCCCAGTTTAGGAGGTCCTGCCCATTGGAAGGAGGTGCAGTGGCACAACTTCAAGTCTCAGTTATTGCAGCTTGGTTTTGTTTTTTTTTTGATCCACCTACTTGGCTGTGAGTAAACAAGGAAGCATGGTCCTGCAGGACAGACAGATGGCTGTGTGCTTCCAGGGCTCCTCCCAATTGCCATAGGATCATCAACCCAAACCTGCAACACCCTGGATGGGGCAGGAGCTTAATGATGGGACTTTGCTGGTGAAAAACCCACAGCATCGATACAGGCACTGCTGGAGATTGTCTGGAGAGAGGTTCCTCGCTGGGCTGACAGCAGCATTTCATCAGCCAGCTCCTGCAAGTGGCCAGATGGGACTCCAGATCCAAGGGTCACCCAAGCGTGCTCGTACATGTGTGTGTGTCTGCATGCCCACGCTGGGCAGCAGGCAGGCTGTGCAGGCAGCTGGCTCAGGGGGAGCTGCAGCCTGCTTCCAGGAGGGAATTCACTCATAAGTCATTTTTGTGAAATTGTTAATTCCCACCAGCCTTGTGGTGTCTGCTGCCTTCTTCCTCCAGCATTGGTTATCCCTTCCTCGTGGCTTTCCTTCATACTGGGAGCACCTACTTAGATTTCACACCTGGAAATAATGATGCAAACAGGCACAAAAGCTCAAAAACCCAGAGGAGAATATTGAGAGCACAGAAAAAGTGAAGAAAATGTAGAAACTCATGATTTGTTTGGTTTGAGAGAGGAGACAAAATCTCTGCCTTGCTTTATTGTGGCAGTGCTGAGCCATCTTCTCCCTGGGGATGATGGAAGCTGCTTTTGGAGAGTCCAGCCCCACTGGGTCCTCTGTTCCCAAAAACTTCATCCCACATGGGTGTTCACATGCCAAAGGGCTGCTCAAGCAGCAGTACAAGTGCCTGCATGGGTGGAAATGCCTGGAGGCAGAGGGAGGAACTGTGCTGCACAGACCATGATTTTTGTCTTTTAATCCATACACAAGGAAATGTCATGGAGGAAGAACCAGCTCAGCTCAGGTCACTGCTTCAGTTTTGTTTCCCTTCCTTCAGCAGGAGGCAGACATGAGCCCCTCCTCAGTAGATGGGTGGAAGTGACTGCTTCAGATATGGACACTCCAGCAGCAAAACCCAAAACTGTCCCCAGGGCAATGCTAGGAGGTCCTTCCAGCTCTCTGCGTCAGTCCCACAGGATTTGCTCCAGCACCACAGCACCACAGCCTCAAAACTCTTCCTTCTTGGTCAGTAAACTTGTCCCAGCTTTGCTCAGCCCTGGGAAACCAAAGCCACTGTCACTTAATTGAACCAAGGAGCCATCCTCAGGTTCACTTGGCAAATAAAAAAAAAACCAACCAACCAAACAACAACAAGAGTTTTGAGGTACTGTGGTTTAAAAAGCATAGTGAGAGTTAGCGTTGGGAGATTAGTCCAGGTAAGGAGCACAGGCAGGAAGGGATGTGTGTGCGATGCTCTGCTTGTCCCTATTTGTTTTATCTGCTTTAATGGCAGGCTCAGGAGAAGGCAAGAGCAGCAGCCACCTCTGCCAGCTGCAGCAGAGCTTTTTGGGGTCATGTGATTCTATGGCTCATGGAGGATGCAAATCTATCCTGCCACAGGTCTGTGTTTAGTGTATTTAATCCCAGTACCTCGCTGGCTGCAGCTCTGTGCAGGACCCAGCCGAGTCTGCCAGCCCACAAACATTCCCATTTCTCCATCACCCTGCCTGGCCAGTATTTTTGCATCAACACCCACATTGGTTTGGGGAGCTCTAGAAGGGCTTTAAAGCACAGCTGCAGCCCCCACTCCCAGGGGCAGTTTTGCAGGGCTGGCCTGTGGATGCACCTTGGCAGGGAGAGGAAGGGATGAACACTCGCGTTGCAAAGGTCCACAGTGGGGCTCTGGGTGATGGAATCCGATGGAGCAGCCAGTTGGGTTACCCCTGAGGGAGTAGGGCTGATACAGGGCTCACAGCATGGGGACCCGGTGAGGCATTACCTTATCCATCACTCCCACACCCTGACACATCTGCCCCAGCCCCAGCAGAGCAGCATCATCCCCTTTCAGAGATGACATCTCTCAAGTGCAACACTGGCAGCATCTGCTGCAGACACAAAGTCCCACGGGGTGTTTCCTCCAGGTCTCTGCGCACTTCTGACTGCCTGCAGCAGGAAAGACAGCCGGAGCCACACCTTCATGCCACTGCTCGGAGAAACCGTGCCGACACATTCTCCCTCATCCCTATTTTCCCACTTCCAGCAGCGCGGTGGGAGTTTTCTTGCCGCTTCCCCTCCCACAGCCAAGCGAAGGTGGGATGTTGTGTAACAGGAAGGGAAACTGAGTCACGGCACGGGGGGTTGGGGTCACTGGAGGGGGACAAGGAGGGCGGGGAGCGAGTCTGGCTGGACCAGAGGAGTCTGGTCTGAACGGGGACTGAGGCGCAGCGAGGACCTCCCTGCGGCAGACCTTGTTGCCATGGTGGGGAATAAACCTGCCTGGAGCAAGAGAGGAGAGTCTGCAAACAGCCGTCGCGTCCGTGGCAGGGCTCACTCACCGCGAGCGGCTCAGAGGGGAGAACATCAGACGGAAAAACACACGGCTGCGAAATAGGAGGGATGTTTTGTAGTCAACAAAGGGACCAAAAAGCTTGGCTACAGAGTGGGAGAAGGGAAGTGGTGGGTGAAATGAAAGCAGCGATTGCAATGGGAAAATACATGTATGTATGTATGTATGGCCAAAGAAAACCAAATAGCAGTTTTTATGTTAGGGAAGATGTGAAATGCTAAGAATGTGAAATGCTAAGAATGCAAAAAAACAAGATGAAAATATCAAGGAAAAAGCATGCCTGGAAGGACTAAGGGCAATAAGAAAGAAGTAAAATTCTATTTGTGCTGTTACAGACAAATGCTTAATAGAGATGGCAAAATTATTAATGATACATAACAGGCAGAAGCAGGCAGCAAATATTTCTGTTTGGTATTTGGAAATGAGCAGGCAGCTATATTTGTCTCACGTCAAGCTGCTGTAGCACTTTCTAGTTCATTAATTATGTGGCCTTATTAAATATCATCTGCCAGGAATAAACACAAGAGAAGTGCTAGGCCAGGGTGTCTCAGCTCCATGCCCTGCCTGAGCTGGATCCTGGAGTGAAGCCCAGAGCCAGGGATGCTGCAGGAGGTAAAGGTGAGTTGGCTCCTGGAGTGGTGGCATGGGATGACTGAGATCAGTGCTGCCAGCTCAGCCTGGCTTTAATCCTAGACAAAGTAAAAGACAATCTGATGTAAGATTCGATTAATAAAGAATTAAAGGATAGAAATCTAATTAATGCCAGTCCATGTGGTTTATGGAAAACGACGACTTCTCAAACAAAGCTGGTTTGTTCCATGACAGGGTGATGTTGGGTTAGGGGAGGTGACTGCATGCTGCACCAGACCATGCTTTGAGGGGGCCCAGCTCTGAATTGGAGGGTGTCCTGGTTCCCAAAAACTGATCCAATGCCTAATAGTAAAGGGCATGCAGTTCTCCTTCTCTGCATGTGGAAATGGGGTGCAAACAAATGCTGTCTGCAGGGATTAGAGCTGTGATGATGGAGGCAGAGGAGGTCTGTCCACAAGCAGTGGTCAGTCCCTCTGCTCTCTCAGCCCTGCCAGCACAGATACAGCCAAATTTGGCCCACAAACAGGGAGCAGGAAAAGGGACAGGGATTCCCAGTCATGTCCACTAGTGCCATGCACATCTGGTAATCAGCATTCATGGCCAGAATAGTATGAAGCCACTTGGGTCTCTAATGAGCACTGGGCAGCCATCACTCAAATGCCAGGGGCAGAGGATTTATCAGGAACTGCATCTTTCTGCCGTGCTGCTCATCACTCCACTTTCACTCTAGAGGAGGAATTATCTTTATAGGAAGTACAAAGGTGTGCTACACCAGCTGGTCCCAAAGCATCTGTCCCATCACTTTTGGGTGCAGCACCAGAGGAGGACTGAGAAGTCCCTTTATTGATGGAATGGGGAAGAAGAGTTTCTGTTCAAGACACATGGGCAGAGGCAAAGAGAGAAACATTGTGGAGGTCTCAGTACCCTGGTTCACCCTGGTGCTGTGAGCCTGGCTGGCCATGAGCCCCAACAAGGCCCTGTCCCTGCACACATGTCCCCTCCCTAAGGGACCATGTCCCCAGGCGGGGAGCACAGAGGTTTCTCTGCAGCAGTTTTATCTGTGCTCCAAGGCTCAGCCCGTTTCAGCCTCATTGCAATTCCATGTCCTCGTGGCGTCTCCTGACACTGGATCATTTACAATGCCCAGGAGGCAAATACAATGACTCATTATTATTAGTTAATGAAGCATCCAAGCACTAAACCCACAGTCTGCAGAAGGGATAAAGAGCTGAGGTTGAATCCGATTTACCACGCATCTCGCCAGCTCCTCTGGCAGTGACGGAGCTGCTGCTTCCTGCAGCCCCTCAGCCCCTTTCCTTACACTCTGGATGCTGGCAGCAGCCAGGAGCTGGCAGGGAGTGGGGCCAGGAGCATCCATCCCACTGCCAGAGCTGGTGAGCAGTGCTGGCTGCTCCCACTGTGTCACCTCGCAGACCAGAGACCACCAGTAAGGCACTGGTGTCTCTCCTCCTTCAGTGTCATGGGCTTGCCAGGGCAAACCCCTTACTCTCTGCCAACTTCAAAGCCACCAGCCTCAGGTGACAAGGGAACCCACAGGACAAGTGATCCCGCCATGAATTTTGAGCCTGCACCAAGGGATCAAGGTGGGATAAGGACAGGGGGAGAGGCATGAAGGGCGTGACACCTCCTTGGCTGGCAGCACAGATAATGCAGAATTTCTCAGGCTGCATTTCCCTTCCCAGAAGAATAAATATTTGATAACAAATTACTTTGAAGATAATCCACTTAATCCTTTACCATGTCTTCAGGTTTCAATATAATTAAAGTGTGATTAATTTTCTAAAGAAAAGCTAAAATCCCATGCCTCCCCTCGCCCCTTCTCCCCAGGGTGCAAGGGATGGGCTCAGCCCATGACAGAGATAATGTGGTCCTGCCCAGTTCACTGCTGGTGGCCAAGCAAAGCCCAGAACTGTATCCACACACATCCTGCATGGCTCAAATCACCAAGCAGGAAAGCCAGATGTGTTTCTGATACTGGGAAGGGCTGACACAGGCATGAAGTTCCCATAAGCTGCTAACCCAGATGTGTCCCTGGACTGGGAGGGGGCTTTTGACCCCATGTCAGCTCCCTTTAACTCTTTCCCAGCCTCTCACTGTCATTAGACCTTGTACCCTGCCCAGGGCAGCTGATGTCCCACTGGTGTCCCTGTTTTGAGGCACTGGGGTCTGCAGAGCTGGTTGGATGCCCACTCTGTGCTCTTCTGCATCTCCCAAGGGCTGGTGCAGTTCCACACTGGAGCTCCACACTGGGGGTTTCAGATGCTTAGCTCTTTAATCCCCACCTTCAGAGAGGCAAAAAAAAAATCGCGTTGTAGTGATTTTTCTCTTGACAAGTGAGCTGCTGGTGTGGGCTGTGGAGTGGCACAGAGGGGAGGGGCGTGGGCTGTGCTCTACTAATGGGGTGGGATCACCTTTCACTCCGCAAGTGCCAAAACCGGGTTTGACTCAGTTGATCGAAAATAGAGTGTGAGGGGAGGTGTGAAAGCCAGGGGAGGTGGGGGAAGAAAAGGAAAACGGGAGAAAAATAAAGAAAAGCCAACCAACCTAAGACAATCTGCATTCGCCTCCCTCGAGGTCCTGGAACCGGGAGCCGGGGGCCGGGCACTTGGGGTATTTCAGAGCTGATTGACACCTCCAGAGAGCCACGCTGACAACTCTCTGAAGCTCCTCGATGTGGCAGCACTGGTCCCCATGGGGATGGTGGCAGCTCTGTCTCGGTGTCACACCTCGCAGCACACAGGGCGGGGTGGGCATGGGGGTGCTGGCAGCAGGTGACACTGTTGGGAGCAGGGGGCAGGACCCTCGCTCTGCTCCTCACTTCCCAATGCAGCTACTGGGGACTCAGACGTTCAAAAACATCATGAGGTGCATCTCTCATTCCCAGCTGCTTCCCTTGTCCTGGAGCTGTTTGCAACAAAACCAGACTGGATTTTCTGGATTTTTGCTGATTGATGTTTTGTGGAGCAACCCAGGAGGCCTCAGCTTTCCTACAGACCATTGCCAGAGTGTCCCTGGGGCAGCATGGGCTGAGTCTGCCTCAGCCCCATGTGTGCCCTGTGGTCCCGCTGTCCCCTGACACCAGGGCAGAGCAGAGGAGAGGACAGAGGCAGCCCTGGTGGAGCAGCCTTCCCAGGCAACACGGGAGGATGGCCATTGCTGCATTCAACTCTGACTCTTGGTTCTGGATTACCAGTGTCACCACCTTGTCATCCTCAGGGAATTTCTCAGGATTGAGACAGCTTCTTTTATCCTGAATTTCAAGACTGGATACCCTCAAGAGTTCCCAGCTCCAGCACAACCCAAGAGAGGAGACAACCAAGCAGCCACAGTAGTAGAATTGTGGGAAGGTTTAGGTGGGAGATTCTCCTGCTTGGGGACATCTTAGCACATCAAGCCACAAGCCTTGGTGCCAGGCAAGCTGAGCTGACCATGCTAGACAGGGGAATGTCATACTTTGTCCACATCTAACAAGGACATGAATCCTGGCTAAAACTGACACTGCACCAGTCCTGCCGGAGCTTTCCTTATCATCTGCCCCAGATATATGATATATATCATATGCCCCCAGGATAGTTGTGTTTTCAGGTCAAACCTCTTAAGAGAAGTTTTGAAGCTCAGGACTGTTCCTGGCAGAATAAAACCCCCTGAGCATAGGGAGTGTGGGAGAGCGACACAAAGCCACTCTTATCGGATGGTTCAGCCTGGTCAATGTCAGCTCTAAGGACACAGACAAAGCTGTGTTATTCAGAATATGAGTTTTGGCTATTGACCGTCAATAGTTGGCCAGTGATTTTAAGCATCAAACAGAGCAGGCATCTCACTGCAAGTCGGGATTCTGCCTTGGAGCTGCTTCTGCAGCAGGCACGAGTGCAGGGACATGAACATCTGCTGAAGAGAAGGAGCCAGTTGTCGAAGGCTGCCAAATTGTCAATGGAAAAAGAGTTACGCTGCTGAAGGATCAGTTATTCAACAGAGATGGCAGTTTCATTGCTGGGATGAATCAAAGAGCCGTGGCAGCCCTGGCGGGGGAACTCTCTGCCCAGCAGAGGCTGTGCAGCCGGCGGGGTTCGTGCTGCTGGAGGCTGTCAGAGCGATGCTGCTCGCTAAGAGCAGGGAGTTTTTCCAATAAAACACCATGAGCTTTTTCATCATGAGGTCCAGGGTTTACATTAAATGATAATGAAAAAGAATAAAACTCAGCACATTCCCAGTTTTTCCCTTGCAGGTGCTCAGCACAGTGCAGTCTGCAAGTTAAGTGAGCTCTGCTTGGCGTACTTTGCTTTTGCTGTACCCCAGGGTAACCCTGAGGAAGGGAAGAAGCAACAGCTTTCATAAATCTTCCTCTCTTCCTCTTTCCTCCTTCTATTTGTCCTATTGAATTCAGATTCCCAAATGAAACCAGGCATAGAAACTCCCATGGTGGTCACTGACTGAGCCCACTCCCTTCATCCAGATGCAGCAAGGAGAGGTATTTTAGGAGCATCCTGCTGGGCTTTCCCTCTCCCCTTACAGATCCTGGACAGCCACACTCAAAAGACCGTGAGAAAAGGGGTTGAAATCAACCTCAACCAGCACCTCCATAACATATCTGCCCTTCCCTGGCTGCTCTTCCCCCCTGTGCCCTGAGCCCCAGGACACCTCTGAGGGCTGAGCCCACACTAAGGACATGGGGCAATGCCAGCAGGCAAGCTTTGTATTTATTTCCCTTGGAAATATGTCCTTAACGGGCACTTAACATTATGTTTAAGTGACAACGAATTACACATTTCATTTAAGAGCAGGCACAAGGAATAGTGTAATGCCCTATAGACTAATGGTGCATTTCTCCTCACAGACAGCCAATTAAATATTTAATCAGCACAATGGTCGCTTAAGTATTGTATGTGGCCATAAATACAACCCAATACATTTCCATGCCACATTAAGCTGAAGCCGGTAGACACTTGTCTCCCCAGAATCAGGCACGACAGCTCGGTCAACGCATCCTTCGAAAGCAGAGTCTATTTATTTTCTGTCATATTAACTGGGCATCATTTCTATCCTGTCCCAGACAAGTATATTAACTCTTCAGCAGCACTGTATGAATAATCTGCATCAAATTGTGCAATAGGGGAAGATTGCCACCTTCCTGCTCATCAGCTGCCTGTGAGGTGACTGCAGATGTATTTGAATAATTTCTCTTTGGGTCACATCCTGGAGCTGCAGCAGTGGTTAAAAGGACATTGCTTCTCTGCTTCTCAGATGCTTTAGAAGAGACGAAAGATTCAGCAATTAAAGACACAAGCTAGAGAAAAAGGGGAAAGAAAAGCATTCTGCTTCTTGTTTAATGGAGAGGGCTGAGGTTAAAAAAATTATTAAAAATTAAGTTCTCAAATGGGGCACTGCCAGAGGGAGACTTATGGAACTCGCCAAGGACACACTGGAGCACTCAGTTTGGGCACTCAGTCAGGGCACAGTACAGGCTGTGGGCACGAGTGGGGTTCCCCATGGGCAAGTGGAGCCAGCCCCAGAGGAGAACAGGGTATGCAAGGCTATGTCTAGTGCGGAGAACACAGAGAGAAACACTAATTCCTCTTTCCCACCATCTAGATGTGTTCATTCCACCAGTGCCTTCTTTCAGGTTTGATTTCTATTCTGCTGTGCTTTCAGTCTCCACTTCCCAAGCTCTCATCGGCTCAATTAGACCTGTAAGAATAAATCTATTTACAGGGCATTGTTGCAAAGTGAATCAATAAACCTGAAGCAAGCACAAGGCCAAATCCCTGACAACTTGAACAGTTTTCTGTTGGCTGCAGTGGGTGCTGCCTCCCATATTCTCCCTGAGTCTCTCAGGTAAGTGCTGTTTGCAAATACAAGGATCTTTCCTGGTGCAGAAAGTTAAACACGATGGTTATTGACAGCTGATTTTCTTCTCTGGTTCTGAGGAACTTCAGATACAAGTCCAAACCCTGTTCTCCGTCCTGCAAGACACAGAGAATTGTGTTGGTAAAACAACGAGAGGAATATGAGCCTACAGAGGCTTATCTCTTGCCTACAGAGATAAACTACTCTGGGAAAAGGGGTCTTTGCTCGATTTGAAGACAAGCACATTACAAGGGCATGCTGTGATACAGCACCTAAACATTGCAGAGACTGAGCAAGAGTGGAATTCAGAGTTAGACAGCACCCTCCCTGCTCTGGGCATTTCTAGGGCTTTGGAGAAACACAGAGCACAGAGACATCAGAATGCTGAGGGGGGAGATGGTGCCAATCTGCCCCACAAAAGGATGGAGATCCCAAACTTCTGGGCCATTTAACTACAGGGGATGCACCAGGGTAAACCTACAAAATGTCACTGTAAGCAGGTTTTTCAAGGGTTGTGAGCCACTATTTGGAGAACTGGAGACTGTGAAAGGGTGGTGAGTAAGGAGAGGTCAAACTATGGGAGGGACACCGGGTTTTGGTTAATTTTATCTGTCTTGGAGTAGTTTCTGTAGAAATCTGTTCCATTACATAAAGGCTTTGGGAAAGCAGCAGCTAAGTGATTTGCTGGAGAACAATGTACAAACCAGGCACTCCAGCACCATCCTGGCCCCATGACCAGCTGGTGAGATTGGCTGGGCAGAGAGGGTTCAGACCTCCCCAGTGAACTGTGGTGGCCAGTCAGGACAGTGACAAGGAGCTTCATGACCTCATGGGGCTTCAATGTGACATCTTATCCTATCCTCAGCCAGACTCTGAGCAACCTTTGTTGACTGAAACATCCTGGTTGAAGCACAGTAAGGCTTTAAGCCACATGAATGCTCTCATTTCTGTGTCCCTTGCCTTAATTACAACCTGAATTTCATCACAGGCTGATTTGATCCTAGACACAAAGAGATGGGGAGAAACGGAGCTGGGAATCTGCCTCCAGGTGCCCCCAGCCACTCCCACTGGCTTCCTACTAATAAATCCCCTTCCATTAGGAAAAAACAGACCAGTGCTAAGGGTGGTTTACACTTTTCTGTCTCTGTTGCTCCTACTTCAACCTCTGCAACAGCTGCCAGGAGCTATAAATCACTGAGCACAGTCCTGGAGCTGGGGATCACTGTCTTGTAAAACAAACACCTTCCAGATTTTGTAGCACCTGATGTTGCTTACAAACTGTTGGTTGTTGAATTCTTCCTCTTCCATTTATTTCCCAGCCCCTCATCTCTGCTACTCCTTGTCTGCTATATATCTTCCGTTTATTGTTATTTCTTTCCCCCCTTTGTTTTAATAACTCTTTTACTGTGGATTCTTGTAAAAACAGCTGCTCCAGACAGTAAGAAAAAGAAAAAATAATATCTAGAAACAGATGCCCTGGCATTGCTTCAGCTGTAATCTACTAGATTTATAATTCCTCCCCAGTTCAATATTGATTCAGAATAAAGCAACTCAAAACACACTGGCAGCTCACAGCTTTTGTAGTCTTCTCCTGTCTTTCTTCTTCTGTGTCATGACATTGCTCTTCATCCACACAACTAAAATGTGCACAGGAGCAAACCAACCCAAGCTGATGAGGTACACCCAGATGATTGTAGAGCAGAGGGTTTATGTCTGCAGAAGCTCAAAGGAATGTTGTCAGGTCATTTTTTATTGTTTTAATTTCTTGTCTCTTGTCAAGCATTATCTACCTCCTCTCAGCATTCCCCCTCCTTAAGCCATGGCCCTGTATTTGGGAGACTTACAGAGTCCCCAAAGCTCACACAGAGGTGATGGCAGCCCAGCAGCTCCAGGCCAGGGCATGGTACCTACCACAGGATAGAGTTGGGGTCATTTCTCTTGGGTTCTGGGTGCAAGAGCTCAGGGAACAGGCACTGAGGCTCCTTCTCAGCCCATCTGCCTCTGAACAGCTCCACAGGGATCAGCAGGTCCCTTGGTACCACAGTGAAAAGGAAATACTAACATTTCCTTCCATGAAGTGCCTTGAGAGCCCACAGAGAAGGACAGGAGAAAGGTATTAGCACACATCTTTCAGATCAATATAAACAAGCCCATTTAGGATGCATGTGTTAAATACAAAGCCTATGTCCCCACCAGCAGGCACAGGCACCAGGTGTCCCTCAAGCCTGCCTGTAAGAGGCTCAGGGACACACCATCCATCCACCAGCACACAGATTTCTTCTGACTGACCCTACACTGGGGAGACTGGACCTAAGTGCAGAGTGGAAGGGTTGTCTGGAGCCTAAAAGGGGAATATGCTTCTTTGAATGTTTCACCACACTTCAGACAATGCCACCTGTGTCTTGCATCTCAACATCTCTCAGGGCTATTTGGTTTGAATCTCTGGGACTATTTATCCCTGGATCTTCCCTTCCAAGCTCAGACCCCCTTGCTCCCTCCTAACAAAGCCCTACAGGCTGTTTCATCCCAGTAGAGCTCCCATTTTGGGTACTGTAAATTAGCCTATTATTTTCTTCAGCAGAAGAGGCAGCCTGGGCTCTCTCTAGTTTGTGAACTCCCAGCTGGTCTCCAGTCAGTACACCTCACCACCTGATACTCTCCAAGCCCAGCACAGACCCCTGGGTTCCTTCCCAGGTCCCCCCCCCACATTCCCTGCCCCTCCAGCTGCCTTCCCCACGGAGGTGATGAGACCACCTCAAGGGCAGCACATATGAAGCCCAGGGACTATGTCTCTGTGCTTACCTAAAGCCAGATATTGAGGCACACATTTAGGAAGTGGAAGCAAAGTATCAACCCTACAATAAGGTGAGAAATATCACTTCTAGCAGAGCTGCACTGCTGCAGGGCATTTGATTTGGGGAAGCAAGCTCCAGCCCACCCAGCCCTCAGCCAGGCTGTCTCAGTTGGACAAGAAGTTCACTGATTCCTCTGGCTCTGTCACATGTCAGCCTGGAGCTGGCAAACCCTCCAGGGATCATTTGTGTGGCTGAGCCTGGAATGGCAGAAGTGCTCCCAGGGGTGTTGCCAGAGGCTCTACATCAGCAGAAAAGCTGCTCTCTGTGCTGTCTGATGATAGACTGGGGTGTTCTGTTCTCCCCCAGCATGGAACCTCATGGCAGGGTAGGTGATTTCTCCAGCAGACTGGAGGGATGGGAAGGTGCATGTTTTCAACAAGCTCAAAATCCATCTTCAGTATGTTGGCCCAACCTGAAATACACGCTGGCCAGGAAAAATGTCACAGACAGGACTGGCTTTCTGTGCTGAGAGTCCCTGTGGTCCCAGCTGAATGTCAGGCGCAGCCTGTTGTAACCAGACAGCCGATGTCCCCCACTCTCTGCCCAGTCTGCAGCCCAGCAGAGCACACAGACAACACTGGAAGCCACAAGGGAATGGCAACAGTGAATTCATTGAGTACTTCTAGCAAAACAGCTTAAAAGGCAGGGGTTGTTGTGGGTCTGGGGGTGCACCAGCACAGCAGCACATCTTGAGCACATCAGCAGTGTGACACCTGGAATGTCAGCCTGGCTCTGTACTCAGCTCTCAAAAACAGTGGTGGCTTTGGCAGCTTCAAAACCGTCACATTTTCTGTGATGTCTCCTCCTTCACACAGGAGCAGCCCCAGGATTGAGCCCTTTTGTGAGGTCTGAGGTCTGCCAGCCTCAGAGCTGTGGGGAGAGCTGGGGCCCATCACCTGCCTGTGGTTTGTCTCAGTGTCCTTGAGATCTGCTTGTGCGAAACAATTGGAATTTAACAAATTGGCAATCTCCGAGGGAAAAAAAAATGTTCCATTGAAACACTTCCAACCAGCACTGTGGTCACTATTTTTCTTTTAAGATCTGACGTGTTGGCAGAGATGCACACCCCATGCACAGCTCCTCAGAGTGGCCCCTCCCTCCCTTGTGTCTCCTGCCCCTCGGACTCATGACTCATTTCCAGCATTGTTCTCCACTGCTGTCCATCACCGCCTTTAGTTACTCTGCCAGTCAGCACTTCCAGGAATGTGCAAGCAGACAGCCTTTCCAACGTGGTCCCCGATGCCCACGGCAGGGATTGGTCCTGCCCCAACCCAGGGAGGGACAGGGTCCCACGGGAAGCAGGATGGTGTGGGGAGTGGCCCTGACAGCCACTGTGCCAGGAGCTGGCACACCCATCACCAGCCAATCTGGGATTATCCTAATTTGATTATTTGTTGGCTGCCTTCAGGATGCCAGAGGACAACGAACACAGCCAGGACACGCACACGGGCTGGTGATGGAGATTCATTAGGCTTATTGCATACCCAGTTAGACAGAGTTATGAGACTCTCTGTGGCTCTGACACAGCTCTCTAGCAAGATTTGCGGTTGTTTTGCTCTTTCTCGATCTGTCTTTATTTACTTTAGGGAGGGAAGGGGGAGCTGGACATGACAGCTGGGGAAACAGTCCATGTGGACAATCCATGCTTTTGCAATTGCTGTGCAAGAAGCGGGGAAATGAGATTTCCCAGATGAGAGCCCCTCTTCTCTGGCACTGGACACATTTACTGTGTGTCCTCCTTCCCTTCTCCCTTCTCAGACAGCCCAGCAGCAAAGTGAGATGTTGCTCTCTCAACTCTGGTTCACCCGGTTCCACCCTCCCTTGCTTTCCTGGGCAAACCCATGTGTCAGCTCCGGGCTGAAATCCAAGAGTCCCAAAACTGACTTTTATTCCTCAGTTTCCAAAAAATTGAGCAAGCAAACACCAAAACTGCATCTGGCTGTGCTGGGGCACAGCAGACCATGACTCTCCCTTTTTGTCCCTGCCTCAATAACAGAGGGACCCCTGATACCACCCCTCCTACCCTGGCCCACCATGACAGAGACCACACAGCCCAGGCCAGGGACTTTTGTGGCTATTCTTTCACCTCTGCAACCTCTCCATGATATAGACAGTGTTCAGCCTCAGGTCTTCCTGGGGGGATGAATTTTGCTGACTCCTCTGAAACTTTTTGGTGTGTTTCCCAGGAGGAGGAGTCTGGAGGAATCCCATGGGAAGTGCTTTGTCTTACAAGCTGTCAGTTATCTTTCATCCTGCTGTGTCCCCTGGGAATAAGGCAGAAACCCCTTCACAGGCCTTTGCTCAATAGGTTCAAGTCTTAAACACAAGGCTGCTGAATTACCAATCCTCAGCAACAGTAACAGTGATGGGATGTGGCAACCACAGCCTGGAATGTCTCTGGTGTGTCTTGGTGGCCCAGTAGACACACCTTGGTAGCAACAAGGGCATGGGACACGCAGAGTTTTGCTTCCCAGGCTCCCTCCCAAGGCAGCATCACACCTTCTCCCTTCCTACCCCCAGCCCAGCCCAGTGTTGGTGCCTCCACGTCCTTCCCCCTGCAGAAGGAGCCCAGGAAGCCCTGAGAGCTTGTCACAGTGAGTTTTCCTGATGGTCCCAGGTTAACCACTGCCTCACACACATGGAGACACCTAAGGTTGTTCTTGAGTGCTCCAGGAGATTCATGACTGGTTGCCTCACTGGGCAGAAGGAGAGGGAGGAGGAGGATGGGAGGGATGGACTGAAGACTACAGAGGGAGGAGAAGGAAGGACACTTGGGACATTCATGATGAAGGCAGCACTCAGCATGTTGATCTCTCTAAATGCAAATGTCTGGTCCAAGCGGTCACCACAGCATCTTCTGCAGTCAAAAAATGGAAAAACAGCTCCAAAGGAGCATCTGCCTGTTAGAAATGCCTGCTGGGACAGGGCCTTCCAGGGGCACAACTGCCTCTTCATTGACCTCCAGATACTCTGCATGTACTTCTGGATACTAGAATTAAAGGGATTTCTGTTGAACTGCAGGGTTCAGCTGATGGGAGGGGAGCTGTACAGTTCCTTACACAATGTCTTTGTGTGTCTCAGAGGCCAGAAGCTTTAGCAGACTCTGAAGCAATAGGAAGAAGAAAACCCTGGAGATATGAGAAAGAAAACATGAGGTATTCAAATCTCTGACAATATGAGTTCAGCTCTAAAAGATAAAAAATTTGTAAAATTGCTGCTGAGCAACTCCATCCCTGGCTGATGGTTCCCTGCAGCCACAGGGCAGCCTGGAGGAGTGAGGCTCCTTGAGGATGTGGAGGACAATGTTTCTGAGACACAAAGGACCTGACCCAGTACAACTCCTCCCACAGGCCTGAGCAGCAAACTCCTGGTGGGACAGAGCTCTCAGCTCTCCCAGTGCATCACCATAGATCAGGACTGTGACTCCAGTGGCCACCTGCCCTCCCAGTCTCATCCTCTTGTCCCATCCCACACATCCGTGTTACTTCTCTGCTTTTCAAACTCTGCTTTTTCTGCCTTTCTTTTTAGAGACAGAATCTAAAGGACAAAAGACCTGGCTTCCTTCTGGCTCTTGAACCCAAGAGCCCTTGGAGAGGACCTATTTTAAGAAAAGAGAGCCTTTCTTCTGCTGGAGAAATGGCTCAGCAAGGGTAGGCTCAGTGCCGTGCCCTTCAGTTGGGCACTTGAGACACCTGCTAACAACCACTCCAGCTGTCAAATGCTCCTCCTGCAGTGGCAGAAACCAATGTCTGCGAGACAAGCTCCAACAGGATTCATGGAGAAGGGGGAGGAATTCATGTCCTGGGGAGAAATGCCAACCCCACACACCCTACACGGGTTCACTGTTCAGGTGGCAGCAAAGTCACCTTCTCCCTGGTGTGGGCACCCTATCATTGATGGCCAAGAGCACCTGCTGGGTGGCTTAGGCCCTTTCCAGAGCTGAACAGATCATTTTTCAATCCATGGAATGAAGAAGCAGGAGGTTCCCATGAGAAGGGCTGCTCAGGCTCCCCTCGCTGATGGCAGTCATTTTTTCTTCACTGTGAAAAATCCTGAAGCTGATTTTTATGTCAGATGCAGAAGGCAGAGCAAGATCCCGCAGAGGCCACTTGGTACATTTCACTCTGTGCTTAGAATCATAGAATTGGGAAAGACCTTTAAGACCATCAAGTCCAACTGTTAACCCAGCACTGCCAAGTCCACCACTAAACCTGCCCCAAGCTTGCCCTCCAGGCTCACATCTCACTTCAGAAAGGCCCACGGTGTGTGCTCCAGCCTTGCCCAGCAGGGCATTCCCTGCTTTTTTGATTCTCCGCTTGGGAAGGTGCTTCTTGACATCTGTTCTGAATTTGATTCTCCTCTATTTAGGTTTTATAGCCCTTGCTTCTCTCCCCTTGGTGGGACTGAAGGTAGTAATTCAGATGATATTAGCCATATCACTTATGTGTTTAATCACCTCACTTAAATTTTCTAATAACCAGTTTTATTTTTCCCTTTCTATATTTTTTAGTACTGGGCTAAGCATCTTTATCCTGATTTCCCCTTTCCACATGGTTATTTTTCAATGGTGTAATCAGTTTACCACACTTAGCAAATAACCTGTTAAAGGAGAGTTTGAGCATTGAAGTGTTCTTGATCCACTGCAGACCCACCCTAACGAATACCTCAAACCCCAACGATACTCCCCTCACCATAGACTACATCCAGCAAGCTGGAAGAAGAGCAGACCTGTCCTCCAGGTTTGGCTCAGTGACTCACGAACTAATCCTGTACACAGGAAAGCTGCAAACCTCCCTTGAAATCATCTCTGTGTTGCTCTCATATATGCATTGGGGGGGTGGTCTCTTTAAAATCCTCCCTTATTCAAGCCGTGCAAGCCCTTGGTGAGCACATTTGGAGAGCCAGCACCTGTTCCAAGCGCTGACGGCTGCTGCAGGGAGCAGTCAGAGGAGTGAGGCTGAAGGCTGAGACGCTCCAAGCTGCCTTAATTATTAGAGCGTGAGCTTCCAAATCCCTCGAGAAGCCCAGAAAGTGTTGGCCTCAAAACTCACGGTGTGCACAGGGAAGCCAGGGAGTTTTGGGGACATCTTGACTGCAGTCTGCCTGCCTGGCTCCACCGGACTTGGAATGAGTCCGATTCATTGCAGCAGCTCTGAATTCAGAGCAGAGGGAGCAGACAAGGCTCATTGCCTATTCCAGCCAGAAGGACTGCAACAACAGTCGGGGTTTTCATTTTTTCTTTAAAATAAGGTTATTTGCGTAGACAGCCAGGAACAGACCCTCTGTCCCCTCTGCCCTAAACTGAGCCCCACTGATAATTATGCACAAACTGCCAGGGCTGCTTTGGAGAAACAGTGCTAGAACTAAAGCAGCCTGATGTGGTTTTGTGCAAGGCTTTGCCTGGAGAAGTGGAGCCCTCAACGACCACTAAAGTCCTCAGGGGAGAGCTGGAACCATTCAGACCCTGCACAGTGCAGCCAGATCTTTTTCTCCTCAGTCACTGATGTTTCTGATGGTTGGGAAGCCTGGCCAAGTGGTAAGCAGCAGATTCATGTCACTCCTGAGGAAAAGCACAGTCCCATGCAAAGCAAATCTCTGGATATGCTGGTGCATCCGTTTGCACTGTGGAAAGCATGAGGCTCACATCTCTCCTTGCTTCATGCTCTGTTCTAGTGTTTATCTTCCCAGCAAGCCATTTTTGCCTCATCCTCTGGGACTGTGCTTCAACTTAGACATCAGCAATTTCCCCCCACAGGCAATCAATGAAATTATCTGATTTAAGGCCGGAGGAGTTAAAAATCTTACACTCTGGGAAACTCTTCCAATAGCTTTGTTGCTTTTGCACCTCTCCGGGATGCAGATGGACACAATATCTCCTTCCTTGCACCAGGCTGGGGGAGTGACCCCTGGCAATGGCACTGCTTTCCAACCAAGACCCTGAGCATCCTCCACAAGCATCCAGCTTCAGTCACCTTCTCCTGCACCACACTGCTGAGCTCTGTTTGCCCAAAGTAAATGTAGGCAGATCTTCCTGTTGACATTGGGGATTTTGCTTGCTCAGGTGGATCACCATTTTTATTTTATTTATTTTTCTGCTAAAAGCTCCTCATAGGTCTGTCCTATGCAGATAAACCCCCAGGTCAGTCATGCAGCAGATAACACCTACCTTGCTTCTCAGCCAGGGGACAAGAATTCTTGGATGTTCATCTCTCCATTCCTGGGAAGTCTGGGGAGAGGGTTGGATGCTCTCCTGCAGTGACAAGGTTGCAATTTCTTTTTAAAAGCCTGTAATCATGTCACTTATGTGAGCTACTCAAGCATTTACCTTGTTTTGCAGCTTCTTGAGTGCCAGCTGGAAGCAGCTCCAAGTTTTGGGGGAGCCCAGCAGGATCGCTGTGGGGGGGCTGTGCCAACAGGCACCCCCACACTGAGCAGCAGTGGAAGGCTGTGCTCTTGCCCACAGGTGAGTGGATTCCTGGGCATTGGATTTTATTGGGAAAGAAGAAAAGGGGGGGGAAAACTCCAACAAATCAATTCTTTTCACATGAGATTTGAGCTGAACTCTAACTAATAAACACAGAAGGATAAAGAAATGCTGTGGAAACAAAAGTCATGTTGTGACACAGCCACGGCTGAGGTTCATTCATTTTTTAAAGATTGTTTCTCCTTTTCTCTTCCTGCTTAAAAATGAGATTTGCAGAAAAGAGAAAACAGCAGCAGCATACAAACATTGATCGAAAAACCCACCAAAGTGGAGGAGCTGACCTTCCCTTTGGGTGCAGCCATCTGACACAGGACACAGAGTGGGTATAGGGACCTAGACAGAAGCTCCACACACAATCCCCCATGTATCTGCAGCATCTGGTATGCTGCTCCCCATTTCCCCCTTGCACATATGCCATCCCTCTGGCAGTGTTTTCTGCCCCTAATCAAAGCTGTTAGGCTGGCACAGCAGCTGGGGGTATAGAAAACCAGCTCTACTCTCATGACTGCTTAGCAGGAGAAGTGGGGATCCCATAGCCATTCGTCTCACTTGCAGGGATGCAAAGGACTCCCTGCTTTCCATTAGCCACCCCTGCAGTAGTCCCAAGGTCAGAGTCCAGCCCTTCACATGAGTCAGCCCTTGCCCTGAGGAGCTGCAGTTGGAGGAGACCAGAAGGCAGGAGAGCACTGATTCCCTAAGTCTGTGCCATCTCATCTCCGTGCTGTCATGCCATCTGTGGGCTTTATCTCAGGAACTCCTGTCACATCCACTCCCATTAGCATTTTTCAATGCTCTCCTGCCCTTTCCCAGCATCTGCTGACCAAGTCCCTCTGGTCACCCTGGCTTCTCATCCTTCATCAAGGCTTTTAATTTTCATGATGCTGTTACCCACTCGTACTGTACTCTGCCTTGCAGCATCTCAACACAGGTTGCAAACCAGGCAACCCAGCTCACTAGGAAAGAGAGCTTCCAAGTGGGGATTGAGCTGCTATTAATTTATCCTATATTTGTTTTGAAAAGATGCCCGAGGAAGGTACACCATTTCCCTTTCCAGTTAGAGTCTTAAGAGCCACAGGCTTTCTTCTTTCTCAGAAATGTAAATCCATGTTTATTTTCCATGTAGCTGATTAATCCCCAAGGCACTGCATTCAATAGGACAAAAATCAGAGCTCTGTCTCCACCAAAACACTTTAGGAGAAAGAGGAGAGGCAAATATGCTCCACCTTTACTAGAAGAAACATCTATTTATTTGGGACTGAGGCAGCTGCATGGAGCATAAATGATTTTAAGAGATAAACCCAACAGGATTCACTCCCTTTTAAAGCAGCAAGGAGGGACCTGGAACATCCATTTCCAGAGTGATCACGGAGGAACAGCCAGACTTCAATTCCTATGAGGCTCTTCAGAGGGTTTGATTGCTCAGGATGCTCTCACATATACAAAATACTGATCTACCTGCAGCACCAGCCATAATCGGTTCCCACTTAAAACTAGTGCAACTCTGCTGAAGTCAATTTACGAGGCAAACATTTAATTTAGCAAGCAGGCTCACAATCCTAAATTTAAACATATGTCAAGCCAGCCAGTGGCTTTGTTTTAATTAACTCTCTAACTTTGTGGCTGTCGTTTCTTTGTATAAATGAGGATGTTCTGCCAAGGGCAGCCTGTAAGCCTATGTGCATCCCTACAAAACCACCTGCTATTTCACAACCCCTGTTCAAAGAGCTCTTGCAGAGGCAAGGGGATGTGGGTGTTATTATAAGGGTCCATATGGCAGCACACTGACACTGCAGTATTAAATCAGAGGTATTGTAGCTTTCCAGCCTGGATTCTCACAGTATCAGGTAACATATATGTAGCTTTATTGTTGTACAATTTTAGTGGGTATGCATTATTCAAGAGCAGCTGAAGTCTCTGCACTGCCGGAGGTGATTCAGTGATGATAAAGGGAATATGCTTTGCTCTAAAGGTAGGAGCAAAGGGACTTCCTGGGTCGGCATCTTCTCCACCCACGGAGAAACAATGGAAGCATTAACATTTCTAGTAAAGAAATCAGCTGGTGACAAATTCTCATCGATAATTAAAATGAAAGTACAAGCTGCCTTAACATGCAGTTAGACTTAGGAACGGTAACCTGCTCTCTAAATGAAATGCTTCCCTTTATAATTTGGCTCTCTCAGCAGGCACTGAAATCTGCTGGAAGATGCCATCTAGTGGGTTATGGAAGTTTGTTTAAGTTTAAACCCATTTGCTGGTGTGGGGTGAAGGTGGCAAGAGCTGCAAATGCTGGGATGCACAAAGGTTTACGTAGACTTTTTGTTGCCGCTGTAGGAAATAAGAAGTTTACCTGCAGGGGATTGCATTGGAAGAGAACTAATATTTATTTAACCTGTGCCCAGCAGGGCACCGGATTGTCACAGCTTTGCCATTGACACAGCCGAGCCGCGGCTGTTCCGCTGGCGGAGCATCTTCCTGAGCACCGGGGCTGCTGCTCGTCATTAAGAAACGAATCCACCCGCTTTTGGGAAAGCTGTGCCGCCATTGCCTTCTTCTTTAAAAAGCGAAAACAAACCTCAAAAAAATCCCCACTATCCTGTGCCTATAAATTATTTAATTTATGGTATAGTAGAAACAACTTAATTTGTATCCGAATAAAGAGCATCCCTTTTTAATGGGAACCATCGATGGGGATCGCTTTGGAACGATCCCGCCTGTCGGTACGGCCGGGGATGGGCAGATGGCACCTCCATCCAGGGAGTTCTGGGGGGGGCAGCCTTGTCCTCCAGTTGCTGCGTGGCCGTGGGGAGAGCAAAGACCCTTTGGGGAGCCCCTGTGCACTTTTGGGGAGCACTCACAGCTCTCTGGGGAAACACCTGGACCTCTTTGGGGAGCACTCACAGACCTTTTGGGAAACACCTGTGACCTTTTGGGAAACGTTTGTACCCCTTTGGAGAGCACTCCCAGCCCTTTGGGGAAACACCTGTGCTTTTTGGGGAGCACTCACAACCTTTGGGTAAACACCTGGACCTCTTTGGAGAGCACTTACAGCCTTTTGGGAAACACCTGTGCCATTTTGGGGAGCACTCACAGCCCTTTTTGGGAACCACCTGAACCCCTTTGGGGAGCACCCTTCGATCTTCTCTACCTCCCCCAAACCTCGCGCTCCTTTTAACCCATTTTAATGAATTTCAACCCAATTAAACCACCGCGGCTGCCCCACCGACGGCCGACTCGCGCCGCGGCACGCTCGGAGCGCCGTCCTTGGGGAGCCATTCGGGGACAGTCATTATCGAAGCAATCATTAACAGGGTGTCACTATCGGGGTGTCATTAGTGGGGTGTCATTAGCAGAAGGTCATTAGCGGGGGGCGCGGGGGGCGTGGCCTCACGGCAGTGGGCGGTGCCTGCGAGGCCACGCCCCCCAGCGGAGCGGAGCGGAAGTGCCGGAGTTGCCGCGGCCGCCGCCGAGCGCGGGCGAAAGTTGCGCTGCGGGGGCGGCCGGACCGCACCGCGCTCCCTCCTCCTGCTCCCCATCCTTCTCCCGCTGCTCCCGACCCCCATCCCACCCCGATGCGGCGGAAGCAGAAGCGGCTGCTGCAGGCGGTGGGGCTGGCGCTGGCCGCCCTGGTGTTCTTGCCCAACGTGGGGCTCTGGTCCCTGTACCGCGAGCGGCAGACGGAGGGCGGCGGGGACGGGGCGGCTGCCGCGGGGGCAGCGGCCGGAGAGGCGCCGGTGAGTGGGGGCTGAGCGGCCCCGGGTGTGAGGGGGGAGCCCCCCGGGGGAGGGTCCGAGCGGGGCTCCTTCTCTCCCTCTTTCCCCCTCTTTCTCTCCCTCCTTCCCCCTCTCTCCCTCCCTGCGGGCTCGGAGCAGTGGGGTGTTCGCAGAGAGGGAGGTGTTGTCTCCATCCTGTGCCTGCGTTGCATGGGGAGCGCCAGGAGTTTCTTGGCCGTTCACGGATGCGGCGACGGGAGGGTCTCGTTGCCTTCTTTTTCCTTCTTTGGCTGAGCTGGGTACGGGAGATAAAGCAAGGTCTTTGCTTCTTGCGCCAAGGAGGTAGGAAGGGGAGCCTGTCCCATCCTTGCATAGGAAAGGACAGGAATTCCGTCTCCCAGAGGTGTTCCTCGCTGCCACGTCTCTTTACTTGCCTCGGGAGGGTGTGGGGAGCGAACATCACCTGTTACCTGCGGGTCCCTGCGGAGCTCAGGGCGAGGGCTGGGAGAGAGAACCAGCTTGGGGATTATGGCAGTGGGATGATGCTGCTCTGGGAAGAGACAAGAGGATAACTCTTCCTTGGAGGCAGAGGATGTCGGCTGGATACCTGAGGATGTTGCAACACATGACCGCATTCCTTTCTCGTCCCGCTGGTGTAGTAGTGAATTTCAGAGCCAGACCTTTCTGCATAGTGTGTGAGTCAGGAGGGCTGGATCACCCAAATTAGACGTTTGGAAGCTCCGTTTAGCTGCACTTACTTTTGGCTCTGTACTTGCTTTGTCCCCTTCTGGTTTTGGCTTTGTACCATTAAGAATGATTTGGACTTGAAAGCTTGAATTGTCAGTGTGTAAATATCAGTTCAGCTGCCTCTCTACAAAGCTCTGCTTGTTCAAAACCACTTAAAACACTTAGTTGTCTAAATCTTGCCCACCTTGGGAGACTTGCTGCTATAACTGCACCATAAAGGTGGAGAAACCTGCTGTGACAATTTCTGCTATGAGGGGGAGCTCAAAGAGCTGTAGTCAAAATGAGGCTGAGCTTTTCTTTCCCCCAAGAAATGTTTTCTTCAAATTCAATCATTTAGAGCAAGTCTGGATATAACCATGCCATAGCCTTGTAACGTCCCATGGTGGTAGGGAAAGGGTTCAGCTGTTGCCTACCATAAAACATAAACTTGTAGCAGATCCTCAACCCTGCACAGAAGTCCCTCTGTGGTCATTAAATGCCTGATGTTCCTGATGTTACTGCCTTATGCTTGTATTTCCATGGGATGCAGGGAGTGTCTTTTGCCTGACTGGTAAAAATCAAGCCCTGTAGTCCTGCTCCTCCATAGCTTCCCATGGTGTGGAGTTCTGGGGAAATGAAGATCTGTGTAACATCATGTGTCCTCCAGAGGTAATGAGGAGAAAGTTGGTGATTATTCTTAAGAGGCTTCGAAGTGACAAGCTGACTTTTATGGTTTTGGCCTTCCAAAATTGTCCCTGTACCGTGGGTTTGGGGTAGCTGTAAGCCAGGCAGTACCTCACTGCTGATTTCTGTGGCTGTGCAGTGTTCTCAGGGTTTGGACATCCTGTGCTGCCCGTGTTGTTCACTGTTGACTCCGTTTTTCTGTGTCTCTTTATAGTGTGGCTGCTGTCAGTGAATTGAGATCTGCTTTTGTTTTGATGCCCTGATGAGCTGGGTGGGAAATGTCTATATAGCAGGAAGATTCGCAATGCGACCTCCCTGCACTTGTGTAAACCTGAGTTACTGGGTTTTAGATGAAGGCTTCATCTCCCAGGCTAGTTAATGTGGAGTTATGGTCTGCAGGGGGTCTGTGGGTGAATATATACTTGTATCATGTGCCTGCTTTTTGAAGGATTTTGCCCTGAAATGATAGCTCTAGTTACATGGAGCAAGAGAAAACGTACCCTAAAGGACAACAGGCTGTCTTGGTAAAAATAATTTCAGATGAAGCAGAATAAAAACAAACCAAATGTGAGTTTGTTTTTTTGTTTAGCTGTGTGGGTTTGTTTTACTGTTGTCATAGAGGTAGCTGCCAGCTGACTGCAGAGAGTGTTTTGGGCATCCTCATATTCAGTAGTTCCAGCCTTTCATCCTTGGCCCTGACAAGCATTCATGGGTTTTGTACTTACTAATCAACCTCCAGCTTGTAAATGAATATGCTGGTTGTCTGCCTGTTCCTGAAATCATTCAGAAGAGCAGATCTCTTAAAAAAAAAATCTCCAGATGAGAGGAGGCAATAATAGTAAAAAATTATATTCATAGCAGTCAGAAAAGATTTTCTTCTGTTTCTGGCGTTTATTTGCCTTTTTGTGCAGCCTAATCTTTGAATTGAGGACATTTCCTATGTGCTACAGAATTGAGCTTTTCAATGAAATCTCTGTCCAGGCTCATTCTTTCTCTTAAATGGTGTCTGCTGTTTCAGTCATTAGTTTTATCTTTCAGAGTAACAGCAAAGAGGGGGGGAAAGGTTTTAAGAAACAGCTGAATTAAAGCTATAGAGCAGTGCCAAGAACACTGAGTTGTGAGGCTTAAATTTGGAAGTTTGAAACCAGCTCAGAGTTTTTGTTGCCTATCTGTACTGCATGCTGCCTTCAGAATAGTAGTATATTCATATAGGTGATTTTGCTTCATTGACTCTTTCTAGTGCCTGGAACAAACGTGTCAGTAAATTAAGCAATCAAAAACCATGTAAATATATTCTAGGGAAGATTATTCTAAATGGTTTTCGTAGAAGTGCCTAGACAGCTAATTCCTTCTGTATTTACATGTTCAGGGGAAACATTATGGTGGTTGAAAATAGAATATTGCTCTAATAAGGAGAGTGAGGTCTGTGCTCTTTCCTTCTGCCTTCGGGTTTGTTCTTTTGCAGCTCTGTGGGGCCCTTTTTGCTCTGCAGAGCAGGGATGGCCTTAAGGCATCAAGGTCTTGGCCTCAAGGTCGTGCTGCAGATCTCTGTAGAAAAGCTGGTGCATTGAGTTAGTCCTCACTACAGCTGTGTGCTCTGAAGTGGCCTCTGGCACTACGTACAGTCGTTCAGCAAAGGAGATGATCTGGGAAAAGCTCTTTTTTCATGGCATGTGTAACAGGTTTGGCTTTAAATGAGGATGGTGGTATTGTGGTAATGAAGTGTTTTGCTGACTCCTTAGACTTCACGACTACACTGCTCACCACTGTGAGTGTATGGGTGTGCTCATGGAATGCAGATGAACTTGTCTGTAGTTTCATCTTTTTCTTTTTTTAACAAGTGTTCAATAAGTAAAAACATATGATCTGTAGGTGTGGAGGTAGGAAGAAGCAGCAAGAGAGATGCAGCTATTCCTTTTGTCTCTTGGATCTCTGCTGTCTGCCTCAGAGACTGCTGAGCATCCTCAGACAATGCTTAATTGCTGTGTGTGCAGCGTTGCAGCACGTAAACTACGGATGGGTTGGGTTACGGGCTGGTGGTGGATGCTTGGGCTAATAAAAGTATTTACATGACTCCTCATGCTATGCAGAGATACTGCTCTGCACTCTGTGGTCAGGCTGGAAACCCACACTCCGTGTGATACCTGCTGTTCTGGGAATGTGGCATTTGAACTCAGAGAGATACTGAGCTGGATCATTTTCTTTTCCTTGAATTGCTGGCTAAAAGCACTGGAGTAAATTAGCTGCCTTTTGTGGCAGTGCGTTTCTATCTGATATGATGAATGCTTTGTGGAGTCGCCCTGTAGCTTGTTGTAGCAGTAATTTGTGCTCTATAAATTAACTCGGGAGCATGATGGAAGTGTATAAATCACATCGGTGATTGTGTGGTGCCCTCTGCTGCCAGCCGGCTGGAGTGAAGTGGGGTGCTCCTGCCTGCTGTTTCCGTGGGAATGAGAAACCAACTGCACCCTTGTGATTGAAAAACGGTTTGTGAGAATGCTGCTTTGGGAAAGTTTGGGGTCGTAGACTTTGGCTTTAGTGCAGTTGAGCTTAAAGTTTCCAGCTGCTGTTGCTGAAAATGTAGCCCCAGTGATGAGCTGAGTGGGGTGTGATGCTGCTGCTGCTCGTGGCTTCCTCAGCAGAGGACGATGATGGACTTGGCTGTTCCGACCTGAGGGCAGCTGTGAAGTTGTCAAGGTCTGTCAGCATCATGTTTTTGTTGGGAAAACTGGTAAGGAAGAGGATGTCTGTTAAACAACAGACTCTGTGCTGTTGAGGCTGTGGAGGGAGGAGAAGAGTTTGGGAAAAGTGAGAGGAAAACCCTTCTGCTCTCCTCCAGCCAGAGGTAAATAGAACAATCAGCTCATCGTGTGTCATAAGCAGATTCCTTTGGTTAGACTGGTTGTGTCCTAGACCTTCCTGCTGCTCCTCTCTGGGGCCTGGCTCCTTGCAGAGCTCTTGGAATGTTGTCAGTTGTGTTTGCCAGTCACTCATCAGCTGATGGAAAGGGAAACTTTGAAAAGCTTATTTTTGTAAGCATAGTGTAAAACAATTGGCATCTAAGGACTGAAGTGCAAGTGCCAGAGCTGAACAAGCCTGTTTTAATTTCGGAGTGGCTGATTCCCAGCATGGGCTACTCTGAGGTTGATCATTTCAGTGCACTTGTGAAACAAGCAGGGTTTCCTGAACTAGAGAAGTGTGTCCTGTTCTCTTGATTGGCAAAGTGAGCTGAAGTGGCTAAACCATCTCACAGCTCTAAAGTGCAAAGTAAAATTTGGGAAGGATGTTTATTAAGAAACTGGAGCTTTCAGAGGTCTTCACTCAAGGTCTCATTGTGGTGATCTTCTGTGATGACAACACAGACCTGTATGAACAAATGGGCTGTATTGTAGGTCTCCTATGCTGTGTGGAAATAAAAGGTTTGTTATACTACCTGTTCGCTGTAGTGGAGCAGATCCTCCTGTTATTGGAAAAGAGGTCTGTTTCACTGTTCAAACATGCTCCATGTATGCTTTTTAATCACTGCAATGTTGACCTTTTTTCATAGAAGGAAGATTTCTGCAGCAAAACTCTTTGGCTCCTGGCATGTGGACTACACTCCAGGTCACTGGTGAAAATTATATGGTGATCTCCAGAGCTTATGTTTTTCCTGTATGAATATGAATCAAATTGTGAGAGACAGCAAGATTTAAGAGCAATTATAGTGGTAAATTTCCTGCCAGATAACTGCCATGTATTTGACTATATAGAACTGCAAAACTAATGGGAAGTTTCTAACCACCAGTGATGAGTGTTGGTGAAACTAGGCAAAAAGCTATCAGCCAGGCTTTGTTATATAGTGTCACCTTCTGCTCCCTGTTTAAATACAGCTGCAGGCATCACTACATCACAAAAAGACAAAAACCTGCAGTTTACTCTCCTGTCACTCTGTATTTACTCCCTTGTGGAGCCAGCTGTAACCTTACTTATTTACACTGCATAAGAACAGATCCTGTCTGACTCAGACTTTGAGGAAATTGTGTCCAGGAGTTTAAACAAGCTGCTCACTGCTCCTGTTTCTGTGCAATCGTTTCCTGTACCAGGTGCCACAGGTAGGCAGCCTTCAGCTTCCTTCTGGGAAGAACAGAGCTGGTGGGGTGTGTCAGGAGCTGGCAGGGGGGATTCCACTGTGTGCTTGAAATATCAGTAGGAGGGGAAAAAAGTGCTGCAGAAACGTGTTTTGATTCCCTGTGAATGCAGGTGTTTCAACCTGCAAGCTTGTTATCCCGTGGATTTGAGTGGAGCTGTTGCTGGTCGTTACGGAGTGCACCTCAACTGGAGTGCACTGTGCTGTTTCCTGATGCTTCAGGGCAGTGTAAATGCTCGTGGAAGCAAAGCTGCTGTGATATTTGCCATCAGAGGACACTCTCTAGTGTCCATCAAGCACTGTGTTTCCATCCTGTTAACTCTGCAGAGTAACCTGAGTTAGTGGCGCTTTTGTTCAATAGTGACATGAATAATGCACGATGCCGTGTAGGCAGAGGGAGAGGAGTGGCTGCAGTGACCTGGTGCAAAGGAAATGTTTTAATAGGAATGGGTCCCTTCAGGCAAAGTGACCTGAGTCTGTGTGTAGATTTCCTTCTGGATCACCTTCTCTGGAAAACTGGGAAGGAATTTTTCCATGGCTGAATAGATTAAAAACTCGCTGTTCTGGTGGAATATGCTGCAGTGGCAAGCAGACATTAATGATTATTGAATGGTCATTCATTTAAATATTACTTTAGTGAGACTGAGGTAGATTGAGTTAAAGGTGAATAGTTACTTTCTGTTAGTTTTGTGTCTCTTCCTGTTCTGGAATCAAATCAGGAATGGCCTTTCTGCCCTACATTTGCACTTTGTCTTAACCTGAGCTATTTTCCCTGCACTGAACAGTTTCAGTCAGTCCTAGTGCAGTTTGGCCACTCACATATTAGAAGGGTCTGGGATTCTTCTGCTTCTAGAGATGTATAAAAGACGTTCTGACTTGCCTTCAGGTCCCAGAGTGTTTGCAAAACCAGTAGCTGTTGGTGGGGATTTTTAGCAGTTCAGGGGTAGTGTGAACCTGTGTGTGAATCTGTTTATCAGGTTTCACAGATTCCTGAATAAATCCTGGTGCCTGAGTCACTCTCAAGAATGCAACAGTGTGATGCTTAATTTCCAAATCCAGGGATAAGAGCCCTCCCCTTCTTATGTTCTGCTTTCAGACTGCCTTTTGCCTTGTTGGCAATGAAAAATCTTACATATTCTCCATTATCTGTTCGAGAGTCTGTGGTTTTACCTTCAGATCTGGCCTGTTGTCATGACTTCTTAACACCCAAGGAGCAAATAAGTGCTACTGGCCCTGCTTTATTTGACATGAAGCCTGACCTGTCAGTGGCAATGGTATCTGTTCTATCAGTGTATCCAACACTCTTGGTGGTATTTGCTGCATTTGTGTTACTCTGGCTACATGATGGATAGGTAACAAGGAGTGGAGTGTTTATCTACACAGCTTTGTTAAGAATATAAGTAGTAGTGGATATCAAATTATGGCTGACTTGTCAGACTGTGCCTCTTTTGTTAGATTTAGAGGGTCTGGCAAACGATCGGAGAAAGCTCCAGATCAGTAAATCAATACATAGCACAATGAGTTGCCAGGCAGCCCTCCTTTTCAAATGCCTGGGTAGAAGAGTAACTTCCTCTGTGTCTGAGATCTGCTGGCAGCTCTGCATCCAAAGTCCTGTGCACCTCCTAAAATATAAGAAATGGGTCACTTGACGTGTCTCGTTATTGTTCATAAACTCAGTAAAGCTTTAAATTGCAGCTTCAAAGAAGGGAGGTTACCATTTCTTGGTCCTTAAATTTGCTTTTCTTTCTAAATAATTAGCTCTCTTCTCTGCCCTTTTACAGTTCCTCCATTTTCTCTAATCTTAGCTCCAGGTTATAAGAGAGCTCTCTAGAGCATATATCTATAATTAAAGCTTTTTAACCACAGTTACAGTGGAGTTTAAATGGCGCTCTGCTCTTGCCAATATCCAAGGAGGAAACTAGTTTCATTAGAAAAGTTGTTGATTTTATTATAACCAAAGTCTCTGCTATCCCACTCATGGAGTTACCTCTGAAACTGCTTCATACCTTCCTGCTTTATAAGTTATCTTTCTAAGGCAGGTGACCATTAATGGCATTTCATCTGCAGCTCAAAAGAATAAAAAGGTTTTTGTAGTCTGCCTGTCATTTTCTTGGAAACCCAGTCTGCCAGCTACTGTGAGTAGTGTCTCTCATGAGTGTATTCAGAAGACCTGAGGGTTTAAAGTGGCAACCCTGTTTTAAGCAAATTCGTGTCACTCCTGTGGGTATTATAATTCTCTCCTTGACCAGGAATAGAAAGCAAAGGAAAGGGAGGAAGATGGTGCCAGCAAGGACTTGACTGGGTAGTGCAGCCCAGCCTGCTGGAGAAGTTCATCCTCAATGTCACCAAATAAGGTGACTGTCTTCCAGTCTCAACTTCTTATTAATTTCTCAGCTTTAACACTTTTCTCTTTGCAATTGGCACAAGTAGAAGAAAGCAGCTTTTAAAAACTGCCTTGCAGAACAAAAGAGTCCTGGAATCTTTCCCTGCTAAGCTGAGCATTGCTTCTGCAGGGAGGTAACTAATTTCTGTTCAGAGCATCTCCCCTCAGTGCTAATCTGTATTTCTGCTGTGTGTGTCATGTGCAGCTGATGTAGTAGTGACCTGACACGTTTCCCTGCTGTAGCTTTCAAAGACAGAACTCCTCCTGTTCTGTGTGGTTGCAGATTGCAGGGCAACTGCTGAGGTGAAACTTCAAGATATTCTTTTAGATACACAGAAACTGCAACTATTTACTGAAATAATGACCAGCAAAGGGGTTAAAATTCAAACAAATATTTGGACTGGTGTCTTAAATTAGGATCCCTGTAAATAAACTCTGTCTGTCTGCTGGAGAGATACATGGTCGTACAAATAAAGGATTCACCAAATAACAGCAAACCAGCCTGTCACCTTCAAGAACTTTCTGGATGCATAAAATGTTCTTTCTTGTTTGTATACTCCCCCTTTCCAAAAATCTGATGAGACTGGCATTTTGTCTTTGTTAGTTAAAGTCTTGTGATATTTTAGGGCTTTACCAGATCTGGAGGCACTGGCAGCTGTTCCTCCTCCGTGCAGAGCTGCCTTGCCTTTGCCCTCTGGAACAACTGTTTTTACAAGATTAAGTTGCTATGAAAAGTTCTTCTCTGCTTGATCTTTAAAACCTTGAAATCTTTTGCTTGCTGTTGTGTGTGCAGGCTGAGGTGACTTTTCCAATGGAAGTCAACTTGTTCTCCATCTTTGCTTGTGATTATTCTGAAAATCTAACATTTAACGCCTCAAGTAGCCAGTCTTGTTTTCTCTCATTGGAGGATCACATGGGCTTGTCTTTGTAGAAGTTACCCGTACTTGTGTTCAGAGCCATTTGGGAGGTTACTTTTAGCAAGTTTGTGACACCAGGAAGAAAATAATTTGTCTCCATGATGGCAAAGAGGTAGTTTTTTCCTTTCTTGAGCTTCCCTAACATTTCTCAGCCTTCAGATGAAGTCCAAAGAAGAAATGTTCACAGGGAGTAGTAAGCATGAGCTGTTTCTTAATAAATAAAACAGGTGAGGCAGAGTTTGAGTGTTCTTAATGTTTAGAGCAAAGTTTTCAAAGCTGACTTAGAGTGTGATGTTCCTTTGAAAAATAAGAGTCTTAGTTGACTTTGATCTAGGGTATGATATAAAAATAACCACAACTAGGACTGGCATCCCATAAGATTTTTATTTTTTTTTTTTTGCTTTCTGGTTAGGTTTTTATTATTTTTAAGGGAGTGAGCAGCTCCTTCACTTCTGCTCAGACTGACTTTAATCTTAACTCTGCTTCCTTGGAAGTGGCTCTCTTTAGAGACTGTACTTGCAGCTCAGATAAGTACAAGCAAAACATACTCCCTCACTGAAGTAAATCAGAACCCCAAAAACTAGATAAATACAGACATAATGATGCTGTCAAGGGCTTCTGTTAGGCAAGTAAGTTATTTTCTGTAACATTACAGAAGGTCACTTAAATTTAGCCTGACTGTCGATTCGTGTTAACCACTATGTAACAGGCTTATTCAGGATCTCAAAAAGAAGTGAACCCTGTGATTATCTTCTGTCTTCTCATTTATCTTCCAGGTGGCCTGTTGCCAGTGTTTCATGTGTGATAGCCAAGTAATAAGAAAAAATAAACTCTTTTCTTCCACTCCTGCATGTGTTGGTTTTGCTGATGCACCAAATACACTCTGGACTGCCACTTCCCTTTGGTTCTCAGGCTGTGGCTTACTGTGTTAGAAATACTTAGAACTCCTGTTGATGTTTGGCTGCTGCGTGCTGCCTGGTTTTTATGTGTGTGTGGCTGTTTTGGAAACTGATTCAAGGTATTAATTGAGCCTGGGGGGGGGGGGGGGAAAAAAAAGAAAATCTCCCTTTGGAACACCAGCATCTGCTCACAGGTCTTAGTCACAGCAGTAAAGAAGTTATATTGGTACAATTAAAGTGCTTGGATTGAGGCTTCTCACAATTATTTTGTTTGCTCGATACTGAGGGCATGGAAGTAAATTGTAAAAACATCTGCAGAGTATGGGAAGACCTGGGATTTTGATGCAGAAACTGGCAGAAGAGTATCTGGCTGTATGGACAAAGACCAGAGGAGTATCCAGGTCATCACTGTTTCCTGCTGTTGATTTTTGGAAACATGGTTCTTTACCTGTTCTGCCCCAGATTGTTTCTGATCTCCAGGCGTGGGTTGTGGAAGATTGGAAATGTCTTATCTGCAGTGTGTGAAGGTCCTACTTGTGTTGTCCTTGATTTTTTGCTTGCTGCCGAGTATCTGTGTGTAAAAGATAACAAGTTTTCATTCATCATATTTTCTGCAAATAGGAAGTTGGGTCTGCTGATTACAGGAGGAGTCCTTGGCAAAGGAATTGCAAACTAAAAAGAAAATATCTTGAACCTCTATCTGTGCCAAGGTCCTTTTCCATGCATTTTGGCCAAAGCTGTTATCAGCATGAACTAACAGTGGTCATCATGGGTGAAAGGCCTAAGCTCTGGAAACAAGTGATGTCTTGTGGCTTTTCAAGTGCTGATACTTTTATAATAAGAGGCTACTCATGGTAGAAATATATCTGAGAAGCTGGGAATTGATGTACATGAGCAGAGAGCACTGGCATTGCTGATAAATTAGCTGGGAATTTTCAGTCATGTAAAGTAACTCAAATATTAGCTTAACTCAAAAAGGTGAAATGAAATAGAAAAGTACAGATTTTTCTCTCTGGATATTTGAAAACAATAACAAGACTTGTTTTAAAAATTATTTCTGGAGGGTATGAGTTTTCCAGCCTAATGCAGTGAAGTCTATTTTTGTAGTCCTTGAAAACAAAACCTGACAGACCATATTTGCCAGCACTTATATTGCTCTGGTGACAGTGCTTCTTTTTAAAGCATGCCAGAGGAAATGCTCTGTGCTGGAGCATATGTCAGTGATTAGTGGGACCAGTGCTGCAGGATGAAGTGGAAGAAATATGGTTGTGTGAGGGGAAAAAGCTGAATGGACAGAACATGAGAAATGGAGCCGTTTATGGATTGGTTTTTGGGGAAGAATGGAAAATAGTTATTTTTAGGGTTGTCTGTATGTAGCTGACATGCTGTCTTCCAAATCAGTTAAACAGAGAGAACAACTGGTGCCTTTCTCTGTGTGTTTCCCTAAATTTCTTCTTCATTTAGAAGGTTTCTTTCCCTTTGAATCTGTTACCATTTATACAATGCAGATATTTGCATGCTCAGGGTGAGCTGAAAGCCTGAGGAAGTGAGACACACCCAACTTTTTGTGAATTTTGGCCCAAGTGGATTTCAGGACTGAAGCAGAGAAGGAGCCTCAGGAATCAGCTGGTTTGCTCTGACCTGACATCCTGGCTCCAGAACTCTTGCCGGTCAAGCCCCTGGAGCGTGTGCTCCTGTTTCTCTGCTGGGTAGCTCTTGCCACCTCCTTCTCCTCACAGAAGCAGCTGTCCTTGGCATTGACCACCTCTTGTGAAGGACACTGAGGTCAGAGCACAGCTCTCAGCCCTGAGTGCTGCACAAGCCATGTGGGACTCCTGGGGTGAAGGGGAGAGGAGGAGGATGGTGCCCTGCCACTCTTCCTCAGCTCAGCAGGGCAGTAGGTACAGCCCTCAGATGGCTTTGCCTTCCTGCTCTGACCATGCTGAGTAACAGATAACTCTGTGATTTGCCTCCCTGCTCTGTCTGTGTTTGAGGGGAACAGCTCAGGCACCAAAGCAAACTTGTATGAGTGACATGCAGGGCAATGTAGAGGCCACGCTGTACAGAAGTGCCAAAGACCTGGAGACATCAGTCCAAAGCCTGCCATCCCCAGTTGTTTTGAGTGTGCCCCTGTCCTGGTTAGAGTCGCCAGGATCAGTTTGTCACTGGGTGGGTGTGGATTCTAAACCCTCTGTGTCATTTTTCTCATGAACTGCTCACAATGGCCCATTTCCAGCAGCTGCCCAGGGCACACCCAACCCCTCAGGGTACAAGTTGGGTGTTCAGGAACTTCTGTGAGATAAGGAAGTTTTCCTGCCTTCACATCTATGGCTCAGGTGTGGTAACTCCCCTCCGGGGAGCCATTGGTACCTCCACACCCACCTGAAGGGTCATGTCTGCTAATGGGCCATCAGGGATGCCAAAAATATGCCATTATTCACCTCACAGAGTAAATCACCCCTTGTGAAACTCTCCACCCTGGGGGAGTGACTGGGCCTTCCCATCTGAGCCCAAGCAGAGATAAGCTTGGGGTTTTGGGACTGAGAGCTCTCTTCAGATCCAGAGGAGGAGCAGAGCCTCGACTGGGCTGAGGCTGCCACGGGACTGCACCATCATTTTCACCGGCAGTTTTCTCCCTTTCTTCTTACTTTGATCTCGGGGCCCACGTGGTGTTCAGCACAGGGGTTGGTGAGCTCCATTCTGCTCCTGCCCTGCTGTTCTGGGCTGCACATCTGTTTTTGTGGCACAAATTAATTTTTCCTTCTGTATCAGTGTGTTTTGTGATCTTTTATTAAATTGTTATTCTGACTTGCAATCCCATTCTGAGTTGGATTCATTTCTCCTGGCAGTTTAACTCTAAACCAGCACAGCCGCTGAAGGTGCCCACACACCTCACTGATGGGCACAGCCCCCATGGTGGGAAATGCCAGGCTGAAAGGTGAGCTGGGAGTTGCACCCCATGGCACTGTTGAAGTTCCTTGTGTATTTAGCCCTTGACCTCATAGGTGGAGTCATCACTAAGTGCTGCAGAAACATTCTTCTGCCTTATCTTGTTCTTCTTATCTTGTCACTCTATGTTGGAGCACTCCAAAATTTTTTCTATTTGATGTAAATGGCAGAAAAATGAAAATGCCCTGTTCTCTTTATCTCAATTGATGCCTGTATTTGAACTTTGTCAGTATTTGTTTACAAAAACTGCCTGTTTTCCTCTCTGAAATCTTTGTCAAGCAGCTCAATGCCACTTGGATTAAGGGAAGTCACAAGAGGCGAGAGAATCCCTGAAAACTGGAAAAAGGATGCATTAGACTGCTGCATAGAATTACCCAGCTAGTAGCAAATTACTGTTCCTTTTTGCAGAGTTGACTTTTTAAAACATAATTCAAGAAGCCAAGTTATATCCAATTAAATCCAGGTTATAATTGTCTTGAGCTCATTACACCTATGACTTCCTTGTCTTGTATTCCTTATTTGTGTAGAATTTCCCCTCACATTTAAGAGTTTTTAAAGCTATTTTCGGTCTGGTTTTTACTACCCAACAAAGTTCTTGCTTTTGAGTAACTCTTGATAGAATTAGAAAACCAGAATTAAATTCCTTGGGCTCTTTAGGGAAAAATGATGGCTTCATGAGGTTTGACTTGTATTTCTATAGCACACAGGAGGCTTAGGAGGAATCTGCAAGGAGAAAGTAAAACACCCAAAGACAGACTGCTTCCCATAAAGTAACATCATCTGAAAGTATATATATATTTTCCATCCCTAAAATTGCTCTGTAGAAAATGCCTTTAAAATTTGATTATTTTTTTTTTTCTGGTACTTGTAGCAAAAAAGGAGTTTCTCAGCAGTGCAATAATTTGATTTTGTTCTGTGTCACAAGTACTGCATGGATTTCTGTAAAGGATGGCTGGATTTTCACTGGTGACTGAGTCCAGTGTTTAAGGATGTTGTGAATTTTCAGCCTGATGTTTGGTGTCTCTTGCTTTTGTAATTGCTTCGTACTTGAATCTGGCAGCTCAGGCATGAGACTTCTGGATCCAGTTTTCCTTAGTTTGTCAGAGCTGTGAAAGGATCTGACTTTGAAACCTTGATTCTAGTTAATCTTTTTTTGTATCCTTACAACTGTTAAAATCTAAACACTTAAGAGGAGCACCAGATTTCCCTCATTTGGGGGTCACAGCTTCACAATAACAGGATGTCTTCAGCAAAATGTGTTCAAGCTCCTGGAGGTTGGGTCAGTTTGTCCTGGATTCTTGAGGGATTTGGTTGTGTCTGCTGAGAGTCTGGCTTTTTTATAAGAAATATGTATAGAAGTGGCTCTTTGAAAGGCTGCTGTTGCTGGGTAGGCAGGGAAAGGCAATGGCTCTGCCTGGAAGTTTGGCAGTGAGGTGTGATGGTCACCCCTTCTGGTCTGAGGGAAGGCTGTTGAAAGCTGTGGCTCTCGCCCATGACATGTTGTGATGCTCTGTTAAGGTGGACTTGTTCATCAGCTCCAGTGATCTCTGTTCAGGAGGGGGAAGAGAATAGCAAAGGAAATTTCCTTCCATCCTATTTATAAACTCTGTCAGTTTAACGTGAATGAGTTTGGGCGTGTGCTCAGAGCTGCTGGATGGCACAGTTGGGGTTCTGTTCTGGCTTCCTCAATGAGAGCCGCGTGTAGCACATCCCCATTCAGTGTGTGTGCCGCCTGTTCTGGCTCTGTGCTGAGTGCAGACAGCAAGGAGGGTCAGGAATTAAATAAAGAGGAGATCAGGTCATGCACCACCTGGATCTTACTTGAATCAGAGGGTGTAAAGCTTCTAAGACCTCTAAAAGCTCTCAGTGTTTCCTCTGGAAGAGGAGGTTGGTTGGCAGAGAAACCTCCAAAAGCTGGTTGGTTACAGAGTACTCTTAAATTTAATGAAATGAAATCAAAGATTTCCAGTGCATGTCTGGGCTTGTGCATTTATTGTTGACTTTAGCAATTCTGCTCAGTACCTAATGGGGCTGAACTCTGTGTAACAATGAATCTCCTCCAAAAGATCTTAATCTTAAGACATACTTGAAAAAGCAGGGAGGGAGAGGCAACAGTTGCAAAGATGTCACCTGGTTTCTTGAAGTTCCTTGAGTTTTAAGGGATTTTTGTGGTTCCGAGTAATCTTGATATTAGCTTATATTATGAAAATTTCCTCCTCACTCATCTCAGAGTGGCTTGGGCAATCTGTAGTGAGCTTGGAGGGGATTTCTGTGATCTGCAGATGGAGCAGTGGAAGCATCAAACAGTGCTCTTTAGCAAATGTACTGCAGAACAGCTTTCCAAAGGGATTTGGAAATGTCCACTTCTTCATCCTCTCCTCAGACAGCATCCTAATCCCAAACCCAGCAGGCAGGGTGGCCTGCACTGGGCAAACACTTAGCACTGACTGTGGCAAGGCTGGTGAGTTTGTAGCACTTGGCAGCTGGCATGGCATGGGTCTGGCACAATGCTTGACATAATCATTAATCTGGGTTAATAGAATTGCCTCAGTGGCCTTAGTGCTTCATTGTGGAGTCAACAAGGTGGATACTTCAGGTGTTCCCAAGGCTCCCACCCAGCTCCAAGGTGGGAACCCTGTTCTGACGCAGCAGATTAATGCACAGTTGGTGGTTGCACTAAAGCAACACTCTGGGAAGTGGTGGCGTGTCCTCGCTTGCTTTCATGTTTCAGAATAGCTCTCCTTTTGTGGTCTACAGCTTGAGTTTGAAAGAAACTGTCGTGTAAACACTTTAATGTGTATATAACGAAATGTAAACGTTGCGGTGTTTTGGTGCCTTGCAGTGGGAGGCACCATCCGGGAACAGTGGCATTGGCTGCATGGGCAGCTTTCAGGAAGAGAAGGGCGTCTGAGCTGCAGCTTTTGCTGCTCCATCTCTTTGTATCATCATTTCTGTTGCTACAAAGAGACTGTACTTTGGAAAGGTTACAGTTGAAAGAAGTTACCAAACAGCACCCCAGCAGGATATAATCTTCTCGGAGTAATCTTTTAGGAACTGCACATACTTGATAAGGCATTCGAGACCTAAGCCTTCTCTAAAGAGGAAAGGAAAGTTTATTTGTATCCAAACACCCTTTGGCCATCTGGACTTGACTTTCTGCTGTCTGCTCCTTGCTCAGGGGTGAGGAAGTGCTGTCTGAGCTGTGGATAGAAGGTGCTATGCAACACTTAAGCTCCCTTGACCTAATTCACTTGCTTTTTTCCTGGAGCGTGGATTAGCTGGGGCTTGCTGGTGCAAAAGTAAGCAGCAGTTAATTTGTTAAGTCAAGTGCCATATGACTGTGATTGGGGTAATGTCATCTTCGTGGGGAAAATGGGGCAAACTCCTCGAGTGAACATGATAAAATAAGGGCAGGGGTAATTCTGGAGCCAAACACTGACACAGCAGGCAAATTATTCAGGTTTGGATGACGCTGGTCACTTCTGACTGCTGCTTTCCCTCTCTAAGTCATGCCTGATCTCGGCTCAGCCAGAACAGCCTTCCTTGGAGGCTTTAGCGCATTCCACAGGATTTCAGATTGTTCTGAAAGTGCTTTCTAAATGCTGTCTTAATTAAAGATTTCTTTAAGTCAGAATGAAATTATTAAAATGTTCCAGGCATTTTCTAGAAGTCTTTGGAAGCTGACTGGACATTCTTTTTAAAGGCTGATTTGCTCCTGTTATGGGTTGCAAAGTGATATTGTGCTGTTTGTGGGTTGCAGGTAAGTTCAAATAAATAGGTGATATATATGTATATATTGTTTTGTTTGTTGTTTGCCTTTTTTTTTTTTTTTTAAAGTAATTTACCTTCTTGTGAACTGCCACTGCCATTGAGTCACTCTTTATAGTTTTGCAACTGTGGTCCTTTGGCAGTAATGAAAAAAAATGTGCCCTGGAGGGCACTTCCAAAACTCCTGGGTGTGTCATTCCTGGTAATGCTGCATAAGGCGGCAGACTAGCAGGCATCTAAAAGGCTTTTGGCTGTTTCTAAAATACTGATTGATCCTACATGATAGATTTTGTAAATGCATTGAGTGCTGTTGTTCTAATTAGGCTATTAGGGTTTTAAAGGCACACAGCAATGAGGTGTATTCTGTGTATTGGAGGGAAGTGAATTTCTGGAACAGTAAGGTGGACTTCTTGGCTTAAAATCGATGGTTGTAAGAGAGCTCTGGTTTGGCTTCTTTTGCAAATCCATAGATTATGCTCTTCCTTGCATTTTTCAGGTAGTTTGGAGGAGTTTCAGTAGAGTTGTCACCTTTTCCTGGAGAGTGCAGTTAACTACTGCAAGAAGATGATAATCAGCCTCCCCTTTACTCCACCAGCCTTAGGAAACCTTGGCTGCTGGTTCCAAGATGAAGTCAGTGCACAGGTGTCTTTCTGGGCTTGCAGTTGGCGTTGGCATTTTGGTGCTTAGTTCTATAAAGTTGCAAAAAGCTTTTTTTTTTCTCTAAGGTAGAATCTGAACCTTATCAGTTTGTGTTGCTTCTGCTGGGACCCACAAGCAGCTGATCAAGTTGATGTTCCAATTCTGACTAGGAATGAAGAGCATTTCAGATTAGGGCTCACCCTGAAAACAAAGATGTGGTTATAGGGAACGCTTTTGTCATGTACATTATGCCCAAATCTTTTACAGTAAGTGAAATGTTTCCAGTTTTCTATCTGCTTTGCCATCTTCTGATTGTGTAATTATCTCTCCTTACAAAAGGTTCTGCAGTGGGAATGGATGACTGTCTCCGTGTTTGCTGTGAAGTCACAAGAAAACCTGCTGAGGGGTCAGTCAGCAAAAGCATTGCTGGGAGACTCCGCAGCTGGGGAGCACTTTAGAAGCTGGAGACAAATCTGGGAGTGCCTTTTGTGTACTGAGAGAAGGATGGGAGCAGTTCTTGGGAACTTTGCACTGAGATCTGAGGCTAAGCAGTGAAGGCAATAAGTGAGTGTATTAATCCAGGGGGCTGAGAAAAACCTTTCTTTCCTAAGATAACAAAGTTTGACAGGGCTGTTTATCTCCCTTAAGTTTCCCGGGAGGTATGAACACAAAGTATGTTGTGCTCAGCCTCTTCTATCACTGTGCTAGATAAATTATTTTTAAAACATCTTACCTAGAGAGGTCAGGTTTTTAGCACAAGACTTTCTCCTCTGTTCCTGCTCTGTTCTTGAAAGTGATTTTCAGATTTGCCTGGTTTGTGAGAGCTGCTTCCTCCAGAGCAGCAGAGGTAAAGAGGAATTTGGAGCTGCTTGCATTTAAAAGACAAGGCAGTATCACATCTCTGAGCCCATCATCTGCTGGGAGGATGCAGTTGGGGAAGGTTTACACAATTTTTGGACCACTTCAGTGCAATCTGAAGCACAAGTTGTGTTTGTTTAGAAGATTTCCATTTGCAGTACATCCTTCTCCCAGTTCCCTTGCTCTGGATCCGGCTGGTGAACTGTCTTTAGGGGTGTGGAAACTGCTCACAGGCCACGAATTTGTGCTGAACATTTCCTACTGGAGTCAAACATGCCTGTCTGTAGCACAAGCTGTTTCAGTTGGCTTCAAGCTTTCCATTCAGGAGTGATTGCTTGGATCACACAAACAGCTGAAATAGCTGGTTTTCCAGAATATTTTGCTCGAGTTGTCTCTAAAGCCAAAGCCATTGAAGGCTTTTTAATGCTGTACTTTGGCATGAGCTAATGCAAAGTTAGGGAAAACACGTTGAGCTGGTGACAGCTGAGGGCTTGTATAACAGCAGTCCCTAAAGGGAGGGAGAGGCTTTCCAGAGGGCCCTCTGAGGCTGTTTGTGTGCACAGAGGTGGAACTTGGCCCCTGTTGTGTTGGCTGAAGGGAGGCCACAGCTCTCTAAGCCTCAGCTATACCTGTGATGCAGGTTGCTCTGCTTTTCCAGTCTCAGTGTCTGTGTGCTTTAAATCTGGCTGATTTATGGAGCTCAAGAACCTTTGGAGCAGGAAAATCCCATCACCTTGTTTGAATGGTTTTCGTTCAGAGGGAATGGAAGACCTGGGTCAAAATTGAGTTTCTGCCTGATTTAAAATCCCTGCTGTCGTTCACTTTGCTCAAAGCAGTAAGCCACTATTTATTTGAGATGAAGTTTAAATTTAAAACCCACAATTGTAAATTACTTGGGAAGGGATGTCATTCATGCACCCGTAATAGTGATAACGTGGATAAAACAATTGCAGGAAACTTATTTCTGGGGGAAAAGCCAAGGGAGGTATTCTAACCACAGCACTTTTATGGTAACTTCTGCAGTTTACTCCTCTTACCAGAAAAATGATGCATGTTCGACTGGTACAATCAAAACCAGCTGGATTTGGGGAATTTTAAGGGGTTGTTTTTTAAAGCATTTTTATAAAAACCCAAGAAGTCCAATTAGTAGAATGCAATTCATAGAAGTTTAAAAATTAATGGTAAGTTGCCTTATAAAATATAGATCACTTGAGACTAAACTAAGAGCAGACATATGGTTTTGATATTGTTTTTTTACTTTCGAACACTGGCATGGTGCTGGGGCCAGACAACTTTATTTTTCTGATGCATTATAACCAGCTGCAGATGTTTTAGATGTTATGGCTTCTAAATGGGCTCTGACAAATGTCTCCTGGAAGCCAACAGCTCTAAATATTACATGCACTGTATTCTGAGGAAATGTTGAAAATAAAGTTTTAGGAATTAAACGTTCAGTGTCTGAATCAAGAAAATTTACTTTCTGTCTTTCCCGGGGGATTTGCTGGCTGAAAACAGTCTTTGGTGAGACAGGCACAGATGTTAGTCAAGACACACATGGAGACTGGAACAAATCTTGCCACAGATGGTCTTGCACAGTGTGTTATTTACTGACCTTTTATTGCTAACACTGGAAGGTGGACACTTGAAAAGGTACTTCAACATCTAACTAAATGTTGACCTGAAATCTCTAACAGGTGTGCAACTATTCAGCATTAAGGAAAACAAAATAAAAACTGAGGTATGTATTAAAACATATGGAAATGTTGTGTTTTGTGCATCTACGACCACAGCTTGGCCCTCCTCTACAGCAACTTTTGTGGTATTTCAGTTACTCTGTTAAGGATTAAGCTAAATAGTCTTAAGTAAAGATTTTTCTGGTGCTTTTTTGTCTTTGCTGCGTAGCTTTGAGTCATGCAGAAGAACATCTTCACCTATATATGGGATACAAAATGTTTCCTCCATGTCAAATGTATAGCTTTGGGGAGGAGAGGGACTATATGGTTATTGACAGGGGAATTGCATCAGATGTCCCTGACGTCCAAAATTCAGACAGCTTGATTCATCACTGCGTAAACCAATCACTCCCTCTCCCATACCCTGAGAGAGAGTGGGAAAATATCCATGCTTTGCTGCAGCCACTGCATTAACAATTGGTTCTGTGGGCAGCACTGTGAGTGCTCAGTCTGGTCAGTGCAGGAGGGGAGGGAAGGAGGAGTCCTGGGGGGACAGGGTGGGCGCCTGAAGGCTGTGGGCTCAAAACTGGGTAGTGGAAATACCCCCTTTAGGCAGGGAGTGCCAAGCTGGCTCTACATCTGATAAGGCTTGTTTATATCTTAGCAGTTCATCACATAGTGGTGGTCCTAATGTTTGAAACTGTTGGGAGCTTTACCACAGATCTTTATAGAGTTTCAAAGGAAATTGGGGATTGCTGAAGTGTTATCAGTGATTTTCTTTTGAGCAAGGACTGTTTCGGTAAAAAAGGCATTTCAGAACAAGGTACCTCTGTATATACGGAAGGTTAATGATGCATCCAGGTTGTACCACACAGGGGGACCAAAGGGAATCTCCTTGTTCATGTGTGTTACCCCTGAAGAGCCTTGCTCCAGCTTTGGTCTGGTTTAAATGTAAGCCAGCTTGCACTCATGGAAATCCCTGGAGTCTGCCTGGCACTGGGGAGCAATTCCAAGAGCATATTAGGGCTGGCAAGCATCAAAGGGTGACTGCTGGAGCAGGGACGTGGCACAGTGCCCTGCAGAGGGGAAGCCCAGCAAATGCAAGTCTAATGTTTGGGATTTTGCTACTTCACACCAGTGTTTAAAACTGCTTAGGTGTAATCCTCCTGCAAAGCTCTCCTTGCTCACAGATGGACATTTGCTGCTGCACGCTGATTTTTAAGCATGAGCTAGCTACACCAAAGTCTTGTGCAGCTGAACAAAGGCTCTCGCTGATGTCTGGCAAAGAGGAGAAGTTTTTATTTTGGTTCTGTTTGGACAGGAGCATAAAATGGGTCTTTGTAGTGATGTGCTTTAACAAATGAAACATTCAGAGGTTTGGTTTGATGCTTGCCAGTTGTGTAGTGACTCTGGGAAATGTATCTAGCCAATATTTGGCAGGGAGGAGGAATGCTCCTGAGTTTCTGTAGAGCTACTGGTTCCATGTGTTTAGTTGGACATGTTTTCTTGGCTTGTAAATTATTCCTAAGAAAGGTTACATTGAAGGTTGATGTTCATAATATGCATCTTTTCTTAGTGATTGTCACCTGAGCTTCAATGAGGTTGCTTTTCCCCAGTCACCCCAGGATGTTTCCGTCTCTGGAGCTTGCTCTGGTTTCTTGGCATGACTTGATCAGAAAAAGAATCTCAAAGATAGTATGTGCCCCTCAGCTGCAGATGTCTGAATGTGCTTATGCTCAGAGGTCCCTTCTCTGTGGTGTGTATGGAGTCTGAAGTCCTCTCATTTCTGATTAAAAGAGAAGCCACAGTTCATTTTGTGATCCATCAATCAAAAGCACACAGTATTTTTATGCAGCACTCACAAGATTGAGCTGAATACTTTGAAATCTGTAGAAGCAATGAACTCTGGCTTGCACCATCTTAGGGAAAAGAAAATGATCCTACCTTTGATGGAAGCTAGCAGAAAGTTGGCTTCTACTTAACTTGAAGTAATTTGTGGTGGTTTCTCATCCCTGTGGTCTTATGGAATATCTTGGCTTGTTTGGAACAACTACTGCTTTTTAAAAATGCATTTTAAGGATTTTTGGAGGTTCAAGTATTTGATTTTCCCATGTCACTGCCATGTACTGTAGTTTCTTCATACTTTTCCCTCTTGGATGAAGCATTTAGCTTACTGCAGTGAGAGCTGCTATGTAGAGTGTTCCAGCAGGTCAGAATTCTCACAGAGGATGGAGGATTAAGTGATGAAGGCTTTTATAGCTACATGAGCATTGGGTTGGTTTTGGGTTGTTGTTTTTTTCTCTCATGCACTGATCTTTCTGAAGCTTGCAAAGAAGATTACTTAAACAGAACGGTTACTGAGAAGTTGTTTAATCAGGATCCTTTGGCTGTCACTGAGATTAAAATGTTAACATGGGCTTGATGCAGTTCTGGAAACTAAAGCAAGTGTTTCTTTAAAATTTTATATGGGAAAGGTGGTTTAAATTGCAACAACTCATTAAATTCAACTGTTTGGAGATGTTAAAATAGGTGCACTAAGCAGCCAAAAATGTATGGAATTTCCCACCTAGGCTGGCTCTGAGGTTTCCATTCTGTTTTTAAAGCAGCAACTTCCTGCCTTTGAAGGTTTCTAACCTCTTTGGTTTGATAAGCCTGAAACTTTGGGGGAAGCATAGATTGACACATGTTCCTGTAGGGAGTATGAAAGTGTGAATTCGAGTTTGAGTGGTAGAGATGGCAGGAAAAATAGCAGATTAATTTCCTGAATATGCTCTACTGCCTGGAAAATAATGATCCAATAATGAGGGTGTGTTAGGGAGGGCTTTGACAGGGGTTGTCTCGGCAGTAGAGGTGATTTGATGATCTTGCTCCCATTTTCCAGCCTACTTTCTTCCCCGTTGTGCTGGTACAGCCCTGGATGGGGACCTACTGTAAACTAGATCAATGAGATGAGCTGGATTTGAGACAAGAAAAAGTCTTGTTCAAGGTTTGCTCCTGAAGATGAGGAGTAAAGAAGAGTGGTGTAATTCAGCAAACTGGTTTTGCTGAGCTGTGTAGAGCAAAAAGGCTGTTGGTCTTACCTCTTCAAAGAATTTGCAAGGATTTGCTTCAGACCATGGACAAAAATGTCAGGATTTATCAGTCAAAGATAAGCTTTACTTGAAAGTACCCATCAGCCTTGATTTTGTTTTGTTATGCAAATTGGAGAATAATTCCACTAAATTGCATGTATTAAGAATCTTATTTTTTGCTTTTTGTCAAGATTGACATCTCGTTGTTGCAGTGAGTGTTGTGGTCCTTCCTCCTTTTAATGTAATTTGTGAAAATCCGGTCCTGCAGAGGCTCTTCTGAGCGGCTGTCCTAAATGGGATTACTGAAACACTGACATTTATCTGAGCTTTTTACTTTTATAATTCATAATAACCAACTGCTCTGGCTTATGCTTTTTGGGATGGTGAACTTGTCTTGCCTCTTTGCACAGTGGTAAATTTATGGAAATACATAAATATTTCCTAATCTGGGATCATCATATGGGCACTTAAATCTTGAAATCTCTTTGCTTACTTCAAGTTTCAAGAGATGTTCTTAGAAATAAAAGAGACTAGTTCACTTCATGTGTGGCCCCTCGAGTATTTTATAACATGAGGCATGGGAAAATAGGTCTAGTTGAAGTAATCTGTGAGGAGATACTGAGAGAAGTAAAGTCCTGAGGAGTGGTGAAAGTATTTCCTTGCTCTGTTACCTGGTGAAGTGAATTTAGAGGTATCTGAAAGACCACTCTGGTTGGCAACTTGCTGTGAAATACCGGGACTGACTTTTAGTATGTGTTAGACATGAATTATGAAGTGATTTGAGTCCATATTCAGTGAGCATCTCTTAATAGCATAAAATTATTCAAAGTTGAGTTGTTTCCATGCATTAAATATCTGGCATATTTATGATTCTCTCGCCTTTCTAGCAAAGGTGGTAACTTCCACATCTAGTATTTTGCTTGCACTTTCAGAAGGCAATTGCTTTTATATATATATATATATTGCTTTAAAAGATGTAGCTTGTCTCTGGTCTTGCATGTGCTGATATCCAAAACTAGGAGTGTACTTATTTAATGGATTTAGTTTGGGAATTCAGGCTGAGTTCTTGGGCAGTGTAGCATGGTGTTTCATGATCTCATGGGCAGAGATTGCTTGCAGGGTTAGGTGTGGCTGACTGTGGTTTGGGCTAAATAATTTGCCTAGTTATTACTACTAGCTTGGTAAACAGTGTGGTGCTTTTTTTTCCTGAAGCTTGACAACCAGCCTTCCTCTTGTGGTTCCACTTCTACTTACAAAGCCATCTTTCCCACCACAGCCTGCCTCATCCATGAATCCTTTCCCCGAGAGCAGCACTGCAGAGATGGTATTTTCCACAAGAGGTTGGTTGAATAAATGCTATGACAGATTATTACAGCTACTGGAAAGCGGTTGCTGCTGTCTTTAATTTCACAATGTCATGTTACTCTGCCTTAAGTAAGTGCCAAAACTCTCCAGGCAGCATTTTGTAGTGGCTCACCTGTAAACGTGTCCTGCCCTTTGGAGAGGAGAGCAGATGTTTCTGCCTCTGAAAGGTGCTCCAGGCACTTGCTGCAGGAGATGGTCAGCAGGCTGTCAGAAGCAATCTTTATGGGCAGGCTGGTCTTTCACAAGGAGATGTGTTTACGGAGCATGAAATGAACATTTTTGCACAGAGGCAAATAATTGCTTACAACGGAGACTTTAGTAGCAGATTTGAAGCTTGAATGGTTGTTAGTAAGGTCAGCTGGAGCCCACACGATGCCCATCTCCTGAGCAAAGTCATCCAGAACTTTTTAGCTGTTCGTTTATGCTGAAAGGTTTTAAGAGGTTGTAATGTTCACACCTTGGGCTTGTCACTTCCGATAAAAATTTGTGATACACAGATGTGGCAACACAACCTATGTGGTATAGTTCCTTCAAAATCACTCTTGAATGGGAAAGTATTTTTTGACTTGTCCAGTATCTTAGTCTTGAATTATTGTCTAGCTGTACTCTAGCACTGATGGGGTTTTTTAGGGACTTTTCATGACGTGTCTGTGAAACGGCTGTTGCCACGAGCAAGAGGGATCTCTGTGGAAGCTTTCAGTGGTCAGGAGATGGGTCTGAAGGGCAACAGGTCTCAGTGGTGTTGGCTGTCCCGAGGTGCTCTAGTTAATGCTTTCACTCATCAGGTCAGGGCTCCTTCTTGAGCAGTGATGAAAAATTGTTTCCAAAGAATGGCTATTGGCAAAATTAATCAGATTGATTCTTCACTTATGACACAGATCAAGACTTGAACTTCAGTCTTCTATGGTAATAAGACCAGTTCATCATCACTAATTGCATCTCTTCGTTCCCGGCAGTTTCTTCAGCCTCCTTACTTCTTCAAGGTGACTTCTCCACTCCACAGATGTATGTGTCTGACAGAGTGTTTAAAAACCACAGAGCTTGAAGTAGATGAACTTCTTGTAAAAGCAATTCTGTTTGATTGCAATTAGCCACATCACAGAATTCAGTAAGTCTGACTGATGTTAACTGTGAGTGCTGTCAAATGCCAGAGCAGAGGGAACCTCTCCTCTCTGAACACCACAGCTGCAAAGGGGGCTTAAGGCTTCAAGAGCTCCATTTTCCAAACATCTGTGCTGCTTTAGGAAGGGGGAAGAAGTTACCAACACCACAAATGCTGCATGTTACACCCGTGATCTTCCCATTGCATTTTTATAGGACCTCATTCCTTGGAGGCAGTGGGTCCTCTTATTCCATTCACATCATGCTGAGCAGCCTTAACCACAACCCCTTTCACTAGAGTTATCCTTGTCTGTGATGAAAGTCAATGAATGTGGCCCTCACAAGAAACATCCAAGCATTGCCTGAATACTCCCCAGAACAACTGTCCTTGAGTTCTGGGAACACAGAAAATCCAGGATACACGTCGTGTCTCGCTCCCTGCTGCCACTGAAAGGGGCTTCTAAAATAGTTTATACTCCTTCTGTATGAGACTAAGCAGAGATTCACCTTCAGAATTCCTCCAAAGGGGTGAAGTGGAGCTCAGTGTTCTGCACAGTGTTTGCTGAGCAATAGCACTGTTTTTTCCACGAGGTGTTAACCGTAAATTTTCAAAGGACACCAGAGAGATTGTACATACAGTGAATTACTCAGACACTCTGGAACACGACCTGCTAATAGCCTGCCCTCTTTGAAATAGTCCCAGCAGTGTGAGCTTAATTCTTTTTTTCCTGTTTAATGAGACTTGGTAGAACAAACACCTAAGCAGATCTGAGAAGTTTGTATCAGTCATTCTCTGCTGCATCTCATGTATAACCGTGTGTTTTATTTCTTTATTGATTTTTTTTCCTTTTCTTCTGTCGATGCTTAAGCAGTATTCTTTCAATACGAAGTAAGGCCCATAAAAATACTGGGTATAACACATTCAAGTCAAATTTGGTGGTACTTTATTCTGATACGAGAAGCTACAAAAGCTGTTTCAGAGAATGTGCTGCTGTACAGCAATTTTTCCCAGTCCCATGGAGCTTCATTATAGCGAGGTCAGACGATGTGCTGTAGAGGAGACAATTTATATATATTTTATCATAGGGCTAACTGCTACACTCTTGTAATGACCCTGAAGGACAGTAAATGCTCTAAATAATTCAGCTGCTTTGGAATATAATTCTGCTGTGCTTTAGGAGCTAGAATATATCTAGGAATATAGACAATATTGTGATATATTTTAATGTGATGCCTAAAGGATACTCATGAGAGTGTTTGCCTGCCATGGCCCTGTCCAGAAAGTGGATGGTGAAGGTTTTCAGAATTCGGTGTTTTCAGTGTACTCTCAAGGGAAAGACCTCCCTTAAGATTCTTGTAGTGAAATGAGACTCCTCAAAGTCTAATTGCCTGTTGGCCCACGATGGACTGTATTAATTTCTCATGTAGTTGAAAAGCCTCTTCCATGATTTTGTGTTGTAATTTTAATGTCACGTCTTTCCCTTTTCTTCTACACTATTTGTAATACCTGCCCTTTCTACCCTCATCAACACCCATTATTTTGCATTTTTCTGTGTGCTGTTTCTGGAGATATCACCTAATGAAATTTGCTTTTGTTCAACCAGGAGGACACAGATTCATACAGCCATGATGATAGAACAGCTGCGTAAAAATAAAAAAAAATCATTGAACTCTTGCATTTGCACAGTTAATGCCTTCTTTACTCACCCTTTGAATTGCATCCCAAATTTTTGATGCTCTTTTTTTGTGGTCAGGACTGCTTTTGAATTTTAATCCATTCTCCAGTTAGCAACATCAGCAGATTTAACAAGCCTGCTTTCCATTCCAGTATTGAAATCAATAGATAATTTTACAGGGTCTGGAAAGATTCTGGCAAAGATCATTTGGACACATGACCTGAATGTTTGCATGGGAATGTGTAAGTTTGGATTAGATTTGAGTGAATTCTGATTTGTTTATTAACAATAACAGGATTCATTGTGCTCAGTTTTACATCCCTGAGTGATGCATCTCTTTTCTCTCCTGTCTGCCTGCTTGTTACCTGTCTCAGAAAGAGGCTGCTTGTTTCTTCATTTTTAATCCTGACATTGCTGTGGTTAGTAGCTATTTGTCACTTTTAAGGAGACATCCAAAAGTGATTTGTCACCTTTTAGACATGCACAGTGTTTTGGCATCTGCATCCCCAGCCCTGCTCTTCCTCAGTTCCCCAGAAGTGTTCATTATCTTTCAGTTATTGGAAATATGATCTGCCTTCCACAGACACACTGACACTGTCAACCAGCTTCTTCCCAGGCCCAACCAATTCATTTTTCCAGTTTCTGTTTCCCCTGTTGCACCTGAACCTGGCGTGTCCTCTTCCTGTGCTGGCACCTGCAGCAGTCTGGTAGTTTCTTGCCACATTACAACTTGCAGCTGCCCTTGTGAAGTGGTGATCACTACTGGATAGCATCTCTAGGAGGGACCAAAGTACCCACACAGGGTCCAGGCTCTGGATTCAGCATTCCAGTGGGGATTGCTTGATCCTTTCCTTGCCTTGGGTCAGACTCATCTCACCCAAGTGGAGGCATGGCCAGTTAAAAGCCTTGGATGGCCCAAGATTTGCGATGTTGGCAATTTGGTGCTGTGCTTGGAAGGAGCAGAGGGAGGCCTTGAGAGCAGCTTGCCTGGGGAGAGAAGTATTAAACCCTGGAAGTGTGATCAGATGGCCCATACGGTGCACAGGAGTGCTGCAGAAAGTTCTGCCAGGGCTTTCCTTGTGGAGGAAGGAGTGGGGAAAGGGTGGCAGGAGCTCTCTTGCTGGGTATGTGTGCTTGGCACTTCAGCTTTTAACTGTTGAGAAGTCTCTAAACATTTCTGTATATGCAAGTTATTTTTACGGTGCCCAGAACTCTCCATGGGATGACCCTCCCCATATGGTTTGTGGTGGGTTTTTTGTGTGATGTTTTTTGTGACTCGCTCCGAGTCGTCTTTGCCAACCCATCAGCGGTGGCTTCGTTTCCTCAAGAACCTGAAGACTTCTTGTCCTCAGAATTTGGGATTTTTGTGCTCAGCTTTTTTTTTTTTTTTCCTCCCAGTGGAATAATTCAGCTTGTCCTTGGTCTCCAGAAGCAGCTTGTGCTTCCTGCTGAGAGGAACTGCTTCCAGACAGACAGTGGCAGTGCAGGAGTCTCCTGCAGGTACTGCCCAGCAGCTCTGCACTGTGAACAGCAGGACAGCCCCTCATCATCCTCTGTGCTGATCCAAACAAAGCACAGGGACATCAGATGAGCTGACAGCATAAATGTGGGAATTGCTAGTGGCATGGATCAGATGTTTTTGAGTAACTGGAGTAATAGCAGTAACTCTGATTTTAAGAGGAGTGTGATGCACCTGGTGTAGATCTGTGCATTTGCTGGGTGCAGCATATTAGTTGCCTGAGCAGCAGTTAAATAATTTTTGGGGAAGAAGAGGCATGTTAAATATCGCTTGTTGGTGCTGGTGTTTTCAGTTTAACATGACATTGTCAAGAAGCATCCAGTTTGACAGGAAGTTGGTAAGGAATTTACTTTAAAATCTTTAAAAGAGCTTCAAAGGAAAATAGTGGTGTTCTGCTGCTGAAAACCAGAAAACTCTGGTTTTGCTGCACTGCTGCTAAGAAAAAGCTGTGCAGAGACTGGTGCTATGGGTGTGACTCAGGCAGCAAACATATTTTGGAGCACCTCCTGAAGTAATAGTAATTGAAAATAATGATTTTGTATTTTTTTTTCCTAAACTGAAGCTCTTCCCTTGATAGTTATGAGTCCTGTTGGTTTTCCAGTGTCCGGAAGGCAAGTGAGCAGTGTCAGCACTGAAGGTACTGCCTGAAGAAGTGGAAAATAAAGTAGACAAATGCTTGTGTTTCTTTTTGCTTTATTATAGTTAGCAGGAGCTGTGTGATTCAAGACCCATGTAAGTATTACGGGGACATGGAATTGTTCCCGACAGCAGGAGATAACTGAAAAGTACACTCTGAAAATATCTGTAAGCCTCTTGATGTCATAAGTTGTCTCTAGAACCCTTTTGGTTGGGGTCTTTTTTCTGGGTGTGGGGGGTCCTGTGTCACCTGGCTGTGATTCCAGGTACAGTTTATTGTTAAACTGCAGCTGGGATCTGCTGAGTGCAGCATGTGTGGGGATTATGCCCTGCACAGGTGAATGCTGCAGGGAGATGATGTGTCATCCTCTGGTTTGGGGTCTGACTTTTCCATAGGTGACATCACATCCTTTGTCAGATTGTACCTGTTTTCAAATATCTGGTAGGAGATATTTCACTAGTTTTATGTGTAACTCTGAATGATGAATAAAGGCTCAAAAAGAAGGGAGGGGGGAAAAAAACCTCAACCAGACTAGAATAAGGACTTTTTTTCCCCAGTTTCCTTCAAAATTCAGCAGGGAAAAAACAGTGTCTAAGCTTAATATGCAGCTTTCTCTGGGAAGCACTGTCTGATGACATAAACCACCATCTCAGTGCCTGGAACACAACGAAATGGCAGTTATGGGTTTTATTCCAGTTTTTGAATCATATCTGTCACGTAGGTTTAGTATGGATCAAATACAGTTTTCCATAGCAGGGAATGTTGGAACTTTATCTTTTTGGAGATTTCAGAAGAGTGGTATTAACCTTTCTGAAGCCACTGTTCCCTGCATGCTGGCAAGTCTCTGCCCCTCACCAGGCATCAGACTTGCATGATGTGCCCTTGAATTTTGTTTGTGCAGGTTTGGCATCAGCCCAGTTTCCATGAGCAGAGGTGAATACCTGGTGTGTGCTGTCAGCTGCTGCAGCTCTACAGGGCTTAGGGATGCCTTATGGGGCTCTGCAGGTTTTTCCATGCAAAATCCAGAGCATTTCTGTTTACTCTTATGGACTGTAAGTGCTGGCAGGATTTCAAATGCCTCACTCCTCTTACCTCAGAAAACATGTGCAGTGCAACCTTGCCTGTGCCTTTGTCACAAAGTGCAAAGCATCCTGATAGTGGACTCTGCACACTGGCAAGTCCCAAAGTTGAGTGGTTTTCTCTTGAAATGACTGTTTCCATGGAAAGAACTTCCTTTGCGTCCCTAGCAGGTAGATTTTGTGGTGTCTTTGCTTCAGAGACTGTTGGAACATTAGCAGCAGTATGTCTTTTGTTTGTTTGATTAATTTTTTTAAATACCAGTTATGCCAGTTTATACCAGAACTGGTACCCAACCAGGTAGATGCCGTTGTATGAAAGGCACAAATTGCCATAGTTCTTTCTTCATTGAAATAGTTTTAAATGCTGTAAATCATTTTGTAAACTGAACAAAGTCAGATTTGCAGTCCTGTGTCTGCCAGGTCCATCCACTGCAGCACCAGGCTAAGCTGTCATCTTCTATTGGTTGAGTGCTGTGAATTTCCCCTCTGTGTAGTATTTTTGTCTGGGGGATATATGGGATGTTCATTGTGGTGTATCTTTAATGAGATTTCTGCTAGAATAATGCAGAGTTTGCTTCTATGCTTGTGTATAAAAGAGTTGGAAGTGGTGTTCATCTGAGCAGTCCTTGATTGGTTTAACGTTCCTGTAATCTGATCTGGAGTTTATAGCTCGAGTACAGGGAAATCATCAAAATGATGGAATTAATAGGCTTGGTAATCCTGCATTTTTATTACATCTTAATGCAATTAATCACATATTTCTCTATGCAGCAAAATCTGCAAGTCTTACTGGTAAGTCAGATTTCAGAATCAGTGCTCTGAAGTGTGTCCTTGTAGGAAACAAACAGCTTGTGTGCTGTTTGCTCGTGTTGAATGAAGTGTGGATTTCTGCGGACATGTGCAGGGTTCTGCTTCAGATGCCCCCTTCTTGAACTGATCTTCAAACCAGAATGCTCACTATTTCTGTGAATATAAGGCTGGTTTTGTTTGGGACACCTTCAGCTGGCCCTAAATTTCCTGCTCGTAGCTTCTGCCACGAGTTGCAGTCCAAAACAGACTCTTAGGCACCTGATAAAACACTGCATGTATGTTTGTTCCTTGGGAGAGCTCATCCAATTTTAAGTTCCCAGAAAGCTGTAGAGCAGAAAGGGAAGGTGGACGGGGTGGGAAGTCTACGATCTTATTTGAAATGGCAGTTCAGAGATTACTTTTGTCAACATCTTTATTCCACGTTGTCCAAGCCTCCCCTGGCTGCTGTATCTCAGGGAAGGTGAGTAATGGGCTGCTCTCATCTTGGCCATGGGGTAGCCCAGGGCATGGTGTCTTCTTTGGGAATTTTATGATGTGCTCCTGTGTCTTACAGCAAGGTCAAAGGAATGTGCTTATTGCTTGTGGGGGGAAAACAAGGAGCTTTGTCATACAACTAAATGCCTGCAGGAGCTTATTCCACAGTGCTGAGCAGATCCTTGAGCCAGGTCACAGTGGGAAATGGAGCAGTTCTGTAGCTGAGAAGGGCTGCAAACGTTTTATTGAACAGAAAAGGTGAGAAAGACTTTGCTTGCCCCCAACAGCTAAAACTAGGCCAGCTGGGGTTTTAACAGCTGAAAGGGAAATCTGAGACTGAAACTGCTGTGCTGTCACAAGGTGTGCTAAAATTTGGGGAAGATCTTGCTGCTTGGTGCTCTCTGCTGACTTTGGAAGGAGCTGTGCACCTGCAGGCCTGGGTTGAATTAACCAAACAATAAGTTCAGAACAGCAAACATTGCAAGACCCTAATATTGTTTCAAAAGGTAAGTGAAGAACAAAGTGTGAGGTGTTTGGTAGAGACAGATGACTAAGCTGGATGTCACATCACTGTCCTCAGCTGATGTCTTCAGACCTGATGAAGCAGGACTTTTTGCTAGATGAAATTTGGTTGTGCTAAGGGAATTTCAGCATTTGAGGTTGAATAAATCTTGTTAACTGAAGGAATTTCTCACTGGGGGTGGGTGGGGAGCAGGAGCAGTTCAAGCAGGTACCATTCTAGCATTTGACACAAAAAGCTTTCTGCATTAAAAAGCAGAGTCAGCTACTAAAATTGGGTAATGCTTAAGCAGCAGGTTGTCCCATCCACCAAGGACTTGGATGCCTGGTGTTCTGCAAGGAACAGGTTTGTTTAACAGCTCTACAGTTCCCAAGTGTCCCTGGGTGTTCTGCAGAAAGGGCTCTGCTTAGTGCCTGTCTGCACTGATCCTTTCATGGTTCTGGTTCACTGACACAGGGTAAGGTCTGATCCAGAAGTGCTCACAGGATCTGAGGCTCTGCTTCTGAAGGAATCAGGAAGGTTATTTCCATACCCTGAGGTGCAGCTTTCTCAAAAGCAAAGCACAAATCTGAATTTCTGTATTACTGGTGTTTCAGGTGAGAAAGAACACAGTGACCAAATGGTAGCATCATGCAGGAAACTTTTTAAGGTCTGGTTCAAAGCTGTTGCTTGGGTCTGAGTCACAGCTCAAGTGTGAAAGATGAACTTGGCTTTTTTGCCTTTGAAAGCGCTTAAACATTCTGCATGATGTGCTGCCACGGAGTCCTGTGTTGCCTTTTAATAGTTCCTGAAATGTTGAAGGTATAGATTATGTTAATGTACCTTTTAAATTTTTTATGGACTGAAATAGCTTCAAAAATTAACCTTTTGAAAACACTCGGGTAGATCACATGACAGGCTTTTAGCAGCTTTTTTTTTTTCCTAGTAGTATGCTGCCTCCCATTCCAGTAAATGAGGAGCTTTGATTAACTGGGGTTATGCTCAGCTTCCTGACCTGGACCAATTTCCAGCTGATGTTGGTGATGTTTTTATTTTTCATCAGCCCCTCTGAAAGTCTCAGCTGTTTTCATGTCAGTACAAAGGATGTGGACTGTTTGTGCTGTGCAAGTGTTGTACTAGTTTGTTGTTCAACACATGTTAATAGACCTCTGACAAACAAATACTTCATGTTGCAACAACCCTTGATATCTATTTATTTATTAAAGAGTTACCTCATTTAGTGTGGATGGTCCCACAATCCTTAAAACCTGGGCTTCTTGCTGCAGTGAGAGAGGGGATTCCTCCTGGGTTCTGCCAGATGTGTCTTCTCTCACATCTTGCCTCCTGTGCACTTTGGGTACTGCAGGTTTTGGAAGACTGGAGAGACTCTGACTGTGGATGTTTGCTATTTCTGCTTTGCCCTGTCACAGCCTGTGACTACCAGGGCATACCCAAGTGTGTGCTCTTGAGTGTTCCACTGAGTTCACCTTGGGTTGCAAGTCCCTTTAGTAAACAGAGGAATGGCTTCTATTTGCTCTCCCTTTCATCGTTGTTTTTCTTGAATTGTTTTGTCATCTTCATCTTTGTCACCTTCACCTGCCATCAGAGGATATAAGTGCACGGCAGACTTGCTGAGGTGCTGGGATAAATGAAGAGACCTGGGATGGAACAGATGCTCCCTTTAACACTATCTCCAAAGATCAAAGCTTCTTGGGTCTGATCATAGCTCCTTGTTTCAAAAGAAAATAATAAATCAGCAAAGCAAGTGTTTGCGATCTGTACAGCATCAGGATTTGTGTATGTACCTCAGCAAGTCCTTCCTACTTGTGTGTAGAAAACTCTGCTTATGTCTTCATCCACACTTTTTTTTTTTTTTTTTGGAGCCAGGCACATTAAATAGTGATTAAACAATAAAATTAAAATTCCTTTTTTGTGCATTTGGCATTTGAATGCTGATCAATTGCTTTGGCAGTGTGTTAAGTAACAGTGTGGTAGACAACAGAAGGGACTTATTTACAGCAATCTGTCTAAATCCATTTTCAATGTATTGCTTAATATGCCTTTCTACTTTAGTTCATTTTCAGTTTTTAAAAAATGAAGGCTTGAAACAAGCAGGAGAACAGTTTAAGATATTGCTGCAGAAGTAATCACTCCTTAGTGGTAAACAACATCCAGTTCTTAAGGAAAAGAAAATGTGCTTGAGCTGAAATAGAACTTATGGGCTCATTGTAGGAGTTAATGGATGGAATTCAATGGCTTGTGCACTTACATAGCCTGACTGGATGATCATAACGGAGCCTTCATGCTTTGAAACGTGCCTTTTGCATGTTGCTTACAATTGACCATTTAAAAAAAGCCAATGATGTTTTTGCAAAATGGGAAGCAAATGTAGAGCAAACCAGAAAATTGCTGACCTCTTATAGGGATAGAAATCCAGATCCATAATGTCAATTTGCCCTAACCATGCAGCATTGACATCTGCAATGGTCAAACAATGGTTTCTGCATTCCACAGTTAAAATGCAGATGAGGGGGAGTCTGCTGATGTGTATGGACAAAAAATGTTTTGCCTCCTGTCATGCAGTTAGAATTAATGGAAAATTAGCATAAGAGTGAAAATTGAGATGAAATACAGCATTACACATATGACGGAGCTTGTCATAAATGAGATGCTTGTTTAATAGTTAAAGCAAAAGTCAGTCCTAGGAAACTTGCTGTGTTTTGCAGATTGCTTCAGTATCACAGTCTAGAGCGTCTGTTGAAGGAGTATCATCAAGTTATGTAATTTGCATAATTGAGTCAAATTCCATGCAGCATCCCTGAAGGAAACCACTAAAAAAAGCAACATTCTGGTCCCTGTGTGCTGTGTCTGGATTTCTAGAGCTCAGACATCTTTTACAAAAATGGGGGCTGGGGTGGGGTGGGGAGAAAAGAAAAGGAAAGGAAAGGGAAAACAAAAAAGAGCTTCAAAACCTGCATCAAGGTCAGCAAGCTGCCTCTTCTCCCAGCAAAAGGGACTTTGAGGACATATGTGCACATCTTCCCTCTGCCCATGATGGCATCGTGCCTGCAGCCTTACACACTGCTCTGCTAATAGTGATGACAGGAGCTTAAAATCTGCACTTGGGAAGGGGAAGGCAGTGTTTTACCATTCACACTGAGTTTTTTTTGGTAGCCTGCTGAAATTAGGTTGGTCTTGAAAGTGTGGTTCTTAAGAAACACGATGCTAATCAGGCTGCTGCAACTACACCTTTGGGGCTGTGTGGATCATGGGGGCTGGCAAGGTCATTGAAGCAAAGACATTCATATTCATTTCCTAGCACTGAAAGTCACTTCAAAATTAATATTTAGACATTGTTGACAGAACTTGTCAGTGACTCAGCAGACTTTTCAGTTACGGTGTTTTAATAGTGACCTGCAAAACCAGTGCAAACATCATATGTTTGCTTGGAAGGGATACTGTTAGATATATTCCAACCTTTTGACATTTACCCAAGTTGAATTAAATTTAATGGAGGATTTCTGAGTTGGATTGGCTAATATAACTTCTCTGCCTAAGACCAAAAAAGCTGCAGAATGCAGGATGTCTGCCATTACCATCTGTGGTTGTGTGTACCCTTCAGGATTCTAGAAGCTGCTTGGAGAGGTGTGTCAATCCCACAGAGCTTCACGGGCTTTTGTCTTGTGTGACTCTCTGCTGGTGTTGGATGTGCAGGGCAGTAACATGACCAGCACTGCAGGCAGAGGAACAGGTAGTGGCTCACCCTGCACAGTCCTCCTTTCGTTTTACCAATACCAACACGTGGAAGGGTTGAATCTTCTAAGTCTCCAAGACTGAGAGCTGTACAGAACCTGTTCCCCAGGACTCCAGGATCCATAACTCCTGTCTAGTCTGAAGTCCATCACTACAGTTCAGAAAGGTCTGAATAACTGATGTATGTACTTCGTAGTTTTCCCCCTTGCTTACTTTAAAGTTTACAAATTGCTGATGTGTGGCCTTGACATGGTTAGCTTAACCCACCTCATAAATGTTTTTGTGTATAAATTTATCTTGGAGTGAAAGAAGTAATGCATCTACCTCCTCGACTTTCTGCTGTCCTCCTCCCTGATTTGTACTGTGTGTAACAGTGGCATCTGTGATTTTTTTTCTTTCCCCTTTATTTTAAGAGCCCTGGAGGATGGTGTGCTGCTGCCTGCTTTCGCTCAGTATTGCAGGGTTTAAATTGCTTGCATTAGGTTGTAGCTTGCTCTGAGGATGTTTACATGCACATTGCTGACCTCTCTGAAGAATGGCTTGAAGCTCTGCAGAAAATTTACTTCCCTGTTCCCATTATCCTACATTGAGAGCACAAACACAAGGATCACTCCAGCCCAGAGCCTGGGAGTGCTCACACTGAGCTAAGGGGGCTGGAACTGCTTTTTAATGGCTTTTAGGCTGCTGCTTGTCCAGATAAGCATTGTCTGTGCAGTGGTGAGAGAGAGGCCCCTCCTGAAATAAAAATACGCAGTGGTGTGGCTTCCTCGGAGTGGGCTGCAGATACTGGTGTGAGTCCTTTGGGGTTTATTCCAAACGTGTCTCACTTCCCCTGAGAGCTGTTGTGGAGGACAACTCAAGATCTTTCCGGGGAGTGTATTTCAAGAGGAGTCTTGTGGTTTTACCCCATCTGGCGGCTCAGCCCCACGGTGGGATGGGGGAATCAGAAGGGTACAAGGGGCAAGACTCATGGGTTGGGATGCAGATAAAGCAAAAACTGCACGTGTAAGCAAAGCAAAACAAATCAGGGAATCCACTCACAGCTTCCCATGGGCAGACAGATGTTCAGGCATCCCCAGGACAGCAGGGGAGAGAAATGCCATTGCTCTGAACAACCCCTGCTTCCTTCTTCTCCTCTGAGCTTTATGTACTGAGCATGATGCTGTAGGGTCTGGGATATCCCTGGGGTCGTTTGGGGTCACCTGTGACCTGGCTGTGTCCCCTCCCAGCTTCCTTGCTGGAAGGAGGAAGAGCAGAAAAGGCCTTGGCTCAGTGATTTCCTTACCCTGCTCAGCAGTAAGGAAAACATCCCTGAATTGTCAGTGCTGTTTCCTGCACAAATCCACATCACAGCCCCAGCTGTCAGGAAGAAAATTAACTCTGTCCCAGCCAAAACCAGCACAGAAAGCAATCCCCACCAGGACTGGAGCAGTGGATGAGTATCTTCTAAGGGATATGTGCAATTCCTGTTTAAGTTGCCTGAGTCTCAAGAAGAGGTGGGATTTAGCAGTGCCCTCTTAGGTAGCTTGGATGGATTCTTGCTGGTGGGTCTCACTTTTCCTCTCTTTCTCCGGGGTGCCTGACTTCCCTGGTCACTTTGCAGGGGCTTGGCATGGGGTACTGGGTTACCACGTGCACAGTGGGTGTTGTGAGGCTCCGAGTCACACTGTGGGTTTCTCCCTCTGGATCTAGTCCCTGGACACTCTGGCAGTGGTGTCCTCTGCAGTGGTGAGGGGGGTTTCCAGGGTGACTGCTGTAAGGGATTTTCACGTGTTGAATTTCAGCAAAAGGCAGAGGGACAGTGGCACTGTAAGCAGTTCTCCTGGTGTGCACATTCAGTCCAGAGTACTATAAACAAGAGAAAAGAGACTTAAAATATTGAGGTGTCAGACTTGCCAGTTGTTCCTGTGCCCAGTATGACACTTGTGCACAAGCCTAGTGCTCGGAAAGTTGGCAAAACTCTCCTGGCAAGGAGGTGCTTTGGTCTGTGAGAGCTTCTCAGAGCTTTTCCTGGCAGGGGAGTGTCCTGGAGAGAAGACTGACCAGAGAGCAGGCCTGGCAAAGAATGGTTCTTGCAAAAGAGAGGGAAATATTTCCCAGAACATCAGTGTGCTCTGTGGGTTTAGTGATGATGATTAGAAGGGGTGGCATGTTGTCCAAACAACTGGAAACCACGATGGTGGCCAGACGAGGACGTGTGCTGAACTGTTGCAGTAGCACAGGGTGGCTGCTTCATGGTGCTGAAAATTTGATTTGACACTAAAAATAGTCAAACTGCCACTGCCTCTTTCTGTCAGACAGCTGCCATTCAGACCTGCTCACATTAGCTGGCATGAGCTACTGAAAGTAGAGGTAGAGTTTGTGTAAGTTGTCCTTGTGAATGTTGGGTCAGGTGGAGCAACGAACAGATGCTGATGTGTTTGCCTGACCCTTGCCCACACTGCCCTGGCTCATCACACCCCAAGGGAGCATCTCAAACCACCTCTGCTCACACCCACTGCACAAGAGCAGCAGTAACCTCCTGAGGTGAAGCAAATGTTAGGGTTCTGGGTGGTGTAAGTCTTTCAAGGTGCTCTGTGATGGTGTTGCTGACACAGCATGATGTGTATTTCCCCACAAGTGCTGTTGTCCACTGTGTTCAGTGTGCCCTCCCAGTGCTCTCTTGCCTGTTGGGTTCCTGGATCACACATTCATTTTGACACATAAAAGTACTTTTGCATTATCAGCAGGTAGGAACTCACAGGAGAAGGGTGGTGTTTAGTGGGACAGCTGGAAAACCACAAGGCAGGTTAAGCACTTCAGTTTTATATTTATATTTGGTGAGTTCAGGTGAGCCCTTCCATGGCAGGATGGTGTGGTTCCTCACGCTGCTCTGCTGCTCTGGGACTTCTCCTGTGTGATGGGAATCAGTGAGGCTTTTGCAGTAGCTCTCATGAAACATCTCTTCTTCAACCAATGTGAGTCCTCAGCCTGTGCAGTCAGAGGTCAGCTGGTGATGTTGGGTTACTGGTGATCATCTTGAGTTGCTGACTTGTTTCCAAAGCACCAATGGCTTTTGAATTTTAGGAGCAACATCATGAAATGGGAATTCTAATTGGGTTCAGTTCAGGCTCATGCCCTGTGTAGAATTTGCTTTTAAGTTGAGCAGCGAGAGTCTTAATAAATGACCTTTAAAGCCTTATTTTGATTTTATGCAGGTGTGTGCTCATTAATAATGATCCTGCAATAGGTCTCCCATTACATCTGATTTAATTAACAAAAAAGCTGCAAGATGTATTGGATATTTTCAAAATGAAAATGGGAGTTTTTAATAGATTCCCTGATTAAGAAATACTGTTCTGCATACATGATGGTGCCCTGAAAAAATATTACTTAACAGCTCTAGATAAAGTACTGTTCTGAGACAAGCAAAACTTGCTTCCTCTCTCCCTCACTTCTTTCAGGCTAAAAGCCACTTGCTTCTGATTATTTTATCTCAAGGAAGATGTTTAATCTCTTCTTACAGGAAGGGGAGACTGTTAAGGAAAGGTTGCATGTGTTGTGTATTTAATATGTCCAATCTTTTGTTTAAAAGGCATCATATGTGAGGCAAAAGAAGGACACTTACTTTGCTGATGGACAAAGGAAAAAGGACTGGCATAACAATGAAGCTATAAGGAGGGACTCAGAGCGTGTAGGTAAGTAAGATTGCTTTTAAAATTGTTTAATACTGATTTTAAGTTAATTTGATTTTATTTGGTAGGCTGAGTATAGAACAACAGAGTCAAGATGGTGTTTTTGACATGATACAGCAGTTACAGCCAGTTAATCTTTAATTATGTTAATCCCAATTAAATTCCTTTTCTCCAAACTTCACAACAACCACTTTGAGGGGAAGATGTATCAGGAATATCCTGGTGTTTTATGACAGGTGTAGTATTGATTGTTTAAAAACTTAGCAAAAAAAGAAAAATAGGTGCGTACCTCTCCCAAAAATGGGAGATCCAGGAAGAAGAGGCATAAGAAAAATCTTCTGGACTATAACATTGATGCAAACTCAATTCCACAATTCTGGAGTTTGTCTTGCATCACAAGTGTCTGCAGGAGCTCTGCCCCTCAGTGCAGGAGCTCAGGTTGTAAATACACATTCCCATCTGTGCTGAGAATTCCAGCAGCGCTGAGGTGTTCACACCATATGGATTCTTCCTGCTGTGAACAAAGGGTGTTCTATAGATCCTCCACAGCACTGCCATAACCTTTTTGTCTGCTTCTGGTGTTAGAAGGGGCACTTAACTTCTACAGTTTGCACAGCTGAGTGGTTTGTAGCAAAACTTCTCCTCAGATAAAGTCGAGAGATTGACTTGGTTGACCTGGTGCTAAATATGGTACAGAGCACAAAACTAAGGAAGGAATTTTCAAAGGACTATAAGATGCTCTCTTTTTTTAGCTATATGGATTAGTTTCTGGCCAGTTAAGCACTAATTACTAGTAATGATGTGTATTTATTTTCTGTCTATCCGTAGGAAATGGGGAGCAGGGCAAACCTTACCCAATGACTGATGCGGAGCGAGTGGACCAGGCCTACAGGGAAAACGGCTTTAATATCTTTGTGAGTGACAAAATTTCTCTGAATCGTTCCCTTCCAGACATCAGACACCCAAAGTGAGTATACAGTTTGCATTTCTATGAGTGAAAGTTTGTAAGCTCTAAATTAACACATCTGTAGGAGTGTGCTCTTTTTTAATACAGACTCTTACACCTTTGTTTGTCGCCTACAGTCCTTTCACAGCTGGGTCCTGCTGTCTGCTTAATAAAGAACAATGTATAGTAATTGCAGTGGGAAATAGAGGAGATCAAATCTGGGAGGGGAAAAAAAAAATCCCCTTTTGATTGCAAAAGACTTAAAACTAGCACAAGTTTGCAGCTCTGGGCAGAAATGAACTTGACTCAGAGGTGACCACTTCCTTCACCTCTTGAAGCACCACAGTTCAGTCACTGAGCCCCTGAGAAGGCCAGGAGTTTTAGCAACTAATAAGGTAGAATATTTTCTTTCTGCAGTGAAACTACTGTAAATGTCTGACTCAGGTGACAAGTGCCCTAAGTGCAGTCAGGTGATGGCTTTGTCACTAAACACTGTCCAGTTAGCCATTAACTGGAAATGAGCATGAAGTGTTTGGGAGCAGAACAAGGTGTGAGTAGCTCTACTCAACTATATATGAAGAGTTTTATCAGATTTGTGGATTATTTTCTTGGACATGTTCCTCATGAAGACAGCCTCATCAGGGTTTACAAGTAGAAACTAGTTCCTATTGAATGCTGAGTTTGTCTGGTTTTGGACGTTATCCCTTAGGATGGTGTTAAACTGGATTTTGTGCAAACCAGTAGGAGTTTTTTCCTTAGCAAAAGTGCTCCAATTAGAATTTCACCCTTGTTTAGAAAAAAACTGAGAGGTTTTTAAATACTGTGTGCAGTTCTTAATCTGAAAGCATTGTTAGACATTTGAATCTAAGCTCATTGTGTGTAAAGGTGGTTTTATCATGATTCAATAAATCTGAACTCAACATTTACTTTATTTACGAGACATAATCTCCAGAAGTTGGGTTTTATAATTTGTGAACTGCACAGTTGAGATATGACCTCTTAGCAGTCACAACAAGCTAATCAAATAAACTGGCTTGACACCCTTTCTCAATATATGCACATAAAACAAAGTAGTAAACATAGCCCACAAATATTTTAGGCATGCAGCTAAAACGTTTAGACATAGAGATAAATCAGGTAACTGAAGATCTTTGTGGATCAGCCCATACTCAAGTTCTAGGAAATACAGTTTGACTTTACTAATCTAACTCCTACCTGGCCTCCATTTACAGGATCTGCCTTGGGCTCTGAGAACTGAAATGTCAGACACTGCCAGCATTTTGTTCTCTGAGGGTTTAATATATTACCCCATTGTTTCCTGAAACTGCCAACTCAGTGTTGCTAATTCTGCTACTTAAACTTCTTTAAAGTGTGAAGCTTCTAACTCCAGCCCCAGTTAAAACTGCGAAGTGAAGTGTCTGCTTAAACTCTGATTAATGATGCTGCTGCTGCTGCAGTGGTTTGTTTGTTGCTTGACATATCAGTGCAGCAGGTTGTAATCGTGGAGGCCTCGAGGAGAGGATAAACAGCATGTGCCTAATGGATGCTGGGATTAGCTGGGCTGGGAGCAGGGTTATGTACAGTGCAGATATGCAGGAAAGGGATTCGTGACTGGAGAGCTCTGCTGTGCATTCACTGTGCCCAGTAAAAAAAGATGTACTTGGAGTGGTTGTGGTTTGTGTTGCTTCGGAGCTGGATGAGGGCAGGTTATGACAAAGCTAGGCTGAGACCCAGTCATAAAGTCACAAGTGCATGAAGAGTATTCCAGAAGGAAGGGAGTTGTCTTTTTAGAGCCTTTTACATCCAGTGAGGTAATAGAGGCTTTGGAGGTGTGCCTGCAAACAGCAGGGAGTGTAAGGAGAAGGTGAACTGGGGGAAAATGCACCATCTGTCTTGTCCTAAGCTTTGGGGCCACAGCTGGGATGCTCCCCAACAGCTGGCCTGGGTGGGAAAGGACAAAGAAGCAGTTGATGTGTGAGATGGTTTGTGTGGACTTTTATATACCAAGTGGTGTGTCACCTCTGCTTTCTGTTCATGGTGAGAGTCGAGGAGCTGGGGTCTGGCATGTACTGGGTCTGCCTGCTGCACACATACAACTGTTTATTTCAACAGTCATGTCTTCCCCTGATAACATTTTCTTTAAGTGCTTCTGGGGTTTTTAATACTAAATACTAATTTTTCAGGTCTTGTAAAGCAATTGTAGATGTGGTAGCTGGAGGGAAGCGATTTCTCTCCATGCTTAATGGTTAAACTTAATAGCTAAAGTTTCCCACTTGTTCAAGTTAGTCAGAAAATGCGAATTCCAGTATAAGCATAGTTAGAAAAGATTCAAGGGCTCTTGGTTCATATTGGAACAGAATTACAGCCAGTAGCTATTGGAAGAAGGTGATGGTGGCAATGCCAAGGGCTGGATGAAAGCAGTCCATGCAGCCTTAGTTTGCATCTGTGCACTGCAGCCACAGCCTGCAAGGTCTTGGCAGCTCCCCAAGACAATTCATTACACCCAGAATAAGCTACTGTCCTTTCACACAAGCACCAGAGTAATTTACTTCCTGTGGCCACAGATGTATTGAGCTTGTATAACATAGGTGCATCCTTCTCCCTTCCCTGGGAAAGGTACCGGGGGAAAAGCTGCCCCTGCCAGAGCTGCTTTCATTCCTGTCTGTCCTTCCTGGGAACAGGGAGGGGATTACTGTGGGAGAGCACTGAATTGTAGGGACAGCCTCACTGGGGGTCTGCAGGTCAGCTCTGGTGGCTGTGCAGGGTTGTGGCAGGGCAGGAAGCAGAGTGTGACCTCCTCCCCTGCTCCTGGGCAGAGGGCAGCTGGTCCTGCTGGCACTGTCATTACTACACTCCAGACACCTCCATTCACATAACCACCTCTGGTGTGCATTGGACACATGGGGTTCCAGGAATGGGATAGATTTTTTGAGGCCCTGATGAACAGCTAAGGGTATTTTTTAACTCCAGTTGCTTGCTGTGTGGCCTTTGCTACCTGTTTAATGAGGTTCAAACTCCACTTAGGACCATGTGTGCAGGAAAGTAAACACTCTCCTTTATGCTGCAGTTGGAATTTTCTTTAGGAAACTACCTTGAAAACATCCCTACAAGGCAAGAGAGTGTTACCCCTTTTTAAAATTAGGAATATTAATGCTGTGGGGAAATACCCCAAATTCAAGTGGGACATATCTCTGCAGACATAACCAGCTTTACCCTGGTTCTGGTGATTTGTGTTGAAAGCCCAGCCACCTTCACTTCTGCATGCAGAGCTGATCCCAGCGTCAGACTGGATCTGCTGAAAAATGAGGGAGACGAGTGGTTCGTTAGGAGAATTGAATTGGATATTTGTCCAGCATGACAAAGGAAGCTTTTGGTAGAGGTTGGAGGTTGATCTGTTACTGAGGGAGGTGGGTTTCTTCAGTGAGCAGTTCTTACTGTGAAATTATCCTCTCTTCTGTGGATTGTTCATGATGTCTTGAACTGGTGGGACTGTTTAGGGAAGATGTCACACAAGATCCTTGCTTCCCGCACATTTTGCTTAAAAATTTTGGATGACAGTTAGACGTGATTAGAGTGATCTGCTTCTCTGAAAACTGACAGTAAGTGTGCTAAAGCAGCATACTGATAATGCCTAAAATAGATATTTTTGAAACAACTTGATAGAATTTTCTCTTTCTAGTAATTTTTGAAGTATAAAGGCAGACTAAACAACTCTTTTAGGGACTTTCATATCTTAAGTTATAACAGGAGTTTCTTTTAAAAGCAGCTTCAGGACCTAATACATCCCCTTGGCTTTGTGTTTTGCTAAGTGTCATTGATCATTAACAGTCTTCACATGGGATTTCTGGGTCTTATTTTTGGCCAGGTAGACTGGATCAGGTCAACACTGGCTTGATAAATCCTGCAAGTTGCTGGGTTTTTTTTCAGGTACTTCGTATCAATTTGAGGAGTAAAGAATGAACTAAGGTGCTTGATGACAATATGGAAGTGCTGGTGTTTTTTGGCAGCTCCTTTTGACTTGCTCTATCTGTGTCCAGCTGCAAGAACAAGCTGTACCTGGAGAAGCTTCCAAACACCAGTGTGATAATCCCATTCCACAACGAGGGCTGGTCCTCCCTGCTCCGGACAGTGCACAGTGTGCTGAACCGCTCCCCTGCCGAGCTCATAGCAGAGGTAGTGCTGGTGGATGACTTCAGTGACAGAGGTAGGATGCTTTCTGTGTGACATCACCCTGTTTCCCTGCCTAAGGCATCAGTGAGCTTGGAAATATGTGTGTAATGGCTTGGGGGGTTTCCCTCTTGCTCAAGTACATTTGAAAGCAGAAAACCTCCTGTTCCATATTCAAGGTGTGCTGGTTTAGCTCTTGCTGACATGGGCTATCCTGTGATGTGAAGGGTGATGGTTTTAATATTCTGTTAAAGGCCTGTGTAGGTCTTAATATTAGCCCCAGAATTAATTGTGTGTCGCTTGGAATAATAAAAGAAGGAAGAATAACTCTTTTTTTTTTCCTTGTTTCTTTTTCTGTGCATGATAAAATAGAAAACAATTCTTGATTAATGTTTTTCACCTGGGACTGCCTATGATTTATCTTACTTTTCCCCTGAATTTTGTGCTCCTGAAAATTAAATCTGCAGCATCCAAAACTTGGACTGCTCTCACTTGCTTGGAACTTTGCTCCTGTTTTGCACTGTGTTATCAGGAGCAGTCACTTTGGGTTGGGTTGAAGTGCTCAATGCAGAGGGCAGGAGTCACTGGCACATCACATCACCACGAAGGGAACAGGCACTTGCCATTGCAGCAGCAGTGTGTGTATGAGTAGTTACTGAATCTGCTTGTTCTGCAGCAGAAAGGCAAGAGATCGTTTCCTCTGAACCATTTAAATGCTACATGATGCAAATGAAGCTGCACTTTGCCTTGTATTTTCCACCCTTGCTGTGGTGGAAGAGGCAGGTGAAGGAGGAATGAATGCCTCTATCATGCAGACATTGCACAGCTGGAGGGATCTCATGGAAAGTCCTCTGAAAAAGTTGGTGTTCTGTGTTGAAGAGGGTACAGTGACTGTAAGGGGTTATGGTCAGATCTAGCAACTCTATTTTCTCCTTAAAAGTTACTAAGACTATTTAGCTTTATGAGCTGCAGAGTTCAAGCCACTGATGTTACTCAAATGAGGGAAAAGAGCTCTCTATACAGAAAGTAAAAGATACATCTCCAAAAATCTGACATGTAGGAAGCTGCTAAATGAGCTTGGAAACAAGCTTGGAGTGTACTGACCTTTACTGACTTCCAAATAAGCACTACCCAAAGCTGTAGTATTTGTTCCAAAGTATTTCTCTCATTAGTTTGCAAGCAAGGCATGCTGCTGTGAACAAATCAATGTTATATGAAATAAGTATTTCTTTAGAGGATTTTCAGGCTAAGCTGGGGAGAAGAAAAACCCACCTTCCTAACAAGGTCTCCTTATTGCTACTCACGCTAGAAGGAAATGAGACAAGCTCATGCTGTAACTACTGCTAAATTGTACAAATGGTTCCTTTTCAGAGAAGTAGAAGTAATGAAATCTGGTTTCCTGTGGATCTGTTTTCCTTGTTTTCTAGATGTGCCCTTCTGTCCAGCCCTCCTGGCTCCCACCCCTGCTCCTCATCAGTCTGTACCTGTGCCCTTTGTCCAGCCTGCTCTTACTCTGTACCACCTGGCTCTGATAAGACACAGGCTCTTCTCTGTCAGTCATCCATCTCTCATACAAAGGTAGCAAGAAGTATCTGAGATCAATTTGTGTGCAGCATCTGTTTATAGATGGATATAAAAGACTGCCGGTGCTGGACAGTGAACTAAGTTGTCAAGGGAGGAGAATGACACTCAGGCAAAGAGAGTGCTAATGTAAACCTGGTGTAGGTTTTTTATTTGGTGGGGATTTGTTTGGGGGGGGTTTTTTGGTTGGTTTGTTTTATTTAAACAGTATTGTCCTGTTAGCACAGTTGATTTATGCACGTGGGGACAAATTACTGGTTAGGATGAAACATTTTCCCTTCAGTGCTGTCACTTCTGTATCTGCACTTTTCTTCATTAATCACACTGGGGTCAGCTTCCTTCCCTGGGTCTAAATAGATCCTTAGTCTTCAGGAGGTTAAGTCCTAACCACATGATCATGACTTTAAAGGCCGATGGTTACAAACTTCTGATTGCGATTTATCCATTGTATGTATGCAGTAAAAAAAAAAAAAAAAACACAACCAGAAAACCAACAAATGCTTCAGCCCAGTAACTGAGAATTGATAGTTTAATGCATCAGACTGGAAGGCATGCAGGAGCAGAAGTTCCAGAAGAACTTTTGCTTCACATTATAGGTTTGAAAAGGACACATTCTTGGATTTGGCCTGTTAGTTTGCTGCTCTGGTTATCTGTTTCTTATGATTAAATTGGGCAGATAATAAAAACCCTGTGTCTAAGCCAATGATCATCATAGCTGTGCCACAGAACTGGTGAGCAGTAAAAAGAATGAGATTTCTTGATTTTTCTTTTCACATCATAATGATTGGTCCTCTGCATTTTCTGCAAGGTGGAATGCTGTGCCTCTGTTTCAAATGTTAGTCCTACAAACTTGTAACAGCATCTTTCTTTACAAATGATAGAATCACTGTTAGATGTAGTGGGAGTAGAGGCCACATTTGAGATCAGAGGGGCAGAGTATGAACAGTAAATGTCATCTTCTTCCCTGAAGAGATCAGTAAATAGTCCTCATAAACTCCAGTGAAAAGCCAAAGATGGAAAGGATAATCACTCAATAAAAATGTATTATTAATTTTTTTTCAAGAGGTCATCCTGACATGATAAAACATTGGATATCTCTGCTGTACCTGTGATGACCTTTCACTTGAGGGCTGTCTAAACAGAGCTCTAGCACTTTAATAACTCTTTAAAGAATAACCTTCAACAACTTGGCCTTCCCTGGCAAGGAGGCTTTATCTTTCCTGGTGTATCTTTCTTGTGCAGGGGTTGGGGTTAAACATGCTGGGTTTTGCCCAGCTGCCCTCTCGAGGGGCTGTTAACACTCTTGTTCTGCTGTTTCTCTGATTTCTGTGGCTGGTGAGGTTGCTGCTGATCCATCAGCCTCTTTCATCCCTGCATCTCATCCATGGATAATCTTTGCTTCACATGAAGAAAAGAGGACTTTGGTAATAATAGAAATAGTAAGTGTGGAAACCTGGCTACTGCACACATCACTGTTTTTCCTAACAGATGTTACTTTCATATGTTTTTCATCTGGTTTTAGGCTTGAGAATAAGGAATTTTTGGTCTTTCTATGAAGAGGGCTGAGAAGTTGGCTAACAAAGTGACAGGAGAGTGAAGACAGATTTCTGGGTTTGTTGGTGGCTGCTGTGATCTGCAGCAAACCTGGGGGGCAGCTGTGTGGCTTTGCATTGCTGGAGCTCTTGGACAGATGAATCATCATCTGGAAGTGTCAGCAGCCATTTATTTCTTAATTTGTTTGAGAGAGACAACTCTGTGACCTTTAGCAATAAACATTTCTCATCCTAAAAAATGCTGTCCTGATGACAGCAAATCTTAACAGCAGGCAGCAAAAGCTTTATGGCTTGTGCTTTTGAAACATTTCCTTTGCTTTGTGTTTGAAAAGTCAAAGTGTGCTGGAACAACTTGATGGCTGGAATTTATTGGGTTTCTTGTGCCTGCAGTACAATGCAAATGATCAAAATCTAAAAAAATACTGGAGCTTTACTTCACACTAGTGTCGTGGGAGGTTCCACGTCAGCCAGAGGGGAAGGCTGTCAGTGGGGTCAGTCAGTGTGGTGGGAGGATCCTTTTGCCTTGAGGTGCAGATCATGTTGTCACCTCCAGCAGCTCCTTCTTGACACTCAGATCTTCCTCTGTGGGGATTCCCTTGGTGGGTTGGCTTAAAAGAAGCTGCTTTCCAGCATGTGCTGTTGGTCACAAGAGGGTAAATATTGCAGGGCTATTTTTTACCTTCTCTATTAGTGGTCTCTGTTACCAATGGAACATTGTATTAGAACTGCTATAATGCTTTTCCCCCACAAACTTAGTTGAGATACCTGTGCTGAAAGAACTTTCTTCCCATTTGGAAACAGCTGTAGTGTTCTAATGTGTGGAAAAATAAAGGTTGTACTGAAGAGAGAGGCACCAATTCAGCACACTCTTCTTGAAGATTAAGAATTAACCTGACCAGCATTGGTTGCTTCATCCTTCATGGTACAGAGAATTGCTAGAGCCCCACAGACTGAACTCCATGGGTTTGATTAACCTCAGCTATTGCAGGGTGCTCCAAAATAACACCTGCACCTTCTTGATGAGGAAATACCTAAATGCAATACATGAGAATTATGACTCAAGAATTCCTGATCATAAAAACCCTTAGCTGTGGCAGTCCTATGTGGATTTGTGCCTTCACTTTTAATTTCTATAGCTATTCTTTAGGTCTGATCTCAGTTAAATTAAGCCTTTTCATGTGCTGGCTTGCAGGGTACTAATTGTATCCCTCTGAGCCTGTTTGTTGCCAGAATGGCCCTAAGTAAACTAAAGTGTTTTTTCCATGTATATCAGTTTTCTCTTGGGGACTGTCATGTGAAATTTGTTTGCTTTTTGATTATCTAATTACCATGCTGCTGAGTGGGAAGTGGGTTCTATTATATCATAGAAATGGGAGGAGGAGAAGAGAAATGGAATTGCAGGTCAGCTTGTAACACTGCAGGTTTTTCTGTCAGCTCTGATGGCATTTTGTTATTTATCTCAGGCAAGGAGTAAGGTACAGGCAGTTCATGGTTCTTCAGGGTCTGCTTCACTCCCTGGCCCTGCAGTCTGGATTGGCTGTGGTGAGAAATGGAGCTGTTCAGCTCTGGTGTCTGTCCTGTACAAAATGAATTGTTGGTCTCCACCTAATTCTTGTAGCTTGTGGACACCTCTGCTGTATAAGCTGTGTCTGTGTCTGCATGAAAAATGTAAAACTGTCCTCTGTCTCTCACTAACAAATGAACTGCCCTAAGCTGGAGGAACAGAGGATGGCACATTTTCTCTTTGCTTTTCACCTGCTACATATTTGTAGCTCTGTAGAGCAGTGGGACATCAAGTATTACTGGTGAAAGGCAGGAGGCAAACTCTGTTTTGGAGGAGAGGTGTCTTTCAGGTGCAGGTTGGACTGGAACATGTACAGAATCACAAATAGTTGAGGTTGGAAAGGACACCTGGAGATCATCTAACCCAACCTCTCTGCTCAGCTGCAGCAGGGTTATCCAGGTCTCATTTACTCACTCAAGTTAAATCTCCAAGGATGGGGACTCCATAATGTCTCAGGAGAAGCTGTTCTGCTCTTCAGTCACTCTTTCAATGACTTAGTTTAAGAAAATAATAATAATAATAAAAATGTCTTATGTTTAAACAATATTTCCTGTGCTTTAGTTTGTGCCTAAGGACTCCCAGGTCCTTTTCTGCAAATCTTCTATAATAATCTAGGGAACACCTGTGGAAGAATAACTATAGCTTAAGCTAATTGTTTACATTTGTGTGCTTCTCTGGAACAAACTGGTAGCATGGATTTTTCAGCCTTTCCTTTAATATAAACATGGTAGGATTTTTTTTTACCTTTTCACCCTTAGCAGCAATTGAAATTTTAAAATTATTGAAGGCATCTTTAAGTTTACTGTATGCTGGAAGGCTGTGACTTTATCATTGAATGTCATTTTAAAAGAAACAGTTTGCCATATACTGGGACTAACTGTGTGCAGAGAGGAAAGGGTACACACCCTGCACATGGGCTCAGAGGTACTTTGGGTTTGTCTTATTTTATGGCTTAGCTTGACAGAAATCAGTGATCATGGCTGAATGCCTTAATTTCATATAAAAGTCACGTTTCAGCATTCCATTATTTGCATATTGAGTGACAGCCTGTTCTTACTCATTTTTGAGATTACTTTGGTATAAATGACAGTGTTTTAGAACAAATGTTGTCCCTTGTTGAAGAAGAGAACTGCAGCATCAGTCATCTCCAGAGCATGAGTTACATGCAAAGCACTGTGTTGGTACAATAATAAAGCTGAACGTGGCAGCACTGAAAATACTGCAGTCTCCGAACATCAGGATTGTTCTGGAAGTGTTAACCCAGCAGGGCTCTCTGCCTTGTGACATTGTGTGTCTGTACAGTGGCAATACATGAAAAATGAATGTCCTTCTTAGAGTAAACAGTTAAAATCTGCACCTGTGACTGTGGGGCAAAAACAGCTTCAGCCCATATATTTGAATATATTTAACCCGATATGACAATGACATTTGCAAAGTGAACCTTCTGGCTTTCCCATTAAATGCTGTCTGTTTTAGGGAGTGGTTATCCAGAAGACTGTACAAATGAATACTTGGTTGCAGCTGATTTCAAGGAGACAGTTTTGTTCTGGGTAATGCGTATGGGCTCTCATTTTCCCTTGGGTGATCATTAGGGAGGTTATGGATTTTGGCTTCATCTTTCTGCCATGACTACCTTGTTACCGTGAGCCTTCTCTTAAATTGTGAAAACTTTATTTAGGATTCTATTCTATTTATTTGCTCAACCATTTAAAAATTTTTATTATTCTTCCCCTACTTGTACTCCCTTTTCCCTTAGCTGTGTGTGTTCAGAAGGGCTTTGTGCAGTCAGGATTAGAGCAGCTCTTTGGGAGACAGCAGAGCATTGTGAGCCCTAAGCCTGGCATGTGGCCACTGCTCATCTTTGAAAGGCAGCAAGAGGCTTTTAAGCCTTTTAATGGAGGAGTCTAAAGGTGTCATCTCAGCCCTGGGTTTTGACCAACAGATTCCCCTTTGCTTCCCTCTCCCCTCACACAGGGCCCATCAGCTTCCTTTACTTTGCACCTTGAGCCTTTCCACCACTCTGCAGTTAGCTTGGACATTCACTGGCACAGGAGTGTTGGAGACCCAACTGCTCCTGAGGGTCAGAGGCAGACACAGCCAAATCCCCCTTTTTCCCTTTACAGATAAATCCCCATGACATTTTAAACCCCTCTCAGTATTGCAGTGCAACTAATTCTGGAGGCATGGGATGATCTGAATGGAAAAACAAATGTGAGTGAGGCAACTTGGCTGAACCACGAGCAGTGTAATTTGGTCTGAAGGGCAGGAGTCACTAAGTAGTGGAGTGAGGGAGAAGGCAAGGGGTGATTGATGTGTCATTTGGTGCAGCATCAGGTATGTAGCAACTACAGCTCTGTTCCATTAACCACATCTGCCAGACCTTAATTGAAAGAAATCATGTTCTTAGTGTCTGGAATAGAAAAAGGTTTAATACTTGAATTCTTTTTGATCTTTAAATGGAACAGTAAGGGATTTATGCATCTAAAGAGATTATCTTTTCATCTTTAGGCACATGCACTGTAAAAAGTAATTTTTTTTTTCCTCTTAAATGCAATAAGTGCATCTGGTTAGTACATCTCAGAATACAGAGTGACTGTGCTTAGGACAAAGTGGTGAGAGCCTTTCTTACTGAATTATCAATACGACTCTTTCAAACCTTTTTACCTGAACATATTTAGAAAAGAAGAAAACACCAAGTTTTTTGGGGACAGCTGTGCTTTTCTACAACCTTTTCTTAAGTGTTACTTTAATCTCTCAGAAGTTGTCACAAACAACTGATAAAAAGATTATTTTTGTAAATTAAGTCACAGAATAAAGAGGCTTTTTCCTTGCTACAGTGTAGGAGTGAATTTGTGTACTCACTAAATACTCTGTTAGTGAGCACCAAGTGGAGCAATAAAATAAAACCTAGTCCAGATGTCTGATTTTAGTTTATGAAGAGAGAGGAATTTTTTATTCTCCATTCCTGGCAGTGGCTTGTGCATGTGGGATAATTGAGCTAACAGTGACAGAGATTGCTTTGGGTAAGAGTTGAAGTGCGAATGAGATTCGATTTTGTTTTCTTTTTCTGAGTATTCATTTTTAATGTGTCTTTAATATCTGTGCTCTTGTATACCCTCCATAAAGGGATATCTGAAAACTGCACTGTTCATTAGGCAGTGGCTGGATAGCATTAAAAGTTTATTCTCTAGAGTTTTAAGAGACCTGAGGGCCCATTGTACTTGTTTACTGCAGCTTTGTTTGTGACAGCCTAAATTAACTTAGCAGCTTACTTTTCATCATCTTGTATTTATTTCTGTAAGATCAGTTGCTACAGCTGAAGGATCCTTCTAGAAAGGAGCTGAGGTGACTTTAAAAGGTCCAGTTTACTGTGACCTCTTTCTCAGCTAATTATTGTGTAGTGAAGGATGTCTGGCAGTCTGAAATTTAAAAAAAGTAAATAATAGAGGAACAGGGTTTCCATTACAGCTTATTAAATAAATCTGAGTGCATTGCCTGCTACTAAGAAACCTTATGCATTAGCTTCTGTTAGAGGAACTTTGCAGGAAAAGAGCTTTAATTTTATTCTCCTCACCTTGAAATACATGTCCTCATCTGCTAGGAGTCAAAAAATCTAGATATCTGCCAGCTGCAGTGCAAATCAGCATTTTAATGCTTTACAGCTGCTTCTCTGCAGAAGTTAATTAGAAATGTGATTCAAACACCCTCTGCCAGTGCTCATATATGGTATCTATTACTGGTAATCATAGTTTCTGCTATTTAAACCTGCATTTGGGGTGGTATTAACAAAACAGCTGTTCCACCATGGGGACTTTGATAAAGGTGGAAACTTCTTTGAGAAAATTGGAAGGTAATGCTGCTGCAATTGAGAAAGAGAAGTGGGTAATCTAAACCACATTCCTTATCTAGTTTTAGTTACAGAGATAGTTTCTTAGCAAATTGCCACACCATTCTCTCCCTGCAGCATTGCTTCCTAAGAGCCTTGAGGCCCATTGTTGCCTGTTCCCCACAAGCCAGGGATGCTCTAATGGAATATGGTATTTTCCTGTGCTGAACAGGGGGAGCCAAGGCTCAGGATTTCAAAGCAGGTCCCTTCAGCTATCAGTCCTGCCCTCCCCTCTGTCATCCAGCTAAAATGAATGTGTCAGTTGAGGACTGTATTGCCCATGAGATGGTTTAGTTTTGGTATCAGTACAGCTGTGAACAGGCTTGGATTTGTGCTTCAGGATTTAATAGGTTTATTGACCTTTCTAGCAGATGTCACTGACTTATTGTGGTAGCTGCATTTCTCCTAAGTAAGCAAGAGTGTTGGGAACTGATGGTGAAGAGGTCTAGAAGAAGAGTAGTGTGAGTTTATAAAAGATACTTCTGACATACCTGAGTTTGTTACTGCAAGTCAGATGTGTGTTTTCCCTGCAGCTCTGATGGTAATTTTTTTCATTTGCCAAATACTTTGTTTTCTGTTCTCTGACATACAAGGCAAACATGAGTTTGCTCTGTCACTCATGGTTATTGATGTAAAAACTTTATTGTAAGAATGAAGTATTATCAGTTAGTTTTCCAATATTCTGTCTGGCTGCAGCCCCAAAGCAAAAATTTCCTGTGTCTGTGCTGTTAATTTTAGGCTTCATAGTTGTTCTTCCTCACTTAGGCACTTGAGATCAGAGCCTTTGGGATCCAAAGGGATACATTTCTAGCAAATCAAAGCCACTTTCAAGTGGGTTACATCTTGGGCCTAACAGACTGATCCTTAGCAAAAGTCTGAAGCAGAATTCTCTGTCAATTCTTGTGCTCTTTCTGGAATATTTCCTTTTTTCATTGGTTTGCACAGAACAAATACTTTCAGGACAAGAAGTCCTTTGCCTTTATCAGCATTATTCGTGTACAAAGCTGAGTCTCTGAGGACTGGTTTGTTTTGGGGTTGGAGTTCTTTTGGGTGTGTTGGGTTTTTTCTTTTCTTTTTTTCCCCAACAAAACTCACTGACTTAAAGCTTTAATCTCAAAACTTTGATATGTTCCAAAATATCTGTGTGAAATGTCTTAACATTTCATCTGCCTGCATCTCTTCAAATGATATGGTGTTTTGTCTTGCTGTTGTTCTTAGACTTGAGGTTCATGTCACGATACACCGGGCAGCTCATCACTGTCACCAGTGGCTCTGTCCTGACATGCTCCCCCAGACACAGATGCAGCTCCTGGAACAAACTTCTGAGATGCTTTTTTAGCCCTGCTTGTCTCTCCAGTGCTCAGAAAGCAGTTGATGATGTAGGTTCAAGACAATTAAAGACTTTGAGAGTACAGACATTCCCTTGGTTATACAACTGGATAATCAAATGTACTGATGTGGCCTTAGGATGAGGGCACAGATTCCTTGGGTTGAAGGCACTATTTGAGACAGTAATGCCCTTCCTGCCAGTCACCATGGCTACATCAAACTTGAGCTGAATATTAAGTGTACTGCAAGAAATTCAGTCCTGTTCCAGCAGCTACAAAGGCTTTGTAGGCCAAAACCTGCAGCTCTCGAGTACCTCTGTCAGCACAGCAGCTCTGAGGTTAAAAGTGATCAGCAGGAAATGACTGAGAGTAACAAAATCACCTCTTTAGATGAAATGTAGTCAACAGAAGAGGGGAAAACCTAAGTGGGTGCTTGAATCTTGATACATATTTAATGAAATGGGAAGGGAGAAGAGTAAACTAATGAGAAAAACTGTTTCCCCTGGGAAAGGTGGGTTATGGCACAGGAGGGAAAACTGGTGCTGTGGGTTGGCCAGTGAGGCAGTGTGCAGGAATTAAGAAGTGATGCACACACCACAGGTTGGCTGCACTGCTCCAGAGGAACAAAAGGTGCTTAAACCTTCAGCATGAAGGAAGGATGAGTAAATGGATTTTTCTGGATCCCCTCAGCAAGAAGCAGTTGGAATAGACTTTTTTTACAAGTTACACTTTCTTGAGAGATTAAGAGGTTATGCTGTAGTGAGATGATTATTCCCTGTGTGTTTGCCTACTGAACTTTCCCTGGGGTCTGGGTATATTTATATGCTAATGCCAGTAAATGTGAATTTTCTCGTTTTAAGATTGCACTTTTGTGCTCAATACTAGTATGTCCTGAAGCCACACCTGAGCAGGTTTGGATGTCTACTGTAGGATGGAGGAAGCACTGAGAAAGTTCCCTTTGCAAACTGGAGAAGTAATTGGTGGTACAGACAGCACAGCAGAAATTATCACAGCACAGGCCCGCACTGAGAAAGTTCCCTTTGCAAACTGGAGAAGTAATTGGTGGTACAGACAGCACAGCAGAAATTATCACAGCACAGGCCCGCACTGAGAAAGTTCCCTTTGCAAACTGGAGAAGTAATTGGTGGTACAGACAGCACAGCAGAAATTATCACAGCACAGGCCCACAGCAGTCTGTCCCAGAACTGACTCTGGCTTATTTCTTGAGCCCCACATTTCCACACCTGGAATAGAAGCTTAATTTTAAAACATACAGAAAGAGAACAAATATTCAATAAGATTTTCAGGAAACTAACTCTTTTAATCTTTGTTTAACAGTCCACACTGTGACGATACGTTAGCTATATTAACCTATATATTACAGATATTGCTATATTACTAAGTGGGGTGGTACTCTTTCAGTTGTTGTCTCATGCTCAGTAACCCTCTCCCCCCCCCCCCAAATTGTTTGCAAAGATGTGCTGAGACTCAACACTGGGCAGTGGAAATCGGGCCCACTCTTTCTTTTGGAGTCCACCAGGGAACTGTGATCAGTGAAGCAACAGATATCGATTCTCTCCCTTACCAGGCCTTTTCTTCTTTGTAAGAAGACTCAGCTTGGAAAGCTGTGATCAGCCCAATCAGTTTTCTATTATTGAGACTGGTGCTCGTAGTACAATTTATTAAATCAATTTATTATCCTTCCAACCAACTTCAGTGATCAGAGCGTGAAAACATTGAAAGAAAATTAAAACTAGTGTAAGTGCTGCCTGTTTGGATAACAGCACATTTTGCTGTTTCAGAGGATTACTCATCTGCACCAAAACAGGGAGAGAAGTTAATTTCAATGATTTAGAATTTTCTATTTCAGGGAGGCCTGACTTGCACATTATGATGGATTCAGGAAGAAGTATAATTCATTCTTAAATTGTTAAACAGCACGTTAGGGCCAAGTACTGAAGTAAAAATAAATGGGTTCATTTGTAATCTTAAATAAGCATGTGTGCATGGGAGGGTAGGGATTGGAGACTGAGATAACCTGCAGAGAAATGCCAGATGAACAGTGGCACTTCAGCTTTTGGTTTTGGAAAGTAGCCAAAATAACCTGCAGGGATGGGAATTTGACAGATCCCCGAGTCCTCCTGTCCCGTGCCATGTGCCCTTCAGCAGGAGGGGGACAGTTCCCTGGATTTTCAGAGTGCAGTGGCTCTCCCATCTTCCTGGTATCTTCAGCCTTCTGAGTGTAACCTAAAGCAAAGCAGCTCAGCAGGAGGCAGGATCCTATAGGGCAGAGGGAACTTTGGTGTCACCAGTGGCATCTGAGTAACGTGGGAAGGTGTCTGGGAATGTTTCTGAATTTTGCAGTGCTGTTCGTTCTGGATTGGGTTGATGACACACATATGGCAAGGGCACCAGAGTTGCAGATGTGCTGTACAGTGTAAAATTCAGAAACCAAAGCTAATAGGATCATATGAACCATGAAACGTTTCACTAGTAGGACAGAGGAAGTGTTTCACTCATAATTCTTTCTCAGGACATAAATCTCTGTAATAGTTTCGAGTGCTGGCTGGTACTTAAAATGAGTTAATTTTTTTTCAATGACAAATATGGGTACTCCCTTCCCTGCCAAATACTGCAGAGATGTTACAGGGACATATATAAAAGGATGTTAAGTCTTGGTGTGTGATTTGGGGGAGAGAAAAGGGCACAAAACAGGCCAGGATTCCTGTGTGACTGACTACAGCATCTGCAGCAAAGTAAAACTAAGCTGTAGGAGCTCCAGGGATTGAGGTTCCTTTGGACTGCAGAGCAGCTCTTGAGGCAAATAGATATTGAACTTAAGGGGTGCAGGAAAGATGTTAGAAACTGGAGAACTTCTGGGTCTCCTCCTCTGGTTTCTGTGAGGAAATGCCTTTGGTCAGAACCAAGTCAGTTCAAAATAGGCTACAAACCCACTAGTGATGTTGCACAAGCCTCTGAGAAAGCATGGCTGAGCTGATGGGATGTGAAAGAGATGGGGAGAGTGGAGGTGGATCAAGTTAACTTCTGCTTTGACTTTGAATCGTAGAATCATCAAGGTTGGAAAAGACCTTTAAGATCATCAGGTCTAACCATCAACCCAGCACTATCACTGTAAGCCCCAAACCACATCACCCACCACCAGATCCAGATAAACACCTCCAGTGATGGTGACTTGGACAGTTGATTCCCATGGGCCCTGCTACCTTTCCTGTAGACTGAGGTCTAAGTTCTTTTGTTTCTCATGTGTTTAAGCTGTACCCAAAAAATTATCCTTGCACTCTTCTGTCCTGCTTCTGCACATGTTTGGATTTGAATTTCTTAGGTGCCTGTTCAGGTGGGAAGTGTGCAGTTGCTGAAATGAAAAGGCAATTGGACATGAGAAATTCCCATCTTGGAAAGCCCCTGCCATGCTACAAGTGGTCACCAGACTGGTGGCATCTGAGGGCAGCTCTGCTTGGATGAGGCCAGTAGGAAGAAGTACAGTAAGACCATGGAAATTTTTGCTAGGGGGATGAAAAGGAGTCGTCCTGTTTCGGAAAGCATTAGGGCTGCTTCTGCAAAGCAGGCTGCTTGTTGAAGCTCTCTTCACACAGTTTTATTTACAGCTCAAACTAAAGAAAGCAGTAGTTCTTGACTGATACTGTTAATGTATACACTGTATATCAAGTTTATTGCAAAGTCTGTTAGCAAGCTACCAACCTAGTTTTTAATCTGCAGATAATCTTCCTCTCATTTATATGTTTGGGCTGTGTTGCCGTGCCCAGTGTAGGCACAGCCATTGGAATCCATCCAGTTCACCTAACAACTTTCATTAAAGAAAATTGTCCTTGTAATAAAAATTACTCAGTGTGACAAGATTCCATAGTATATTTTTTTAAAGCCTCATAAAATTTTGTAGGAGTTAATGCCACTTGTTTGGTTTTTTGGTATTTTCTTTTAAAAGCGAAAAATTGATAAATTGTGAGAGCATTTGAAATAGAATGAAATAACTATTTTCTGTCTGGGCATATAGAAGCCCAGGTGGCAGGAATAGCACAGGGATAAGGAAATAAGAAAACTCTGTCTTTGAAGAGTACATTTTATAGAATTTTGTGCATTGTGAGGTTGCTTGGAAATCTGTGATTCTTAAGTTAGGGAAAGTAAATTCAATAAACTCTGCCCACTTGCAGTTCATGATACAGCAGTCTTAACCTTATAAAATGCAATGATCAAGTGTGGATTTTTCTGCAGCAGTTGGGAGCAGCTTTTCTGAGGATCATCCCTGCTGGCTTAAGGACAGCACCTGGGATGTGTGTCCCCTGCAGAGCAGTGTGAACACCTGGCTGCTGATGGAGATCCTGCAGCTTTCCTTGCTTCTCCCAGCCATCAGAGACATAATATTCCTGATGTGAGCGGCTTCTTACCAGTGCAGTGTACAGCAGACTACTCACTGCAAGTGTGAAAGGCTTTGGTATTTATTTACTATGAAAATGTAGTGAAGAAGTGCTAAAGAACCAACCCCAGCTTTTGGGAACGCAGTGGGAAGTCAGTGGATTGGACTTCCTGTTGCCTATTTGAGAAAATTCAGACTCCTATGCCTTCTTTTCCCCTGTTACACTATAAAAATGGGGAACTCTCTCAGTTTTTAACTGCTTATTCATTAATAGACATAAAACAGCCCATCCTCAGTTGGGCTGGGGCAGAGCAGCCATCATACTGCAACAATTATGGCCAAGTCCAGTGACTCATTATTCCCCTTCTGGGGAGTGTGTCTTCATGTGTGGGGCCACATCCTCAAACACACTCGTGTTTGAGAGCAGGCTGAGCGTGCTCTGCTTGTCCCCCTGGAGGAACTGGCTTGGCTGCCTTCAGGTGTCACCAGAGATGAAACTGCACAACAAACCAAAGCAGTTCAGAAAGGTAAATGATGCTGAAATGTAAAATGACCAGCACACAGGTGGAAGGCAAACCTCTGGGATCTTTCACAGTCTCATTTTCTCATTTCTGTCAAAATAAGGAGTTGCAGAAGGTCTCTGTGTTTTCCATAGGTTGGGAGCTTTGGGTTTTTTGAGACTTTCCAGTGCTTTATGGGTTTGGGATCTGATATTCCAAGTGCTACAGTATCTGTGGCTACTATTGAGGAATCAGACCAAGAGCTTCTGCGTGATGGTTCCCTCCTATATTTTAATGAGCACCAGCAGCAGCTCTCATGTTTATCTTGTCTTGTGTACCTTAACTGAGGTCTGTGTTCTGGCTTAGGCTTTGCTGATTTATGCTTGAAGTGAGGACTGTTTGTTCTCTCTGATGAAACAGTCTATTGTGATAAACTAACAATGGCAAGGGATGAGCTCTGATGTTAAACAGTGGTGCTAGCTTTTCTTTTTTGTCTCCTTTTTTTCCCTTCTTGTTTTAAGTCTACCCACTGCCTCAGGAGGAAGGCAGCTGCACTAATAATATGTCTGGTCTCTGTGGAAGGCCCTTATTGGAAAAAAATCTGTAATTGAGTGGACAAAATTTCTGGTTGCTTGAGAGAAGCTATTCAGAAGAGATTTGAAAAGGATGAGAGGAAAGCACACTAGACAGCAAGAAGTCCTAAGGGCTCTATTGAGCAGGGAAACCTATGTAGATATTGTGGGACAATTAGACTTGCCAGGCAAAACACTAAAATGGATTTATGAAAAGAAAATCCTGGGGAATTTTAAACAAAGCTTTGAACAGGGCAAAGAGCTTGCTAGGAATACCTCAAAGGCAAGGAAGTTGATTTGGGTGATCTTTGAAGGAAGGCAGGTGCTGGGTGCTTCAAAGAGGAGGTGCAGAATGTGTGTTAGTCACAGGGATCCTGCCTGTTTTCACTGTTGTTGGGTCAGCACCAAGGGGCAGAGCTCATAACTAGGTTAAGTTTATTTGCTGCTTTGCTCTTTTCAGAGAGCTGTTCCAATGCCCATCCTCCCTGGTGCCCTGTTCAAGGGCACTTCATGCTGTTGGCCTTTCCAGCCCCTGCTTTTCATGCCTACTTTGGAAGCTGAGGAAGACTGTGCTGTACTGAGTGGGGTGGATTCCCTACAGGCAAGACAAACAACCCTGCAAGGTTATTTGTATTTCAGTGATTGCCACCACTCCAGTTTTGGTGTATGAGATTTTAAGATGAGTTCTGTGCTTAGATTTAACACACTAAGTTTTGCCTAGCGAGGCTTCTTTCCTCCTACAGTTGCTGATGGCAGTGGGTGCTTTGGGGCATTAATGAACAGTCCCTGGCATGCTCTGAATAGGGTTTGCTGTCAAGTAAGTCAAAACTTCAGATGCCTGAAGATCAACCCATTATTGATGAGGCCAGTGTCAGCTCAGCCTATTTTTAGTTTTTTTCTTTACTGCTTCACTCTTTGATGTAAAGACAGCTGTGTGCCCCTTATTCTTTATGTAGACCAAGCTTTTTATCTCCACTCTGGAACAAGCTGTCCATTGTTTTGATCACCCAGTGATCTTTCTCTGCAGCTCTTCTGTTTGAATTCTTGTTAATCATGGTGACTGCCAGTGCCTGTGCTAATTCAGATGGGGCTCCAGTCCATGTTCAGCAGCGTAAATATTTCCATATTTAAATGCAGATATCTCCTCTGATAAGCACATAACATAACCATCCCCATACACACTGTGGCTGTGACTGCCTCGTGGCTTGGAGGGCTGTCTGAGTAGGGGTTGTGCTGGTTTTTATTTACGCATGAGTGCACGTTATGTTGTGTGTTTTGAGGAAACCAAGCACAAATGCACTGGTGCACTGAGTGCAGTTTACTTCTGAAAGTGAATTGCCCTGTGTCTCTTCTGGCTTTCCACAAGTGTCCAAGAATCCCAGCTGAGCTCTGCCAGCTGGCTTTTTATTCCTTTTCCTCTTTCTCTGCTGCTTTCTTTCTCATCCTACCCTCCATCTTTTCCTAGTACATTTTTTTTGTTTCCTTTTTTTCTTTTTCTGTTTAATTGCTTCTAACATTTTGGAACATCTTCAGGAGTCTTGGTTAAGCTGTTATTTTTAAACCTTGAATTCAAAAGAAATTTCTCTTACTTCCTTTTTCCTGTTTCTGCATTTGTTAACTGTCCAGGTCGTGCTTCCAAAGACTTCACCTTCTGGTGAGGACGGAGCTGCATTTTTAAGAGATTACTTGTTACAGTGTTCAAATCTCTCACTTCCCTACAGAACACCTGAAGAAACGCCTGGAAGACTATATGGCCCAGTTCCCAAATGTCCGAATCCTCCGCACCAAGAAGAGGGAAGGACTGATCAGGACTCGCATGTTGGGGGCCTCGGTGGCCATCGGGGATGTCATCACCTTCCTGGATTCCCACTGTGAGGCCAACGTCAACTGGCTGCCCCCTCTGTTAGGTGAGTGTTGGGGGGGTGTTCAGTTGGCTTTATTTCCATCTGCTGCTTTCCCCTCGTGCTGTAAGTGGACAAAAGGAACACGGAATATGGTAAAAGGGAGAACAAAAAATCAAAATATTCAAGTGAATTGCTGGCAACTTGTAGATTTTGATGCAAGAATTGTTGTGTTCTGCAGTCCTGCGCTGTGCAGTAACTCCGTCCTATGCTTTGGTTAATTAAGGAGCAGAGATCATATTCTTCTCTTTCCTCAGTAAATGAAATCTTAAATAATTTACATCTTGTTAGAAGAGTAAACTATCACATGGTCACTCAGCAGCTTGCAGAGAGGAATGGCTTTATGATACAGAAGATATCTTTGCATACAGTTTTTGAGTAGCTTCAGGGTTTTTATCTCCTATACAACTACATTTAACTTCATAGTCTGCAAACCCATGGAAAACACATCTTGTGAATGAGAGCTGCTGGTATGGATTTGTAGAACATGGGCACTTTTTCCAAGGCAGTGCTTCATCTTTAAGGACTCATCAGTTTGACAACGTCGGTTCTTTTCAAGGCTGACTAATTGAAAGGACAGTGCCATCTGTTTCTGGTACCTGTCTGCCTCTGGCCAGGGCCGAATTCCTTTACAAACCTATTGCAAGTGACCTGTCAAAGCTCTCTCTTAGGTGTAACTTTGTCAAATAGGCTGTGGCAACAATAGTTAGGTGGAGGTTAAAGAAACACAAGTCAGATTTGTGCGCAGGATTGTTGGATGGTTATCCCCTTGCTCTGACTATCTGGCAATAGCGTAAAACATTTGCAGCTTTATGAGCCCCAGGGAGGGAGGGCAGAATTAGCTCAAATGCCATTTAAATGAGAACATGTAGAGTATGCTTTGATTTTTAAAGCACAGAAAGGATTTGTGCTAGACGTGTTTTGGAAGCTGAAATATCATTTGTTGCCTCTGCTTTGAAAGTTAACTTCCAACAAGAGATTGTCTCAGTAATAAAGTATTTAAGGAATTCCCGATGTTTATGCAGGAATTAATACTGTGTTGTATTATTTGGTTGGAAGAAAAGGTTGAGGCGAGGAGGTAGCTCTTACATTTCTTGAGCCTGCTGAGAGTAGTTATGCCATTAGTCTGAAACACTTCCTGCCAGATTCTGGCGTAGCAATTAGAGCTGGGTGGTGCAGTGGGTTATTTGCCTGGATTTGGATCTGTGCAGAAAGGGTCACGTCCCGGTCACTCGTGAAAATGAGGACTGCTCACTGAGTGCAAGAGTGTCTGGTTTTTAGCCTGGCAGTGTAGATATCTGTGGTAATGTGCCTGTGTCTTCCTATTCTGCTTCTGGGTGATGAGTGCCTGGTGTTTTCGTCTCAATTATTGCAGAAGTAGCAGATGAATTGATATAAATTGGAGCATCTGCTGAAAAGAGAAGGAGCGGGAAGACAACTGCATCATTCTTGGACAACTTCAGATTTTGACACGCTTTCTTTGCCATGTCATGGTCAAAGGAACCAACTGGTACAGGTTTTCTAACACGTTTCTCCAATCTTCAGATCGCATTGCCCGAAACCGCAAGACTATCGTTTGCCCCATGATTGACGTTATTGATCACGACCACTTTGGGTATGAAACCCAGGCTGGAGACGCGATGCGAGGTGCCTTTGACTGGGAGATGTATTACAAGAGGATCCCTATTCCTCCGGAGTTACAGAAACCTGATCCCAGTGATCCCTTTGAGTAAGTTACTGAAACACAGCGTGCTAAGAGCTGGCTAATGAATAACACCCTGTTACGGGGTTGGTTTACACCTCAGCATAGTGAAAGTCAGAAGCTGGTGTTAAGCTACTTGCTTTTTGGCAGCTGTTTGCTTTGTTGGTTTAAAAAAATGCATTGTATAGTAGCTGTGAACACTCTCCTTTTCATTGCTTTTTTTTGCCACTTTAATTCCCACAGAAGTTAACATTTCATTGAAAACTGTAACGTGTAACATCTAATGTGGTCATTTGTTACTGAGATCTTTCAAACATAACTCAGTATCCCTAATGCTCTGCCAAAACCAGCAAACCAGTGGTGGCTTGTATGTCATTCCCAGGTGTGGGAAGAAGAAAACCTAGCAGAATAATTGCAGCAATTTTGTTGATTGCAGCGCACTACAGAAGTAAATCTGTGATGAAGTTGTATTTGGCTGTTGCTGTGCTTGCCACCATTGAGACAGTTCTGCTGTCCTTTGTAAAGGGTTTTAAAAAAACCTCAACAAAACACTTTCTGAGGTCAAATTCACTGACTTGATCATACAACTGAGGCAGAGCACCACATGTGCAGCACACAGGTTCCTCTAGGAGAGGTTGTGTCCTGTCACTTAATGGTGAACTCCTGCCTGTTTGGAGAAGAGACACTGCCTGATTCTGAAGGGGCCCTAGTCTGGCCTTCCTCCTTTGCAACTGGGAAATCAGTAGACAATGCCAAAAGCCTGATGCTCTTGCAGGGCTGTAAAGGCAGCAGGAACACTCTGTGGTGAAAAGAATATTTGTCAAATCTTGCTTTGTTTTTTAAATGTTTAGCTAGAGATCTGTATCTTTAAATGTGTTTGTAATATGGAGTCTGGTTTTTCCTTAAGGTCTCCTGTAATGGCTGGAGGACTGTTTGCAGTCGATAGAAAGTGGTTCTGGGAGCTGGGAGGGTATGATGCAGGTCTGGAGATATGGGGAGGAGAGCAGTATGAAATATCCTTTAAGGTGAGCCATGTTCTCTGGAAATTACTTTTGTTTTGAAAAGTAAGAATTGTTCTGAGGCACAGAATGTGAATGACCTATGTCGTCCTTGCTTTTGCGTGTGACTAAAGGTGAAAGAGCTGGGAGTAGTAAGATAGTGCACAGAAGAAACAGCGATGGTGTGCCCAGTCACTTGTGAGGGTCAGTTTTGGAGCATGATTAGCTGGGGTGTCCCAGTTCTGTGGTCACAGCTTCTGATGCATGCACTCCTCCCAGAAAGGGTAAGTCAGCTTGTGTGGAGCTCTCTGACTCTTAGGCTGCTTAGTGCTCACCCTGGCAAGATGATAGAATACTGTCCTCCTTGAGGGAAGAAGGATTCCAGCAGCTCAGTGTGTGCCCAGTTGAGTGTCTCAGTGCTCAGCTCGAGTTCCCAGAGCTGAGAGCAACTTTCTGTCTGTAGTCATTGAGTCTGACCCCTGGCTGTGAGGAACCGAGGCGGTTCCAGGCAGAAATCCTCAACAACTGAGGGACTAACACTGCTGCTGGCAAGGACTTTGGATCATTATCTGCCTGGCTTGGGGGCAGTTCTGTTACTCACTGATTGACCAAGCTGCTCAGTTGAGGGCTTTAAAATTAAGAGTTAGCCAGCTGACCAAAAATGCATACCAATAGTAACATGTCACTGTGACCCACCGACTCTGCTGGTACCTGTGTTATCTGGGAATGTGGCTCTCTGAAATCCAGTCTTTTCTTCCAATGATTTGCTCACAAAAAAACCTAAGTAATAAAGTCACCTTGGAGGTCCCTTGTCCTCTGCAATGGTGGCAGGAAGGGAGGGGCAGGGGGCACCCTCTTAGGGGACGTCACTATGGTTAGAGCCATTTGCTCTTTGTGTTGCATGCACTGAAATTGTGTAACACACTCATTCTCTGTGGGAGGGGCAGTGTCAGTATTCAGCCTCTCTTCCTTTCTAAAAATGCTGGTTTCCAAGAGTGCTGACAGTGGTTGGGCAAGCTCTTTGTCCCCAGTGCCACAGCAGACAGTCACACTGCTTGATGTGCAGGAAGTAAGACTACTTCATTCATCAGTTTGCTTATCCCCTCTGAAACACACTGTGTTTTATTTCAGTCTAGAGATGGTAATTTACGGAGGGATAAATTTGCTTTAATTAATCTCTGCAAAGACCCCCTTTATTTCTTTCATTGTGCAACAGAAAAATGAAGTTTTGACTGAAAGAGGCTCAGTGTATTTTCAGAAATTAAGATAAATTGATACATTCATCTGTGGCTGATAGATCTAATAATTCTGCTGGAATTGCAAGAATAGAAGGTTTGTTCATAGAATTTATGAAGCTATGACATTTCCTGGCGAGCTTAGAGCTACGTTTTTACCTTTAGAGGCAGACTGAGATTTTGTAGTTAAAGGTGCACTGTCAAATAATTTAAAGCTCTGGCTTAGGGCATGAAGTGCCTGCTTTCACATTATTTATTATCTCATGGGAATTCAGATTCTAAGCATGCCAGATTTACAGCCCGGCTTTAACGAAGAGTCCATTCCTCTACCTGGGTGTTGTGGGTGCAGGTATTCTTTTGTACTGCTGATCTTTAATCCATTGCATAGGATCATGTCTTCTTGAGCCTCACCAGGAATACAGGGCTTCTGGAGGTTTGTTTTGGGATGGTTTGGTTTTTTTTCTTAAGAATATTCCTTTTTTGGTCATTCATGGACTGTGCTTTACTGGGTTTTGCCTTTATTTTAAAATCCAGGGCTCTGTTGCTGAGAGACTGGGAATAAACAAGTTTATTTAAGAGCCTCTTGCCTTTCTGTTTGGGGATCATATGTATTTCTGTCATGAGCTGGTTCTGTTTCCTCCTGAGCAGAAATTTTCAGGGAAGCCAAGAGAGAAACCACTGGTGTTCAGCACCTCAGAAAACATTTAGCTAGAGCATGGATCACACTGTAGAAAGCCTGCTCCTTGTATGAAACGTGTACACCAAACATCACTGCAAAACATTGCATGCAGGAGGGACAAAAAAACTTAAGTGAACTCTGCATTAGAAACAAACTTTCTAACCCTATCTGCTGGTTTGTAGTTTTCTGAGTTTTACCAATCCCTTAAAACAAATTTTAGATTGGAAATAAAGGAGTCATCTATGCCTTCTATATTCAAGTGAAGAACAGGCACCTCCTTCTGTTGGCTGAGTATATCCAGAGCAACTCAGTGCCTCTAGCCCAGCACTTCTGCAGGTCAGGGTATTCCTGTGTCAGGTCATCCCCAGACACAGCAGGCACATCCCAGGCTCCAGTGGTCCCTTCAGATGTCACCTGTGTTCAGATGAGCCTCCTTTGTTCTGTGGGCTCTGCTCGCTCTGGGCAAGCTGCTCTGCAGACCGTGTTCTGGGGGCGCCGCTGTCCTGCGCCTCGGTGGGTTCCCAACTCGGAGCATGGCCTTGTGTTTTAGAGAAGGGCTAAACAAGCATTCACTGCTGTCTCTGTGGGGCACTTGTCACCTTTCCCTTCTGTTTCCCCCAGCTCTACAGCTGTGGTTCCTCTGTTCAGTGGACTTCACTGAGGTGGTTTTATTTTGCTTTTTTGGAGTCACTTCCATACCTCCCTTCTCCTACAGCTTTTTCCGGTCTTTTATATCTTTCTGAAATTATGTCAACAAAATTGAATGCTTTACCCAAAGTTACAATGGGCCTTTCCTCTTCTAAACACTACTGAATAGCTGCCTATGTAACCACTTCGGGTTTTTTTTACATAAATGCATTTAATTTGGAGCAGTATACATGGAGCATTTAAACTGTTCCTTCCTGCAAATGCTACTTTGTACAGCACTTATCTGTGCTCAGTTTCATTTGAGATTGTTGCCCCTTTCCCAGTATTTTTGTGGCTTCTGTTTGCCTTACATAATCTTCACTAAACTGCTTCACGCCTCTCTTCCATAAATAGATAGTCTCTGATTTCTTTGGGTTTGGGGAAACAGAAGAGTAAAAAGGGATGTCTCTGACTTGTATAGGTGTAAATATAGCTGTACTTTCTACCTCGGGTCTTGAGTGGTGTGGTTCTTGGTCCTTTAATTGCACCCTGTACTTCAAGAGCAATGCGAGATTGTAAAGCCTTAATAAAATTCAAAGGCTTGGTTCACACAAACCAAACTGACAGTTGCCCTAAAAAGAACAATTAAGGAGAAGACAAAAGAGCTGGGCAGTATTTGTGGTCTTGGCTCCTTGCTTCAGCAATAAGAAACAGCCACTGCATTTATTCTGGTGGTTGTAGATCATTGCGTTTTTCCAAATCCTTTTCCCAAAGCATCAGCATGGATTGCTCCTGATTTCCATAGCATACAACAGGTTACAAGTTTTCCAACAAACCCAAGTGTTCCACAGCTTCTGTTCACATGTCTAATGCCCATATCCCCTGTGCCCCATGTCAGCAGCATGTTTCATATGCCCATTTTGCCACTGGCAGGTGCATAGTTCAGGAGCAGCTGCCAAGGGATCCATTCTGAACAATCCCTTCTGAGCATTTCTAGATGTGTTGCTGAAGTTAGTGCTGCTTGTGAGCCACCACTGCCTATTCCAGGCACATACACCACTTTCCAGCATCTCTCTTTTGCCTACACTGAAACAGCCTGGGCATTCTGGTGCTTTTTATTTTTTGTGGGGATTCTTTGTAGCACATGCTGCTTAATTTGAAGACTCTCAGCTGCAGTACAGAGTGACTTCCTTCTCCCTTCCTATCTGGTGATGCACAGATCAGTTTTCAGATCACTGACTTGAATTTTTGGCCTCTGTTCACGCTCTGTGTTTGGTTCAGGTTCCAGAGCAGGCCCCCTCCAAGCAGCAGCAGCAGCAGCAGGGAAGGGCTCCCCACCACTCTCTGAAATGTGATTACTGGAAAGTGCTGTCATTACTCTGAATGCTCCAGACGGTGAGGAGAGGCTGTGCTGGTGTGTGATGTGTGAGAGAAGGTGCCGTGCAAACACACAGATCCCAGTGCCCCACGAGCTACCTTAATCTCTTATAGAGCAATAAGTCCAGCAGCAGGAGCAGCTGATACTTCTAATACAAAGGATTATGATTTCCCTGAATTACTGGTTTCCCTTACTTTCATCCTCTCACCTACCTTGTTACGCAGAGAACATCCTTGACTTATTCTGCATGTGTATTTTCTCCCCACCTTTCAGTGTGTGCTCAGACAACCAGCCAGCATCACTCTGTTGATCCATCCCATGGTCTTCAGTTCTGTTGTGCCTTGCAGGATCAGCTTTGTTTTCAAGGCTTAACTCTCTCTTTTGTGTTTTTTCCCCTCTCTTGGGAAGCATCGGCTCATTATGGTGCAGTCTTTGGAAACCATAAACCTTGTATTCCCAAATAATTTGTGTTCACACACCAACTGCAGCATTGTATTGTGTGTTTGAGAGGAGAGGTTCAGCTGTCTTACCTGACATTGTTTTCTGAAATTGCAGAAAGGGAATTGGATCAGCATAACGTTCCCATGTAGAGAATAGGTGGCATATTATCTGGTGCTTTCATAGCATCCTGACTGAGTCAAAGGCTCTGGCATTGCTTTATGAATATGGAGTTACAGCTCTCCAGGCCACTGGGAAGATAGAAGTAATATCACTGGTGCTGTTATATTATTTCCCTTGTGTACATTTTTATTAGTAGGGTGAGATTGTGGCCTTTGCTAAATCTGTTGCAGTAGGCCTGTTGACCTCAGTGTAGCCAGATTTTCTCTTAATTCTAGCAGATCTGTCAGCTGCTGGATTCCAAGCCCAAAATGGAGATTGGCAAAATTGTGCTTGAGGACAGAGAGAAATTTCCTGTTCTCTCCTGATGAGATCTGATTAGATTACTGTGTAAAGCACTGTCTGCCTGCCCAGCTTTAATTCTTGTTCTTGTGGTGTTCTAGTAAATGGCTGATTGAAATCAGGTGCATCAAATTCAGGCTGTGATGTTTTACTGTCATGTCAGCCAAGGAGTGAAGCACCATCTCACCCCTCTGTAAAACAGCAACAAGAAGAATCTGGCTCCCCTGGCCCCAAGGAGAAGGCAGTAAGTGACAGTCAGTGTTTGGGGGAAGGCATGAGGTGCTGCTCCACAGATGAGCACAGTTTCAGCTGTCTGACAGCATAGTATTTTTAGCAGTCTAAGTTTTGGTGTGTCAAGCCTGGGAACTGTCCCCTTGTTTCAAAACAACCAAATCTCACTGAGTGGAAGCATTCCCTCAGTGAGCACACAGCTATTTCAGGTTTGCTTCCTTTGCAGTTATTCCTTGACAGACCCTTGGATCTGATTTCCTGACCTTTAACTCTGGCTTTCTAATGCTTCTGCTAGCTGTGTTTTACCAATGCACGTCACGCTCTTCCCCTCTCCCCCTTCTTCCAGTTGTATAGATAAGGACTGGTAATTGTCTTTATGGAGGTTGTAATGAGTTCTGTCACCACACAAAGCAGCTCACTAATAAAATAAATCAAAGCAGCAATGAATGAATGGAAAGCATGCTTTTAAAATTAGATTTGTACTGCGGGTGCCACACTGTCACTTGCAGCCTGACACACTGTTAAAAAGGCACAGAGTTGGTGAGGTACCTTCAAAGGGTCACTGAGCTCTGCTAGCAGGAATTAGGAAGCCTTCCATTGCCTCCATTGCAGCATCATTTAGAAGTAAGTATTTTAAAGCATGCTCAGGAAAAGAGCATGTAAAACTGATGTTAGATTTTACTTGTTCAGTAACTCAGTTAACCAGCTTTTCTGATCATATCATTACATGTGTTCGTGTAATGTCATCTTGTGTGCCTGGAGTCTTGTAGTAGTTTGGAGCTCCAGGTCCACCATACCATCAGCTCTGTCCAGCTCCCCACACCCACTGTCTCTCCAGCAAAGGGCTCTGTGCATCAGTGCTGTCTGTTATCACTTCACAAGATCTGCAGTGCAAGGACAGTGTTCTTCTCTCCAGCTGTACTGACTGCAGGGCTCTGCCACTCACCTTATGCAGGGACATCATGTTTCAGAAGAGAGGTGTATTCACAGTGGTCTGAGTAAGAGGTGGGGCAGGTGAGGCATCCAGTGGGCAGGCAGCAAAGATAACAGGCTGGTTGTTTGCATTTGGGCTTGTGTTATACTAAAATGCAACTGCTGTGAACCTGTCAGGCTTGCTTGGTGCAGGGTAATACAGGCTGTTGAGGACTCTGTGTGTCTGTGCCACCAAGCTTTGGGGTCCTTCTGCAGACCGTGCAGTTTTTGAATAGTTCCCAGATCTGTGCAGCTCCTGCAGCCTGGCACAAACCGTTCCTGTCACAGAAACACCAAACATGCCCAAATCCTCCTTGCTCAGCCTATCTCTTCATTTCCCAGCAGCGAAATCGCGCTGTGGCCTCTGCAGCCAAAAGCACGGCAGCTGCAGCATGAGAGGATTTCTAATTCCCTGAGAAACTTCACAGGAGCTCAGTGCTGGTTTCTTTTTTCATCTCTTCCATACCAGCTTCTCAAGACACAGCAGGGACAAAAGGAATCAAATTCAGTAGAAGGAGTGTTTGTCAACTTCCTTCTTGTCTCTCTCACCATAATGACATGTAATTAAATACCTTGAACTTTAGAAGTTGCCTGTGAAAAATATTCCTCTAACTGAGAGCAACCAACCTCCATTAAGTTATACACAGTCAGCAAATGACTGTAATTATTAGGGCCAGTAGACAGAGCTGGAACTCCAGAGGACTTTAGTGTCAGAGCTAATAATTATGCAGCAGCCTTGGCCAAATATTTCTCTTCCGAGCTAAGTATTTAATACTGTCAGTGTAGAATATTAATGGAATTGCCTGTGATGTGCGAAGCTGTTGACTAAGCTCATTGTACAGTGAGCTGTGGTGGCTCAAATTAGCCACAGTGAAGGGAGGGGGGATCAAGAGCACTGCAGCACCAGCCAGAGCACTACCACAGCCCTCAGGGCACTGCCATGCATCAGGGCACACACTGCAGGGCAAGGCAGTGCTGTGGGGCTCCAGGAATTGAGGCATTGGTTTGGCCTTCTGAAGGGTGCTTTCTCTGTAAGTCTTTCTGTGAAGCATATGAATATATTTCTTAAACCTAATGAAGTAGATTGGCTGGTTCAGAAAACATCCTTCATTTCACTCAGACAAAATTTTTACATTTGTGCTATAAATAAGGAATAAAAGGAAGTTCTTGCAGAGTGCTGGCATAGAGGGAAATCTTCCCAGATGGGGAAGGAAGCTTCTGGGCCTAATGAAGACATTAACCAAGCATCAAGGTAGTCATCTCCAACTACCAGTGTGATCTAGTGACTTCCCAAGGGCTTTTTTAAAGCTAGTTTTGTGTTACCAGGCAGGGATTTCCACTTAATTGTAAGGCTGCAAAAGCAGTGAGTGAATGCCAGCAATGAAACCATACGAGAGCAGTGATAACCACGGGAAAAAGTAGCAGTTTCTTCTCATTTCTGGCACTTGAACAGGCTCATGAATTCCCTCGAGCCTTTTGCATAACACATGACCACCTGTACTACAGAGATGGCCTCCCTTTTACAGCATCGTTACACAACCTACACCCAGGGTTTTTTATGGCAGCCCAGTTTAACTATTGTGGTTACTATTGATGTAATAACATATCAGTTTAAAGCGAGGTGTGTGATGTTCTCTGGGTGCTCAGATTTTTTTCCCCCCATTCTTTTCTGTAAAGAAGGCTTGATAGCACTTGTGCTAAATCAAGGCTTGCTGCAAGGCTCTAAGCGGGTAGTTGTAGGATTTGAGACTAAGGCAAGGAGGGGAGGGGATTTGGGAAGAGTGTAGTTTAATGTAAAAATCTGGGTTAAGCTTTTTCATTCTTTGGAAGTCTTTTCTTTTTCCTTTTAATCCATAAAACCAAGGTTGAATCTATTTCTCTGCTGTTCCACAGGTATGGATGTGTGGAGGTCGCATGGAGGACATCCCATGCTCTAGAGTTGGTCATATCTACAGGAAGTATGTTCCATACAAGGTTCCCACGGGAGTCAGCTTGGCAAGAGTAAGTGCCAATGGCATCGCCCACGACAGGTGTCTGATGCAGTGTGACTGTGCTGTTGTCTCCTCTCACCTCACAACAGAGAGGCAAATACAGGCTTTGTAGTCTGCAAGTTGCATTTGTACAGTGCAAGTTTGAGCAGTTTTGCTGTGGTGGATGTGTTGCACGAAGGGAGAGAGCCTGGGGAGCTGCAGATGTGTGTGCTGACAGCTGCTGTGCTCCAGGTATCAGCCACTGCTGGGTGCTGGGAAGGGGCTCTGTGATCAGGCACTGGCTATAAAAACAAGATATGGCTTTATTTGTATAATACTTCAGTCATTTTATAGCTGTGCTCTCCAAGAGCAGCAGGCTTCAACGTGGTGATTGTGTTTTGGTGATTGAAAGACCTCTCAACTTCAAGCATCACAGACCACTGAATGGGCAAGCTGTAATTTTCCACAATGGGAATGTTCAGTGCCATCTTATTTCTTAATCTAGTGTAGCCCAAAGAGGAAAGAGCTTTCCCCTATGGAGCACTGGGTTTCTCCAGTTAATTTTCGAATTGAGAAGGGATTGCATTGCCCTCTGGTGGGGGAAAAAAATCATAGAAGCGGGAAGGCTGCAAAACTAAAAACCACAGAAAGGTGCCCTGCTGTTCTGCAGTTTATGGCTTGCACAGTGTTAAAATGCTTCCCAGTTTAATAGTATCACCCTGGTTATAGATGTGGATTTATTCCTCAGCCCAGCAATGACCTATCAGAGCAATAGAGCTCTCTCCTGTCTGTTCCAACTCTTCAAGAAGGAGTTATATTTCTTCTGATTCAGTATTTGGCTCTTGTGTACTCCCACAGTGCTGGAAGGAGATGGCAGACAGATGTAAGAAAGGCTGCTTTATGGCATCGAATATCACCATATTGAGATAAACACCTGCTCTTGTGTGGAGGCTGCATTTGGGGCAGGGTCAGCACATTGCTCACTCTTAGCATCTTAATTTTTTTGGCAGTAAATGATCACTGCTGGGCTGACCAGTGCAGTGGTGCTGTATCTCTGGAGCAACAACTGCTCCAACAACATGTGTCATGTGACTGTGTGTCACTGACAGTGTGCCTGATGCTGCCAGAGAACAGCCCAAGGTCCAGCAGTCTCAAGGGTGCTGTGACAAGCAGGTTGCCTTGAGAAGGGTGGTGGTTGTTGCTGTCTTGGAATTGCACAGTGGATTAGGCATTGCAGTAGTACATGAAATGTACTTCTGGCAGGAGGTAAACCCTTTGCTTCTGTTCTGAAGCGTCATCACCTGAAAATTCCATATTCCTGAGGTATCTCAGAGTTTTTACCCAAGAAAATGGAGAAGTAGTGCTAAGAAAGAGTATTGTGAACTGAAGCTCTCCAGAAGGGAGTACTGCAAATCCCACTCCTAGATGGATATAAAAGATGCAATAAGAAGGATTTAAGAAAGCAGCTTTTTGTCAGAGACCTTTGAATGTCCAGTGGTATTTACCAGCATCATGTTCTGACTAGTTTCTTTACAGAAAAAAAAAGAGAAAAAACTACTTTTGATTAATGTTGTTTTTCTTAGCCACAAGGAACTAGATATAATGGCCAAGTGCCAGGATTCTTTTGACCTCAACTGAAAATATCTTTCTAAAAGTCCCTTGGAACTAGAGCATAATAAAAATAATCTTTGTCCTGAAGCTGGAGAGAGAGTGGGTGTGAATGAAAATCCTTCCTGAGCAAAAACAAGCAGAGCTGCTCTGAATGCTAATGTGGGTGGTTTGTGCAGTGTTCTCAGGTGGTTTTCCCTCTCGTTCTCACCCACTCAGAACCTGAAGCGGGTGGCTGAGGTGTGGATGGATGAGTATGCCGAGTACATTTACCAGCGCAGACCCGAGTACAGACACCTCTCTGCGGGTGATGTCGCTGCTCAGAAGGAACTTCGCAACAACCTCAACTGCAAAAGCTTCAAGTGGTTCATGAGCGAGGTGGCGTGGGACTTGCCAAAGTTCTACCCTCCAGTGGAGCCTCCAGCAGCTGCCTGGGGAGAGGCAAGTCCGTGGTCTGATGGCTGCAGAGGGCAAACAGGCTGCAGTTTGGTTTTGTGAGGTTGCCCGTGTGCCCCAGCACTGGGACTGCTGTGAGGAAGATGCCAGCAAGTGTTTGAAGATCTACTTGATGTAGTTTCAGAGCCCAGAACTCCTCCACCATTGCACTGGCCTGATTAAAGCAGGCAGTTGGGCAGGCAGCTGCTGCTGTTTAGTGCACAGCTACGACAAGAATAGAGACTTGGCTTGTTCTGTATATTGTGTATTTAGTTGGAATCAGAACGTGCCAAAGGGAGGACTAGTGAGAGGAGGCAGCTGAGCAGTAGTGAAATCCTGTATTTCCAAAGGGCCTCACAACTGTGTTGAGCTGCTTTGCTCTGTAGCTTTCCCATGGGAAAGGCAGAAAAACCATGCCTGTTTTTGGAAGTTGGCTGTGCTCTGGTTAAAAAAATTACCCCAGGAGTGAAGGTGTGGATTGGTGTACACAACTGTCACAGACATTGTTTCTGATAAACTCCAAGAGGAGCTTAGTCCAGTTGCTATTTGCCAAGGTCTAATGGGCATTTCTGAGATCATGGTGTGGGTGAGGAGGATGCATCATCACGACATCACGGGTGGCTCTGTAGTCCTGTGGGTCTTGCTGTGTGCTGGAGGTTATGGTACAGCTGGTGATGCGCCCCAGTTTGGGTTCTGTGCTTTCTTCCAGCAGTTACCTGCCAACTCAGGCACAGTTAAGTGAGGAGTCTTAAAAATTGTCTCCATACAAATATTGCTGCTATTTGAGGCACTTTGGGCTTTCTTTCCTGTCACCTGGTAGGAGCAGGAGATTCAGTGACTAATTTACTGTTTCAGATACGCAACGTAGGAACTGGACTGTGTGTGGATACTAAGCATGGAGCCCTGGGATCCCCACTGAGGCTGGAAAACTGTGTAAAGGACAGAGGAGAGGCAGCATGGAACAACGTGCAGGTGACAATCCATCCCATAAATCGCTGGCCCCTAAATTTGGGGATGGACAAGTTATGAGAGCCAATGTGTAAGCAAGGCCACTGAAGAGCTGTCAGGTGCACCCCAAGGCTCAGATGCTCTTTGTACTTGCTGGGGTGGTAGCAGGATGTGGCTTGTGCTTGTGGCAGACTCTGAGCAGAGTTTTTGCCTCTGCTTTGAAGCTCTCGGAGCAAACAAAAGAAATCACACGGAAACAATATGCCGAAACAATAAACCAGTAACAAGGCAGCTGTAATATGTAACAAAGTGAATATTAACTTCAAAGGTTGTGCTGAAAGAAGTGATAGAGGAGCATCATGCATATTAATGAACCTGCAGGAGCATTCAATAACTGCTCACTATCATCCTCCTGACAGGAGGCAAATGCATTATAAACACGCAACCATTGCTGGAGAGAGATGAAACCAGCCAGGTTATAGATTCACCCTCTCAACATACAAGGTGCCAGAAACGACAGCTTTATTGTAACAGAAGGGAGGAAAATATTAGTTTGTCTAAAATGTAGCAGCTGAGCTGAGAAAAGATCAAGAAAACAATGCCTCTATTACAGAGCCATGCATAACTCTTCAGGGAATGGCTTCGGTAGAGAGAGACAGAGGGTTGTTGCATATCAATTTTGATGCGTGAAAAATAGAAACAAAACCAATTTACTTGGGCACGGTCTAAAACTAAGCCTCTGTTGTGTCAGGAGAATCTTGAAAATTACCACTGGCTTATGTTTAGGAAGAGAATGTTGTTTGAACTTCTCTGGAGTGTTGAGCCTAAATTATTGTGGTAATTTATCTCTCAGGAGGTGTTTAGAAGAGAGACAGGAGCAAAGTGGCTTCTTTGTGTAAAAGTTTTTGGCCATGCTGCTTCTGATAGCAGCATCCTGATCATTACTGTCCTTTCTTACTGTTCCATGAGATGTCTCTGAAGAGAGAACCATTCCTCCATCTGGCTCCAAAGGAGCCCACAGAACAGCCCTTCTTAGGGTTGACTGTAGCCCTGAAGAGCCACATTGCTGGTGACACAGGACACTTCCACCAAGGCCACAGTATTGCCAGACATAGGTTGTGCCCAGTTTCTAGAGCTGAACCCCTTTCTCTGCTTTTCTTTACTTTCCATCCCTTCATTTCAGCTGAGAGCACTAAGAGGGTGCTAGAAAGTACTGCCCAAGTGGTTGCCCTTCTGACACTCCTGTAGCGTGGGGAGCTGTGGGCTCCTGGTCTCTTGTCCCAGAAGGTGTGGGACAGACATCTCAAGGTGACTGCAGGCTGCCTGTGCAGACTTGTGTGTTTACTGCTGGTGTTAACTCAGTGCTCCTGTAGCTCTGTCTCTTTTGCTGTCTGTGAAGGGCTGTAATTGGTCAGCTGCTCACTTAATCCTTGATGTATGTCTGCATTGCAGACGTCCAGGGCTGCTCTAGTAGCCAGGGTGACCAGCATGGCTGGCTGCAGCAGCACACTTTGCTTTCACATGGTGCATGGCAGCTGGTACAGACTCCCCTGGTCAGCAATCTCTGTCCCCAGAGGTGGGAGTAGTTTCTCTCTAGAAGATACTGACCTTTCCCAGAAGCCACCCCCAGCCTGTGGACACAGGGAAATATGTTGGTGAAAATATCAAGCCACTCTGAGGGTCCTGTTTGTCCTGGCAGGTGTTCACCTTCAGCTGGAGAGAGGACATCCGTCCAGGGGATCCTCAGCATACCAAGAAGTTCTGTTTTGATGCCATTTCCCACAGCAGCCCTGTGACCCTCTATGACTGTCATGGAATGAAGGGGAACCAGCTCTGGAGATACCGAAAAGTGAGTCTGTGTGGGCCTATGTGGATTCTCTTCTAAGGTGTCAAATTGCCTGTAGGCACTTACATTTGTTAAAATGCCACCACTCGTGTGTTTTATTCCTTCTCTCCCGTAGCTGTGATAAGAGAATCTGCAGACAGTCTGTTGTCACTGTGCCATTAATTACCCTTAATTAGAAAGCGGTCACTCCCCCATTCCACTGGTTAGAAAGGTGAGGACTCCAGGGCTCCTGAGCAGAAGGACACTGTCCCTGCAGTGTGTCCACAGCTGGCAGCAAGGTGATGCAACACCCTTGCAAAACCTGTTTGCAAAGAGGTGTTCTGAGAGGTGGCTTGTTCTGGAAAATCATGCCAAAAGTAGATAAGGATTTATTCATCCTCCTACTAAGCAGCTAAAGCTGTTGTGGGCAACAGGTAAGTAAATTCTTGTCTAAGTGCCCTTGTGCTAGTCCTTGCAATGTGCTGGCACAGTGCCCCAGAGTGATGCAGCAGGGTGTCAGCCTGTAGGCTGGAGAGCCTTTTGCTTCAGGCACAGCTTTAGAGCTTCCCAGGGCAGGTGTGAGGATGGGGCTGCATTCTGTTGCAGGGAATAGAAATGGACTCAGACAATTGCCAGCCAGTTAAGTGTGGAACAACTCTGGGTACACACAAGTGACACAACTGCTTGCCTTGGTTTTTAAGACTTCTTTCTGATGGTTTTAAAACAGCTTTTCTTCTTTGCTTGGCAACCTCACATCAAATTTCTCTTCTCCAGGACAAGACCCTCTACCATCCCGTCAGCAGCAGCTGCATGGACTGCAGTGAGAGTGATCGAAAGATCTTTATGAATAGCTGCAATCCTTCATCTCCAACACAGCAGTGGATATTTGAACACACAAACTCAACCATCTTGGAAAAATTCAACAGAAACCTTGATCTTTAAAAGACTGAGAAAAAAAAAAAATATATATTTTATGATTATAGTTTTTACTGGGGAGGGTTACAAAAAATTTTTTTAAGAATACTTTTTTTTAAACACTTAATGAAGGTAAAAGGGAGACTCTCAGGAGAAGGTTAACTAGCAGGCCAGTCTTTATTGCGAAGATGCTGCATCCTTCTCTTCTGGGGATGGCGGAATTTTAAAGGCTTTGCCAGAGCCACTTCTGTGCTGAGACTGAACAGAAACTCTGTTTTCAGAGGAGTCTGAATGTGATTCAAATGGCGCTTTTTTTTTTTCCCTCCTTTTTTTGTTTTGTTCTATTTCCCACCTGGGTCTTGTGTTAAATGCTTTTGTTATCCAGGACCCTCCAGGACTTTGTGTAGCTGCTATTCCACCCGCTGAAGTGTTCCCACAGCTTTATCTTCCAAACTCCATAGAAGTAAAATCTTGACACAATATTTTAGCCTCCAATCAAAAAAAAAAAAAAAAAGAAAAAGCCCATCAGTGGAAAATGAAATGCATATTTTTTTGCCCTGAACCAAATATATTTCAAACAGGGTTGAGTATTACTATTTTCCAAATCGTATCTCCAACGAAGGAATGAGCTCTAGTGGAAGTGCAGCCAAGTGTTGGGAATGTGCTGAAGTTATTAGCAATGAGGAACCTGTGTTTCTGGTCCATTCACTTTGCAGTCAGTTTGTCACTCACTGTTGAATCTTCAAGGTGAAAGATGAGCAGAGGGTTTTTTAAGCAAGCATAGTTCTTATAGGTGAAGACTTTTCCTAAGAGCCTTTTGATATCAAGTTCCAAACTTGCCTCTTTTTAGCACAGACACCTCCAGGATTTCTAAGAGTTAAATCTACTGTTTGAAGGCAACTTCCATTTTTTCTTTAGAGGTTTGAAGGCTAAGTTAATTCACAGTTGGTGTAGGCAGATTAATTCAGGATAATCAGTTCAGGGCTGAGATTAGCCATTGGTCTTTGTCCATTTGTTCATCAGTCTGTAGTTTGTCAAGTCCTGTGGTCAGTAGTGTTCTAGGCTTTGTGGGAATGTGCTGTTAATCTCTCCTCATTTCCCAACATCCACAGCACTGTACAGTTTACTGTGACTGGAAATCTGTTTGCTTATGCAGCAGTGTGGGATTGATGGACCCATTTTCCTGGTACCCTTTCCCTGGTGCAATCAGTGAGCAGTGCAAGGTATTATCCTTCTGGTTTGGCTGTGGGATCTGCCAGACCATGAACCAGGATGGTCTCATCCCAGGAGCTGGAATGCACTGACACTAAAGGATGAACAGAGGTTCACATGACCAGTGATTCAAATCTATCTGAAGCAACTATTAAAAAACCCCCATGGTTTAAAATGAAGTTGTTGCCAAAACAGATTTGCTAGTTTATTAGTTGAATTAGTCTTGTACTGAAGGCAGCAGTGGCGTTTTCTGGTAAAAGCTGTGAATGATGATGCAGTTAACCTTGTGCACAGATGCTGTGTAAAACTGATTCCTCTGCCAGGAATTGCCCAGCTCCTTGGTTTGTCCAACTGCCCGTGCAGGAGCGCTGAAAGAGTAGGTAGTGTGAAGTCAGCTCTGGGAGTGAAGGGAATAGGACCCCTCTGGGACTCTTGATGAGCACAGTTAGTGGACTTCCCTTCCTCAGAGGGACAGGGAAGCTCTGCTCCGGGATGTCTTTCATGTGAAGGCAAGGAGACGTTTGCCTGGTGTCCCAAAACAAGCAGGGTGGCTCCCTCTGCAGAGCTCCAGAAACAAGATGCCCTTTATGATGTTGCCAATTATAGGATTGTTGCCTGTGCTTTGGGTGTCTCTGAGGACATTTAGGGCTGTGTCTGGCAGCTGTGAGCAAGCTAGGACACAACTGTCTGATGTGTTGACTATTGATCAAAATCATTTCCACCTCTCTCATCCTCGCAGGTGAGGCCCTGTCTGAGCTCTTTTGCCATCTTACCTGGTCCATGCAGTCATAGGGCATGGGAAACAGGGGTGCTGCCTTGCAGCTGGGACCAGGCTTCCCAAATATGCTGCTGTCTAATGTTTCAGGAGTGAAGAAAGGGGAAAAAAAAAGGCTCTAGGCTTTCCTTGTGACAGTTCTGCAGCAGTATTGTATGGAAGTGAGACCAACATCAAGCAGGGCTGACATCTTGTGTTCTCAGTTACTACAATATCTGTCATTAGGATCCCTTTTCATTTCCATGGGAGATAGAGTCACCTTCCAGTGCTTTGTGTCTGACTGCTGCTTTCCTTAAGTTATTAATGCTCTCATTAGTCTAGCAGTGCTGAGTGTGGAGCACTAGATGGCCTGACTAGATGTCTTTATGAATCTTTTAATATCTGTGGAACAAGAAGCTGTTTGTCCACGAACAGTGATCGTTTTTTATAATTGGGACACAATCAGCAGATTCTATAAATGGACTGTAGGTCATTCTGCTTGCAGGTTGCAACTTTGTGTGTCTCAGTTTTCTAATGACAGGATTGACTTCTATTTCTAAAATGCACGGCTTGCTTCGTACTTGGGCTCACCTTGTGAAGAGAGCCCTGCTTGGCTCACAGGATGCTTCAGAGAGACCTGCAGTAATGAACAGGTCTTTTACCACTTGGTGATTTTATTTTGGAGAGAAAGGTCAGCTCTTAGCAGTGTGCACCAAACCACAGATAATAGTTGAGGCAATTCCTGTTTGACAACCCACTACCAGTACACAGAAACTGGAGCTTTAGTGTGAGTGTTTCTACCAGGTTCTTCTCAGTGTGATTCATCTGTTTTCTGAAGGTTTGGGATCTGAGTGTGATAAGTGCCTCACAAATTCTGAACACTTCTGACTAGCTTGCTGGGCTTTGATCTGTTGATTTATTTGCATCAATTATACTTTTCAATACCCTAGAGGCTTTGCTGACTAATGCAAAGACTTAATATAGCCAACCATCCACTGATTAAGAAATAGAAGCTGTATCTCATCATCTGCATCTTTAACTGAGCCTTTGCTGGGCAATCTGGTTAATTATTCCAATTACTTCTGGTTATTTGTTAGCAAAATTGCTAAAGCATGAATACACAAGTAAATCTTCACATCCCCATGTGAGTCAAGACTGGAGATTAAATACCGGTGATTATCTAATGCAAAATAAATGTTTTCATATTTTTCCCCGAAAAGTATTGAAGCACCCCTCTCTTCATGGCTGCATCAGTTTGCTGTTTTTAAGTATCAGAATCACAGACAGCAGAGGGATCCCTGGATGTGTGTTGTGTTGCATAAAAATACTTCGATTTGCTCTTGAAGCTGTTGTTGATCTCTACTGGTGCTAATCTCTAAAGTCTACAGACAGTAAATAGGTTTGGGGCTCTCGTGTGTGCAAGGTCTCTTTTCTCCTACCTAGGAAATGAACTTTCTTTTCCACACCACAACAGAAGAACGTGTGAGCCTTCCTGAAAGGAGAATACAGCGTCATTAAAATAAAGATGTGCCTTTTAAAATGTAAATGTACAGCAAATGCTTAAACTTGAACCATTTCCTAGTGCCTTGCTGGACAAGAGGAGAGAGGAAGGAGTTGGGAGATAAGGATGTAAGAGAAAGCTTGATTTGTGCAGTGTTTGTGTGTGGGGATTTTTAAATGTCTGACTTTCAGTGAAAAATTCGTGTGAACTGCAGTATTTCAAAAGCTCCTGGGTTTCCTCTGTTAAATCAGTCTTGTTAATGACCGGGGTGGGGGTTTGTCACTCCTGAGGCTTGGAAAGGATGGCAGTTTCCTCTTGGTGCGCTGTAACAACTGGAGCTAGACTGGAGGATGTCTTGGTTAGCTGCTGGATGTTTCACCTCATGGTGAAGGCTCATGAGTTCACTGGCATGCAGGATCCTGCATTTTTTTTTTCTGAGTATGCAAATCACAAACAGTCCCAAAAGCTTATAAAATCTGTAGCCTGAAATGTCTTTCAGAAAAAGTCAATGCCTTCCATCACTGGGAAATTTTTTTATGGGTGTGTTAAAATCTCTAATACAGAAGTAGCAAGAAAGCAGTTTCTCATTGTAACTTTCTACATGGTTTTGCAGCCACCTGTGCACGAGGCTTTGCTTTCCTTTCCAGTCAGCAGACTCCCCTCCTCCCTGCTGCACTGAGAGCAGGGTATTGAGAGTCAGAGGCACCACCAGCATTGCAAGAGCACAGTGCTCTGGGGCTGCTGCAGGGCTGTCACAGCAGCTCTGCTGGCTCACATCACCCAGGGAGAGATCTAAAAGCCATGCTGGGTAACTGTGGAGCTGCTGGATGAAAAGGGAGAGGATTACCTATTAAATTGTCTTTCAAGGTATGGACAGGCACTTGAATAGTTTTCAGGCAGTCAGCCTGTCGTGCTTCCAGTTGAAAGAGCCCTGGTAAAGCCGTGCCTGAACCAGCCTGGCACTGCCAGCACAAGCAGTGCATGTGTACCTTGCATCCCACATCCACTCCCAGCTGCTCTAGTCTGTGGATAAACCGTGTGCTTTGCCAGGACACTCAGCAGACAGAGCTGCTTGGGAGTCAGGAGCACTGGGTCCTGGTCCCAGGCTACTGTGGACTGTTACTTGATCTTAAGCAAGGGAAGTCTGTGTGCTGCAATTTTCCAGCCTGTGTAGGATTTACCTGTAAGTGCTTTGTTTTCTGACCTAGTGAGTGTTGAGTCTAGGTTTTAAAACAAGCTGGAAATTCCTCACCTGGCTCAAGTGGAGAGGAGAGATGCAATGGGTGGAGAATGGAATTTCCAGGTGTTATTTCCCATCAGCACTCAAACAGACTTGTCAATTCGTTTCATATTCCTCATTAAGCAGTCAGATTGATTTATTCACATTATAAATTTGAAGTGTAACTGAAATAAACTAATCTCATGCTTCAATTGCTCCTTTGTAGTGCCACACTTTAGCTTGGAGGTCTGTATGGAACTCGGCAATGATAGATTATGGAAATCCTAATAAAAAGCCCATGCCTGGTTTTGACTCTGCCTCTGCTAGCTGAGTACACTCCTTTATTTGCTGCATTTTTAGCTTTCTTGTTGCTTCTGTATGACTCAAAAGGCTTCAATGATTCCAGAAGATGTAAGGGATTTGGGACTTTTATATAGAACCACTGGATCTATGTGGTCTTAAATATACTAGTTCAACTCTAAGAAAAAAGTCCTAATCCCAATTAGTGAGCAAGGAAATATGAACTTCAACCACAAAACAAGATAAAAACTGATCAAGCTAATAGCCTGGAACCTTAGCCCTTAGGATAACTGCAACAAATAGCTTTAGCCTCTAGGGTGGAGAAGGGAATTGGTTTCAAAATGCATTCTCCAGGATCTCGGTGATTAGGTCTAAGTTTGTCTGTTCCTTGTACTGCATGCATTTTCTCTGTAAAACTGGATGGTGCCTCTTGAATCAGTGTGTATTTATTTTGTGCATATTAGGACCAACAGCCTAATATCTGGGGGTGGTAAAGGACTTGTAGCACTTTAATGTAGTTGCTTTCATAAATTGGGAATCATTGATAGAATGCCTAGTGTTTTTAAAGTTGAATGGACTTCCTTTTATAATATATTTAAAATAAATTTTTAATGTGTTTTCTGAAAACTGTGTGCACAGATGTGACTGGTCCCTCTGGTTTTGCTCCAGTGATTTATTTCTCTTCTCTCTACTTATAAGCTCAGTTATCCCTGGTCTGATGTTTCCCCAGCACAGGGTTCCTGCCATGCAGTGCACTGGTGTCCTCCAGCCCCCTTGGGAAGTGTCCTTCCTGGCTGCCCTTTACTTGGGGAATAGATCACAGGAATTACTGCACGGACACATGAGCAGCCAAGGAGCTCATGCCCAGGTGCTGTGTTGGATGTACAAGGAGGCTCAGGCTCTGTGTCTGCCACTCAGAGCTGCTTCCTGGCAGCTCTGAAACCAGTGGGAACAGCCCATCATATCCCAGAACTCCAGCCCATCAGGGGACCCTGCAGCACCTCGGCTCAGACAAGTTGAAGGGAGAGTGAGTGGCAGCCATGAGGGGAGGAGACGTGAGGAGAAATCTAAGATATGGACAAAGCTGGAGGAGACATGAATGAAGACATGTTCATGCAAGTAGGTGCTCCATGCCCAGGGATGCCATCCTGAATGGATTTGTGCCCAGGTAGGAGAGGGATAGTGGCCATGGACAGCCCTTGGCAGGGCACACTGGAAGCAAAGAAAACCCAGCTGTCATTTTTCTTTCTCTGCCTGTCTGCCTTGGGAGCAACTTCTGGGAGATCCATCCCACACCTTGGTTTGCAGGGGAGGATTTTAACAGCTTGTGGCCCTGTTTGTGTTCTGATCTCCATGTGGGAAGAGCAGGCTTAGCCCAAGACAAGGGAAGTTTGTCAACATTGTTCATGTTCTCAGGTTCCCAGTAGGACTCTCAGTGCTTTCTACTGTCACCACTTCATTTCTTCGGTGGCCTTCCTTTTTGCTTAACTCCTTTGGATGAAAACCAGTGGCAAAAAACAGATGGGAGACAAGCAATGAAATGTGGGAAAATGTGTGTGTGGGGACAATGAGCCAGTGTGAAGGAAAGGCAAGGCTCTTTCTGGGGGACCAGAGATAACTGCAAGGTTAACTGCTTCCCAATGGAAGACTGAGCTGTGATTCTTGGCCACAGGAATGCTGCCCGGGGTGAGTATGTGCCAAAAGCTGTGACAGTTTAAGCATTTTAGCAGGTTCAGTATGTGCCACCCTAGGAAAGTGCTGAGGAGAGTGGGAGTCTGGGGGAAGGTGCCAGGGTACTGTTTCCATTGGCCCTCGAGGTACTGAGAAAGGAAATGGTCTGATTTCTGACTGGAGGTATAAAAAAATTTTAGAAAGGCATCTTCCCAGAATGTCTTCAGCAGCACAGACCGTCTGGAGAGAAGCATTTCTGTTTCAAGACCCCAAATGGCTCCATTAAAACAGTAAGTTCCACATGACAGCTACACCATGGACTTATCTTCAGAGGGTAGTGCTGCTCCAGGTGAGATTTACAGGCTTGTGCACGTTCCCCTAATTTGATTAGAGGCTGGCTGGGATGGGCAGGCTATTACAGCTTCAGAGGCACTAAAGCTGCCTGGGTGCTGATGGGTTTATGAAACATTGTTTCTCACTTCATTGCAGCTCCCACAAAGAATTATTGGATCAGGTGAGTGGTAGATACCTAATAAAGAATGTCTCTGTCAGGCAGTTTATTTCACAGCAAGCTTGTTCCGGACTAGCAGACTGTGAAATCTGGAGGTTCCCTTGAGGATAAATACACTGAAATAAACTGCAATTATAAAAACACCTCCATGCACTTTTTTTATTTTGAAAGACTGTAGAGAGGTGTCATCCTGTTAGCCTGAGCCAGGAAGTAATTAGCATTGAATTAGCAGACAGAGTGACAAAAGCAGGGTTCTTCCTTCTACTGAGCATTGCAAGGTGACTTAAAATATTTTCATTTGTGGGGATGAGATGCTGCAGCCCAAGATGAAATACAGTCTGATGGTCAGTACCAACCTGTTCTGGCACTTTTGATGCCTGATTCTCCAGCCACTCCTCTTTCCTGTTGTATAGTCCAGGGAGCACCTGCACAATCTCCTCCCCAGGGGCACAGGAGGAAGCCCTACCAGTTATGGTCATGTTCCCATTTATCTCCCTGCTTGCTCCTATTACCATCTGTCCCTACAGTCTGTGTTTACAGCTTCCTGAGTGTCAGGATAGTTCCTCTGTAACATTTCCTCAGCCTGCCATTTGATTTTTATTGGTCATGTTAAGATAAATCTGAAAAGCTTGGTATGGGGAGTGCCAAGATCACCATCAGCCTTTTGTGTTTTCTCCTTCCACAAAACAAGGGAGTATCTATCTGGTTTTGCCAGGAGGGTATTAATTCAGGCAGGCAGATCCCAAGCAGTCTGGCCTAGGGCTTTTATAAGCAGTGGTGTTCTGCTTATTTAAAATCTCTTTGCTCTTCACTAACTGCTTGTTGGTCTGTGGGTAAAGTCATTTGCTTCCACCAGCTTCCTATGAGAAGGGCCAGCTCTGGGAGCGTGTCCCCAGGAGGCTGCACTGTGGTTCCCTACTAGTCACATGCACAAACAGAAATTACTGATTGCCTGAGGGCATCTGCAGTAGAAGCAAAGACAAGAGGCAGAACTCTTGAGGAGGAGTATTAAGTCCCTCCCCCTTCAGATTTATTCTGAGACATGTTTGGTTGTGGAAGGAATGCCTAGAAAATACAGGTTTTGGCTTTTCTCAGTCGTCTTGTGCAGAGCAGGCAGAGCAGGTTGTGAGACACCTGTCAGGGTTAAGGTGGAGCAGCCTGAGCTGATTACCAAGGGCCCTGAGGAGTCTCTCACACAGGTATTTCGTGTCTGTGATTCAGCACAGTCCACCCAGTGCTCACACACACTGTTCCACGGGCAGGATTTCAGGCTTTGAAGTCATTTTAATCTGTAGAACTTTTCTTCTGCTTGTGCAAAGTCTTCAGGAAGATGAAATTCTTTTCCCTTTAGAGCTCCTCACGCAGCTCCAACAATGGCATTTGCTGTCTGGCATTTCATAGGTCATGGCATTGCCAGAAATTACATCTTTTCTGCACAGATCAGTAGGAATTTTTTTTTTTCCTCCCCCTACTCCTTTCCCTTTCTTCCCCCTTTTTTGATTTTTTTGGGGGGTTTGTGATGGGTTTTGTTGTTTTTCTTTGTTTTCTATCCTGAAGGTGAAAGAAATGTGAAGCTTAAAGTCACATTGCTTTAGGAAGCCCTTCGCCAGGTCTCATCTTTTTCCTATCCCTGCCTTGTAACCAGGAAAAAGAAAAGGAAGTCACATAATTATTACAATACAAAAAAAAAAAAAAAAAAAAAAAAAAAAAAACCAAAAAAAAAACATATTTCAGCCAGGAACTCTTGCCTACACGACGATGCTATTGCAAGAACACACTGCTGTGGCTGGGCCGAGCTGAGTGCTGTCCGAGGGCAGGGTGGGAGCCGCGGGGCCGAGTCCAGCTCTGCCCCGGGGTCAGGCTCAGGTCCAGCTCTGCCCGATTCACGTCCCTCTCCGCCGCAGGTTCGGCTGTCCCGGGCGCGCTGCCGGTTCAGCGCCGGCCGGCTGGAGGAGCGCTGGCTCCAGCGGCAGGCTGGTGCTGTGCCGTGGGGGTGGTTTGCGGAGCAGGGGGAGCAGCAGGAGCCCGGCCGGCAGCGCAGACACGACCCGGTGGCCGCGGGCCCCTCACA